>OU343218.1:252460304-252507946 GCA_910596185.1 Chrysanthemum makinoi
AGCGGTAGTACTACTAGACCACGATGGGGGGGAATTTACCAGAATGGACAACGTGTGAAACACTATCAGTTAGATAATAATGACATGGTGAACGATGAAGATATTGTTTTGGAAGGAGATGACGGTAACGAAGTCACGTGAGGGCACGACTACGAGTCTAGCTACAAGACTCTTAAATAAAGAAAAGCGCTTCGTGGGAGGCAACCCATGCTTAATTATTTGCTTGTTAGTGTCATATATCTTTTATAAATTGTTTATGCTCATGTTTAAATTTATAAAAATGCTTTATTTTGTTTTTAACCTCGTCTTAATTGCATATAAAGGTATTTTTCATAAAGGATAAGTGTAGGGATTATTACACACGTTTTCAAAAGAAACGTAAACATGAGAATAACAATTCATTAAAAGATATATATGTGTGTTTGTTCGAGTCAAATGCTTGTATTGAGTCATAATGGATGTTTTGCAGAAATTTTTCCAGATTCTAAAGATGTAAATTTTCTAGAATTATTTCCAGAAAATCGCAGACCGCTTTTGTCGGGATAACTGACTGGCGTCAGATTGCAACCTGACGGCGTCGAGAAGGAGTAAAAACATCGATTACTTTTTCGCTTTTCTGAGCTACTTATAAATTTTGGAATTTTCCAGGTCTTAATTTTCCAGAAATTCAGTAAACCATCCATTCCACAAGCATTATATCCTAGTTTAAATCGAGTCTTATATATATTATTACCGCCGATTTTACGCGAAGGTTTCGTTGTTTTCTTCAAATGTGCAGGTTTCATTTATCAAGAAGAAGAAACAAAAGATTGAAAGGAGCTTTTCACGCACACATTCTTCTTGGAAAGGATTTAACTACTACTTCACAACGGATCCTACCGAGCTAATCAGGGGAGTACTAGTTTCTTTCGTTTTTAATTACCTTCATTATCATAACTTTGATACTTTCGGGGAACATTGGGGACAATGTTCAGTTTAAGTGTAGGGAGGGAAAATAAAACGGGAACTTTGAAACTATGCTTATCCTTGACTATTTGCTTTGTCCAAGTGTATTTGTGTAATAAACCATGAGAAAATGTCGGTTAGGGTAATTTTGGCACCAAATTTTTAATTTTTCATGACATATAGGAGTGGGCCATTAGTTTTAACAAAAGCGTCTCACGGATAGGAAGTTGCATGACTAGCACAAAAACCCTTTACCACTTAAATTCCACCCAAAATGTGAGGATCGCCCTTAGATTAGTAGGAATTAAAAGCATTCATCTTTAATGCTTAGAGTGTGAACCAGTAGTATATTAGATTCTAGAACTTATTTTGTGATGCATTCCGAGATCGCTAGTAAGACTACACTTGTGTAGTTAGGAATAACTAAATGATAAGAGGCATTAGGATAACCCTTGTTTGATACCCATAAAATAATTACTTCTTCCACATCGGTTGAGTAATTCCCCCACACCCTTTGCGTTGTACTCATCTTTAGTACACGATACCCCTAGTTAACCCCCCAGAGCCTATCCTTTTCGCGGTTCTCGTGATGTTTTGGTTTTTTTGGAATATCAATGAAGAGCATTGTTTACACCCCACCCCCAAATATACACCCAAATAGCCTTAGCCTACCCTGTATGCACTCACTTTTAGTGCATCATTGTTATCACCCTAAACCCTTAGTTCAATTATCTGGTTGCTTGCATGAGTTGATAAGTCGAGTCATATCCTTTGTATGAGTTGATAATTCAAATTCCCTTTGTTTGCATAATAATGTACCCCAAGTGTTTTGATCCTTTCAATTCAGGTCATATTAGTATTAGAGTAATAAAAACTCAAGTGTAGGGATGTGCCTATAAATCCCTATCATTTTGATGTTACCGTAGAGGATGGTAGAGTAAAAGTGTATAAAAAAAAAAAAAAAAAAAAAAAAAAAAAAAAAAAAAAAACGGGCTACCATCCTACATCTATCCTTTAAATTTATGTTTGTTTGTTTCAGTTAGCTAGAGTTTAGAGTGTCGAGTCTTGGCTTAGCAACGCCATTCTTCGTATAATTGCAACATAGAGATTTTTGACTTGCCACCACTAAATAGCCCATCCCACCAAACCCTTTGTTTCCCTACCGTAAGCCTAACATTACAACCCTTTAAAGACCTCTTTGATAGTCTTTCCTAGGTGCTTACGCCAAAGTGAAGGAGGTTTGATCTGGTCTCAAGCCTATGGTAATCTATGTACTAGGACCGGTTAATGAGTGTTTATCTTCCATTTCCAATTTGTTATATTTCATATACACCCGAGAGAGATGTGAGAATCCAAACACCCCATGTGAGGTGCTAGTATGTAATTTCCGTGCTTGTTATGACTTTTGCGGGGCTTATATGTGGTGTGGACTGTTTTAAACCAATGCTTCATGACCCCTAACTTATAAATTAATTGGCTAAACACATTTGCTTGAGGACAAGCAAATACCAAGTGTAGGGATATTTGATAAGGTTTTAAAATGTACCTTTTTGAGGGGTCATTTAAGCCCTTATTTGATCACTTTTGTATCCATTATTACTTAATATAGTTCCTTTTCACTTTTTAGGTCTCTTGAAGGCAAAATGCTGGAATGGCACTTATTTGGACGAAAAGGCGCGAATATACAAAGAAAATGGCCAAAGTCAAGAATCGAGACACTCAAAGCTGCTGAAAACATAAGGTGACGGCGTCACACTGCTATCCTGCGACGCCGTCCGAGGATTTTGTGACGGGACAGCACCCAAAACTCTTATTTTCAATTGACGACGCCCGGTTGTAAAAGAGTAGGCCGTCGCTACCGCTTCAGACGGCCTAGATGCAATCAGACGGTCGGAAAGGAAGAGGACGGCGTCACAATCTAAGGTGACGCCGTCGCCAAGTCTAACGTGGCCAAGACGAAACCCTAATGACAATGACCGGCGGCGTCACAAAACATAAGGTGACGCCGTCGCATATGTAATCTTATATATAGAATCCGAATTTTTCAGGATTTGTGTGTAGTCTTTTGGAGTAAAAACCTAGAACCGAACCAAGGCTGTCTTGTATAGTATTTTAGGGTTACAAACCCTATCTTACATCAAGATAAGTTCTTTACTTCATTAATACAATTATGTCTTTGATTATTTGTGTGTATGCTTGCATGTTCTCCATGTCCAGCTAATTTATTTGTGTGTTTGCTTAAGGAATATGAAACTTAATTATTGATTATTGATTGGTTGTCTCTTATCTTAGTTGATTAATGATCTAGTAATGCGATAGGTCATTCGTTGTGTACTTAATGCTTGATTAAATCTTTGTGAACCTTAGAATATAACTCCTTGAGTAGTTATAAGCTAAACCATCCAAAGAGTGCCTTAGAGTAAGAGTTTATTATCCCTAGTGGGTTTTGTAGACGAGACCCTTTGGTAAGTTCAAAGAGTTAGGGAACATACGCATACCCTACAACCTTAGAGACACAACGCAACTAAGAATAAGGACGTGACAATTCAACCACCAATAGGAGATAATTAAGGAGTAGTAAAACCTAAGTAAACACATCTTTAAACTATCATACGAGCACACAATAATTAGACATAGACTACATACACCTTAGATTAGATAATTAGATAAATAGAGTAATCAGTAACAATACCAACCCCCTAAATCCAAACCCCGAGATTCGTACCTTTCAATTTCCTAAAAAAACATAAAAGATAAAAAATAATCTTCCTCAACCCCAACCTTAGCGTAGTAACTTCTTACTAGCATTCCTATTCCCCTAGAGAACGATATCAATACCGTGGCTTACCCTAATACTATACTACAACGATTAGGTTCAGCACTTAGGTGTTATAAAACTTGATGAAGAAAGGAATTTTCCTTGACCCCGAACGACGCGTGTAGCGTTATCATTCGTCAAGCTAGGAAGAACACCAAAACTACAATCTTCAAGCTAGGAAGTGTAGAGAAATCAAAATCCAAAAGGGTTTATGATTCAATTGGTTTGAGTAGTAAAACCTCAAATTCTTAATGAATTTGGGTTTTCAGTTATGGTTTGTCTTGAATACCTTCTAGGTTTGAACTATAATGAGTGTATCCATGACACACGCAATTTCTAACCATGATATGTTTTGGAGGTAGAGCAATTAAAGCTATCAGGAACCAAACAATATGAATAAAGTTTGATCCAACACATTAGACATACCATAAAGAAGTGGTATCCTATGAGGTTATTAAATTGTGAAACTATATGGAATTCTATAGATAATTCTCTTAGGACCAAATACTTGTCAATTGGGTCGAGCCAAATTGCATATAAAGTATTTACGCAGGGTACATGCTATAATGTATATTCATTGAATAATACAAGAACCTTATGTTCACGTGTTCACAATAAGACAGAAGCTGTTCAAGGATTATATGTTCATGTGTTAACAAGAAAACATAACATTTCAATAATACATTATCAGTCTTTGAACAATTCAAAGCCTCATGTTTATGTGTTAACGAGAAGACATAACACATTTACTATATATATATACTTTACGTTATAAGTCATTTACTAATTCAAGGACTTTATAATTATGTCTTAACATGTAAGCGTAATTATACTAACAAAAGTAATCATGAACGCAAACTCTTGAGTTCTATAGTAATTTCAAGTTAATTTTATACTTCAGAATTATGATCATTATCATATAACCATAATTATGTTGACTAAAACATGTAGTCAAATTGTTGGGATATGAAAGTGCTGAAGATATCAAAGTATTGAAGATATCAAAGTACTGAAGATATCAAGAAATCTTGTAAATTTGCAAAGTAAATGGGAAAAGTCAAAGAGTCAATCTTCTTTAAAGATAAAGTCAAAGTCTTGCCAATGAAGTCAAAGTCTTTGCAGAACAAAGAGTTGTTATATTCGTTTATAGAAAGTATGGTAACTCAGAATATTACGTATTAGATTACTTGTCATACAAGGATACAAATTATAACCGACTAGGATATCCTTGAACCTATAAAAGGACTCCTAGATTGGCATTAGAGATATGACTTACGATTTCGAATTAGAGTTTTAGAGAAAAGTTCGATTATCTTAGAGTTGTATTAGAGTATCTGCATAATAAGCTGATTTAGAGTTTATAATAAAAGTTATTCTTCTTAGCTTTTAAGTAAATTCAGCGTGTAATAAAGATTGCTCGGTGTTTCTTTGTTAATAACAGGATTTATCAGGGTTATTAAACCTTACACAAGCTAGTTAAGTTAGTTTGATTAAAGTATATCGATCCAACAAGTGGTATCGAGCGAGTTCAGAATGCTTGATGTTCAAGGTCTTGAACATCAAAGTCTTGATTTTCATGATACATCTAGAAAGAAGTAATAACTCCAGGGTATTGAATTTTGAAGAAGAAGGTGGTTCTACATTTGTTATAGAAGAAGAAGATGACCACATTCATACCTATTCATTACTGCAGTGATGATGAAGTAATTGCTACAATATTAGATTTATCACAACCAAGAGGAGGGTTACTATTAGAGATGTACAAGAAGAAAACAACCAGAGCTTCTCAACCATACATTGATCCTAAAGACAAAGGGAAGGTATTCGGTTGAAACAAAGAAAAAGAATCTCACTTTGGCAGAACTTAGAGCAATTGAAGTTGCTAGGAATGAAAATTATTTGCTAGAAAAGTTCAAGAAGAGTTAGATGCTCAAGATAGAAAAAACAGAAGCTCGAGGCTCGAATAAGCAGCTCAAAAGGTGCAAGATGAATTAGATCTGAAACTCTTGAACCTTTCTGAGTCCTCTACACACTGTTAGATTTATGCCAAGAAGACCTAATTTAGCTAAGGGCGAGGAATGCTATGATGGCTTATCACGAAAAGTCAAGGGTATAAAGGATTCTGAGAAGTTTAATTATCTTGAGATGAAAAGATTATATGATGCTGCTAGGGAGGATTATAAGAAGAATGTTGCTGGCATCAAAGATTTTAGAAGAAGCTACGAATTTGGCGAAAGGAAGAAAAGTTTAAAGAAAAAGAAAAAGCTGAAGTTCTGAGATGTTAGGTTTTCAAAGAAAGAAAAGGTAGAATTAAGATCTGAGACTAGTGATGAATTGAAGAATTATCTCAGAGTAGTAGATTTTGATTATACCAAGGAAGATGATGATATGAAGATGAACAGATCAAAGATCAGTGTTTTCAAAGTTGAGAAATCTAAGAATGGAGATTACATGGTTTTTCATAAGGAAGATGAAAGTTTTAAAGTCTTCAAGAGGTTATGGGATTTCTTTATGCTATTGATAGAGTAGATCTATTCTATTTATATCATGTTGTGAAGGCTTATTTTGAAGATCATCCATTGGAAGGGATTGGATTGGTTTTACAAGGTGATCTCATAACTATAATGAAGCTGAAGAGAAAGCTCGATGATATCCGGAAGAATCGGGAAAGCGGGAAATAGTTTCTTTGGAGATTCTTTGAAGAATCTGGAGTTCATGTTTTGGAGCTAGAGAATGGAACAATGATACATGTTTGCGAAAGAAGATATCCTCTCACAGTTGAGCTCATGAGAAGAATGCTAGAGCATGGATTGGAAGTAGAAGAGGATAATGAAAGTGCTTGCATGGTTATCAACTTGTTTATAAACTGGACTACCATTGTTGAGGATGATCAATAACGGTATGAATTTTATTTGAATAAATACTTTTGATATATCGGTACTTTTTTATTCAAAATCTTCAGCGTCGAGAACTAAACAGTTAAATAAATTTTAGAAGAAACCTTGTTGCTAAGTAATAAATATTTTGAAATAAAGGTTTAGTAAATGGTTTTGTGATGATAACATCAATAGGTTATCAATCCACCATGGTTACAAAAGGATTGACTAATCCATGAGCAAGCGGCTCAGTAAAGATATATCAAATCCGTTTTTAGTTGACAACTTGCTAATAAGTTGGATGGTATTCAACTCACCATATCAGTAAATGTGAAGAGTTGGCTAGCCCACAAGAAAAATGGCTTGTGGTAAAGAACGTGGAAAAACCATTATTGGTAATTATTCACCATTAGATAGAAGAACTAACTAGTCGGAAAGTCTGACTTTTGGTAAAGACAAAACAAATCATTGATAGGGGTGGTTTGCTAAAAATCATATGGTTATCAATGTACCATGGTCTTACACACCAAAACATTTGGCTACTCGAGAGATAATGGCTTTGGTAAAGAGTTCTAAATCCATTATTTTTTCAATGATTCACTTGAAAGTGATGAGAATAGTATGCAACTTAAAGTGAATTAAATGTACAAATTGTCATATGTTAATTGTTCTTTGAAAGATGGAGCTTATTTGGATCTTTGTACGTAAAGAGAACAATTCTAAGGAATACTTTGACAAGAGAGATGTTATAGAGATAAAAGCTTAATGACTAAGAAACAATCCGTTTTAAAGATGAAAATTTGTTAAAGATATATTCACAAAGAACTTAAAGTCAAGCAAGTAGAATTCAAGTTAGGGAGGATTGTTGGGATATGAAAGTCTTGAAAGATATCAAAGATCTTGAAGATATCAAAAGTCTTGAAGATATCAAATCTTTAAAACAGAAATACTTGGAAAAAGTCAAAGAGTCAAAAATCTTGCTAAAGATAAAGTCAAAGTCTTGCACAATGAAGTCAAAATCTTTTAAGAACAAAGAGTTGTTATATTAGTTTATAGAAAGTATGGTAACTCTAGAATATTGCATATAGATTACTTGTCATACAAGGATACAAATTGTAAACCGACTAGGATATCCTTGAACCTATAAAAGGACTCCTAGATTGGCATTAGAGACATGACTTACGATTTCAGAATTAGAGTTTTAGAGAAAGTTCGATTATCTTAGAGTTTGTATTAGAGTATACATAATAAGCGGTTAGAGTTTATAATAAAGGTTATTCTTAGCTTTGTTAAGTAAATTCCAGCGTACTAATAAAAGATTGCTCGGTGTTTCTTTGTTAATAACTTAGGATTTATCCGAGGTTATTAAACCTTAACAAGCTAGTTAAGTTAGTTTGATTAAAGTATATCGATCCAACACAAATGTTGAAGTATCTTTACACTATATCATGACATTTGAATGTAGTAGGGCAACAAACATCTAGCGTGTTCAAGTCCTAGTTGAATCATTATTAGAATGTAGTAGGGAAATAAACATCTCACGTGTTTAAGTCCTAGTAGAATTCTTATTTTCATGTAGTAGGGCATTAAACATCTAACGTGTTTAAGTCCTAGTAGAATTATTAGTTTCCTTTACCTTGCGGTCAAGGGATACCAATAATATTGTCGTTCCTTGCACACACTTTGAGATTTCTCCCACTTGTGTAAGGTATAACCTCATATCATGAAAACAAACAACGCTTGATTGATTGTTCAAACAATATGATAATGTCATATATATCATAAGTAGTTTTTAGAACCATAAGCTTTAATAAGGAATTGTGGATTATTATTCTATAGATAGCCGAGAGCGACAGGAGAAGGGAACATGTTATCTTATAAAATAAAATGCAATTTTCCTTTAAGCAATGGTTGTTCATATTCGGAAAGTTAATAGATTATTTCAAAGCTAGTTTGAAATGATATGGGTGACTAACAGGAAATAAATCCAGTAGCTCCCACTGAAATTGACAACATTACATGAATGATATTTCAGTAATAGAATGCAATTGCTCCCCTTTGGATTTGACAACATTACAAGTGTTACATTTCGATTAGAAAGCATATAGCAGTTTTATTATACTTTCCTATTCTCTTCAAATGCCTACGAGTAGCATGTACTTAGGTATTGAACGGAGTATATGAAGTTCTACTTATGTAGACAATGGACTAGCCAGTCTTTCATTCAATTAACTTGAATCTTTATGCGATTCCTCCTTTATCGTCTACATAGCCCCTAGGGTAATTAGCACTTTAGGAATAATAAGAGTCCAAGAAAATTACCTAGCGAATATCCTAGTAATTTATTTACTCTTTAGGTTTGAACTCATACATCGTGACAAGTGCAGGATGTTATTTATTTTGGTAGCTCTAAACACAATGTTTCCGGTTACACAAAATATTCTATCTTTCAATTAACTCTATACCACAAAAGGGTAATGAAAGATCATAAACGAGTTTATCAATTTTGGAATCCTATCTTAGTTAGTCAACTAAGGAGAAAATATAGGAATAAGTCTCACTCTTCTTACTAGGAAAAGAGACTAAGTTTGTCTTTCAAAGAAAAACAACTTTGTTCACAATTATGTTGCAATAACACAATTAATCAGAACATAAAAAGTTCAATTCTAGTATTTTCGATAATTACATTCTTAAAAGAATTAACTACCCAATTAAATACTAATTAAGACTAAGATCCATCTTGCAACCCCACAATTACCATAGGTGCGACCCGTTATAAAAAATAGAACAAAAGGTAAGCGTGGCGTTAATTGCATAATGCAACTCTTAGATTTATGAGGCTGTTTAAGGCATTAGTATCAAGTAATAATGTCAAAAGCATGTTTAGTTCACTTCTTATGCCTCGGGTTGAGGTCCGACCAGTTAACTCGAGATAAGTCGACCAAGTATGAGCGTGTAAAATAACCGTGGCGATTGAGAAATAATTACCATGGGTTGGAAAGGCCCTTGGATTCGACCCGGAAATCAATCCAGTGCGTGTTCATAGTTGGATGACATAGACTTAAAATTAAAATATAGGTATGCACATATAAATGTGGTAAAAGTCGTGTACAAAGAAGCATGCAAAACAACTTTTTAACACTAATTTTAATTTTGGTAATGACCTTTGTAGTGATCATCATGGTTCACGGTAGCTCAATCGAATGCAGGGAAGCCGAGGACGAATGTGGCTTTAACCTTAGACATCCTTTCGGTGCGTGTAAGCACCTCTTTGAACCCCCTTTTGAGTTTCTTCTAGTGGGTGAGCCGTACATCCCAAGTGTCCATAGCGTCTAGTTTTTAGATTCTTGGCGTGTTTCATATATTAGGTCACTTTATTTTACAAAACAATTTTCCACGAATCAAATAGCAGGTCACAATGAGCATGGTATTTAGGCGTGTAAATAAATACCAATATTAATGTTATGGTTACGATATGTATTATTCCATATTACATACAATTAGGTGTCAAAGCAAGTAATAATGCGTATATAGGAATCACAAACATACAAGCATAAACATTAATATAAATAACCACATATTGTTCCGAGTTCTCTTGCGAGTCTTCCCCAAGCGAGGAGAACCATAGACGTCACTAGGATACAATACCTAGATCGCCATACATACTTAAAGCAATTGAGTGGGTCTTGTGGCCGGAAAACACATAAAACGCATGGCAATCTCAATTAACAAGTAATTAAGCAATTTTATGTATTTAATAAACAATATGTAATTCTAATTATCATAATAATTCTAATTAACAATTAATAAATACAAATTAACTTTTAATTCTAATTAGCAAATAATTTTAATTCAACATGTAATTCTTAATTAACAATTTAATTTTAATTAACAAGGTAATTATAATTAACATGTAAATTAAATTCTAATTATCAATATAAATTTAATTTGTGTGTGACTAGTTATTATTTATTAAAATTTGACAAGTATTGCATGTAATTGTCAAAATTAAAACAAAACTAAATAACTAAACTAGGTTTCATTAAGCCCTTTTAAAACATGTTTATTAATATCAGAAACGTGTAACCCATAATGTAGCAGGTTGACTCATTGATGCCACTGTTGGGATTTTAGAACGGTTAACCATTAACCTACTACGATGCGCTTGTGGATAGAGGATCTAGTTAATTCAATTATGTTAAACCGTATTAATAAACAAATAATTAATACAATATTAATTAATTAAAGGGATATAGAAAAGCTAACATTGCTTGGCAATTGATCTTTAGTAACGGAACAAGAAACCAGCGAAACCAAGTATCTAAATAGATACCTCGAAGAGTATCACACAACCGAAAACCGTATCACGTTCGATAAAGAAGCTAGTCGAGAACGTATTAAAACCGATCAACAATTGACCCACTTGAATTACTTGAATACCACGAACAAATAAAACCAAGAACATCTTCATTATTCGTCGAAAACCAAACCGTAAACAAACCTCCTTCGGCCTAAAATTATAGATTAATCAATCAATACCACAAGGGAAAAGACAATTATGCAAAAAATAAATAAATACATGCATATATTCATGCATGTATGACCATGTGACTATTATGCATGTACAGTAAGATTGTTGATATGCATGTATCACCACGTGAGGTACTGAGGTATTAGCAGTGAATGGATTTTTAGAACATGCATGTAGGACCCAAAATCCAATATAAGAATGTATGATAAATCGATCATTAGGGATTTAGGGATATCGTCTATCGTACTTTTTGGATGCATATATCTGTTTGTTTATATAAGTCAAACCAAACCGGCCCTTGGTTTTGCTATGCCTTGGTCAACAAGTTCAAGCCCAAGCAAACCCAAATCCCACCTTACTGCCCGATCAGTGGAGTTGTCAAAGCCCAAGGCAAAAATCCATTCGTCCCATGTATATGTCAAACATCAGCTTATGGATTGAATCAATGATCGGGTCAAGTCATGCATAATACGGGTATGTAATTCAAGTATCGAATACGTTCAACACGTATACTCGTGTTTATCGTGTGTGCCCCCATCGGCTAACACACTTCTAGTCGTTTACGTGTGTTTATAACTCCCACAAACCAACATGAAGGGCTTAAGTTTTGTTTGAGTTGGTAAGGGGATGAATAGTTGGAGTCTTGATAAATGTAACTTTAGAGTCAATGAGGCTCGGTCTTGTAATGAATTAGGTTGTCATAATCGAGACATCAGTGGTGGTGGTTATTAATGTGGTAGTTACATGAGCTGCCATTGTGATAAAGGCGATGGAAGTGATGGCCACATGCTCTGTGGTTGTAATGGTTGAGTCACAGTTTCAAGTTCTGTGCAGTTACTCACTTACTCCATCTGATAATTATTAGCTATGTAAACCCGACAGACTTAATAGGCATAATTATAATTTACTGACAACAACCTGATGCAAATTTCGTATATTATTGCTTATATAAGATGGTTATGGATCAATAATCCTTTATGTATCTACCGGTTCATATGAGTTTTTTAATCTTATCAGTAGCTAGCCAGACTTCTTATAGAGCAAATCATTTACAAAGAATTACAATAGGAAGAGACAACATCCAAATTGAGTTATAAAGCATCGACATAAGATCTAGCTTAATAAAAACAAAGCCTTAAATCCCTTACTATTGATAAACTATAGCAAGTTTATTCAGTGTTTCTTCTTACTTTACTTCAATTTCGCCCTGTTTAAACTCAAAAGTAAAGCACAGACTCGAGAACAGAGAAGATAAACTGAAGCAAACAAGTAGAGGCCACATGAAGGCAATGCAAGATAGGATACGACTTAAGTATCAAGTATTGAACCGAGATTAAATGGAGGTGTGATAGAAGTGCAGAACAACGACCATTTTGACGTTTTGGTATCTATTTTTTTTTTATTTTGTTAGAAGAAAAAATTATGGTAATGTTCTTATTGGACATGAAGAAGATCATGTTCACCAAGTGAAGGTTGAAAGAATGCAAAACCGACGGATTCTTATCCCCCCCCCCCAACACCTCCCACACACAAACACACATGAATCTGTCCGCATTCTATGAGAATCATACCCGGTTTATAGAGATAATTGAACAACCATCAAGCACAGTCAAGAGGTGGGGGGAGAAAGATCAAGAATGAAAAAGTATCTTATTGTTTCATGAGTTTTAGTTTTGTGTTTGTTATGTCGAGTGTTCTTTGTAATTTTGGACAGAAGTATCTATCAACATTAAAGTTGTACAGAGTAAATCTGACAATAGTTACCTCAATTGTATTTACCCTTAAAAAGACAACCCGGACACCCAAGGCCAAGGAAGGTTTGTAATAAGTTTCAAACGAGCAATTGACGCGCATATAATATTAACTCATTAGCTGAGATGTAACATAATCTATTGGTTCAGAAGGACCACCAGATGACAAGACTGACAAATGATTTGTAGACCAAAATGAGTTTACTTTAAAGTCTTCTTAAACCCTCATATACTTTGTTGGTCCACAACTCAAAAACAGTTACATCCCTTTTCCCTTTTTTCCAACACTTTTGCTTCTTTTTCCACAAGTCCACAGCCCAAGTGATACGTTTTCTAGATGATCCACCACTCACAAAAATTATGGTAATGTTATGTTGGTCCACCACTCACAAACAGCCAATCAATCTTTCTTAGACATTTCTTCACTGCATTGAGCTCTTCTATTGGTTCTTCAAGAAATTAAAGTTTAGTGCCTATCAATTTTGATAGACTTGTACAACCCAAGTGATACGTTTTAAATGAAACTAAGTCCACAAACATATTTCGATCATATTCTTGTGATACTAGTGTTAGTATATATATATGTGTGTAGCAAGTATGAATGTTTATAGCATTTAAAATAAAAAACGCAATGAGTTATTCAAAATGGTTAGTATCTTTTTTCTGTTCTTTCTTATCACCACCTTTGCTTCTTTTTCCACTTCTTTCAATAATATTCATAAATGCCCTAATAAACAGAGTGAAGCTTTGCTTCTCTTTAAACGTGACCTTTCCTCTAATTATGACTCAATAGTATCCATAAATGCCTTAATGATGAACTGGAACACAAGTACAAATTGTTGTAGTTGGAATGGAGTTACTTGCGACTACTCCACTGGTGACGTCATCGGTCCGAAATTAGTGCGTTAGTAGCGGAATGCTGAAAGGTACCATCCATCCTAACAGCTCCCTCTTCAACCTTCCTCATCTCCAAAAACTCAATCTTGCTTTCACAAAGTTCTTGGTTCCGAATTCCATTGAAATTGCAAGGTTTTCAAATAGTCTCACACATCTCGACCTCTCTTTGTGTGGTTTTCGGCCAAGTCCCAACGGACACTACACTCCTTCATAAATTGGTCTCTCTTGATCTCTTTTTAAACTATGATTTGAAGCTCGGACGGATGTTTTCATGGTATGTTTGAAATTTACTAATTTGGAGGCTCACTTGAAGGCGATTAATATCTCTTCATTTTTACCTTATAGACTTAACATCTCTTCTTCTTTGAAATTACTAAATCTTCGCCAGACTGGATTGAAAGGAAAATTACCTCATTACATTTTCAATCTTCATTCTTTGGAAACACTGGACTTGTCTTTAAACAGTTTCACAGCGATATCCTTTAAAATCTCAGTAACCTAACACCTTACTCATCTTGATTTATCATCTAACAAACTTAATGGGATATTGCCATCTTGGTGTTCACTTCCCATCTTTAGAATATCTTGATCTAAGTTTTAACATGTTCAGTGGAAAGGTACCGTTCAAGTCATTTTGTCTTCCATTATTAACAAAGTTAGACCTCAGTCGCAACAATCAGTTAGCTGGCCAAATTGATGTGCAAACATTTCATAAACTCACCAACCTCACTTACCTCATTGACCTGGACCTTTCTTATAATAATTTTAGTGGTGAATGGGAGTTGGATACATTGTTATCAAGCCTCAGAAACCTTGAATATCTCGTTCTCTAAATGCGGTTTCTCTGTTACAACAAAGAATGCCAATCATTATGTCAACCCTCGTTTTTTGTTCTTGGAATTGGCCTCTTGCAAGCTAAAGGTGTTTCCGAATTCATCTCGAGCCATGCGGCAACTTCGTCGCGGTTAGATCTCTCTAACGAAATCCATGGCCAAATTCCTCATTGGAGAGGAGATAAAGGCAACAAATGGTCGGCATATTTGAATCTCTCACATAACTTCATAACAGGCTTGCCCGCAGTTTGATGGTATGAACTACAACAGCTATATCTGCAGTCCAACTTGATTCAGGGACCATTCCTTCCATCAATTTGTAACATGAGGAATCTATTGTTTTTGGACATGTCCAATAATCGCTTTGGTGGATTGATTCCACAATGCTTTGGAAATATCACCTCATCTCTTCAAATGATAGATATGGGGAATAATAGCTTTCAAGGAACAATTCCACACGTATACGGGGATTGTGGAAGTTTAGAAGGGCTTAATTTGAATGGAAATCAATTCAGAGGAGAGGTTCCAAGTTCCTTGCCTAAATGCTCAGGCTTGAGAGTGCTCGATCTTGGAAATAACTACTTGAATGGTACATTCCCTAGCTGGTTAGAAGGCCTTCCAAATTTGCAGGCTCTTGTCCTCAAATCAAACAACTTTCATGGACGCATTCAACCCTCTTCAACTGTTGAATCCCCTTTTCAATGGCTTCAAGTTCTTGACTTATCTCATAATGGGTTTATAGGTCAACTCCCTGCAAAATATTTTCAAATTTTCAATTTTCAAAATTTCAATTCCATGAAGAATGTTGTTAAAAGCAGCACAACACCACAATATTTATACATGGGTGGAAAGTATTACTCATTCGTTGTTGCGGTGAAAGGGGTGAATCAAGATTTTCCACAAATTTCAGTTGACTACACAATTATTGATCTGTCCGATAACACATTTGAAGGACAGATTCCAAACGTCATCGGTGGTCTTAATTAAGCTAATAGTGCTCAACTTGTCCCACAGCAGCCTCCTTGGTCCAATTCCACATGCTCTGGGAAATCTCATAGAGATCGAGTCGTTAGACCTATCTTGGAACCAACTCACAGGAGAGATCCCTGAAAGTCTTGCAAGAATCAAGGGTCTCGAAGTCTTAAGTCTTTCGCATAACCGTCTTGTAAGGTATACCAGTGAGGAACAATTCAACACATTTGATGAGAACTCATTTGAAGGGAATGTGGGACTTTGTGGGTTTCCGCTGCCCAAAAAGTGCAGTGAGTATACACACAAACCACAGCTTGAAGCACACGAAGATCAAGAGGAGGAAAGTGGATTTACGTGGGAAGTGGTGATGTTGGGATATGGATGTGGAACATTAGTCGGATTGGTGATGGGATATCTCATGTTGTCAACAAGAAAAGTCAAGTGGTTCAATGCTATTGCGGATGCAACACAGAGTTTGGTCTTGAAGAAGAACAAGAAGAAGAAGAAGAGAAGACATGTTTATATCGGAAAATGAAGTTAGATAAAGAAAGTACGATATTTTTTTTTATTTAATCAATTTTTGCAAAATGCCTTACTCTGTAACATTTCTTGCTCTAAAACAATTTGTGATGCAGATATAGGAGTTTGGGGTGGAGCTGAGACCTTTTGAATTGTGCAGTCGTATATATAGCTTTGCTTTTTGTAAAATATATGCTTCCTCATTTCTATCAGTTTTGAGTTGCAGTAGAAATAAATATGTGAAAATGAAAGCATAATTATTAATAACATGTGTTTTAGTATATATACTTTGACCATCAATTGCGTTCTTGTGTTGCATATTAGTAAGCAGCATATCAGATGTTTAGATATGCTTCTATCTGCCCCACTGCTGTGATCATCTTGCCATTCCTTACAACTAATTTTGAGTGAGACAGTGTCAAGGTGGGACTTGGGAGTACGAAGAGCCCAAACTTTGGGATAAACCAAAATGATTATTATCATCCCAAGCCCATTAACTTAGCAAACTTAACAAGGACCAAAGCCCAGTTCAAGCATAGTTTCACGGTTGAGTTAGAAAAGTGTTTGTATATATAATGGTTTGTACACTTTAGAAAATGATTTGTACACTCTATTTGTTTTTATTTTGACATTTTTACCCTTACAAAAATGAATATTGTAAAGATGATATAAGGGTATAACTGTCATGATATAAACAATTTGAGTGTGCAAATCAATTTCTAGAGTGTACAAATCATCACCCATATATAATTGTATCTAACTTTCTTTTTTCTTTTTTGGGCATGATCTTCAAATGAAGCTAATTTACAATAAGTATTATGAAATTATTGGTTCTTCAAGCCAGCAAAACTCTATTTTTCATTTTCGAAGACAAGCATGCATATATTTTTCAGAAAATATGTATGTCTCTATTGTGTCAGTGTATAGATTATAGACATTACATTTTGGGACATTAATTGATAGTTATGGACAAATGATATGAATTAGGATTACATGTTTACACAAATTTGTAACTCGCTAATTGTTGTGCCATTGGTGAACAACAAGATTGTGTGCGCTTGATCACAGTTGGAGTCGCATTACTTTAAAATGTTGATGTTTGGCCTAATAATCTGGTTTCTATAAATAAATAAATAAAAAGGTTATAAGACTATATGGCATATGCAGCAACACAAATCATCAACAGTGACCACTGGAATGTAAACTTGTGCATTGGTCCACGATCTACCAAATCATATGGCGACGTTTGGTCGATAAATGGTTTGCATGGGCCATTTCTTCTCTTAAGACACTATGGAGTGATCAAGGAAACATCAAGCATGAACAGTTGTGCATTGTAAGTTTGTAACTCGAATCTTTCTTTGGTCCAATATCTTTGTCACACCAAATATATTCATGATGTTGGTCTACTATGGTTTCATAGTTGGTTTGTTTCTAAATATGGAAATAAGGCGCTATACTATTTCGAGCTAAAAGAACGCTAGTAGTGAACAACAAGCTAGATTACACACTGCCAATCATCGCTAATACCAAATAGTTAGTATTATGAGGTTTGGTCTAAGGTGATGTTCATGGTTCTTTTGGTTTCAAGATATAGAAAGAAGGAACATGCTAGCTATATATGCATAGGTTTTGTTTATTCAAACTGATTTAACCTTTATGTACACCATAATACATGAGTAATGAGTTATTTGTATCTGGTGACCAGATCTAAAATCTAACTTTTACGATACAGGTAGTATGCATGGTCTAAAAGTCGTCGAACACTGTTTTGGTTGCATAAGAAAGTCAAACATATGTTGTTTAGATATTAAGCAACACTCAACAGACATGGTCAATCAAAAAATACTATTAATTTAGTTATTTCAACTTTTTTTTTTTTTTTTTTTTTTTTTTTTCTGAGTTTTAATTGACTTAAATTTCCAAGCGGTTCAAATGTTCGCCCAACAAATACCTTGAAAACGTACTTGATCTCGAACTTTTTGAATGTAAGGACATTTAGTTCATGATGGTTTACTTGTTTTCCGTCGGCAAAAGGCATAAAAGATTTTCATCTCTTATTTATTTAATTTACGATATTACGTGATTTGTTATCAATAATACTAATACTAATGTTTAGAGGTAAATTTAAAATCTTAACTTTGACGCTGTAAATAGTTACTACTATATCTTTACTATCTAAAATGAAAAAATGGTCAAAGAGGAAAAATGAAAAGTTGAAAATTGAATATTGAAAGTCAAGATTTTTTAAACCTTTTCAAATGTCAAAATAGAAAGTATTACAAGTATCAAAGCTTGCAATAAAGTTTGTCTATGTATATCAAATGGAACGAGCAGTATTAATTGTAGCAAACTATTCAGGAAACAATCTTAACTACATAGCCAAAATATGACTTAAAACTTGAAATAACCCCTTTTAATTACCCCTTTAAGGAAGGTATTAGAAGTATATGGCCTATAAACTTACATATGAAGAAGCTAATAAATGAGACTTTAATCACCCCTATATACCTATTAACAGAATGTTTGACTTCTTTTTTAATCACCCCTTTATATAATTCACAACCACACATTTGTCTAACTTCACAAAATACACAAGCAAAACCTCTGACCTCTCTCCCAACTCTTCGCATGCCTAAAATAAAGACGCGCCGCCAGCCTCTTTGATGTCGCCGGTCCCTTCGCTGCCACCATCTATGGCGTGTGACGATGGTGATGGGTATGTGACAATGATGAGCTAAGGTGGGTGGGGTTGTCATTTGTTTGGTGTGGCTGAGGTTTGTTTTGTGTGCGTCTTTGGATTTGTTGTGGGTGTTAAAGGCTAACAATGTTTGTGTTTATACATGTTTGGATATGCCATATGACACTGCCATT
This sequence comes from Chrysanthemum makinoi, assembly GCA_910596185.1. Taxonomy (NCBI): domain Eukaryota; kingdom Viridiplantae; phylum Streptophyta; class Magnoliopsida; order Asterales; family Asteraceae; genus Chrysanthemum; species Chrysanthemum makinoi. The sequence goes on from OU343218.1 coordinate 252,479,321, forward strand.
TTACTTTTATGTAAGATCTAAATGTTTGTGTCAGTTTGGTTAGATTTAAAGGTTTCTTGCTTTGAAGCCTTTAATGTTTACATTGTTTTGGAGTTTGTTATATTGGGTTTGTTTGGTTGATAATGATGTTTTGATTCACTATATATTTAAGTTTTTTTCACCATTGATGCTTTTCGGGGCTAATGGTTGTGAATCATATAGATGTACGTTGTATATATCTAAATACTCCGTATTTTTTATTAAACGTAGCCGAATTTGTTTCTTTGTTAGGTATAGAAAATTCGTGGTTGACTAATTTGTGTTTTTCTTAGATCTAAAAAGGTCTCTTTTTATAACATAAATTTGTGATAAAGTTGGGCTGTGACAACTCGTACTTTCAGGTCATTTCTCAAAACAATTCACGTTTCACTATTTCATCATTTATCGTAAACTAGGTTTACGTGTTCCAAATTCGCGTAACCTTAAAGGTTTAGCTGCGAATTCATGACCATATCATCACGAACATTTTATATGGACTAAGTTTAGTCTACATTTCATTAGCATCATTTGCATCATGTTAGTTCATTCATGATTTTTCATTTCACATTAAACGCGTAAATTTTTATTAAATAAACGTTATCGCGTGAGTTATTATTTTGAACCTTTAATCCCATACTTCCAAAAATGATCCCGACATATTTTTATACTTACATTTAGCTTATAAAAACTATATTTTGAGTTTACCTAGTGTTTTAAATTTATTTTGTCTATAAATCGTTAAGGTTATATTATTCGACACATTTTCTTTAAAACTACGATAATTATTATATCATTTCCAAATTTTACAGAATGTATTTTCTACAATTTTTATGATCTCATTATACTCTACTTTGATCTATTAAAAATTTCTTTTACCTAAAACTACCTTAAATACACTAATGTATATTAAATCTTCACAAATATTCATTACATGTACATTTTACTTACATTTCTAACAATTACACATTATATAAAGAAGAAAATATCCTGAGAAACATTGTCCCAAAAAAAATCGGCCCTGGGGGAGGTTAGCATTTATTGATTGGTAAGATTTTCTACATGTATAGATAGTCACTCAACCTTCATTTTCATTCATTCATTCATTTCAACAATTTCAAGAGTTAGTGTTATTTCTTCTCTCTTTGTTCTTCCTCATAACCGGTTCTACCAAGGTGTACAAGGGATCATCCAAAATTTTCAAAGCTCAAGTAATAACAATCTAGATTACACTCTTACTAAGGTTTTGAAATAAAAACCTAGGGTGTTTAGGTTAATCCTTGTTCTAATCACCTCATCATAGTTTACTTGTAAGCATATCATTTACATTTTTCATCTTCCATTTTCATTTCATATATATTTCATCATTTTCTTAGCTAACATGCAAGACTTATGTGTATTTATACCATTTTTACTTTGATTTTTAGAGTTCTATATATAAAGGTCATCCTATAATTATTCCCTTGTTATATATTGGTCTTGATGATGTCTAGGAACCCATGACACCCTAAGAAGGTGTATGGTAGGATTAGATTAGCTTTGGAGTTGATTTGAAGGGATTGGAATAGGTTTAGTACGAGAAAAACTATTTTCGACAAGTATATATAAGTGGTCTGATCTTATTTTGTTTTTCTGGAAAATCCGACAGTAGGCACGAATTTTTGGCATTGATTTTTAGAAAATATACTTAAAAAACGAACCGTGGCAGCTTGAACGGATTAAAACGGAGTTATAACGAAGAAGTTATGAATTTTTCAAGTTTGACGACGAAATATACATTTTCAGAAAATTTCAGCAACCTATTTTTACTTTATTCGAGTCAAAAACGAGTCCTAAGCTTTACAAATTATTTCGACTTATCAAAAATATATTAGTATACTTTGATACGAAGCTAAGGACGTATAATACGTAGAAAACGGATTTATAACGACAAAAATATAACGCTCATAAACTTGCCGTAACTACTACGAAAAATTATATTATTTTAACAGACAAGTGTTACGGTAACTAAAACGACCATGTTGAAGGCTGTTTTTTTTAACTATGATGTAGAACTTTTTGTAACGAAATGTCTTCTAATAAAATCAAGATCACCAAGCATATTTTTCAAAAGCGACCAACCTGTATAGCGGAGTTGTAATAAATTATTTACGGATGCTTAAACTTTGCCGAAACTCATTTTTAAACCACATTTTAGACAAAATCACCATCTTTAACCCTTATTATCTTTATGTTCGAGACCTCTATGACGAAAACTCATGAACTAAAACTTCTAGATTTTGATACAAGCTTTCCAAAACCGTCGAGTTCGTTTCCTAACGTTCGACGCGTACACCATTTAACTAATTTTTGAAGCCATTTTGTCACTTTCATGAAATTTCCAACGACTTTATTTTACGACGAAAAGTGAAAATTTCACCATAAATCATTATGAAACCATTGTAGGATGACATTTTGACGTAAATACTTGTAAAGTGATTTTAGAATGGTCAAGACGTTAAAAGAGTATTTTTCGAATATAAGTAATATTTTTCAAAACTCGCAAATGGTATAAATAACATGAAATGCATGCATAAACATTACATTGTAACTCATTATATGTCATATCATTCGTAATAGGTCCAGATTAAAGTATCCCGATACATCTCGGTGTACTCACTCTGTCATCATACCGCTTTATCATGTGAAGTTTTCATAGCCCGATTTATTCAAGTTTTACTTATTTCAAACCTACGGAGAATACATTGCACAACATTTTTATTACGATACCAAGTATGTTAAATTCATTTATATTGCTTAAGTTACCGCTGCAGCTTAAATGTCCCCATTTCAATGCATGAGCCGTTAATTTCTAGAAGCGTGTGTGAGTGGATAGATCTATCGAGGGTGACACCTCCATCCGGGTTGGTGAATCCCAACTAGTCATACGGATGCATTTCATTCATAAACATTATTAGATTTGTTTGGCAAGACACCTGTCAGCTTAACATCATCGAGTTTCGGTATCATGCGCGCTTAAGCAATAACATTTTTATGTGACATGATTGTCATACCAGAATTTTTTATGTGACATGATTGTCATACAGATATATACTTGCGAATGTGATAAAACATTTACCAAACCTATGATTTCTCACCAACATTATTGTTGACCGTTTTAGCAATGTATTTTCAGGTAACTAAGGCATACTCATCATGGCATGGTTAAGGAACCCCTTTTTGAGTCGCGGCGTCGACTTACATCATTGTACATTATGGCACTTTCTTTCAAAACCATCGTTTGGACTTGTAATATATTTATATTTCCGCAAACTTTATAAACTTTTGGGACCCATACTTTGTAAACTCCGATTGTTTTATTAAATCAAACGATGTTCTTTTCAAACGACACTTTAGGTCGTTCAATATAATCATGATTGGATGCTATGACAGTCTATCCCCAGGAATTCCATTCCGCTGCAAAACAGGTAATTTGGGGGTGTGACATGGGCTGTTTTAAGACCAAGACCGTTGTTAGTTTTGATATTTTTGTTGCTGTTGCTAAAAACCGGATCTCGCTAAACTTTTTATTTTTATTTTTTTATTTTTTTTTAATTTTAAATTTGGGGTGACGATTTGGTGAGGTTTTGGTTAGATCTAAAGCTTTTTAAAGTCCATGATATGATTTGAGGCTATTGGTGGTAGTGATTCTTACGAATCTACTGTTTTATGTAAGATTACGAATGTTGTTTTCGTTAAAGCCGATGATAAAATTTGAGGCCAAAGCTTTTTCTGTTGTAAGATTTAAATCCCTTTTTGCTAAAGTTTGTGCTCTTGACTGCTATATTTGGGTTGTTTAGTAGTGAGGTTGTGTGATAGTGGTGTTATTCGAACCTTTCATTTGATATCTAACTTCTAGCATGCATGATGGTGATTTTTTTTTTAATGTATTAGACTTTTCTGGTTTGGGTCCCAACTAACTAACTTGCATTTTTTTATATTTGAAGTTCAAAGCACAATTAAATTTTGAATCAATAAAATAGACTACAGTAATTTTATAACTAATTAAATTTTGTACATGGGTAAAGGAAGAGCTTGATACTTGCACCAAAACAGTAGACCATTTGACTACTACAGAAACTTCAAAATTTGAATTGAAAGTAAAGTTGATCAAGCGTGTAACCGGCTCCATGAAACAAATATTTTTTTTCTTTCAGTTTGAGACTCACAATTTGTAAGAGGACTAACCAAGTACCTGAAATTTAGGTCGAGTGCATTATCAATTATGTATTATGTAAGTGCATTATCAATTATGTATTATGAAAAGTATAAACGTGTTTTGAATAATTTTGTAAAGTCAAACTTGATTTTTATTACTTTGCATGGTAACTTTGAAAAATATTTATTGTTTGAAAAAAAACTGTCATAACATATTCTCTCATACCATTCGTGAATGTCAAACCATGTTAATAATTTTTGTTAGTGTTGAATTATCGGATGTTACAACCGTTTACAACTAAATTTTGATATTTTCACGTTCTATTTTGAATGTTAAACGAATCATTTGTCATAATATAGCATATCGTTAATGGTGTACCGCTAGGAACCGCTGCCGCCAGGCGCGTGTACTCGCCTATAATAGAAAAACAGTCAAAGGTGAAAAGGTGAAAAGTTAAATAGTTGAAATTGGTCAAATGAAATAAAAATGCATAGTGTAATTAATACTCTCATTAAAAAACTCATTATTTAAAAGTACAATAATTTACTCACATTGTACAACCAATTAAAAGCACATCTACCAAATTAAAAACAACCAATTAAAACACCACTTACTAAAAAGTAAAATAAAAATTTCATAACATACAATTTAAAAAACTACACCATAATCCAAAATATAAAATAATTAAACACACTAATTAATTTTATTTTTAAAACACCCTAAAATGAAAAGTACATGTTATTATACACATTATACAAATTAATAAAACACACAAAACTTAATACAAGCTAAAAAGTTTATGTTACATATAGTTTTGAAAACCGGACCGGACCAACGTGTTCAACCGGGAATTAGTGTCGCCACCGGCTCGACTAACCAATTAAAGCCGTCCGAAAACAAACCAGAGAGAACCCGTTGAAACCGATACAAAATGGTGAATCAGGTCTCATTGAGATCTATTTCTCCGGTTATTCGTCACGATACCCGCCTCAAACGCTGAAAGTCCCGCTATATACTATATCTATATGGGAAAATGACAAAAAAATGCATCGAACTTGACACTTGTTGTCATTGTGTGTAGCCAACTATTTTTTTTTATTGTAACACAAACCTTTGAATTTCGTCATTGTGTAGCCGTTAGGTGAATTTGTGTTATTGTATGTACCTAGTCAGGCTTAGCGTTACATCGTTAGTCCTTTTATATTAACGGTCGTTAGTAAATAACTTAAAATTTCGTTCTCTTACGTTCTTATTCGTTTTCATCCGTATTATAACGTTTTTGTCCGTTTTATACTTTTTCGTCCGTTGCTTTTCCGTTTTTACGTTCGCTTTTCTTACATTCTCGTCCGTTTTCTTACGCGCCATCCGCTTATACGCTTTCATTCGCTTTCATACGTTTTAGTCCGTTTTATAAGTTTTCATCCGTTTTTATGTTTTCGTCCGCTTTACACGCTTTTCAATCGTTTTCATCCGTTTTATTTTTTTCGCCGTTTTTTATACGTTCGTCCGTTTTAAATGCCTTCGCCGATTTTCTAACGTTTTTCGTCATTTTATATGTTTTCACTGTTTTATCTGTTTATATGTTTTCGTCTTTTTTGTTTTCATCTGTTTTCTTACACCTACATCCATTTTATCGTTTTGTCCGTATTTTGTTTTATACATTTTCGTCCTAAAAGTAAGAAAATGAACGAAAAAGTAAGAAAACCATGAAAGCGTATAAAAAGATGAAAATGTTAGAAAACGACTAAAACTTTTAAAACAAGCGAAAATGTATAAAAACAGATAAAACGTAAGAAACGGATGAAAACGATAAATACATGAAAACGAAAAACGGACAAAACGCATAAAACGAATGAAAACGAAGAAAACAGACGAAAACGATAAAACGGCCTAAAACGATAATAACGGACTAAACGTAAGAAAACGTAAGTAAACAAACGAAAATGTAAAAACGGATGAAAGCATTGGACCAAAATGTATAAAACGGACGAAAAAGTATAAAAATGGACGAAAACGTATAATGGGACTAAAACGTAAAGAAATGTACGAAAACGTAAGTAAACAAACGAAAATGTAAAAAACGGATGAAAGCATTGGACCAAAATGTATAAAACGGATGAAAAGTATAAAACACGAAACGTATAATAACGGATGAAAACGAATAAAAACGTAAGAGAACGAAATTTTAAGTTATTTACTAATGACCGTTAGTAAATAGGACTAACGATAACGCTAAGCGACTGTACATACAATAACACAAATTCACCTAACTGGCTATACAATGACAAAAATTCAAAAGGTTTGTGTTACAATGAAAAAAAAATAGTTGACTACACACAATGACAACAAGTGTCAAGTTCGATGCATTTTTTTATCATTTTCCCTATCTATATCTATACTACATAAAATGTAAAAATTGTTAAGGGGGAATTGTTGAAACTTGAAATGTTGAAAAAAAAGTCAAAGTGAAAGTTTAAACTTGAAATATTAAAACGTTTAATGAAGGGAAAAGTCAAAGTGAAAAGTTTGAAAAATGCTAATGGGGGAAAGTTAGAAAACTTAATAAGAAATGTTTTTAATGGAGGAATGCGTTTAATGAATGAACACTCTAAATTTTTGTAAGGTATGATTTTGAATCCTAGAATTGGCCGTGAAGATACTTAATTTTTTTGCTCTATCTGAAGAAGATATGTTCCTTTTTAAACTAAAGAGAACACAATTCCCTATGCACCTTAGGTTTACAATGACTATCAATAAAGCGCAGGGTCAAACAATTCCAAATGTGGGTGTGTATTTGCCCTATTACATTTTCTCGCATTTCCAGCTTTATGTTACATTGTCCTAAGGGATATCACGTAGAATAACAAATATTAGTGGAACCAGTCAAAGAATTCGGTCAAGGAGGAGTCTACACCTCAAATTTCATGTACCAAGAAGTTTTAAGCCACGAGTAACGTGCATTGTTAGTTATTATCATATAATTGATGTAATGTTTTATTTTAAGTTTCATTAATATTTTTATATGCTGTTTGTTACATGTTAAGATTTTTGTTAGAGTTGAATTATCACATGTTACAACCGTTTGTAATTACATTTTGATCTTTTCACTATCTATTTTGAACGTTATACGAAACACTTACTACAATATCGCATATCGTTAATTATCTGCCGTCAGAAACCGATGCCGCTAGGCACGGGTACTCGCCTAGTAAATAATAATAAAAAAATAAGGTATTTCTAAAGAACATAGTAAAAAAGCAATATATTGTTGTTACGTTAAATAACTTTTACACTTTACATGAAAGCAAAAATTACTAGGAAATGATTGACAACCAACAAAAAGATAGTGAAACAACTATCTTTGTCAATGGGAGCATCTCTAACCAACTCATTTTTGGTTCAACATGCACCTAATTAATCTTGACTTTTACACATCATGTTATATTTTTTAGATAAAATAGTGAGCACAGTAATCTTGCTTTTAGACATTTTTCATTTTTATTTTATTAACTATCAATAAAACAAAATGGCTTCTACACGACATCGAAGAGCTCCCCGTTGATTTCGCGAATAAAGTTTTATATTTCTAAAAGTAAACTTTCTCTAACATCGATGAAATATTAGTTTCTAAGCAAGTCTTTTTAGTGATATAATTATCAAATAAGATGTAATCATTGTGTAATAATATATATTTTATTGTTTGTACATCGTTTTTTTAGTGTTCAGTAGTCTCGTAACAAACTCTTTTTGAAAATTCCGTTAGTTGAACAATGCAATGTTTTAGGTTTTAAGTGATTTAACTTATAAGAAAACTCATGTCTTCTAGGTTAACAACTTCTAGATATGTACTATTTGGTTTATCCAGAAAATGCAACATTTCCTCTTCGAGCCGTTAGAAAAACTACTCATAAGATGTTAGCTTTTTGGTAAATTTAAACCTGAAAGTATAAAACCAATCACAATTTCGTTTCGTATTATGTTCTTACGATAGAGGCATTTTTTAAAAGGCAATATATTTTTAAAAACTAAAACTAGCAAGATGTTAGGAATTACAACAATCTCGATCAACAATAACCCTCACAAACTACGTACAACATCGATAAACACAACCCTCAACAACGAACCTAACTAACTAACATCAACCTCAAAGCTTAAACAACTACAATGATTCTAAATTCTCTATCCAAAATGATCTTGCATCGACAATGGAAAAGATCTAACAATCAAAGGAGGACATCCCGGCTTCAAACACTAGCGCAACACCTAACCACTTAAAGGCACCACCCGATTTGAAAACATGAAGATGGTTAAAAACCCGACCACGAACTTGACACACGACCTTAACACTGCCCCACCAAAACCTTACACCAGATACTTTCAACCATGCAAACAAATCGAAGTGTTAAGTACAGCATGTAAAATCCGTTGACCAAAACCAACCCCATAATTGTAAAATCACATCAAAACTACGCGACATTTGCTCATTTGAACCCCGACACCTCAAACCTCCTAGAACTACTTCAACAAGCTCACAACCACATGCAATTTATGAACAAACATAAATCCTCACCACAAACTCTACATCACCCCAAGAGAAGCAAAACCAACCAGCTAAACCACCACGCATACAGAACCGACGACAACCAATCATATCGGGCCTTAAAATAAATAATAATAATAATAATAATAATAATAATAATAATGACTCAGGACATTGGAGCCGGCATGCCATATATTTTTAATATGATTGGCTTATTCTAAGTGTAGGCCCGTTAGTTTCGAGGCTTCCCACTAATTTTTTGTCATCTTGTGAGTTTTTAATAAAAGTGTTGTTTTTATAATAATAATAATAATAATAAACTCTATATTTTGGGTCTAATCAAGTCACATTGTGAGCCTAACTCAATCATTTGAGTCAGTCATGAATTTACGGGGCTAAATTGGGGGACCGTACAGAATTAGACCAAAACAAATTCGTTTATATTCACGAACCAAGGCAAACTAGTTTTTTTTATAGTAAAGACCACCAACACAGCTAATGATATAACATAAAGACATAAGTAAAGATTCGCAATGAACATGAACTAAAGCGCTAGTTGGGTCATGGGTGTTGACTTGATGTCAGTTTATATTCACTATGGTCTCGAATTGATATCTTATGATCTATGACAACAGTGCTAGGACCAAGATAACCAAAAGGTTTGCAAGAGGAGTTAAAATACCCTGATGCTATAAATCTACTGTTGCTTAATCAAACCATAAGTTAAAATTAGAGCTAATCAAAAAAAATTTTGGCAAAAACCATCATACAATAACCAAAATGCCTTAAACAGAATCAATTGAAGCACTACGGAGGCAAACATACCATAGACTTTACAAAATTTGAACTAGTGATTGTAGGGCTTTACCCTTAAAAAGGGAGCCCTTCCAGAAATTCTCGATGGCCAAGGGAGACCCGAGGCCAAGGAGGGGGTTTGGAAATAGTTTTCAACCAGCAATTGACGCGCCTCGGTTATTACCTCATTAGCTGTGTCATTGCCCCAAGCGCAAAGATGCTTTACACCCTATCCCAACATCTTATTTTATACACCTCCCTACCACTTTAGCTAACCCAGAGATGTGGGACAAGATACCTCATCAGTAAGCAATTTTGAAACCTCTTCCACTACTTAATTTGGCACAAATTCCTAACTACTTTGTTTTTTTTAACAAACATAAATAAATATACAAAACATCGTTGAGTTCCTGTGAATCCATAATGAATCAGATTTACTCACTCAGGATCCATGGAAATTTAAACTTGTATGAGGGCTTAAATTTTGTTTGAGTCGGTAAGGGGATGAATAGTTGGAGTCTTGACAAACGTAACATTAGAGTCGATGAGGCTCGGTCTTGTAATGAATTAGGTTGTCATAATCGAGACATCAGTGATAAAGGCGACAGAAGGGATGACCACAAGTTCAGTGGATGTAATGGTTCTCCATTTGATATTATTAGCTATGTAAACCCGACAGACTTAATAGTCATAATTATAAGTCCAACTGTAAATGGGTATACTGAAAATCTCAAATTGCGATGAGGTTTAATACCTTAGAATTAGAACCTTATAATTTACCGACAACAACCTAATACATAGTTCATAAATCATTGTTACTATAGGGGATATAAGATGGTCACGAATCAATATATCTTCAATGCTAGTATCTACTGGTTAATAACACTGCATGAGTTTTATCTCATCTGTAGCTAGCAAGACTTCTTAAGGAGCAAATCACACAAAAAATTACAATAGGACGAGACTATATCCAAATTGAGTTATATAGCATTGGCATAAGAATTAGCTTAACAAAAAGAAAGCCTTAAACCCCTTACAACAAGTTTATTCAGTGATTATTCTTACTTTACTTCAAGTTCGCCCTGTTTAAACTCAAAAGTAAACCACAGACTCGAGAACAGAGAAGATCAACTGAAGCAAACAAGTGGAGGCCACAAGAAGGCGCAATTCCCATTTAGATATTACATGAGAGAATTGCGATGCTAGATAGAATACGACTCAAGTATCAAGTATTGAACTGAGATCAAATTGAGGTGTAATAGAAGCGCAGAATAGAAACCATTTAAAAAAAAAGGCTTAGTACAGTAGATTGACATTTTGGTATCTATTTTTATTTATATTTTTGGCAAAAAAAATTATGGTAATGGTCTGATTGAACATTAAGAAGATCCCATTGAAGACTTTACTTGTAAACTTAAGAACATAAATCACTTAAAACCGCTAGTCGACAAACTTGAATTAGAACTTGAAGATTTGATTTGAACTTGAGCGCACGCTACATCTTGTCTAAACGTCATGTGACATTTGCCTAAGAGGTTAAAACTGGCTCGCATTCATCTTGAAGTTAAATACAATGACTTGAGCTGGCTAAAACGAACAGTCCTGGAAATTCTTTGATGTCTCCCCCTGAAATAAATGTTATAACCTAACTTCTAATGTGTAACCCGAAAAAGAAAATGCTTGCAAAGATCCAACTGCATCTCTGCTATCTTTTACATATTTTATGTCCAAGCATAAGAATTTTAGTTATCAGTATGTCACTATTTTAAATTCCTCATTTAGTCTAGTTAATTCTCATTTTAAGACATCACCTACAAGTATGCTTCACCATTGAACATCCTAAAAGAAACACACTAGACTACTTTTATCGTTTAATCCATGTCCCTTAGCTATTACATAATTCGACTGCAACAATGGAAGCAAAACAATGTGTTCAAATAACAAAAATAGACACATGAAAACTTATATGTTCTTCATGAACACCGGTAACTTTGTTGATTTAATAAGGCCAATTGTACATTTCCTTTCATTTTAGTAAAAGACTAGATAAGGAAAGATCATATTCACCAAGTGAAGGTAGGAAGAATGCAAAACCGAAGGATTCTTATTGTTTAGTTTTGTTACACAGGCATCAAATTGCAAATTTAATGGTTGGGTTAACAACGACACCCCAAACCCCACCACCACCACCACCACTACCACCAACCCCAACCCCACCACCACCACTACCACCAACTACCGCCACGTTCTATGAGAATCATACCTGGTTTATAGAGATCTTTGAACAACCATCAAGCACAATCCAGAGGTGGGGGGAGAAACATCAAGAATGAAGAAGTATCTTATTGTTTCGTGAGTTTTAGTTTTGTGTTTTTTGTAAATTTGGACAGAAGTATCTATCAACATTAAAGTTGTACAATGTAAATCTGACAATAGTTACCTCAATTGTAGAGTTTTACCATTAAAAATACAACCCGGACACTCAACGCCAAGAAAGGTTTGTAATAAGTTTCAAACGAGCAATTGACGAGCTTATGATATTACCTCATTAGCTGGGATGTAACATGAACCATTGGTTCAGAAGGACCACCAGATGACAGGACTGACAAATGACTTGTAGACCAAGATGAGTTTACTTTGAATTCTTCTTAAACCCTCTTATACTTCAAAGTTGTTGATCCCCAAACAGTCACATCCCAATCTATCTTTCTTAGACATTTCTTCACTGCAGTGAGCTCTTCTATTGGTTTGATTTAGTCTTCGGACTAATGAATCATCCAAAAATCGTTTTCCTTAGTATTTAAAGATTATTGTGAACCACATATTTTCATTCAAAGATTCTTTTTCATCGCTATCAAAAGTTAGAATTGTGTATAAACCGACAAGAAATTAAAGTTTAGTGCCTATCAATTTTGATAGACTTGTACAACCCAAGTGATACGTTTAGAAATGAAACTAAGACCACACACATATTTGGATATTCTTGTGAAACCTGCAGTGTTAGTATATATATGTGTAGCAAGTATGAATGTTTATAGCAATTCAAATTCAAATATATAAAACACAATGACTGATTCTAAATTGTGCAGCATCTTTTTTCTTTTCTTTCTTATCACCACATTTGCTTCTTCTTCCACTTCCTTCAATAACAAATGCCCTAAAAAACAGAGTGAAGCTTTGCTTCTCTTTAAACATAACCTTTCATCCATCAACGACACATCCCTTGATTACTACTGTCATGATAGGCTGGGTTCTGATTATCATCCAATAATGATGAACTGGAAAACAAGTACAGATTGCTGTAATTGGAATGGAGTTACTTGCGACCGCTCCACCGGTGACGTCATCGGTCTCGACGTTAGTTGCAGTATGCTGGAAGGTACCATCCATCCTAACAGCTCCATCTTCGACCTTCCTCACATCCAGAGACTCAACCTTGCTTTCAATAATTTAGGTGGTCCCCAAATTCCACGTGAAATTGGAAGGTTTTCAAATAGTCTCACTCATCTCAACCTCTCTAATTGTGGGTTTTCTGGCCAAGTCCCAACGGACATCACACGCCTTCATAAATTGGTGTCCCTTGATCTCTCTTCATACATTTATTCTGATTTGAAGCTTAGACCAGATGTTTTCATCAATATGTTTCGAAATTTTACTAATTTGGAAGAACTTTCACTTGAAGCTGTTAATATCTCGTCGGTTTTACCTACGAGTCTTAACATCTCTTCTTCTTCTTTGAAATTACTTGATCTTGGCTCCACTGGATTGCAAGGAAAATTACCTCATTACATTTTCAATCTTCAATCTTTGAAAACACTTGATTTGTCACATAACTATTTCACAGGTGATATCCCTTCGGAAATCCCAGTTAACCTGACACACCTTACCTTTCTTGATCTACATTTTAACAATCTTAATGGGACATTGCCATCTTGGCTGTTTACTCTTCCCTCTTTAGAAGTTCTCACTCTAAGTTTTAACATGTTCAGTGGAAATGTACCGTTTCAGTCATTTGCTCTTCCATCCTTAACTATTCTGGATTTATCTGTTAATGAACTTAATGGGACATTGCCATCTTGGCTGTTTATTTCCTCCTCTTTAGAATATCTCTCTCTATGGAATAACATGTTCAGTGGAAATGTACCGTGTGAGTCGTTTGCTCTTCCATCATTACAAGTGTTAGACCTCCGTTACAATCAGTTAGCTGGCCAAATTGATGTGCAAACATTTCAAAAACTCACCAACCTCACTTCGCTAGAACTTTCATTTAATAATTTTAGCGGTGAATGGGAGTTGGATACATTGTTATCAAGCCTCACAAAACTTGTAGATCTCGGTCTCTCATACAGCGGTTTCTCAGTTACAACAAAGAATGACAATCATTACGTCAACCCTGGTTTTTGGTTATTAGGATTGGCCACTTGCAAGCTAAAGGTGTTTCCAAATTCATTTCGAGCCATGAAACAACTTGGATGGTTAGATCTCTCTAACAACGAAATTCATGGCCAAATTCCTCATTGGGCAGGGGAGATAGGAGGCAGTAAGTTGTTTTCTTTAAATCTCTCACATAACTTCATAACAGGTTTGCCACACTTCCAATGGTATGGTTTAGAATACCTGTATTTGCAGTTCAACTTGATTCAGGGGCCATTCCCTCCATCATTTTGCAACATGAACAGGCTACAGTTTTTTGATATGTCCAATAATCGCTTTGGTGGATTGATTCCACAATGCTTTGGAAATATCAGCTCATCTCTTCTAACGATGGATATGGGGAATAATAGCTTTCAAGGAACAATTCCAAACGTATACGAGAATTGTGGAAGTTTACAAGGGCTTAGTTTGAATGGAAATCAATTAGAAGGTGAGGTGCCAAGTTCCTTGTCTAAATGCCGAAGCTTAGGTGTACTTGATCTTGGAAAGAATCACTTGAATGGTACATTCCCTAGTTGGTTGGGAGATCTTCCAAATTTGAAGGTTCTTGTCCTAAAATCAAACAACTTTCGTGGACACATTCAACCCTCTTCAACTGTTGAAACCCCCTTTCCAAGTCTTCGAGTTCTAGATTTGTCTCATAATGGCTTTGTAGGTCAACTCCCTGCAAAATCTTTTCAAAATTTCAATTCCATGAAGAATGTGGTGAAAAACAACACTAAACCAGAATATGTATACATGGCTGGTGCAAAGTATTACTCATTCTTTGTTGCGGTGAAAGGGGTGAATCAAGATTTTCCAAAAATTTCAGTTGACTACACAATTATTGATCTATCAGATAACACATTTGAAGGAGAGATACCAGACGTTATTGGGGGTCTTAATTCACTAATAGTGCTCAACTTATCCCACAATTGCCTTACAGGGCCAATTCCACATGCTCTGGGGAATCTCACAGAGATTGAGTCATTAGACCTATCTTGGAACCAACTCTCAGGAGAGATCCCCCAAAGTCTTGCACGCATCACCACCCTTGAAGTGTTAAATCTCTCGCAAAACCATCTTGTGGGACGCATTCCAGAAGGACCACAGTTCAGCACATTTAGCACTTCCTTTGGAGGGAATTCAGGTCTCTATGGGTCTCCATTGCCCAAACATGAACATCAAAGTTCCTCGCAAGTTGAAGATAATGGAGAATATGATGACGCAGACGAGAGTGGGTTTACATGGAAAGTGGTGACGTTGGGATATGGATGTGGAACATTAGTCGGATTGGTGATGGGATATCTCATGTTGTCAACAAGAAAAGTCAAGTGGTTCAATGTGATTGCTGAGACATGATCTTAGCGCGAAACAAGAGAAGATATGTATTTATCGGGAAATAACCGTTCGATTATTAGAGGTACGATTTTTCAAATGTTTTCTTATTTCATTAAATTGTGCAAAGGGCCTAACTTTATTAATTCTGTTGCTCTTAAAACATTTTTGATGCAGGTAGAGGAGTTTGGGTAGGGCCGGGACCTTTTGAGTTATGCAGCTGTAATGATGATGTTTGTGTTTTGTCTCTTTGAATTATTGTTGTATGTAATATTTGTGTGTTGTTAGTATTTAATTATAAAATTTACTTCGGTCACCGGGCAATTAAATAATTTTATTGTTATTTTGATGATTATACAACCAATGCAGATACAGATAAGTAAACTGTATAATCAAGTGACCACTGGAATAATTTGTATCGCTTTGCTTTTGGTAAAATATATGCTTCTAATTTCTATCAATTGTAAGTTGCAAGCTTAACAAGAAGTTGCAGAAGAAACAATTGTGTGTAAATGCAAGCATGATTAATAATGACTAGTCTCTAATTTGACCATCCAGTGTGCTCTTCTTCTGTTCTGCATATTAGTAAAGCACCAATCAGATGTTTGTGACATGTTTTAGAGGACACTAAAAGTATGAGGTTGTTGGCTTTTAAGTAAAATTGTTTCCCATATTGCATTTTTTAATATGCCCGGCTGCCCGCCACCTGCTTGCATTGATGAATTGACTATGAGACCAAATTGCTTTGGATACTCATTATTGATGTCTGCAATTTTTTTCTGGAAAAAGTATGAGATATCGATTGTGGGTCTATGGTCACAAGAGACAAAATGTAACACATATACATCTAAGTTGAATATATGAACCATGGGTTTATGTTACAAGATAGATATTTTGTATATGTCCAAAACCTTTGAAGGGCCACCAGATGATGGAAGCAATGTGTTGTAGACTAAGATGAGTTTACTTGGAAAGTCTACACTAGTAGACAACATAATTTGTGAAAGGTATGTGTTTCACTTGTTCTCTTATCTCATCAACTTGTCAAAATGGCTAACTCCATTCTCTAAAGAAGTTTCGAGTGGGGCAGACACCTTTTGAATTATGCAGTCATGTAGCAGCTACTGAATAATTCGTCTGATGTATTTTTTTTAGTCTCTTTGAGTAGTTGCTGTTTGTATATTTTTTGAAACTTTTTCTGTTTATATTTTTAGTATGTTAGGATTTATTACTAAATTCACTTGATCACTGGGTGATAATGTGTTAATGGTGTTTGACTCCTATTGGCAGCTCAGTAAATTTTAGTTACTTTAGATATCATACAACAATTGTGATCACTGATATGACACCAAGAATGCCCTTCACGAAAACTATAGGCTCAAGTGACAAGTGTAATTGAAGGATTTCTTTGTAGCAGTTCTCATATTATGCGTTGACACCAACTGTTTTTGAGAACAAAGCAACAATGTATCTTTTTCAAGTGAATGTATCTTTTTGGGTGAATCTTTATTACATAATGTATTTTATAAAGTGATGTTGATCTTCATTCCTAATCCAAATAAACTAATTATTCTTACTTTTATAGGAGACCAGGATGCAAGAAACCGTTTGAATGGGTTTGGTCACTGGTTTTGTGATTTCTAAAGATGTACTCCCTGGCAGGTGTTAAACAGGAGTATCTTATGGTGCCACGCCCAATGCGGATAAACTTTAATAGCAAGACTATGGTCACTAATTGTGACGATTTCCAGGGCTCGGTGCATGGGTTTTCTTTCAAACCTTTTAAAGACATATTGGCTTTTGTTAAAATAGATGAAATTTCCCCTTTTTGATGCTTTTGGTATATCTTGTAAACTGACTCTCTATTGCCATAGTGACTGCTCCTTATGTCCTGTAGAAATTGCCACAGTTCGATTTTTAAGTAGCAGTGTATGAGTATCCTTGGGCTTCTCTAACCGTACTAGCCTGAGAAAACTCAGCAAATTAGCTAACTATGTGGATGAGATCCACATACATACACAGAATATTGTGGTTAGTTAAGTACATTTACAAACGATATTGTGCATATTTTATATTCCTCTCAGCCTCTTATACTTTGGATAAAACACCAATGTAGGATTTCCATCTTCATAAACTTGCACTATCGAAACCCTCTTTTACTGTTTTTTATGGTGTAACTTCCCAAGTACTTTTTTATGACGAATCAAAATGTCAAAATACAAAAGAAATTCATCCTTTAACTTAAGCCTCTCAAAAACCAAAATGTGGAAGATTCACACACTTGCAATCAATGAAATTTTCGAAACATATGAGGCCTTAAACTATTTTTAACATGGTGAGGGGATAATTGGTGGGAAATGATGGATGTAACATAAGAGTGACCCTGCTGTTGTTTCGCAGATGTGTGCTTCCCTATATTTTCTTCAAATCACAGAATTTCTGCATAAACTGCTACTTGTCATCCTTTAAATGTTAAAGGTTAATAATGATTGCTTGCGCTTGCGTTCAGTCAATAACGAACTGGTATGTCTTTTCAGGATCCACATAATATCTATAATTGGTAGAATTTAATGTTTTGCAATTACTTATTACTTATCATTAGTAAAAAGCATTATCGACAGATAAAAAGCACCATTATCATCGGAAGAGGATATTCTGAGGCACTGTTTGAGAAAAAGTTGTCACATACAAAGTCTCTCTCTAGCTTGCTATATGTTTGGTTGGAGGCGATTTCACTTGAAGCCTGATATTTCATAATGCAAGTAGCCTTGTCGATACTACAGTTCCGTACAGCTTTGGCTCTATAAACAAGTACCCGCTGTTATAGTTCACTTAAATTATTGTGTTGTATTGCCAGCCTTGAAGACAAACGATATGTGTGTCCGAGTAAATAACACATGGTTACATCTTTTTGCCATCTAATTTTATTGGCCTTTTGTTCTGATTGACGGAAGATGAGTACAGTTTTTGCTTTTCTGTTGCAGCAGTTGTGAGATAATTAAGAAATTAGTTGACAGTTTAGTTTCTGACCTATCAAACAACCTAAGTTTCATGGTTTGTGATGCAAATTGTTTAAAACATTGTCATAGGCTGTGAAGATATATCCGTAACAGGATATACACAGTGTATCCAAAACCTTAGAATGGGCCCAGATGTGTAAACTGTATAATCAAGTGACCACTGCAAGTAGCCTTATGGATACTACAGTTCCGTACAACTTTGGCTCTATAAACAAGTCCCCGCTGTTATAGTTCACTTAAGTTATTGTGTTGTATTGCCAGCCTTGAAGACAAATGATATGTGTGTCCGAGTAAATAACACATGGTTACATCTTTTTGCCATCTAATTTTATTGGCCTTTTGTTCTGATTTACGGAAGATGAGTACATGTTTTGCTTTTCAGTTACAGCAGTTGTGAGATAATTAAGAAATTAGTTGACAATTTAGTTGATGACCTGATGGTACTCTATATATCACACTTTCTGACCTATCAAACAGCCTAAGTTGTATATGGTCATTAATAATATCAAAAAAATCCAAGTTTCATGGTTTGTGATGCAAATTGTTTAAAACATTGTCATAGGCTGTGAAGATATATCCTTAACAGGATATACACAGTGTATCCAAAACCTTAGAAGGGGCACAAGATGACTGAGGCAATGAGAATAAAACTTGCAGTCTCAAAATGGCGGGACAGGTCACGTAATGGGTCAAAATGAGTTTAAGTCACGGGTTGAACCGTTACTTTTACCAATTCCCCCCTTTCTCCACTTTTTTGGGAATTCAATTTCAATATATAATATTTGTTATATGCCTATTTCTAAAACCAAAGATGACAAACAGATGTGGAAAATAAAAGTAAATTGATGGTCATACTCATACACCCATTTATATTTCAGCAAGAATACGTGTACTTGGTATAAACTAGACCTGAAAAGTCTAATGTTTTACCCTTAGGTAATCGTGTATTTGTGTGGCTGAACCTTCAATATAAATTCGTCATGTTTCTATTATTTTGATGGTCATACACCCATTTATATTTCAGCAAGAATACGTTTGTGATGATAGAAGTTAGGTTCCGCTAGCTAATGTCATCTGGTTGTTGTGATTCTCCTTGTACATACACTCATGTTATACCTGTAATGTTGTAGAGAGGCCAACTGCTTAATGCTTATGCCTTATGCGCAGTAATTAACACATGCATTGGTGGCAATGAAATTTTGAAGTTTCTTGGTGTTCCTACATGCATAAGAAGTAATGAAGAAACGCAGTAAATGGGCTTTTCTACTATTCGAACAGGTACATGTTAATGCAATTGCTGAAAGTGTGTATGATTTTAGAAAGTGAGATTTCTGAACAAGACTTTTAAAATTCAATAATGATTCGATAAGATATCAATTGTAGTATATGGTCACTATTAGAGATACTTTGAATATAAAAAGTTCGTGTAAAAAATCAAAACGCACCCACAAGTCTGACAGGTTATTCCACAGATCTTTACATAAGTGGGTCGAAATTGCCACTACTTGTATGACACACATATGGCTAAGCATGGGATTTCATCCTTATTTGATTATGTTCTTAAACTTCTTTGAAGGTTGTGATCAAGTTTGTTAAGCAATGCTGAATTTAGAGTTACTAAACTGAAATGGAATTTAATTTATAGCGAAAGTTACATCCACCACCATCATCCCAGTTCCTCAGGTATGTTTGAACCAAAACGACGAACACTAACATCTTATAAATTAAGAATTACCTTGAATCTCTCGATCTCTCTTGCAGTGGTTTTTTTATTGCAACCAAGGCCTCTTGCAAGCTAAAGGTGTTTCCAAATTCATTTCGAGCCATGAAATAACTTGAAGAGTTAGATCTCTCTAGCAACAAAATCGATGGCCAAATTCCTCATTTGACCTTAATGCAATTCAGTATTGTTTTCTTGTAGTAATTAAAGCAGCAACTCAGACAATGGACCATTTTGGAAGAAGGCTTGGTACTCATTTTTTATCGTTTCCATATTTGACAACTGAATGCACATCAACATTTTGGTATCATTCACTATCAAGTGTTTTGGTGTATTAATATGGGTTTGATAGCATTTCATGGCAATAAAAACATGAACATATACCATACTGACTGCTCCTTATGTCCTACAGTTTGATTTTTAAGATACCTGCAATTTTGGGTAATATGTTCAAATCTTAAGTAGCAGTGAGCTTCTCTAACCCCTTGTTTTGAACCAGTACTAGCCTCAGAAAACTCAGCAAATTAGCTAACTATATGGATGACCATACAATAGAGGTGGCCAAAACCCGGTTTTTGCAAACCGGTTCCGGTTAAAACCGGTTCGGTTTTTTTCGGATCCGGGGTCTGAAAAACCGTGACCGGTATAACCGGTTCCGGTTCGGTTTCAAAAGCGGTTCCACTAAGAAACCGATCGAACCGGTTCTTAGGAACCGCTTTCCTTGGCAATTACTTTCCTGTGAAGTATTCAACATATTCTTTGACGGTGTGCCTCTATACTTGGGTGGATTATCTTCGGAAAGCAGCTCTTTGATCGGTCCAAACACTTTAAAAGTTGGAATCGTGCTTGTTGAAAAGAATGATGCCACTGATACTCTTGGACCAATCTTGTTTGCCAACACTTTGTGTTGTGCACTTACAAACTTGTCATTTGTAATCAACTGAAACGGTTCCATAAATTACCATGTATTAGCACACTATACTTGTACTTTTGAGACCAGCTAAATGATATATGATATTGATAGAGGGCCGGATTCCAAAGAGATACCTGCAGTAGATCCCCTGCATTTAGTACTAAAGCTCCTGCGATGGGTGGAACATCTGTCCACTGGTCCTGATAAAAAACTTGGAGGCCACCCACATGGTCTTGGAGAAGAATAGTAATGAAAGTAATGTCCGCGTGATTGGTCCTGATAAAAAACTTGGAGGCCACCCACGCTCCAACGTCTCGAGACATATGTAGGTTACCGTTGAACTTACAAACCGGTTCTAACGGCTAAAATGTAGAACCGGTTAGGAACTGGCAGTTTGTGGAAGAACCGAACCGGTTCTTGGAAAAACCGGTTTTGACCGGTTTTGGTTTCGGTTTCGGAACCGGTTTTTTGGCCACCTCTACCATACATGCAAAGAATATTTTGGTTAGTTAAGTACATTTACAATCGATTATCTGTATTTTATATTCCTCTCAGCCTCTTACACTTTGGATAAAACATCAATGTAGAATTTCCATCTTCATGAACTTGCACTCTTGAAAGCCACTTCTACTGCTTTTTTTGGCGTAACTTCCCAAGTATTTTTTCATGACAAATCAAATGTAAAAACACAAATGAAAGTCATCCTTTAAGCCTCTCAAATACCAAAATGAGGTAGATTTGCACACTTGGAATTGATGAAAATTTCAAAACATATGAGGCCTTAAACTTTGTTTAACATGGTGAGGGGATGATTGGTGGGAAATCGATGGATGTAACATAAGACTCCCCGTAACCTTGATTCGGCTTAACAATAATAGAGCACACCCCAGAGTCAAAACAAAGATTTCATATTTTGCAATCAAGACTCCGTAAGGGGGAAGTCACATTTACTCCTATAAACTTCCACTAATCAAGACTACATGAATGAACAAAACATCCCAATATATAGAGGTAAACAACTTAAAGAAATTTTAAGTGTTAGCAAAAATTTAATCTTTGAAACATGTTTACTGCTAAACAAAGACAAAGTTACACAGTAATCGTCAGTACTTTTGTTTTACCCCGTCTTCTCAAAAGGAGATCACATTTTCCACAACAAAGAAGAAGAACCAAGGTGAACACAAGTGCGGAAGAAGGCCATTCCCACACTGGTTAAGGATGATACGAGAGAATGCAAATACATGTGCGATTGAAAGAACACGGCCGTGGTATGAGAAGAGATCAATTAAAGGTAATGCAGACAATGGACAATTTTGGAAGAAGACTTGGTACTCCTTTTTATCTTAGGAAAAAAGCTATAAATTCATAACGTACTTTACAAAAAAACTCATTATGCTCTATCTACTTCACTTATTGTCATAATACATAACCGTTTTCATTTTATTCGGTTATTTTCTGTCCGTTTTTATCCGTTTTGACGTGGATAATAAAAACGGTTTTTATCCGTAATATTTTATGCCCGTTTTTATCTATTTTGACGTGGATAATACAAACGGTTTTATCCGTTTTTATCTGTTAAATTTTGGGGTATCAATCTGTGGCAAACATGTCATTCTATCAATTGCTAATGGCTTTCTAGTTATGTTCAGTGCAGGGTTATTACAGGGGTTAATCATGGACAAAGAATAAAAGGTTTAAAGTTCCAAGATGCTCGTTTCTGCTAAAGCTATTCTCATTTCCGCTGATGAGTCATTTATAGCCGTTAGAGGGGTCTTAGTGTAACTTAATCTCCTATTTAATAAGTCCCTTAATCTAGGGTTAAACACACATGTGTGCATCATTTTCTCACACTCTTCTCTTCTCTTCGATCATTCCACTGATCTTGTCTCTTCTTTGTATTTGTATGATTATTGTCTCATTGACATTAATCTAAACTTGTAACATTTTGGATACTATTGTTGATATAATCTAAGCCGACCATTGAGGCTTAGGTTTGAATAAAAGTTCTTCTGTTTACTTGTTGTTGTTGATACTTTCGTACATTATCTGTTTTTATCCGGACAGATTAAAATGAAAACGGATAAAAATGGAAGATTTACGAAAACGGATAAAAACGGACAGAAAATAATCGAATAAAATGAAAACGGTTATGTATTATGACAATAAGTGAAGTAGATAGAGCATAATGAGTTTTTTTATAAAGTAAGTTATGAATTTATAGCTTTTTTCCTTTATCTTATTCCATAATTTGACAATTGTATGTACATCGACATTTTGGTATCGGTGTATTAATACGGGCTTGAAAGCATTTCATGGCAATAGAAGCATATAACTACATACACTTGTAAAACACATTTATAACAAAGGGTGTTAAGAAATGAACCTTACAAAAGTATATGTAGTAATCAAGTGTAGGTGCACCCGGATCTATGAATACGACCTGTGTAGAAATTAAATGAATGTAAAAGTGTAGAGAAGGAACCAACTGGAAGTCATTCTTAAATGATGCTCCAAATTTATGTTAAGACAAGTGAAGATTGGAAGAACACAAAACTGAATCGAGCATATAGAAATGACTCGGTCTTCTGAGAGTGAGTCGACTCAGTCAGATGATAATGATGATGGTTTGGGTTTTAAGAAAAAAAGGAGGAGGTGTGTGAGTGTGAATGTGAGTGACGTCAGCGGCAGCTGTGATGGGATGACGGTTTTGACCGTTGCCGTTGCCACCTAGAGATGATGGGGAGAAGAAGAAAGAGGATTGTATAATTCTATTCTCGAGTTTGTCGGTATATTTTTATTAAAAAATGCTAGATATTTAAAAATAAATCAATTAATTAAAAAATGTATGTATGTCAAAAGTATATCAATATTTGCTCTTTTGTTTGTAATCGGAGGCCTTCGGACAATATATTTTTGTTGACAAAATTGCTAGATATTTTTCGGATATTTAGTAAATAAACTTTGTTTTATAAAAAGAAATTGATTTTTATATAATTCAAACTTTCATAGAAGTGTACGTCTTTGCCCCTGTAGTTTAAACAAACTTTAGGATAATTTTGAAAGTTTTTGATAGATTAAGGGTATATTTTAAAAGTTATATTATTTAAAAGATATATATGTATAAACTTCAAACTTTTTTGTAAAATCGTGCGTACATCAAAATTTATCAATATTAGGCTTGTTTTATTCGTTATCAAGAGACTTTTAGCAGGTATTTCTTTTATTAAGGAAATCACTAGATCTTAGTTATAGTTAGATATTTAGTAAATAAAATGTGTTATATAAAAAAGTTATAAATAGCAAAAAAATTAAAGTAGCTTTTGTATGTTGCTGCATACTTGAGGGTATCTTTTGTAGCTTTTTTTTCTTCTTGCATTTGAGCTAGGTTAACTTGATAGGCTAAGTTATGTTCATTTTTTATTTCGTCTGAATTTTGTATTCGATGTAAAACTACGTAGTATTTTTCACTCACACGCTATAATATATTTTTTGGTGCAAAAGGTGAATTATATTACTACCAAATGATTACATCATGAGAATAACATAAATTGACATTGGGCATTTCCCAACTCAGAAACAAAGAAATATAGAAACAAAATGAAACTAAACATCAGAAGACTAAAAGCCTATAACAATACTAAAAGTACTGATCTCAGAAAGGCACCAAACAGCAGCAACATATATCATACACATCATATTAGAAACCCTTCTCAAATACTGAATTCACCTTTTAAAGCACCTACCATCTAGCTACATTTCCATTACTCCATCCCACTAAGACCACTCAACCTGCCACCACAGTAGTCAAAGTAGAATTGGAGAATGGCATCACTAGGAACCCATAACCCTTCCAGACAAGGGCTCTGCCAAGTAGCTTACATTTCCGTCTCAATGAATGGCTTCAGCTACTTGGGAACACAGTCCTTGAAAGAAGACCATCTGTTACCTCCTGTGATGATGTATTGGATGGACCAAGAAGGATTATCTTTCATTCCTCTCTATTCCATCCATCATACACCATCCTACCAAGCCATTTACCCTTCACAAAAGGAGACCCTACTTTATGGTACATCCATACTGAGATAGACCTCCTAAATAGCCAAGCATAGCTTTTTAGTTTAATCCCAAGGCCAAACTAGAAACAACTATGGGGCTAAAATAGGTACAGTCACACAGTTAGGACTCCAAGGTACAACAATGACATATATAAAAAACAGCAGCACTTTAGACTAAATGCTTAAAACAACAACAATACAACAACCAAATTCAAACTTCAAAACCATTCAGATGATATACACAACCTCTTACATTTTAACTTTCCCTTTATACTGAAAATGAACATCCCATATATCTGCCACTTTAGAGGTGTTAGATGACTGCTTAACACTCAAACTCATCAGTTGAGGTCTGATATTCTCACAGATAGTCTGCAAGACTGTTAGGTTAGTCTTCTTTACTTGAGTAAATATCCTGTCATTCCTTTCCTTCCAAATATAATACACACCAGTAGCTATCCCAATTCTTCTAAGGACATTCCAAATAGAGTTGGAACAATTACTATTACCCATTTCCTGAACAATCTGATCCCAGTCATTAGGAAAATTATCAACACTGATCTTAACCTTTAGGGCCTCCCAAATTACACCAGAAAAATCACAATTAAAGAAAAGGTGATTGTGAGAATCATTAGTTTACTACACTAGACATAACAGCTTCTCTTTGCTCCACTTCATAATTCTATCTTGAGTTAATAATCTTCCTTTACAGACTAACCATAAGATAAAAGCATTCCTTGGGTTACATTGAGAAAACCACTGGACTTCCACCAACTAACTTTAGGCAACTCATCATTCCAGTCTTGCCAAGCAACTTTGACAGAAAAAACTATATCCATACTAACCCTTGTTTGAAACTTGTATTATAATTATCTCTTCCACATCGGTCGAGTAATTACCCCACACCCTTGCGATGTACTCATCTTTAGTACACGATACCCCTAGTTAACCCCTCAGAGCCTATCCTTTTCACGGTTCTCGTGATGTTTTGGTTTTTCGGAATATCAATGAAGAGCATTGTTTATAATCCACCCCCAAATGTACACCCAAATCGCCTTAGCCTACCTAGTATCCACTCATCTTTAGTGCATTATTGTTTTCATCAGTGTTGCAAAACAAGGCCTACAAGGCCGATTAATCACCGATTAGGTGCTGCAAGGCCACCAACCTTTCCGATTTATGTAAATCGGTCAAACAAATCGGTCAACCGTGGTCAATGGTTGTCGATGACGGTTAATGGTGGTCAAACTTGTCGAAAACCTTCATATCTTGCCGAAAATACTTAAAACTACCCATAAAATTGTTTGAATAACTTATGATCATTGTTTATATCTATTAAAAGATGTTTCTCAAGAAAAATATTTCTGAAAATACATAAACTTGTCGAAAATACCTAAAACTTGTCGAAAATACCTAAAATTTGCCGAAAATACTAAAAAATTGTCGGAAATGTCAATCTGATTAATCACCGATTAATCCCGCCTAGACCGATTACAAGCTAGAAGGAGGTTGGCCGCCCGACTACCGATTCGCGATTTTTGCAACATTGGTTATCATTACAAAACCCTTAGTTCAAATATCTAGTTGCTTGCATGGTTGCTAAGTCGAGTCATATCTTTTGTAGAAAGTTTTGGGACGATTGAGACTCATGGGTAAAAAAGTAATATTTTATGGAGTAACGGGAAAGAACGATAAATTCAAATTCCATTTGTCTACGTAATTAAATACTCCAAGTGTTTTGATCTTTTCAAATCGGGTCAATTAGTGTTAGAGAAATAAAAACTCAAGTGTAGGGATGCTCCTATAAATACCTTATATTTTGATGTTATCGTAGAGGATGGTAGAGTAAAAAGGTATGAAAAAAATGAAGAAAAAATATATGGGCTACCATCCTACATCTATCTTTATATTTATGTCTTTAAATTTATGTTTGTTTTGTTTCAATTGATCTAGTTTAGGTGAGTCGAGTCGAAACTACCACGCTTTTCATGCTTGTAACATAATATTTTTGACTTGCCACCACTAAATGTCCCTTATCCAACAAAACTCTTTGTTTCCCTACCGTAAGCCTAACGTTACAACCCTTGTAAAGACCTCTTAGATAGTTGTTCCTAGGTGCTTACGCCAAAGCGGTGGAGGTTTGATCTATTCTCAAGCTTATGGTAATCTATGTACTATGCCAGGTAATGAGTGTTTATCTTCCATTTCCATTCATATTATATTTCATATAAACCCGAGTGATGAGAGAATACAAACACCACTTGTAAGGTGCTAGTATATAATTTTCGTGCTTGTTATGACTATTGTGGTGCTTTTACTTTTTAAACCAATGCTTCATGCCCCCTAACTTATAAATTGATTGGTCAAAAGCACATTTGCTTGAGGACAAGCAGATACCAGATGGATATTTGATAAGGATTTAAAACGTACGCTTTTAGTGGGTCATTTAAGCCCTATTTCGACACATTTTATATCCGTTACTGCTTAATTTCGTTCCTTTTTATTTTTTAGGTCTTTTGGAAGCAAAATGCTGGAATGAAGCACATTTTGACGAAAAGGAGCAAATACATAAAGAAAATGGCAAAGTCAAGATCACTCAAGCGACCGTCCCAACCAAAGAGGCTTACCGTCCCTCTATGAATACTTGATCAAAACATGCACGCGACGGCTCAGTGAAAATTCTGGTCACATAACCTGACGGCGTCACGCTATAATAATGGAGGGCGCCAGTACGTTCACCCCGACGCCCAGATCTAGAATCAAGACGACGTCCCAACTGAAGACCGACGACGTAACAACTCTAAGGTGACGTCGTCCAATCGATGACTTGGCCCAGATGACTCCCTAATGACGGCGAGCTGACGGCGTACCATGCAAAATGTGACGTTGTCGCACTTGTAACTCTATATATAGAATTCGATTTTTCTGCATTTAAAGAGGTAGACTTTTGGAGGAAAAACCCTAAATCGTTTGTAGTCCGAATTGGACAGTATCTTAGGGTCCCATACCCTATTATACACATCGAGATAAGTTTATTAATCCAAATTATTATTATGTCTATCCCATATTCGATTGATTGTGTGTATGCTTGCTTGTCTATCATGTCTAGCTAAAATTCTTGTGTGTTTGCTTAGATCTATGAAACCTAGTTATTGATTATTGTTAGGTTGTTTTTTATCTTAATTGAAATTGGCTTAGGAGTGCAACTAGGCATATTATTTGTATTTAATGCTTGAGTATGCTTTATGATGTTGTGGTTTATGGATGAAATAGCAAAGGCTTGCCGATTTCGTAGGTCATAAACGATAGATAACTTCAAAGAACTAGGGACCACGCATACCCTACGACCTTTATGACTACAACCCGTTAAGATAAAATGACACAACTCAACCGACCAATAAAAGATAACTAGGGAGTAATATTATCTAGGTGAACACATTTTTAATCATCATACGAGCACACATCAATTAGACATAAGCTACCCATAGTAATTAGATAATTAGATAAAGTGGAGTAATCGGTAGAAGTACCACCCCCAAACCTTGCCCAGAGATATTTACCTTAGCTTTCTAAAAAACCATAAAAAGATTACAAAAAAAAATAATAAAAAAAAAAAAAA
>OU343218.1:252508046-252742844 GCA_910596185.1 Chrysanthemum makinoi
ATAATCCAACTCTCAGCCCAATCAAAGCCCATCTTCAACCTAAAACCTGCCGCAGGAAAAGAAATGCGGCTGAGCTTAAAAAGCCCAGTGAACAGATATAACAAAGCGAAAGCTAAATAAAATCTGAAATGCACATGAAACAAAGGAACGGATAACAAAGTCGCAAATAAATGAGAATAATGAGTCAAAGAGGATCCTGCAGAACACAATTATACAGATATCCAAAACGAACAGATAACAAGGAGAATGAAGCAAAGCAAAGCATCGATGACATATAAACAAGCACATACAACCCAGGCATACAAAGACTGAAACATAAGCAAACATAGCAAAGGCCACATCTATACAACATATATGTTATACAATCAATTCAGGAAAATGGGAGACATACAAGCCAAACAGATGTCTACAGGAAAGCGGAAGCAAGTAATTAATAAGTGAGCATGCAATTCACACAGGTCAAAAACCCTTAGTTGAAAACATAACCAGTATCATAACAGCAGTCAAAACATGGCAGTCACACGTAACAAGTAGGAATACAGTAAGAACACTATAATTAAATGAATTAAATACATAGTAGGGCAATTAAACAGTTAACAAGCTAGGCTTCACAAATTGAACCATTTACCCAATCAAACCGTAGCATAAATATAAATGCAAACATGGCAGGTCAACAACAAGCAGATAAGGACACCACGGATAGTCATAGTCCACGAGATTAATTGAACGAGGTACAAAAGATAAACAGATCAACAATCGATTTCACACAAGCACGGTTACTAGACACATCAAAGGATCACATAACAAGAAGATAGCATATCATCGATGACAACAGTAATCTTATATCGCATACATCCATATCATACGAGTAATCGTAGTCATATAAACATGAATATCATAATCAAATCCAATAACATATAACAACCCAATACGTGAATGGAACGATAATCGGAAGTAACGGAATGAGAGTGTGACAAATCAAAGCAATGGAATGTATAAATCTTGGTAGTAGAGTGAGTCATATAGGGGTACACAGAATATGGTGCGTTGGGGAATGTAGAAGGTACAATATAGGTATATCAAAAGTGTAAGGGTTATCGAAATCTACCGAGCCCGAAACATATCATATCATATCATATCATAAGTAGCCATTGTATTCGGAGGGTGACTTCGAATACCATACATAATAGGAGGGGAGACCTCAAGAACAAATGGAGTAGCTAGCTCCAGAATTGTGAAGACGCGGATTGCACCCGACATCATTCACCAAACAAAGCTCCAATCAGATCAAATCCCTCGAACATATCAAATCTAGGATGCATCCATACGCCCCCCAAAACATATAATGGCCAAATCAAATACATATAGTGAGCTCATAATCATATCAAAATGGGGACGGTGTGGAACATCACTAAACCACACTAAAGTCATGCCATTGGTGCATCAATGACACGGTCAGTTACCTTCCGACTAGGAAACATATTTGGCTCGGGTATCAAATCAAGGGTCAAAACATATTCATATCACATCATAAGGGTTCATATCAAAATTCATATCAGAGTTCATATCAAAGTTCATATCAAAGTTCATATCAGAGTTCCATAACATAGGTTCATAATCAGAGGTTCATAATCAAAGGGTTTATAACCAGAAGGTTCATAATCATAACAAACGAATATCATAGCAACGAATCATATCAAAGGATTATGTCGGAATCATATCAAAAGGATCATAGCATAAGGGAATCATAGCAAAGGAATATCATAAGTGAAGCAAAGTCAAGGATTGAAAAGTCGGGAAATCCCTAAAAGGGATAGAATATCGTATCTTATTCGAGCAAATCACAAAGAAAGTAAAATCAAGAAAGAGATCAATCCCGTCGCCCGGAACCTATATGAATTAAATAACGTTAATTAAAGTCGGATTACTCATTTTAGACGGCTTTCCATTTTTAGCAGGTTTCCAAATTTAGTAACTTTAGTTACTAATCTCAAGTTAATAAATGAAAATGAGTATTTATAATGTTTTAAGGATCATTTATGACAAGTTACAAAAGTTTAGGGTTTAAAATGTCAATATTGCAAAGTATAGGGTTAAAAGTATAAATATAGTAAGTTTACTCATTTTACTCATTTAATCCATTTAGTTAGTATATTAACATGTTAATCCATCAAGTTTCACCATTTACAAAACAACCCCTTCATTTTATTAAATCGACATAACATTATAAACCCTAGTTTTTAGGTTATGATTAACGAATCCGTTCTAAACCATTTTAACTCGATTAATACAAGATTACAAGACACCTTATGTGATATCATATTCAATTCGAACCACCCTTCCCCAAATCCATTTTATACGCCCCATAAGAAGATCAAAACACCCTCGTAAATCATTTGTTATCAATTCCATTTATCATATACGTATAATCATATATTCGTAAACTCATTAAACCTTTAAACAAAATATATAAGTTGACATATAGAGAGACCCAAATCAGTTTCGTATTCATATTCATATCTCATGTTATTCGAATTACATATGTTAGAAATCAAGGTCTTATGTACTCTTGTTTTATTATTTCATGTGACAACATATACTTATGATTTTATGTGATCCATTTTATGTATTACAAGCCCTAGAAAACAACAAGGCCACGATTTGATTAAGAAACAAAAAGGAAGAGATTCAAGATGACGATATACCCTAGTAGCGCGAATGACAAGAGAACAAGAATCAAACCACCAAAATCAAACCAAGCCTCCCTTGGCTTATCAATCCCCACGTACACCTTTATAAACCCACGACCAAGCTTCCAATTCGACCCAAACACGATCACCACGTTCACCAAACGATTACCCACGATCACGAGCCTCCTAGGAACACCTTTGCTTGAAAGATTTTCGTATGGAATGGGAAAAACAAAGGGATGCCGCCACTTTTGATGAGAGAAAGAGGCTAGGGTTTTCAATGGTTGTTTTTGAAATGAAATGAAGAGATAATTGTGGTTAATTAAAATTGATATGGTGAGTGATTATAGGGCCTAATATGGCCGGCCATTAAGGGAATAACCAAGACCAAATCCAAACTTTCCATCTTATCATTTCAATCATGTATGTAGTCCTCTTTCAAGTCTAGATTAGTTGTGTACAAGTTGTAATGTTTATGTGTTACTTAGACTTTAATTATTCATGTTCTTTTAATGTATATCATAAGTTAATTATTTTCATAATGTAGGAATATTATTAATCATATAAATTGTTAAATGATGTTGACGTGTTTCCCGAGTTGGTAAAATTTTAAGTTGGAGGGCAAAATTGTCATTATACGCGATTTGAGATTTTAGGGTTTTACAACTCTTCCCCTCTAAAAGAAAATTTTCGCCCTCGAAAATTGAAGTCGCAGGGTACACAGAGACGAACGCTTAAAGGCATGTAGCAATCCATAGTTTCATACAGTCATAATCGTACGCTTTCAAAGCGCATAAATCTTACACGTAATGTGATATCTGGTGAGAATCTCACAAAGAGGTACAAAATTCCAAACGAACATGAGGAGTGTCAAATAACGGATATAAGCCTTATTCCATTCACGCATTTCAACCCTGTGCATTTCCCAACACGTCGTATGATTTCAATAAGTTCAAATTATATGATCTCGTATTATCACGCTTGATCAGGCCATAATACTTGCATCACATAACAAGCCCTTATCGTCATCATATTCTCATCCCGTCATGACAACTCACATAACCAATATCAAGACAAAACATATCATATACAGATATCAAGTAACATACCAGAAAGCGTACTGAATCGCATACATACAAAGATATAACACATCAAACAACATACCACAAAGGAGAGAAAACCACCAACTTGCATGAAACGGTTCCTCATAACTCATTATCGTCCGTCCAATAAAACCGAGATATACCGTAATGCTAAACGATAAACCTTCACGATTCAAACCGAGTTCCGAACGAATCAAAGAAAAGTAATGCCGATCAAAATCACATAACAAAATATCAAACCGCCACAAACGCATGACAAACAAATCGGAGTAACACAAGTCGTGCCCAAATCATATGAAGTAGATGAACCTTCACAACCACTGCTTGAACCTTGTCTCCGCTTTTTATGCCTTTGGTTGATCCGTCCAGCCTTCCAACAAAGATCTTGATGTCTCCAAAGAAGACGGTAGTTGGTACGACTTCGCTTCACGAACCTCTCCACCAGAGCTAAAGAATCCAGAATCAGTTCGGCGACCATCGTCTTCGCTCCACAAGAGTCTCCATATAACGATCGACAAACGGATGTGCGAAGACAAAATAATAAAATCAAATGCGAAGAGAAGAAGAGCAAAACAGTGAAGACAAAAGATTATGGAAGTCAAAATCGAACGACAATCAAAAGGAATCGGAATATATCGGAACAGCATTTGAAGCCTAATGTCTACCCAATCCTCACAGTGTCAATCCTAAGGTCAACAAGACGAACCGGCTCGATACCATAATTGTAACACCCCAACCCGACAAGGGTAGAAGTGTCACATTCGGTGTCATATCGAACATACAAATAAAATTATACAAGCGAAAGCCTCAAAGAATAAAATACCAAGTCATATAGACGAATGACTTACAATACAAAATCCAATATGTCTAAAAATAAAATGAAAAATCTCAAAACAATAGCCCGCCAAAATAAGTCCAAATAACAAGGTAACTAGGGTTAGTCCACTCAGATAATCCAACTCTCGCCAATCAAAGCCCATCTTCAACCTAAAACCCGCCAAGCAGAAAAGAAATGCGGCTGAGCTTAAAAGCCAAAGGAATCGATATAACAAAGCTAAAGCTAAATAAAATCTGAAATGCACATGAAACAAAGGAACGGATAACAAAGTCGCAGCGGAATGAGAATAATGAGTCAAAGAGGATCCTGCAGAACACAATTATACGATATCCAAAACGAATGATAACAAGGAGAATGAAGCAAAGCAAAGCATCGATGACATATAAACAAGCACATACAACCTGCATACAAAGATGAAACATAAGCAAACATAGCAAAGGCCACATCTATACAACATATATGTTATACAATCAATTCAGAAAACGGAGACATACAAGCCAAACAGATGTCTACGGAAAGCGAAGCAAGTAATTAATAAGTGAGCATGCAATTCACACAGGTCAAAAACCCTTAGTTGAAAACATAACCAAGATCATAACAAAGTCAAAACATGGCAAGTCACACGTAACAAGTAGGAATACAAGAAGAACACTATAATTAAATTTATTAAATACATAGTAGGGCAATTAAACAGTTAACAAGCTAGGCTTCACAAATTGAACCATTTACCCAATCAAACCATAGCATAAATATAAATGCAAACATGGCAGGTCAACAACAAGCAGATAAGGACACCACGGATAGTCATAGTCCACGAGATTAATTGAATGAGGTACAAAAGATAAACAGATCAACAATCGATTTCACACAAGCACGTTACTGCACACATCAAAGGATCACATAACAAGAAGATAGCATATCATCAGATGACAACCGGTAATCTTATATCGCATACATCCATATCATACAGAGTAATCAGTAGTCATATAAACATGAATATCATAATCAAATCCAATAACATATAACAACCCATGACGTGAATGGAACGATAATCGGAAGTAACGGAATGAGAGTGTGACAAATCAAAGCAATGGAATGTATAAATCTTGGTAGTAGAGTGAGTCATATAGGGTACACGAATATGGTGCGTTGGGGAATGTAGAAGGTACAATATAGGTATATCAAAAGTGTAAGGGTTATCGAATCTACCCGAGCCCGGAAACATATCATATCATATCATATCATAAGTAGCCATTGTATTCGGAGGGTGACCTCGAATACCATACATAATAGAGAGGAGACCTCAAGAACAAATGGAGTAGCTAGCTCCCTGATTGTGAAGACGCGGATTGCACCCGACATCATTCACCAAACAAAGCTCCAATCGATCAAATCCTCGAACATATCAAATCTAGGATGCATCCATACGCCTCCCAAAACATATAATGGCCAAATCAAATACATATAGTGAGCTCATAATCATATCAAAATGGGGACGGTGTGGAACATCACTCAACCACACTAAAGTCATGCCATTGGTGCATCAATGACACGGTCAGTTACCTTCCCGACTAGGAAACATATTTTGGCTCGGGTATCAAACTGAAGGGTCAAAACATATTCATATCACATCATAAGGGTTCATATCAAAATTCATATCAGAGTTCATATCAAAGTTCATATCAAAGTTCATATCAGAGTTCCATAACATAGGTTCATAATCAGAGGTTCATAATCAAAGGGTTTATAACCGTAAGGTTCATAATCATAACAAACGAATATCATAGCCAATGTAATCATATCAAAGGATTATGTCGGAATCATATAAAAAGGATCATAGCATAAGGGAATCATAGCAAAGGAATATCATAAGTGAAGCAAAGTCAAGGATTGAAAAGTCAGGGGAAATCCCTACTGAAAAGGGATAGAATATCTGTACCTTATTCGGAGCAAATCACAAAGAAAGTAAAATCAAGAAAGAGATCAATCCCGTCGCCCGGAACCTATATGAATTAAATAACGTTAATTAAAGTCGGATTACTCATTTTAGACTATTTCCATTTTTAGCAGGTTTCCAAATTTAGTAACTTTAGTTACTAATCTCAAGTTAATAAATGAAAATGAGTATTTATAATGTTTTAAGGATCATTTATGACAAGTTACAAAATTTTAGGGTTTAAAATGTCAATATTGCAAAGTATAGGGTTAAAAGTATAAATATAGTAAGTTTACTCATTTTACTCATTTAATCCATTTAGTTAGTATATTAACATGTTAATCCATCAAGTTTCACCATTTACAAAACAACCCCTTCATTTTATTAAATCGACATAACATTATAAACCCTAGTTTTTAGGTTATGATTAACGAATCCGTTCTAAACCATTTTAACTCGATTAATACAAGATTACAAGACACCTTATGTGATATCATATTCAATTCGAACCACCCTTCCCCAAATCCATTTTATACGCCCCATAAGAAGATCAAAACACCTCAAATCATTTGTTATCAATTCCATTTATCATATAATGATAATCATATATTCGTAAACTCATTAAACCTTTAAACAAAATATATAAGTTGACATATAGAGAGACCCAAATCAGCCAGATTCATATTCATATCTCATGTTATTCGAATTACATATGTTAGAAATCAAGGTCTTATGTACTCTTGTTTTATTATTTCAAGTGACAACATATACTTATGATTTTATGTGATCCATTTTATGTATTACAAGCCCTAGAAAACAACAAGGCCACGATTTGATTAAGAAACAAAAAGGAAGAGATTCAAGATGACGATACGTTACCCTAGTAGCGTGTACGAGACAAGAGAACAAGAATCAAACCACCAAAATCAAACCAAGCCTCCCTTGGCTTATCAATCCCCACGTACACCTTTATAAACCCACGACCAAGCTTCCAATTCGACCCAAACACGATCACCACGTTCACCAAACGATTACCCACGATCACGAGCCTCCTAGGAACACCTTTGCTTGAAAGATTTTCGTATGGAATGGGAAAAACAAAGGGATGCCGCCACTTTTGATGAGAGAAAGAGGCTAGGGTTTTCAATGGTTGTTTTTGAAATGAAATGAAGAGATAATTGTGGTTAATTAAAATTGATATGGTGAGTGATTATAGGGCCTAATATGGCCGGCCATTAAGGGAATAACCAAGACCAAATCCAAACTTTCCATCTTATCATTTCAATCATGTATGTAGTCCTCTTTCAAGTCTAGATTAGTTGTGTACAAGTTGTAATGTTTATGTGTTACTTAGACTTTAATTATTCATGTTCTTTTAATATATATCATAAGTAAATTATTTTCATAGTGTGGAAATATTATTAATCATATAACTTGTTAGATGATGTTGACGTGTTTCCCGAGTTGGTAAAATTTTAAGTTGGAGGGCAAAATTGTCATTTTACGCAATTGAGATTTTAGGGTTTTACAACTCTTCCCTCTAAAAGAAAATTTTCGTCCTCGAAAATTGAAGTCGCAGAGGTACACAGAGACGCACCGCTTAAGGCAAGACGTAGCAATCCATAGTTTCATACAGGTCATAATCGACGCTTTCAAAGCGCACAAATCTTACACGAATGATATCGGTGAGAATCTCACAAAGAGGTACAAAATTCCAAACGAACATGAGGAGTGTCAAATGACGGATATAAGCCTTATTCCATTCACGTATCAACCCTGCATTTCCCAACACGCGTCGTATGATTTCAATAAGTTCAAATTATATGATCTCGGTATTATCACGTTGATCGGGCGTCATAATACTTGCATCACATAACAAGCCCTTATCGTCATCATATTCGTCCCGGTCATGACAACTCACATAACCAATATCACGACAAAACATATCATATACAGATATCAAGTAACATACCAGAGCGCACTCGAATCGCGCATATACAACAGCATATAACACATCAAACAACTTACCATACCACAAAGGAGAGAAAACCACCAACTTGCATGAAACGGTTCCTCATGACTCATTACTGTCGGTCCAACAAAACCGAGATATACCAGAATGCTAAACGATAAAACTTCACGATTCAAACCGAGTTCTGAACGAATCAAAGAAAAGTAATGCCGATCAAAATCACATAACAAAATATCAAACCGCCACAAACGCATGACAAACAAATCGGAGTAACACAAGTCGCGCCCAAATCATATGAAGTAGATGAACCTTCACAGCCACCGTTGAACCTTGTCTCCGCTTTTGCGTCTTTGGTTGATCCGTCCAGCTTCCTCCAACAAAGATCTTGATGTCTCCAAAGAGACGGTAGTTGGGTACGACTTCGCTTCACGAACCTCTCCACCTCGTGAGATCGCTGTTGGGTAAAGAACTCAGTTCGGCACCATCGTCTTCGCTCCACAAGTAGTCTCCATCTAACGATCGACAAACGGATGTGCGAAGACAAAATAATAAAATCAAATGCGAAGAGAAGAAGAGCAAAACAGTGAAGACAAAAGATTATGGAAGTCAAACCGAACGACAATCAAAAGGAATCGAATATATCGGAACGCACGGAAGCCTAATGTCTACCCAATCCTCACAGGTCAATCCTAAGGTCAACAAGACGAACTCGGCTCGATACCATAATTGTAACACCCCAACCCGACAAGGGTAGAAGTGTCACATTCGTGTCATATCGTAACATACAAATAAAATTATACAAGCGAAAGCCTCAAAGAATAAAATACCAAGTCATATAGACGAATGACTTACAATACAAAATCCAATATGTCTAAAAATAAAATGAAAAATCTCAAAACAATAGCCCGTCAAAATAAGTCCAAATAACAAGGTAACTAGGGTTAGTCCACTCAGATAATCCAACTCTCAGCCCAATCAAAGCCCATCTTCAACCTAAAACCCGCCGCAGAAAAGAAATGCGCTGAGCTTAAAAGCCCAAAGGAACAGATATAACAAAGCGAAAGCTAAATAAAATCTGAAATGCACATGAAACAAAGGAACGGATAACAAAGTCGCAGCGGAATGAGAATAATGAGTCAAAGAGGATCCTGCAGAACACAATTATACAGATATCCAAAACGAACAGATAACAAGGAGAATGAAGCAAAGCAAAGCATCGATGACATATAAACAAGCACATACAACCCAGGCATACAAAGACTGAAACATAAGCAAACATAGCAGGCGTCACATCTATACAACATATATGTTATACAATCAATTCAGGAAAATGGGAGACATACAAGCCAAACAGATGTCTACAGGAAAGCGGAAGCAAGTAATTAATAAGTGAGCATGCAATTCACACAGGTCAAAAACCCTTAGTTGAAAACATAACCAAGATCATAACAAAGAATAAAACATGGCGAGTACACGTAACAAGTAGGAATACAGTAAGAACACTATAATTAAATGAATTAAATACATAGTAGGGCAATTAAACAGTTAACAAGCTAGGCTTCACAAATTGAACCATTTACCCAATCAAACCGTAGCATAAATATAAATGCAAACATGGCAGGTCAACAACAAGCAGATAAGGACACCACGGATAGTCATAGTCCACGAGATTAACAGAACGAGGTACAAAAGATAAACAGATCAACAATCGACACACAAGCACACAGACACATCAAAGGATCACATAACAAGAAGATAGCATATCATCAGATGACAACATGTAATCTTATATCGCATACATCCATATCATACAGAGTAATCAGTAGTCATATAAACATGAATATCATAATCAAATCCAATAACATATAACAACCCAATACGTGAATGGAACGATAATCGGAAGTAACGGAATGAGAGTGTGACAAATCAAAGCAATGGAATGTATAAATCTTGGTAGTAGAGTGAGTCATATAGGGTACAGAATATGGTGCGTTGTGGAATGTAGAAGGTACAATATAGGTATATCAAAAGTGTAAGGGTTATCAGAATCTACCCGAGCCCGGAAACATATCATATCATATCATATCATAAGTAGCCATTGTATTCGAGGGGTGACCTCGGAATACCATACATAATAGGAGGGGAGACCTCAATAACAAATGGAGTAGCTAGCTCCCAGAATTGTGAAGACGCGGATTGCACCTGACATCATTCACCAAACAAAGCTCCAATCGATCAAATCCTCGAACATATCAAATCTAGGATGCATCCATATGCCCCCCAAAACATATAATGGCCAAATCAAATACATATAGTGAGCTCATAATCATATCAAAATG
The DNA here is from genome assembly GCA_910596185.1 of Chrysanthemum makinoi. Taxonomy (NCBI): domain Eukaryota; kingdom Viridiplantae; phylum Streptophyta; class Magnoliopsida; order Asterales; family Asteraceae; genus Chrysanthemum; species Chrysanthemum makinoi. Next base: position 252,518,925 of record OU343218.1, read on the forward strand.
GGGACGGTGTGGAACATCACTCAACCACACTAAAGTCATGCCATTGGTGCATCAATGACACGGTCAAAGTTACCTTCCGACTAGGAAACATATTTGGCTCGTATCAAACCGAAGGGTCAAAACATATTCATATCACATCATAAGGGTTCATATCAAAATTCATATCAGAGTTCATATCAAAGTTCATATCAAAGTTCATATCAGAGTTCCATAACATAGGTTCATAATCAGAGGTTCATAATCAAAGGGTTTATAACCGTAAGGTTCATAATCATAACAAACGAATATCATAGCGAACAGAATCATATCAAAGGATTATGTCGAAATCATATCAAAAGGATCATAGCATAAGGGAATCATAGCAAAGGAATATCATAAGTGAAGCAAAGTCAAGGATTGAAAAGTCAGGGGAAATCCCTACCAAAAGGGATAGAATATCGTACCTTATTCTGAAGCAAATCACAAAGAAAGTAAAATCAAGAAAGAGATCAATCCCGCCGCCTCGAACCTATATGAATTAAATAACGTTAATTAAAGTCGGATTACTCATTTTAGACGGCTTTCCATTTTTAGCAGGTTTCCAAATTTAGTAACTTTAGTTACTAATCTCAAGTTAATAAATGAAAATGAGTATTTATAATGTTTTAAGGATCATTTATGACAAGTTACAAAAGTTTAGGGTTTAAAATGTCAATATTGCAAAGTATAGGGTTAAAAGTATAAATATAGTAAGTTTACTCATTTTACTCATTTAATCCATTTAGTTAGTATATTAACATGTTAATCCATCAAGTTTCACCATTTACAAAACAACCCCTTCATTTTATTAAATCGACATAACATTATAAACCCTAGTTTTTAGGTTATGATTAACGAATCCGTTCTAAACCATTTTAACTCGATTAATACAAGATTACAAGACACCTTATGTGATATCATATTCAATTCGAACCACCCTTCCCCAAATCCATTTTATACGCCCCATAAGAAGATCAAAACACCCTCGTAAATCATTTGTTATCAATTCCATTTATCATATACGTATAATCATATATTCGTAAACTCATTAAACCTTTAAACAAAATATATAAGTTGACATATAGAGAGACCCAAATCAGTTTCGTATTCATATCTCATGTTATTCGAATTACATATGTTAGAAATCAAGGTCTTATGTACTCTTGTTTTATTATTTCATGTGACAACATATACTTATGATTTTATGTGATCCATTTTATGTATTACAAGCCCTAGAAAACAACAAGGCCACGATTTGATTAAGAAACAAAAAGGAAGAGATTCAAGATGACGATACGCTACCCTAGTAGCGCAATGCAGACAAGAGAACAAGAATCAAACCACCAAAATCAAACCAAGCCTCCCTTGGCTTATCAATCCCCACGTACACCTTTATAAACCCACGACCAAGCTTCCAATTCGACCCAAACACGATCACCACGCTCACCAAACGACACCCACGATCACGAGCCTCCTAGGAACACCTTTGCTTGAATGATTTTCGTATGGAATGGGAAAAACAAAGGGATGCCGCCACTTTTGATGAGAGAAAGAGGCTAGGGTTTTCAATGGTTGTTTTTGAAATGAAATGAAGAGATAATTGTGGTTAATTAAAATTGATATGATGAGTGATTATAGGGCCTAATATGGCCGGCCATTAAGGGAATAACCAAGACCAAATCCAAACTTTCCATCTTATCATTTCAATCATGTATGTAGTCCTCTTTCAAGTCTAGATTAGTTGTGTACAAGTTGTAATGTTTATGTGTTACTTAGACTTTAATTATTCATGTTCTTTTAATGTATATCATAAGTTAATTATTTTCATAATGTAGGAATATTATTAATCATATAACTTGTTAAATGATGTTGACGTGTTTCCCGAGTTGGTAAAATTTTAAGTTGGAGGGCAAAATTGTCATTATACGCGATTTGAGATTTTAGGGTTTTACATTAAACGTCTTGAAGTATGGGAATTGGTTGAAAGACCAACAGGGGTCTATGTCATTGGTCTGAAATGGATTTGGAAAAACAAGTTAGATGCTGAGGGTACGGTTATCAGAAATAAATCACGTCTGGTGGCTAAGGGTTATAGACAAGAAGAGGGGATTGACTTTGAGGAATCAATCGCACCGGTTGCTAGACTTGAGGCTTTACGGATTTTTCTCGCATTCGCTCACATGAACATCACGGTCATCGATGGATGTCAAAACCGCTTTTCTAAATGGTCAACCTAAAGAAACGGTTTATGTTAGTCACCAGTAAGGATTTGTTGATCCGAGTTCCCGAATTACGCCTTCAAACCGAAAAAGGCTCTATACGTCTCAAACAAGCTCTCGGGCGTGGTATGATAAGTTATCATCCTTTCTCATTGCCAATAATTTCACTAAAGGATCAGTCGACCCAACACTTTTCATTCAATATTACGGAGCTCACATTTTAATCGTTCAAATTTATGTGGATGACATCATTTTTGGGTCAACACATAAAAGTACTCAAACGAATTTTCAAAACTTATGAAAAACATTTTGAAATGTCCATGATGGGTGAACTTACATTCTTTCTAGGACTGCAAGTTCATCAATCACCCCGCGGTATTTTCCTAAGTAAGTCCAAATATGCTCTTGAAATTTTAAACAAACATGGAATGCAAAGCTGTGATACCTATGCCACACCAATGGCACATACCAAGAAACTGACGCTGATTTGTTGGGAAATTGGTTGACCTTACCAAATACCAAGTATTATTGGTCTCTCATGTATCTAATGTACCAATAGACGATATTGTATTTGTTGTATATCTTTGCTCATCGGCCGAGACCAATCAAACTCACTTTGAGGCTAAAAGAATCCTGATACATAAAAGGAACCATTAATTTGGGGATCGGTATCCGGGATTCGGTTTTGAACTAATAGCTTTTTCAGACGCTGACCACGCAGGATGCTTAGATTCTCGGAAAAGTACTTCGTGTGCTCTACAATTTCGTGATAAACCGGTGTCATGGCAATCGAAGAAACGGATTGTACATCGCCGTCTCAACGGAAGTAGAATATGTAGCCATTTCGGCATGTTGTGCTCAAGTCATTTGGATGAGAACACAACTCAAAGACTATGGTTACATATTTGATGAATCCCATGTCCGCGACAATCGAAGTGCTATTATATCTCGGTAACTCGTTCAACATTCAAAGTCCAAGCACATCGATCTTCGATATCATTTCATAAAGGAACATGTGGAAAGGGTACCGTAGAATTATATTTTGTAGGTACTGAACACCAACTGGCGGATCTTCTCACCAAAGCCTTAGCTCCGCTATTTTTAATGACTTGATCCACCGATTGGCATGAGGTGTTTGACTCCGAGGAACGGGATCGAACTTTTGAAACATTCTTAAAACCAACAAACACCAAAATCTCTTTGTAAATATTTTTTCAAAACAAAATAGAAAAATATAAAACTCATAAAATACAAAAATATTCATTTATCTAAATTTCTTTCAACATTTCAAGTACAAATTTCCAACACTTCTGCTCTTTCAAACAATTTAATTTTTAAGGACAAGTGTTGAGGGGGAGAAAGTAAATATTTTATGTTTCATAAATCCATGTACTTGCATGTTACCCAATATTGGTTGTATCTTTGATAATGGTGGATACGTTTTGTTTCAAAACGCCCCTGGACTCTAATTTGTAAAATTTCACTATTTCTAAAGTCGAGGAGTTTCTTTCCATGTTTCTTTCCAATCCTTCATGTTTTGTTTAACCAAAATAGAAGTTATGGGCTCTGGTTGAAAATGGTTGAGGTGGGGGGCTATACTTTTCAAATGTTTGAACTTAATTTTACAAAATTACTCCACCTAATTTTAATTCACATTTATTTCAAATATTTAATTCTCCAACCAATATCATCCACGCTCATAATTCAATCCACAAATGCGTTTATAAACTTCAACTTTGTAAGTGTTAAAAGTTTCATTGAGTAATTTCAAACATAGGTTTTTAATTATATGCAAATCCAATGGTTTGATTTTCCTCTAGGTGTGATTTTAGTTTTTACGCATATGCGTATGAACTCATAATCACTTTAGGTTGATTTTGATGAAATGGTTTGTGTTTTCAAAGTATATATCATGTCTGAAAACCATTGTCATCGAGAAGTTTAACCTAGAAAACGTTTTTAATCACTTTTCTAAAATTAGGGTTTATCGTGGATTTGGGTATTCTCTATTGTGAGTGTTTAAGGACTATTAGAGGCTTGTAAGATGTTTGATATGTGTTTAATTAACCAATGTCACTTTTGAATCTAACCGGAAACATCATAATGATGAAATTTGAATTTAGGGTTTATGTACTCGTAAAGTTGGGTACTTTTAATTCATGTGGTGTTTGATGTTAAAACTCATTGTAATCATCTTCTATTGCTCCTAAAACATCCCAGAAAACATTTGGTAGATTTTGCATGGTTAAATTTATTATGTGAGGTTTTGAATCTTTAGGGTTTTACCTTACGCTAAGCTAATTCTACGCCAGAACCAAAATTAACTTGTGATGCCATGTGATAATTGAAAGAGGTTGAATAAGTTGTTAATGGAGATGTTATGATTGATCTATTTCGTGTTCTACGCTGCGGAAAATTCAATCAAGGGTAAAATGGTCTATCGCTTAGGATCACCTTATGCTTAGTCGTTAGGCATAAGAGCAATCTTACGCGTAACTTATACCCATAAGGTTCTACAAAGGGACTACGCTTATCCTGTGAAGGATATGCGTAAACTTGGATTCTTACGCATAAGGCTTGCTCTTACGAGTAAACCTTACGCGTAAGCTCCAAACTACGCTTACACATAAGCTTTATGCCAAGAGTCTATTCCTACTGCAGATGGACCCCTACCATAAGCTTTCGTATATGCGTATGGTTACAATGTTTATGCATAAGCTTACAATCCTACGCTTAAGCCAAAATTTTAACTTTTCTTATGAAATGTTACGCTTACAAACTTGTAATAAGTTATTCATAACATCACAAGACCAAAATGTCACTAATAAGCGATAATTGTTAAAATGTTGTGTGAATGAGTGAAAATTTGGACTTTAAAATTCAAAATTAATATACTCACAAAACTTATCATATCAACTTTGGACTATTGGACAACAAGTGACCTTGGACTCGTAACATTTATTAACATAACATATTCAATAAATTGGACAATAAAATCAACTTTTGACTAACATAATGTCTTTCGATATGTTGGTACTTTTGTCTCAATGTCTTCGGATCACGATATGGACATCACCATGGAAAATGTTAACGCACCAAATGAGATCACAATGGAAGATATCTTCCCAACCGATACAGATGAAGATTGGAAAGAACAACCTCATAGTCGATTTTGAGAACTTCACCGCCAGTCCTCATGCCAATTGCTATGGACATTCTCAAGACTCATCCCTACAACAACATGCTTTAACTCGCAATTGTGCCGGAAATCTACATTCACCAATTTTGGCACACAATGAAAAAGGTGGATGGTCAAGATGTTGTCACCGTGACCCTAATCATAAGGAAGTCATCACATCAAGCAGGCATTTGCATACAATTCTTCTACCTCGCTATCCAACTCCGCCAAGATGTACCAATTCCAAGTGAAGAGGCTACATTACAATTCATGGTCGATCTTGGCTATGATGAAGTCTGCCGAATTATTACAAAGCACCTCTCGATTTAAAGAACATTCCTCAACCGTGGAGGACCTTGTACACCATGATCGCCAAGTCGTTTCCTAAGAGACATGGTCATGAACATCCTAAACTCATGCACTTGCAAACCTTTTGGGGCATCAACAAGCAAAGACATCGAATTTGCTGGTCGATATGGGAGGACATGATGTCCTCCCATCTCAAGCCCGGGACAAAGGTTCCTTTTATTAGATACACTAAGCCGTTGATCCGAACATTCTCGAAAAATCGGGACATTCCTTGAGACTTAACGACCAATAATCATTATGTGTTGTATGAGCCCACGTTAAACATAGTCGATTCAGGACTCATCGACAAAGAAACAAGGTGCAGATTTTGACCGCTTCTCTTACCGGTATCAAAAGTCTTCCATCATATTCACGATACCAAGAAGTGAACAAAGGCAGAGTTTTATGGATGAAAAGTCTTCACTATTCCACCAAGAAGACCGTAAGATCGTGCAAGGCTGAAGTGTTAGCACCGGAGTTCTCAAGTATCTAAGAGGAATCCTCCCTAAAAAGAAAAGTCCCATCTAAGGGTGCCATCCTAACCCAAAAACGCACTCAAACTTGAGGACAAGGACATAGATTCGAAGATATGAGTCAAGAAGTGGTTTATCACTCAATCTCATCGATGATACGACTTCGTTGAGGTCCGACGACCAACCACTTAGTCCCAAACCGCACAAAGGAAAGACTCGGCCTGCAGGACTAAGAAGAAAGTTCGATGATGACATTCCACCAAAGGATGAGGAGAAAGATTACCACATAACACTTAAGCATCCGAGGATTCAACATGCCGCTGCTGAATTTAATCTTCAACAAACAGAGGCCTCGAGGTTCCGGTGGTAGATCAACCACACCCGCTTCGATGCGGTTAATCAACCCCTATAAGGAACTGGTACCACCACTCGTGAATCACCGAGCAACAACAGAAGAAGATAAAATCATCTTCGACTTGAAGAAGAGGAACAAGAGAAGAATGAGAAGATAAATGATGAAGACATAGAGGAAGTAGCTAGGGAGAGAGTGAAGAAGAGGCTAGGATAAAGGTCAAGAATAGGCTAAAAAAAGAACGATGATTATCTTCAAGATAATCCCGAACACAACCCGAACAAACTTTTGAGCCACCTAAAGATCCAAAGCTTCTCATGACTCATCTTCATCCATTCATCGCCTCACCTCATCACCACCACCATCCAAAGAAGCTACCACAAGATCTACATCCAAATCAGTCAAGAAACCGACCTACACTTGGACATCACGTGCCAAGACCAAGATTGTCAAGGTCGTCAAGCAAGCAAGGAAACGAACGTGGTCAACAAGAAATTGAATCACTTGCCGCAGAGTTAATTTACTTTAAACTGTGATGAACGAGTTCTCGGAGGAAAGAGACCAGATCAAGCAATTTCTCAACCGTGATATACGTGGTGAAATGGACAAGACAATTAGAGACTATACTCATAAGTTCTCGACACCGCCCCCGAGTCACAAAAGAAATGTTCGCCAGACAACTCTATCCTTATCTCATGTCATTGGTCAAGAATACAATGTCAAATACCCCTGTGGTCATGGAAATCAAACCAATTCCATCTCCGTTGTCACCGATGCGAATTGATTTCTAAGCCGGTTATTCAAATGTCTCAACGATTTGCAACTTTCACTGACGGCAAAACTTTTTAGGCATTATCGGCATATCAACTCAAGACATCTTGTAAAGAGTCGGCTGGTCGATAAGCAACCAAGAGACGCGGCGATGATACGGACAAGGATTCTGAGCCTAAATGTCAAAAGAAAACAAGCGAATCCTCCTCTATGCCTCCACCACCACCACAAGCTCTTCGCAACGCCCTTCGCTAGTAATAAACCTCGGGACGAAGTCTTCACCACCACAGAGAAAACGGTGACTATTTCTAATACACCGTGGTGACGCGAAGAGATTCTCGAGCCCCAACAACAGCCCTCAACTAAAACATCAAGCGAGCAACAATCAGACCATCATCCACACCTAAGAAGAAGAGATCCATCTTCGTTAGATGAAGATGACACCGCCATCACGATCGGGTTCAGAAGCTCGTTGATGCTACCTCGACACTGGGGGCAAGAACCGTAGATGGTCGTATTTATGGAGCAGGTTAAGCTTATCCAGAAGAATTCAAAGTCAAAAGATGACGGAATACGCATTACGATCAAAACGATGCTTTCCAATTGTTAAAGGACGATCCCGTTGTTGAAGTTGAATATCACCGAAAACATTGCACGAGCTATGTCCAACAACATTGACCGCTCAACCTAATGGAACATTGACTTCACAAGACCGGACGAGGCTCCATATTACACCGACCGACCAAACCACTACCAACCATTTGGTCCATCAGACAAGAATCCTTACCAATACTTCAAAATGACACGAATTTCTACAACATGGTAGCAAAGTCAGACAGTATGTTATCACTCACCTTCAACATCCCAATGCTTCTTCCAACAATGTTCAAGAAGAAGCCACAAGATTATTTGTTGAAAATGTGGTGACTTATGATCTTGATGCACAATATGGCATTCATCATTGGCTCGAACGAAGAAGAATTTACTACCGGTAATGCCAAGTTCGGATATCAAACAAAGAAGTGTTCGTGACAAATGGATCGTTGCTATCATGAATGTCGACCGCTACTAAATGGGATTATTCATTCCTCAAGAAAATCACCGCCAAACGCCAAGACGAACAAGAATATGAATTTATTGAAGCCTAGGTTGTCGCTGAACGACATCGAAGACATGTACCTTGCTAAGGTACAAGGTCGATGAGACAATTTTCCACACATATTCAGCTCTAGTACATCACTTCCTTGTTAATATTCTTTAGAAGCAAAGTGATCCAGGAACGTGTTGAAGATCTTCAACTTCGTGGAATCATATCGAAACAAGTCAACCTCACTAAACCATTACTACACTTTCCGACATAAACCAACTTTTCAAGACACCATTGTTAAGAAACCGAAATTTGGAGTTGTTTACCGCAGTGAACTTCACCACAATTGTTTAATGGCATACAACGAGGTTCACAAGTTTTGCGATCACACATTGAAGTCGGTTCGTGATGGGTTAGCATATCGGTTGAAAGACAAAGCTATTGGGTCAAAGAAGCGTTGGAATTCTAAGGAAAGGAGGGATGATAGGAAGATAATCACAAGGATTGATGAAAGGCTATTTCATCGGGATCAGATGCGGAGGCTAGAGAGCTTTGTCGGTGGAAGAGAGAGAGTTTCTTACGGCTATCAACGCCAACAGAGAATTCCGGCCTCATTGACGAATTGCTTGGTACTCCTTAAAATCTTTCATTGATTGATACTTTTGGATATTATGATCTATATTATTGACAATGGCTTGTGCACACATAACAGCTGTACAACCCTTCTTGTAATGATAGGACCCGTGGTACGCCGCTGCCACAATCCTATAAAAGGAGCGAAAGCCTTTTACTTTTGAGTAAAACTTATCAAAACTTTCATTTTTCAAAGTTTTGCTCAAAATAACAAGTACTTCCTCTTTATGTTTTCAAAACCTCAAAAGTTAATAATACTTTTGAGGGGAGTATTTGCTAAAAATCTTTGTTCATAAATTGTTCTTCGTGGAAACTTCTCACAAAACTCAAAATGGTCATATTCGATATCAACATTTCGTCAAAAATAACATTTATATGCCATTTTTTGGGGAGAAAATTGTGTGATACAAATATGTTGGAAATTGTGATTGGATCATCGTGCTAAGACTTAACACATGAATTGTCGAGATCTCGACCGTCATACATCGAAAAGATTTGTCTTCCAAGACTTATCCGGTAGATCGCATCTATTCGAGAAGCTCTTGATAAACATGAAATTTGACAGGTTTGACAACCTTTCGAGGTTTGTCCACACCTTCAAGGTAGTTATTAGAGCTAGTTGTCACCTAAAAGCGGACAATGTAACTCTTTAACTATGCAACGTAACTGTGTCTCGCGGGGAATTGTCTATCTTGAGTCGATCAATTCTAAAGTAAGCTCTTTCCTCAATGTGCAGATTGCCAAAACACTTGAGCACATGTGGAGGGGGAGTATTTCTAAAGATACTAAACTCTCGAAGTGTTACAAAATGTTTTTATTCATAAACACTTTGAGAGATTTTTTGAGAAAATGGTTTTATGGCAACTTAGGATAGTCATGGAGTTATAAGGTGACTAAGGTTAGAAATAACCGTCCTATGATCCGCCAGAGTGAGGGATATACCCAATGACACCTCCAATAGTTAGAATTTAGAAGTCCTTAGGTATGATCATCAAAAGGAGAAAATAAGAATTGGAGAAAGAAGGAGTTGAAGAATTAAAAAGAAATGTAAAGAAAAGGGTGAAAAGAAATAGCCCTCCAAATTATTCAACTTAGGGCGTATAACGGTTCAATACATATGCTCTTGTTGTCACTAGATGACACCGTATTGAATACTAAAGTCGCCATGGACCCAAAGGACGATGCACTAAAACTTCTTAGCCACTCAAGTTCTCTCAACAAGCTTGTTTCATTCTCATAGGGAACCCACGAAACTATTGGCTTTCAGAGATTGCGGTATTGAAGAAGGAGACCCTATCTCTAGTCTCCGCTTAGGAAAACCAAAACGCACCATTGAGTCTAGAGCCACGAGATTCATCAAAAGATCTCTTAGGAACACTTCACATTTCATCACTTGTCGTTCAACAATAAGGACGCAAGTAATACATTATCGAGTCCTTCACGATCTTAGCAATCGTCAAGAACATTTATGAGGGTTCACATTTGTGATCCTCGTGATTGAATGGAAACTCCTGCCGTGGTCAACATCAAACAGCCCCGACAACATGTCGCCGGTAACTCCTCGGTTTACGCTTAGTGTTGTCTCAAACGTCTACAAGTGGGGTGATGCCGTACTTCAACACTACCTGAACCGTAGGTGTACTTCGTACATCGTGTTATCCTACTTGAGGGACTCGGCCAGTGAAATTCCTAGAATTAGAGATGTGTTTTCACACTATGTCCGTTAACACGCCGAAGTTCGAACTTCAAGTGCCGGAAATCCCGCTAAGGAGATTCCTTCAAGAATCGAGTCCGAAGATGTGGTCATTACTTGAACTTGTTCAATGTAATGCCAACTGCCCCTTATGGGATTCTGACGGTTGATTACCACCGTGAATGGAATCAAGACATTCATCAGAAGAAAAATTGTAGTGGTCAATTCTCTAAGAAACGACCACAAAGGATCGATTGTCGCTTATCACAAACCAATTCTTATGTTTTCTTCTTATGGATGCTCCTGGGAGATGATCGTGCAGATTCTCCACATGCTCATACCAATAACATTATTTGAAGTTCTCTCAAATGGCAACACAAAAGTCAGAATGATTCTTCGTCTAAGCCAAGGAATCTACAAAGTTTAAAGACTAAAGAGAACTACATCAACACTGAAATCCAACGTTAAAAAAAACTTGTGAGCATGTTGGAGAAGGACGTGGAGACACCTCGAGCAAACGAAGGACCATGCGATTACAACAAAATAACATCACTACATCCACATCGAACAGAGAACAAAGATAAATGAAGACGTCAAAGCTGAAAACTTCAAAGAAAAACAAGATCCTCACATTGGGGAGATTGTTGGAATCAAGACACTTCTTCTCACAAGAAAGAAGAATGTCAGAAGACGCCAGCAACTATTACATCCCGATAAGGATTTAAACGCATTTGGGGTCATTTAAGCCCTTAATTGATCACTTTTGTATCCGCTACTACTTAATTTCGTTCCTTTTCACTTTTTAGGTCTCTTGAAGGCAAATTTTTGGAATGACACTTATTCGACGGGCGCGAATATACGAAAAAATGGCCAAAGTAAAAATCGAGACACTCAAGTCCTGAACTGGGGGACGCTGCCGCTTAATCATGACGACGCTTCACAACATGTTTTGTGACGACTCAAGAACCAAATTGCTTATTTACAAGTGACGCCGAGGTTTTAAAAGAGTAGGGCGTCGCATTAGACGGCCTAGATTTGATCCAGACGTAGGCTGAAAGGCGACGCGCCACAGCATAAGGTGACGCCCACAATGATAACATGGCTAAGACAAAACCTAATGATTTGCCGACACGCGCCACAATTAAAGAGCCGTCGCTTGTAACATATATAGAATCCGAATTTTTCGCTTTAGGGAGGTAGTTTTGTGAGTAAAACCTAAACCGAACCAAGGCTCTCTTGTACATTTTAGGTTGCATACCCTATTTTACATCAAGATAAGTGTTTTACTTCATTGATTCAATTATGTCTTCAATTGATTGTGTGTATGCTTGCATGTTCTCCATGTCCGGCTAATTTACTTGTGTGTTTGCTTAGGTAATATGAAACCTAGTTATTGAATATTGATTGGTTGCCTCTTATCTTAATTGTGATTGACCTAGTATTGTGATAAGTCATTCGTTGTGTTATTAATGCTTGATTAATCTTTGTTGAACCTTAGCATATAGTTACTAGTGAAATTATAGGCTAAACATTCAAAGAATATCTTATCGTTAAGTTTATGAATCCTAGAGATTTAGTAGTCATTAACCTTTGGTAGCTTCAAAGAGTTAGGATAAACGCATACCCTACGACCTTAGAAACACAACGCGCTAAGAATAAGGACGTGACAATTCAACCATCAATAGGAGATAACTAGAGAGTAATAAAATCTAAGTAAACACATTTTTAATCATCATACGAGCACACAAAAAAAGACATAGACTACCCTTAGCTTAGTTAATTAGAATAGATAAGTAGAGTAATCAGTAGAAATACCAAACCCCCAAATCCAAACCCTGAGATTCGTACCTTTCCATTTTCTAAAAAATATAAAAAGCTAAAAAAAATAATCTTCTTCAACCCCAACCTTAGCGTAGTAATTTCTCACTAGCATTCCTATTCCCTAGAGAACGATATCAATACCCGTGGCTTACCCTAATACTACACTACAACGATTAGGTTCACAGCTTGTGTGTTGAAAAACTTGCTCGACGAAAAGGAAGTTCCTTTGACCACGCCAAGCCAAGGTAGCGTATCACATCCGCACCAACAACTTTTCAAGAATACTAAAGTTATTAATTACCAACATTTAGGGGGAGATTGTTGGAATCACTCCTAAATTATATTTTAAGTGTTAGTAATCATTATGTAATAGGTTGCTTAATTAGGCTTTTATGTTTGTATTTAAGGCAATGTTTAAAAGCCCATGTTTTGGCCCATGTCCATAAGGAAGGAAAGGAACATGTAGTGTTGCCCTAGTCCCTTCCCTTATAAATAGTCTTGTAAACCTTTATTTGAAGGTTGGTTGTTCACTTTGCTTAATATCATTCGCCTAAACTTTTCCTTATTCATTCGTGTATATTGATCTTGTGTTGTTCAACCGATCTCTCTTATCTATATTTCTTACAAATTGATGCTTGTGTTACATTATGGTGACCTAACAAATAAACTGGTATAAAAGTGGTGGTTCCTTAGGATTTATGGTGTCTTCCTTGATGATTAATACGAAGTTATTTTTTTGATGTTTGGGTTAGCCGTTAGCTTATTAGTAGTAGTTGTAGGCCTGTAGCCTTTAACAGAAAGCCATCTCCAAGGAGTTCTAGAAAAGTCCTGTTTTAAACTCTCTAAAAGCTGTCGTACTTTGATAACACATTAAGATGGTAATCACTTCAAATAAGCTTAGCCAAATGCGTTTCCACTACGCTAGACTTTAGGCATTTGAAGGTTATTGGACTAGTCGGCGGTTAGGACTTTGATTTGTCGATTATGTGTTTGTGTCATCTAATCTCCTCTTGGTTTAATTATCTCGTTCTACATCAGAACTTATAATTAGGTAAAGCGAGTACCAAACCATGGATGGACATGTAGAAATGTATGCATATATAATTCTATGTTGCAGGTAATAGAAAAGACTTCATGGATTCCTAGTTTCATACATTAGTTTTCAACTATTTATACACGTGTTACCAACCATAAACCTGCTCCAATATACTTTGAATATATTGTGTTTTTATTGTTGAACTATTTGTTGTGATGGTACATTTTGTTTTATTGTTAGTTATATAATTTGCACAGGGTTATTTTTTTGAAACCGGTAAAAGATCAACTATATATATATATATTTATATATATATATATATATATATATATATATATATATATATATATATGTAATTCTTCATCTAATAAGTAACCCATTATAAAAAATAAAAATAGTGGAATATATTTAAGGTAGACTAAGTTGATGTTAACAAGTCAAAATAAGATATTTGGGATTCTTTTCTAGAAGAGACAGTGATAAATTTTTTATTAAAAAAACTGCCCGTTACTTTCAACAAGTTAGTGTAGAATGCCAAGCTTTTATCAAGGAACTCAAGTTTGAGTTCAAGCTCGGATCGAATCAACTTTTATCGAAGTTTAATCTGAGCTCAAGCCTAGTAAACTAGTTCAAACATATAATGAGTCGAGCTCGGCGGTTATCGAATTTTCGAGCCTTAATATAAATATATTTTCGTATTATTTTTATATATGTAAATAAGGGTTGATTTGAGTATTAACTTAATTATAAGGACTAATTCCATAAAGGATTAAATATTTTCTATTGTTGGTTATAATAACTTTAATGTTGGTTTTATTACTTTTAAAAATATATAATTTGGTGTTCAAACAGCAAGTATTTTCTTCCGTTTGTGATTCGAGATCATGTACAGGTTTTGTGTGAATATTATATTTTTTGTGTGGCAGCTGCAATTTGCAATTCATTTTAACACGGAATGATGTATCAACTATTTTGCCTCGCCACCGCAATAAAATTGGCATAGATTCGAGTTTTTCATATAAATAATTTCAAGCTTTTCAAGCTTTGTTTTGCTCAATCCTACTGAAAGAAAGCAAGCTCAATGGTTAAAGCTTGACGAGCAATCGAGCCGAAGCTTTTTATCTTTTCGAAAGAGCTCGAGCCTTCTAATGTCGCTTGGCCGACTTCGATTACACCCCTACAACAAGTACTTATTTAGTTTGCAACTTTTTTTATATATGTATGTTTTACAAACATACATCAGGAGCATAGTTGAATTTTAACAAGATTATTAGTATATGTTTTCAACTAGTAGGATCATAAAATTGTTTGAGGCCAAGACATGATTACGATTTAAGAACCTTCCGTTCAAAATAGGTCACAAACGGCTACATGTACACTCTAGTTAAAATCTCGTAAATCTGAATTAGATACATGTTCATCTCAAATCACTTGAACAAAAAACTTTATAGTTTGCCCGTTTTACAATCACTTTCATATACAAACTAATTAAAAAGGAAGACATTATAAGAATAATCATGGAACATGACATTAAACTCAATACAATTTTCACCGGTTACTAATGTAATGCTTAAATTAATCCAATAAGCGCGTTTTGACCTTTAATAAGTGACGTGATCTACTACATAAAATCTTGTGGTGGTTCCCATTTAATTTATCCAAATTCCATCTTTTGCTTTTACCTAATATCTATACCAAAACAATTAAGACTTTTATGCTATAGCAGTTGCTCTTCTAATCATATTAGAGATGGTACCGCGCTTGTACTCAAATGTGCACTCTAAAGAAAAGTTTTGAAATCATGTATTTTAGTTTATTATTTTTTTTTGACAATAAATTTACGGATATCAAGAATTTTGTTTAACCCGCGCTGCCGTCTGACCCGCCACTGGCACTGCCGCCGACTCGCTTTGTCCGTGCCTGCTTTTGCTCGACTTATGTTCCCGTACCGCTCTCAAGGCCGACTGACCGCACTGCTCGCATTTTTCCGTTGTCTGCTCTGAATATTTGTATAATGTACTTTATTATTTGTATTAGTGACATTTAATGCATTAATTGTATTTTTAAGTTAGTTGTACAATATGTTTGATAATTTGTATTTCGTGTAGGGGGTTTTAATAACCGCATTAATTATATTTATGACCGTTAATTAATTGACTATATTAAATATTCCATATTAATATTGCTTTGTATTTTGTACATTAAGCTTTAAGACTTGTAACTCTTAAAATTAAAATTGATGAGAAAAATCATTAATAGTGTATTGTGTATTGTACATAGGTTTTGTATTTTGTAAGTCTTAATTTTAAGACAATAAAAAAAAAAAAAAAAATCATTTCTCTATTATAAGTAGTATAGATAGTCATTTCAATAAAAACAATAGACATAATATATATCCCGACTAATCCATGGGTTCGTCTAAACAAACGATTCTGGAATCTCGAAGACTGCTTTTCTTATTATAGTGAGTACAGTATTTTAGATCATATTTTCTACGTCAATTTGACTTTTTCATATATAAAAAAAAAATTGTAACTTTTTTTTGAGTTTTCTCCTTCTAGAAATTTGCAATGTAATTTAATAAGACCGCTCGATATCATACGTGTTACTACGTATTAAACTAGTTGGCGGTCCGATATTTTTTCTTTTTCTATTTTTTTTTTTTAAAGGCAATTCATTTCACCCAAAGAAAACCAATACTCTACAACCTAAGGCATTCTTTAAATTAACAAGGAAATTAAGAATAGAGGACCCATGAAAAGAAAAAAGAAACCAAGAAAAAAATCAAGCTAACTAGAACTACAACTAAAGAAAACTATATACAGAAACTCACTAATACTTTGTATTTTTTTAATGGCAATTGTTTACTTACCTACGCCACTTATTTATTATTATTTATTTTTTTATAACAAGCAACTAGACTATCTCACAAATTATACATTACAACTATCTCGAATGTTTTAAACATGACTTAAACCACAACCATTTAGTTGAGTTTCACACAACAAAGAGTATCATCGGCATAAGCCCTTTGATCCTACACCACTTATCTTACAAATTCAATCTCACATATGTTTCCAACGAGATTTGAACCCACAAATGGGACACTCGCATACCGCTGGGCCAAGTGATGTTAGAAATCAAGGTTATGATGATAATCTTAGATATTTGATCAATCATGTATAATTCACTCTTCAAATAAAGTATTTCGACCTTTATTGCCTATGTTACACGAAATCTTAATTGAAATAAGACAATTAAATCATATTGTTTCTTGACACAAAAGACAGAGCAAAACAAAAAGCAGTGCATTTTTTTTGTTAATGTCAAATGAGATCAAAAGTTCTATTAATAATGAAGCTTAAAGACATTGGATCCTAACACCATGACCAATAGATGCCATTGTTGAGTTTTGGTCAAAAAATGAGAAACTAATTTGGAGCAACAAATATACCGCCGTCTTGACTCTCGCCACACTTAGGAATGGCCCCAACAAGCGGCGCTGTCTTTCGACTCCGAAGAGGTCTCTGACATACATGCATTTTTTGTTGTGGAAACATATCAACTCAAATGAATGAAAACTCCACACTTTTCTAACTCGCAACCGAGTATGATATGAATCTCATTAGTGTCTAGTAAATCGCAATTACCAAATATAGATAATGGCACTAAAATCACCAACATTTGATAGCGGTCCGATATAATAAATGCCTTTATCGTAAGAGAAAAATACGAAACGAAATTGTGATTGGTTTTATACTTTCAGGTTTAAATTTACCAAAAAGCTAACATCTCATGAGTAGTTTTTCTAACGGCTCGAAGAGGAAATGTTGCATTTTCTGGATAAACCAAATAGTACATATCTAGAAGTTGTTAACCTAGAAGACATGAGTTTTCTTATAAGTTAAATCACTTAAAGATAAAACATTGCATTGTTCAACTAGTCGAAAGACCGGGTTCAAAATCAACCTACGACTAAAACCGACCGAATCGACAAAAACCAACCGACCGCAACGGTTCGTTTCGTTCAGTTTTACATGCTTTCGGTCGGTCGGTTCGGAGTCCGGTCGCACCAAAACCGAAAAAACATGCCAAAATACACCTAGATCGACAAAATCGAACGAACGAAAAATCAACCGAACCGACAAACATTTGAGCGTGATTTCTCATATTTCGGTCCTCATTTCGCTCGATGTTCTGTCGGTTTGTGACCGACCCTCAGCCCTATGTTCAACTACAGAATCTTCAAAAAGAGTTTGTTATAAGACTATGACCACTAAAAAAACGATGTACAAACAATAAATATATATTATTACATGCACAATGATTACATCTTATTTGATAAATATCACTAAAAAAACTTGCTTAGAAACTAATATTTCATCAATGTTACAGAGAAAGTTTATTCTATTATTTTAGAAACAGAAAACTTTATTCGCGAAATCAACGGGAGCTCTTCAGTGTCCTGTAGAAGTCATTTTGTTTTATTGATAGTTAATAAAATAAAAATGAAAGATGTCTCAAAGCAAGATTACTGTTCTCACTATTTTATCTAAAAAAATATAACATGATGTGTAAAAGTCAAGATTAATTAGGTGCATGTTGAACCAAAAATGAGTTGGTTAGAGATTCTCCCATTGACAAAGATGGTTGTTTCACTATCCTTTTGTTGGTTGTCCATCATTTCTTAGTATCATTTGTTTTATTATGTGAAAGATGTAAAAGCAAGTTAGTTCTAACGCAACAACAAATATATTGCTGTTTAATATGATTCTCTTATTGAAATACCTTATTTTTGTTATTATTATTTATGTAGTAAGTAGTAACTAGTTTAACAAAGGCCAAAGTTAAGATTTTAAATTTCCCTCTAAACATTAGTATTAGTATTATTGATAACAAATCACGTACTATTATTGTAAATTAAATAAATAAGAGATGAAAATCTTTATGCCTTTTACGACGGAAAACAAGTAAACCATGATGAACTAAATGTCCTTACATTCAAAAAGTTCGAGATCAAGTACGTTTTCAAAGTATTTGTTGGGGCAGGCGAACATTTGAACCGCTTGAAATTCAAGTCAATTCAAACTCGAGAAAAAAAAAGAAAAAAGAAGGCAAAAGTTGAAATAAATTAAAAGTATTTTTGATTGACTATGTCTGTTGAGTGTTGCTTAACATCTAAACAACATATGTTTGACTTTGTTATGCAACCAAAACAGTGTTCGACGACTTTTAGATCATGCTATTTGTATCGTAAAAGATAGATTTTAGTTCTGCTCATGTATTATGGTGTACATGAACGGTAAATCAGTTTGAATAAACAAAAACCTATTGAATATTGATTTTGATCTAACGTTGAACGATGCAAAAATAGATAGCATGTTCCTTCTTTCTATATCTTGAAACCAAAAGAACCATGAAAATCACCTTAGATGACCAAACCATAATAACTAACTATTTGGTATTACCGATGATTGGCGGTGTGTAATCTAGCTTGTTGTTCACTCAAGTTGTTCTTTAGCTCAAATAGTATAGCGTCTTATTTCCATATTTAGAAACAAACCAACTATGAAACCATAGTAGACCAACATCATGAATATATTTGGTGTGACAAAGATATTGGACCAAAGAAAGATCTGAGTTACAATGCACAACTGTTCATGCTTGATGTTACCTTGATCACTCCATAGAGTCTTAAGAGAAGAAATGGCCCATGCAAACCATTTATCGACTAAACATCGCCATATGATTTGGTATGACCTGGTCGTGGACCAATGCACAAGTTTACATTCCAATGGTCACTGTTGATGATTTGTGTTGCTGCATACGCCATATA
The DNA here is from genome assembly GCA_910596185.1 of Chrysanthemum makinoi. Classification (NCBI taxonomy): domain Eukaryota; kingdom Viridiplantae; phylum Streptophyta; class Magnoliopsida; order Asterales; family Asteraceae; genus Chrysanthemum; species Chrysanthemum makinoi. The sequence continues at coordinate 252,538,390 of OU343218.1, forward strand.
GTCTTATAACCTTTTTATTTATTTATTTATAGAAACCAGATTATTAGGCCAAACATCAACATTTTAAAGTAATGCGACTCCAACTGTGATCAAGCTAATACAATCTTGTTGTTCACCAATGGCACAACAATTAGATGAAGTTACAAATTTGTGTAAACATGTAATCCTAATTCATATCATTTGTCCATAACTATCAATGTCCCAAAATGTAATGTCTATAATCTATACACTGACACAATAGATACATACATATTTTCAGAAAAATATATGCATGTTTGTCTTCTCGAAATGAAAATAGAGTTTTGTTGGTTTGAAGAACCAATAATTTCAAAATACTTATTGTAAATTAGCTCATTTGAAGATCATGCCAAAAAAGAAAAAGAAAGTTAGATACAATTATATATACTCAACCGTGAAACTATGCTTGAACTGGGTCCTTGTTAAGTTTGCTAAGTTAATGGGCTTGGGATGATAATAATCATTTTGGTTTATCCCAAAGTTTGGGCTCTTTCAACTCCCCAAGTCCCACCCTTGACACTGTCTCACTCAAAATTAGTTGTAAGGAATGGCAAGATGATCAGCAGCAGGTGGTGGGCAGATAAAAGAAGCATATCAGAAACATCTGATATGCTGCTTTACTAATATGCAGAACACAAGAACGCAATGGATGGTCAAAGTATATATACTAAAACACATATAATAATTATGCTTTCATTTTCACATATTTATTTCTACTGCAACTCAAAACTGATAGAAATGAGGAAGCATATGTTTTACAAAAAGCAAAGCTATACAAATTATTGCAGTGGTCACTTGATTATACAGTTTACACATCTGTATCTGCAATGGCTGTATAATCATCAAAATGACAATAAAATAACTGAATTGCCCGGTGACCGAAGTAAATTTTATTAGTAAATACTAACAACACGCTAATATTACATACAACAATAATTCAAAGAGACTAAACACAAAAATCATCGTTACAGCTGCCTAACTCAAAAGGCCCGCTCTCCCTAACCTCCAGCTCCAACCCAAACTCCTCTACCTGCATCAAAAATGTTTTAAGAGCAAGAGAATTAATAAAGTAAGGCCCTTTGCACAATTTAATGAAAGAAGAAAACATTTGAAAATCGTACTCACCATAATCGAACGTTATTTCCGATAAATATATATCTCTTGTTTCGCTTAAGATCATGTGCTTCCCTGCATCAGCAATCACATTGAACCACTTGACTTTTCTTGTTGACAACATGAGATATCCCATCACCAATCCGACTAATGTTCCACATCCATATCCCAACATCACCACTTCCCACGTAAATCCACTTTCCTCCTCTGATCTTCGGGTATTTCAAGCTGTGGTTTGTGTGTATACTCACTGCACTTTTGGGGCTGAACCCACAAAGTCCCACATTCCCTTCAAATGAGTTCTCATCAAATGTGTTGAATTGTGTTCACTTGTATACCTTACAAGACTGTTATGTGAGAGACTCTAAGACTTCGAGATGATTCCTGCAAGACTTTCAGGAATCTCTCCCTGAGTTGGTTCCAAGATAGGTCTAACGACTCGATCTCTCATGAGATTTCCCAGAGCATGGAATTGGACCAAGGAGGCTGTTGTGGGACAAGTTGAGCACTATATGAATTAAGACCACCTATGCTTTGGAATCTGTCCTTCAAATGTGTTATTGGACAGATCAATAATTGTGTAGTCAACTGAAATTTGTGGAAAATCTTGATTCACCCCTTTCACCGCAACAACGAATGAGTAATACTTTCCACCAAGGAATAAATATTCTGGTGTTGTTTTGCTTTTAACAACATTCTTCATGGAATTGAAATTTTGAAAATATTTTGCAGGGAGTTGACCTACAAAACCCATTATGAGATAAGTCAAGAACTTGAAGCCATTGAAAAAGGGATTCAACAGTTGAAGAGGGTTGAATGCGTCCATGAAAGTTGTTTGATTTGAGGACAAGAGCCTGCAAATTTGGAAGGCCTTCTAACCAGCTAGGGAATGTACCATTCAAGTAGTTATTTCCAAGATCAAGCACTCTCAAGCCTGAGCATTTAGGCAAGGAACTTGGCACCTCTCCTCTGAGTTGATTTCCATTCAAATTAAGCCCTTCTAAACTTCCACAATCCCCGTATACGTGTGGAATTGTTCCTTGAAAGCTATTATTCCCCATATCTATCATTTGAAGAGATGAGGTGATATTTCCAAAGCATTGTGGAATCAATCCACCAAAGAGATTATTGACATGTCCAAAACAATAGATTCCTCATGTTGCAAATTGATGGAGGGAATGGTCCCTGAATCAAGTTGGACTGCAAATATAGTTGTTGTAGTTCATACCATTGAAACTGTGGCAAGCCTGTTATGAAGTTATGAGAGAGATTCAAATATGCCAACCATTTGTTGCCTCCTATCTCCCCTGCCCAATGAGGAATTTGGCCATGGATTTCGCTGCTAGAGATCTAACCGCATTTGAAGTTGCCGCATGGCTCGAGATGAATTCGGAAACACCTTTAGCTTGCAAGAGGCCAATTCCAAGAACAAAAAACGAGGGTTGATATAATGATTGGCATTATTTGTTGTAACAGAGAAACCGCTGTACGAGAGAACGAGATATTCAAGGTTTCTGAGGCTTGATAACAATGTATCCAACTCCCATTCACCACTAAAATTATTACTTAAGAAAGGTCCAGGTCAATGAGGTAAGTGAGGTTGGTGAGTTTATGAAATGTTTGCACATCAATTTGGCCAGCTAACTGATTGTTGCGACTGAGGTCTAACTTTGTTAATAATGGAAGACAAAATGACTTGAACGGTACCTTTCCACTGAACATGTTAAAACTTAGATCAAGATATTCTAAAGATGGGGAAGTGAACAGCCAAGATGGCAATATCCCATTAAGTTTGTTAGATGATAAATCAAGATGAGTAAGGTGTGTTAGGTTAGCTGAGATTTTTAAAGGGATATCGCCTGTGAAACTGTTTAAAGACAAGTCCAGTGTTTCCAAAGAATGAAGATTGAAAATGTAATGAGGTAATTTTCCTTTCAATCCAGTCTGGCGAAGTTTTAGTAATTTCAAGAAGAGAGATGTTAAGTCTATCTGGTAAAACTGAAGATATATTAACATCTTCAAGTGAAAGTTCCTCCAAATTAGTAAAATTTCGAAACATACTGATGAAAACATCTGGTCCGAGCTTCAAATCATAGTTTAAAAAGAGATCAAGAGAGACCAATTTATGAAGGAGTGTAGTGTCCGTTGGGACTTGGCCAGAAAACCCACACAAAGAGAGGTCGAGATGTGTGAGACTATTTGAAAACCTTGCAATTTCACGTGGAATTCGGGAACCAGTAAACTTTGTGAAAGCAAGTCCGAGTTTTTGGAGATGAGGAAGGTTGAAGAGGGAGCTGTTAGGATGGATGGTACCTTTCAGCATTCCGCTACTAACGTCACTAATTTCGAGACCGATGACGTCACCAGTGGAGTAGTCGCAAGTAACTCCATTCCAACTACAACAATTTGTACTTGTGTTCGAGTTCATCATTAAGGCATTTATGGATACTATTGAGTCATAATTAGAGGAAAGGTCACGTTTAAAGAGAAGCAAAGCTTCACTCTGTTTATTAGGGCATTTATGAATATTATTGAAAGAAGTGGAAAAAGAAGCAAAGGTGGTGATAAGAAAGAACAGAAAAAAGATACTAACCATTTTGAATAACTCATTGCGTTTTTTATTTTAAATGCTATAAACATTCATACTTGCTACACACATATATATATATACTAACACTAGTATCACAAGAATATGATCGAAATATGTTTGTGGACTTAGTTTCATTTAAAACGTATCACTTGGGTTGTACAAGTCTATCAAAATTGATAGGCACTAAACTTTAATTTCTTGACGAACCAATAGAAGAGCTCAATGCAGTGAAGAAATGTGTAAGAAAGATTGATTGGCTGTTTGTGAGTGGTGGACCAACAGAACATTACCATAATTTTTGTGAGTGGTGGATCATCTAGAAAACGTATCACTTGGGCTGTGGACTTGTGGAAAAAGAAGCAAAAGTGTTGGAAAAAAGGGAAAAGGGATGTAACTGTTTTTGAGTTGTGGACCAACAAAGTATATGAGGGTTTAAGAAGACTTTAAAGTAAACTCATTTTGGTCTACAAATCATTTGTCAGTCTTGTCATCTGGTGGTCCTTCTGAACCAATAGATTATGTTACATCTCAGCTAATGAGTTAATATTATATGCTGCCAATTGCTCGTTTGAAACTTATTACAAACCTTCCTTGGCCTTGGGTGTCCGGGTTGTCTTTTTAAGGGTAAATACAATTGAGGTAACTATTGTCAGATTTACTCTGTACAACTTTAATGTTGATAGATACTTCTGTCCAAAATTACAAAGAACACTCGACATAACAAACACAAAACTAAAACTCATGAAACAATAAGATACTTTTTCATTCTTGATCTTTCTCCCCCCACCTCTTGACTGTGCTTGATGGTTGTTCAATGATCTCTATAAACCGGGTATGATTCTCGTAGAATGCGGACAGATTCATGTGTGTTTGTGTGTGGGAGGTGTTTTGGGGGGGGGGGGGATAAGAATCCGTCGGTTTTGCATTCTTTCAACCTTCACTTGGTGAACATGATCTTCTTCATGTCCAATCAGAACATTACCATAATTTTTCGTGCCAACAAAACGTCAAAATGGTCGTTGTTCTGCACTTCTATTACACCTCCATTTAATCTCGGTTCAATACTTGATACTTAAGTCGTATTCTATCTTGCATTGCCTTTATGTGGCCTCTACTTGTTTGCTTCAGTTTATCTTCTCTGTTCTAGAGTCTGTGCTTTACTTTTGAGTTTAAACAGGGCGAAAATTGAAGTAAAGTAAGAAGAAACACTGAATAAACTTGCTATGGTTTATCAATAGTAAGGGATTTAACGCTTTGTTTTTATTAAGCTAGATCTTATGTCGATGCTTTATAACTCAATTTGGATGTTGTCTCTTCCTATTGTAATTCTTTGTAAATGATTTGCTCTATAAGAAGTCTGGCTAGCTACTGATAAGATATAAAAAAAAAAAAAAAAAAAAACCTCATATGAACCGGTAGATACATAGAAGATTATTGATCCATAACCATCTTATATAAGCAATAATATACGAAATTTGCATTAGGTTGTTGTCAGTAAATTATAATTATGCCTATTAAGTCTGTCGGGTTTACATAGCTAATAATTATCAGATGGAGTAAGTGAGTAACTGCACAGAACTTGAAACTGTGACTCAACCATTACAACCACAGAGCATGTGGTCATCGCTTCCATCGCCTTTATCACAATGGCAGCTCATGTAACTACCACATTAATAACCACCACCACTGATGTCTCGATTATGACAACCTAATTCATTACAAGACCGAGCCTCATTGACTCTAAAGTTACATTTATCAAGACTCCAACTATTCATCCCCTTACCAACTCAAACAAAACTTAAGCCCTTCATACTATTTATTCCATCGATCCTGAGTGAGTAAATCTGATTCATTATGGATTCACAGGAACTCAACGATGTTTTATATCTTTATTTACGTTTGTTAAAAAAACAAAGTAGTTAGGAATTTGTGCCAAATTAAGTAGTGGAAGAGGTTTCAAAAGTGCATGATGAGGTTTCTTGTCCCACATCGCTGGGTTAGCTAAAGTGGCAGAGGCTGTGAGGTGTATAAAATAAGATGTTGGGATAGGTAGTAAAGCATCTTTGCGCTTGGGGCAATGACGCAGCTAATGAGGTAATAACCGAGGCGCGTCAATTGCTGGTTGAAAACTATTTCCAAACCCCCTCCTTGGCCTTGGGTCTCCCTTGGCCATCGAGAATTTCTGGAAGAGCTCCCTTTTTAAGGGTAAAGCCCTGCAATCACTAGTTCAAATTTTACAACTCACTGGTATGTTTAACCTTTGTAGCCTGTCAATTGATTTAGTTTAGCCATTTTAGTTGTATCCTTTTAGCTACTAAAAAAAGTTGACAAACACTAATATTAACAGGGTTTGGTTGTGTTTTGATTGAGGTTATCTTGGTCCACTGTTGTCTCAGAACTTACTATATCAATTTGAGAGAATCTATAACCAAAATAAAGTCAAAGCCCATGACCCAACTAGCGCTTTAGTTCATGTTCATTGTCAATCTTTACTTAAAAAAAAAAAAAAAAGTGACTTGCCTTGGTTCGTGAATATAAGAATTAGTTTCGGTCTAATTCTGTACGAGTCCCCCAATTTGGCCCTGTAAATTCATGACCGACTCAAATGATTGAGTTTGTCTCACGATGCGACTTGATTAGACTCAAAAGATTGAGTCTGGCCCGTTCCATGATGTGATTTGAGACTGAAGCCACTTTTAGACCAAATTATGAGAGCACCAAACTACCAACTTCATGTGAATACCAAACGGGCTGTTTTAGTTAATGATGGTTCAATGTGCATTCATGTTCGATGCAAACCCTCTATCTGGTTATATATAGGTAAAATAAACACTCCAGCAAAAACTTTTAGCACTATATGAAACATTATCAATTCTGCACATTCAATAATTAAGAGGTACATGAATCTTTACTTGATGACAACAATTCTAATAATGCGAATGCGATTAAAATTACTTCCGAATTCCTTAACAATAACCAGTTTCGTAAAAAGAAATCAGATCACAACTTCAATCTCATAAATATAAACTCAAACTAGACAACCTTAACTCATAACATGTTAATAATCTAAATATAAGTTTGAAATCACATCATAATCTTTTTCCATAATCTCTAATTCTAACTTACTCTATTGGGTCACAGGGTGCAAAAGACAAGCCATCCTTAGCCCTCAACGCATCAACGTAACTCCTAACCTCTTTAGCAATCATCCTCTTCATGGCATCCACAAGACACGTGTCCTCATCATCACCATCTTTCTTCTTCTCCCCATCATCTCCAGGTGGCAGCAACGCCAAAACCGTCATCTCATCACAGCTGCTGACGTCACTCACACTCACACTCACACACCTCCTCCTTTTATTCTTCAAACCCTCATCATTATCATCAGACTGAGTCGACTCACTCTCAGAAGACCGAGTCAATCCACGTCGCCTGAGAGTCGAGTTCCAGTGGTTCTTAATCGCGTTGTCCGTGCGACCAGGCAACAGCTTGGAAATGACGGACCACTTGTTGCCATGGATGACGTGTGCGCGGAGGATGACGTCATCTTCATGAGGAGTGAAAGGGCGGTGTTGGACGTTGGGGCTGAGCTGGTTGCACCAACGGAGACGGCATGACTTGCCGGATCTTCCATGTATACTTGACCCGATCACCGACCAGTTTCGTGCACCCTGTGTTTCCACTAACTGTATCAGCTTGGCGTCTTCTTCTGGGGTCCATGACCCTTTCTTCTTCAATATGTTAACGTCGTCGTTTGATGATGATGACGTCATTGTTAGTTTTGAAAAGATGGAAATGGAAATGATAAGAAGATGTGAAATGGTTTGGTTGTTATAAGGAAGGTGGGAAGTTAGGTTTTTGGGATGGAATGGTTGGTTTGTTGGCATGCATGAGGAATCATAAACTGCTCGTGCAACTTTTGTTTATATATTTATTTGTAACTAATTTGTAACAACATGGCTCATTCAGTTACAACTTCTTTTTACCCGTTTTCTTAATTTAGGTATTATAACCGTTAAATTTATTTTACTACAAACTTTTTCTATTTTTTAATTTAGTCAAGTAATGCATCCGTCGTACAAAAAATACACATTTTAAAATAAACTAGAAGGGTACCCGCGCAATGCGGCGGCAGATACCCGATGACTATTTTGTAGCGAACAAATGTTTTGAGGTGGTGATGTGATGAGATGGTGGTGACAGCGGCGAAGCATATAAGATAGTATATGTGTTTGCTTACGTTTAGTGAATTCGCCTTCACAACACTTCGTGATAGTTGTTAGTTGTGTTGTTTGGGTTACACCGTAACTTTCACGCGACATCATTATTCCCGCATATAAAATACCCTCTCGCAATCTCTTACGTTGCCAAACACTCCCCAAAAAATATATGATTTTGACGAATCAAGATTATATTGATTGGAATAAATGAAATAAAGGTTAAAGTTGTAAAAATTTGAATTAAAATAAAATAAACCCACTAAAAATATAAAAACTAAAAACTCATAAAAACATATTAAAATGGATGTTGAATTAAAGAGCATAAAATTTTAGAAAATATAGTGAAATTAGATTATAATATAAATAAGTAGATAAAAAGATATTTTAATTTGAAAATAAAGATGAATTTTTAGTGGTAGTGACACATGTCATTTTATAATTGGAGTTCTTTATCTTAATTTTTGGTGATTAGGAGTTAGGCTTGGAGTTTGTTAGAAGTTAGGCTTGGAGTTTGTTAAGAAGTGACACATGTCATCTCATGATTATCGAGTCCTTATCTTAATTTTACATGCATTATAATATATCTTTCAATAATAAACAAGTAAAAAAGTCTGAATTTTTAAGCATTCTAATTTTAGACGGCCTAAATGCATTATAAAGTAGTATAGATAAGACCACTATATTCCACAACCAATCAAATAACATCCTTACTCACTAAACTCTCTTTTAATTGGTTTAAATAAGAAGTGAATAATTATTTTGAAATATTCCAAAATTAAAAGATGGACAATAATTTTGAAACGGAAAGAGTTGTAAATAGCTTATTTTGGTAACAATGTTTCTTTAACTACTAATTTTATGAAATTTAAACTCACTCTCATACAAAGTATAATTACATATTTTCTTTTTTTTTAAAGATTTTGATGTGATCACTTCATATTAATTTATTTAGAATTTCAAAAGTGTTAAATCAAAAAGCTTTGTATAATGTTTTTAAAAAAAAGTTGTTAATACTTTTACAACATTTTGTGTTTAAGTTTGGGTTAAATATATATATATGTTGTTTATGATTATCATATAGAAATCTTCATTTTATTATGAATAACTTGCAAGTATATCTCGATCTTATGGGCACGTTTAGTTGAAAGGGGACACTATTTGTTTTGCACAAAATATTTTGTAAAAAATAAGAAAAATAAAAATTGCGTTTAAATAAAAGGAAACTACAAAACACAATTTTGTGTTTTCTTTGTTTATCTTGTAACCTCCTTGTTTTCTTGATAATATTAAACAATATCATATGAACACGTTTTTTTTATGTTATGTGGAAACTTAAATCCTTTTTTTTAAATAAAAAAGTATTATTATTATTATTATTATTATTATTTTATTATTATTATTATAAAACATCACTTCATTAGAAAATCAAAGGAAATTACAAAAAATTAGTGGGGAGCCGAGAGACTAATTGGGCCCCAACTCCTCTAGCAATAGCAAAACAAACCCTACTAATAATATAGTTAGCACCACGCGCGCCAATATCTTGAGTGACCGAGAACTTTCGGATTCGCCTCACAGCAGGTCACCGCCTCCTCGAAGTTCACCAAAGGAAGAGAAGAGAAGGGATGAACCCATATCCAATATCAAATGCGATTTGGTTTCAGACTTGACACGCTTGTCGCCACAATTCTCAAATTCCGGTCATTCCTCATACTCCATATTCATCATTTCATAACGGTTCGTGCATGGTTTTGCATTTCACATTAAACGCTTTATTTTCTTATTAAACAACGCTATCGCTGTAATTTATTTATTTTGAATAATTGATTCAATACTTCCAAAAATTATTCCAATATATTTTAATACTCATATTAAGATTATAAAAATAATAAAATGAGTCTACCCAATGTTTTAAATTTATTTGGTATATAAATTGTTAAATTTATATTATTACTTTATTTTTCTTAAAAACTACACGATTATTATTATATCACTCAAATTTTGCAAGAAATGTATTTTTATAATTTTATGACCTAAATATATTTTATCTTGACCCGTGAAATTTATTTTATCTAACGCTACCTTAAATATTCAAATGTGTATACAACTTACTAATCTTATTTAACAATACTACAAGTTACTACTATCCTCAAATAACTTTACTTCTACTTACATTTATACACTTACATAATAATAATAAGAGAAATGTATATGTATGTATCATTTAATACAAGATTCACTAAAGATTGCAAGATTTCTTACATATACAACTTGACACTCAAAGTCTTACACACACAACTCAATTATTCAAAGTGTAAAGATCAAAATTCCTCTCTTCTCCTCTTCCACACCATAACCGGCCTCCCCATGGATCCAAGAAGAAATCATCAAAAATTTTCTCTAGTCAAGTTTTAACAATCTAGTAACACTCTTTGTTTAGGTTTTGAAATAAAAACCTAGGGTGTTTAGGATAAATCCTTGATCATAAACCTCATCAAGTAACTTGTAAGCATGAAACTTTATCTTTTTCCTTTTCATACATATTTTTCATACATTTTCTTGAAGTCCTCATGATCATATTTGCTCAAGTTGTAGTTTTTATTCATGTTTATCAAATGTTATCACCCATATGTGTCCTATTAATTTTTATAACAAGTATGTACTAATTAGAAGTTTATAAAAATGAGAAGTTTGAAAAATGGATCATCAAAGTCTAGTTGTGGTTTTTGAAGGAAATGATTACATAAATTTTATATATGTTTATTTAAGTTTGTATATATATTTTAGCCTCACAATGAATATTTATTTTGGTTATGATCAAATGAAGTTGTTTTACTAGTAGGATTGGTGATGAGTAGATTAAGGAATATTGTGGTGTTGTTTGAGTTAGAATGATTAGAGAAAAATGGTAATTTAAAATGGGCGAAGTTACCGAAATTTATAATTTTTCCGAAAAGTTAGTCATTTTATAAGTTTTATTAAAGATTTAGAAAATAGATTTTTAGTTATGAACGTGGCCTTTGAACGACTAAAACGAGTTATAATGAAAAGATACGTGGTTTTCAAGTTACGATTTAAAAACTACAATTTTCCCGAAAATGTTTATACAGTCCGAGTTTTAACTGACCAAACAGTAGCCTAAAAATTTCTGTGAAGTCTCCGAAGTTTAAAAATATATTAGTACTCTTGATTACCTTCGAGTGGATATAAAGAACTTGAAAACGGACTTAAAAGAGTGAGTATGGTTAACCGAACTTTGAGTAAAAAAAACGTGCTGAAAACACTATTCACAGCGTTAGTAAGCTGTCAGGATTTTAATCAAGGTTTTGAGGGCCTAAACGGACGTTTCGGGGGAAACGGACCTTAAAAACGAATTAGTTTTTCTATGTATATATTACGTCAAGTCCGATGTAAACCGATTTGTCAATTACTAAAACCGTTCAGTAGTTTTAACTACATTTTCACCATTAGCTCAAAAGTAATTATTTTTGACATGGAACCGTCTCACATTCAAGTATCAATATTTTTATATAACTAGTTTTCAAGTAGCATATTGGGTGATACATTTTCAAATCATGCATTCACGACAACATATCATAACTCAAGTCATAACATTCATTTTAGGTCGCGGATAGTTTCCGGTAGCCTCACTTTCGCACTTCATTTTGTTAGCATATAAATCATACCAGGTGAGTTCATACCCCACTTTTACTCGTTTAAATTCTTACAAACTATTTGGGGGAGATACATGCTTAAATACTTGTTTCACTCTTGCTAATACTCAAACCATTTATACAATTGTGTTACAATATACTTCTTATACACTTTGGACATTATGTGTGGTTTATTGCGTTATGTGCCTTAATGTGCTAAACTAGTTTTCAATTATGCATCAACATACAAACTTTAGCAACTGGTTAACTTCTGGGGAGCCCGCAGCGAGGTATTGATAGTACTATCTGCCGACGCCCCACCCTTGGGTCCTTGATGACGTAACCAGGGTGAATATAACTGTTATTCAATGAAACAAGACAAACAAGTTAGACTCGTCAAGAGGTTCTGCTGGATTCTTTGCATTAAGTACATGTATATATCGTATGCACATATGTCCTACTTACAAACAATATTGACAATTCTATATTTTGGCAATGGGTTGTAAACACACAGGTTGCAAGTTTTGTATGGGCGAACTTGGAACTGAGTGGATTTACAATGCCTTTGCTGCATAAACAATTTATGAAAGGCTTTACATTTCATCATAAACTTATGAACTCACCAACCTTTGTGTTGACACGTTTTAGCATGTTTATCTCAGGTCTTAAAGTGTTAGCATTTCATGGAGCTTTTGGGTCGCATGGCATACTTTGGAGTCTTGGGCTTTTAACAATTACCATTCGACATGTTTTGTAAACTCTTTATGTATTATCAAACCTTGTGATTTCTTTGTTGTAAACTTTAACTTTTTTTTATCGAATGGTAAACTTTTCAAAACGTCTCATTATAGAGGTCGTTTTCAGTATCCATACTTTGTGCTATGACGTTATACCCCAATGACACTATCGTTCACGCTGATATTTTGGGTGATGACAGATTGGTATCAGAGCCTTGGTTATAGAGAACTAGGTTGAATTTTAGTTCCTAGACTATAACCGCCTTTCACGCCGATCCTTTCGCTTCCTATTGCCTTACACACTTTTCGTGCGCATATGTTTTCTTAAGTATTTCTTCTAGAACCACCTCATTAGATAACGTAGTTTCCTTGTACCAATAGGGGAGTCCCAAAATCTAGTTGAGTCATCAAAGATATGGAGCTCAGAAAGCACTTATCTAACTTGATCTCGTGACAGTTCTTGTTCGATGAGATGCGATCGAAGCAAATAAGTGTTACTATAAAGCCGATAGATTTGATGATTTTGCCCGAGGATGGGAGTTCTCTTGAGGATACTTTGGGAACCGCCGCTGTCACCAACCCTCGTAGTGACTTTAGCACCTAACGGAATCTCCTACACACCAAGTGCGACTCTTCCTAGATACCTACCCTAAATCCCTCCTTCACTGCTTAGAATCTGATGATGATCGGCTACCTATTTAAGTAACACCAATCGCCGACATGTATGCTTGGTGGTATGTACCACGGAATGAAGCAATTATAATCATGGTGGCCAACATAATTATAAATGCGTCACAACTCACGTGGACATATGCAACCACGATACGCAGATCGTGGGACACCTTAGGAACCAATTTGTGGCGCGATATTATGTTTGAGGACGTATAGACATTGGGAATTCAACGGTTCTTTCCTGCAGATAATGGCACCAAAGAGAGTAACACGCAAGTCGCCGAGGTGGTGCGTACCAAGGGGTGGAATGACGGTGGACGAGGAGGTAGAGGAGTGCGGCGACATGGGTAACAATGACAACAACGTGGCGGAAACCCTGACTTTGCCGCCATCATCGCTCAACAACTTCAAATCTTGCTTCCCACTATTATCACACAAGTTGGAAATCATATGAATAACTCGGGAAACCACGGAACGGAATGTACACCAACAATGTAGCTGGCAAGAATAACAACAACAATACCAACAACAACAACAGAATGTAATCATGCACATATAAGGATTTTTCAGCATGCAAACCTGTGGAGTTTGATGGTATAGGAGGTGCTTTGGCATATACTCGATGGGTAGAGAAGACAGAGGCGGATCGACATCAGAATTGTGCCACACATCGAGGGTGAAGTATGCCGCTTGCTTGTTATCGAAAGGCATTGACATGGTGGAACACACAGCCTACCGCGCTAGCAGAGAAGCAGCTATAGGTATGACATGGGATCAATTTAAGGAGTTATTGAAAGAGGAGTACCGCCCGACAATGAAATGCGAAATTGGAAGATGAATTTTATCACCACTCCATGATAGGGGCTGGTCACGCAGCCTACACCGACGATTTCATGAGTTAGCTAGACTAGTTCCTCATCTAGTTACCCCTGAGTCCAAGAGAATCTCGAGGTACATATATGGTCTTGTCCCCAAATCCGTGGAACTGAAAAACAACTGAGCCGCCTACAATACAAAGTGCGATATCGAGGGCAGGAACCCCGGACAGACGAGATGGTTAGAAATGGTACTTTAAAGAGCAGCGATAAGAGGAAGGAAGCAAGTGGGTCGAATAAGCGATAGACGGTAGCGACAACAAAGGGCAAGAGTTTATGGGGCAACTGGTACTGAACAAAGAGAGTATGCGGGTACACATCCCAAATGTGCTAAGTGTGCTTATCATCACCCGAAGACCAAGCCCGCGCTTGTGTACAAATTGCAATCGATACGCCATTTAAGGAGCAGTGCAAAGGAGTAATCAAAAGAGTTGCTTTGAATGCAACAGCCCGGATCACTTCCGAATAATTGTCCTCGCTGAATAAGCCACCGATGCAAGCTCCTCTAGCTTGGCAATTGAAGGAAATAACCCAAACCCAGACTCAATATCACCCACCCCGAGGTCGAGCCTTATATAGGGACCGAGGAAGCCCGCAATGCGAATCGGTACGCTTTTCCTAGACCATTAAGTGATCCACCGTATTATTCAGATTCGAGTCTCATCAGATAAGAAACCTAGACGCGTAAGTTTTGACATAAACATTTTGACCATACACTTGATTTCACGAAACCTAAGGGTAGAACTTTAAGTATCATCGATTGAATCATGAGGACGCGATTCTTCTATCAGGGAAGAATGCACAATTCTCAAATTCCGGTCATTTCTCATACTCCATATTCATCATTTCATAACGGTTCGTGCATGATTTTGCATTTCACATTAAACGTTTATTTTCTTATTAAACAAACGCTATCGCGTAATTTATTTATTTTGAACAATTGATTCAATACTTCCAAAAATTATTCCAATATATTTTAATACTCATATTAAGATTTAAAAATAATAAAATGAGTCTACCCATGTTTTTAAATTTATTTGGTATATAAATTGTTAAATTTATATTATTACTTAACGCTTTTCTTAAAAACTACGAGATAATTATTATATCACTCAAATTTTGCAAGAAATGTATTTTATAATTTTTATGACCTAAATATATTTTATCTTGACCCGTGAAATTTATTTTATCTAACGCTACCTTAAATATTCAAATGTGTATACAACTTACTAATCTTATTTAACAATACTACAAGTTACTACTATCCTCAAATAACTTTACTTCTACTTACATTTATACACTTACATAATAATAATAAGAGAAATGTATATGTATGTATCATTTAATACAAGATTCACTAAAGATTGCAAGATTTCTTACATATACAACTTGACACTCAAAGTCTTACACACACAACTCAATTATTCAAAGTGTAAAGATCAAAATTCCTCTCTTCCTCTCTTCCACACCATAACCGGCCTCCCCATGGATCCAAGAAGAAATCATCAAAAATTTTCTCTAGTCAAGTTTTAACAATCTAGTAACACTCTTTGTTTAGGTTTTGAAATAAAAACCTAGGGTGTTTAGGATAAATCCTTGATCATAAACCTCATCAAGTAACTTGTAAGCATGAAACTTTATCTTTTTCCTTTTCATACATATTTTTCATACATTTTCTTGAAGTCCTCATGATCATATTTGCTCAAGTTGTAGTTTTTATTCATGTTTATCAAATGTTATCACCCATATGTGTCCTATTAATTTTTATAACAAGTATGTACTAATTAGAAGTTTATAAAAATGAGAAGTTTGAAAAATGGATCATCAAAGTCTAGTTGTGGTTTTTGAAGGAAATGATTACATAAATTTTATATATGTTTATTTAAGTTTGTATATATATATTTTAGCCTCACAATGAATATTTATTTTGGTTATGATCAAATGAAGTTGTTTTACTAGTAGGATTGGTGATGAGTAGATTAAGGAATATTGTGGTGTTGTTTGAGTTAGAATGATTAGAGAAAAATGGTAATTTTAAAATGGGCGAAAGCCGCTCGAAATTTATAATTTTTACGAAAAGTTAGTCATTTTTATAAGTTTTATTAAAGATTTAGAAAATAGATTTTTAGTTATGAACGTGGCCTTTTGAACGGACTAAAACGGAGTTATAACAAAAAGATACGTGGTTTCCATGTTACGATTTAAAAACTACAATTTTCCGGAAAATGTTTATACAGTCCGAGTTTTAACTGACCAAACAGTAGCCTAAAAATTTCTGTGAAGTCTCCGAAGTTTAAAAATATATTAGTACTCTTGATTACCTTCGAGTGGATATAAAGAACTTGAAAAACGGACTTAAAACGAGTGAGTTATGGTTAACCGAACTTTGAGTCAAAACGGCAAAACACTATTCACAACTTTAGTAAGCTGTCAGGATTTTAATCAAGGTTTTTGAGGGCCTAAACGGACGTTTCGGGGAAACGGACCTTAAAACGAAGTTAGTTTTTCTATGTATACATTACGCCAAGTCCGATGTAAAACCGATTTGTCAATTACTAAAACCGTTACGGAGTTTTAACTACATTTTCACCATTAGCTCAAAAGTAATTATTTTTGACATGGAACCGTCTCACATTCAAGTATCAATATTTTTATATAACTAGTTTTCAAGTAGCATATTGGGTGATACATTTTCAAATCATGCATTCACGACAACATATCATAACTCAAGTCATAACATTCATTTTAGGTCGCTGATAGTTTCCGAGCCTCATTTTCGTGCACTTCATTTTGTTAGCATATAAATCATACCAGGTGAGTTCATACCCCACTTTACTCGCTTAAATTCTTACAAAACTATTTGGGGAGATACATGCTTAAATACTTGTTTCACTCTTATGCTAATACCCAAACCATTTATACAATTGTGTTACAATATACTTTTATACACTTTGGACATTATGTGTGGTTTATTGCGATATGTGCCTTAATGTGCTAAACTAGTTTTCAATTATGTATCAACATACAAACTTTAGCAATCGTTAACTCGCGGGAGCGAGAGGTATTGATAGTACTATCGGCCGACGCCCCACCCTTGGGTCCTTGATGACGCTTCAGCACTGGGTGAATATAATCTGTTATTCAATGAAACAAGACAAACAAGTTAGACTCGTCAAGAGGTTCAGTTGGCTGTGATTCTTTGCATTAAGTACATGTATATATCGTATGCACCTATGTCCTACTTACAAACAAGATTGACAATTCTATATTTTGGCAATGGGTTGTAAACACACAAGTTGCAAGTTTTGTATGTGGGCGAACTTGAACTGAGTGGATTTACAATGCCTTGTGCATAAACAATTTATGAAAGGCTTTACATTTCATCATAAACTTATGAACTCACCAACCTTTGTGTTGACACGTTTTAGCATGTTTATCTCGTGTCTTAAAGTGTTAGAATTTCATGGAGCTTTTGGGTCGCATGGCATACTTTGGAGTCTTGGGCTTTTAACAATTACCATTCGACATGTTTTGTAAACTCTTTATGTATTATCAAACCTTGTGATTTCTTGTTGTGTAAACTTTAACTTATTTATCGAATGGTAAACTTTTCAAAACGTCTCATTATAGAGGTCGTTTTCTGTATCCATACTTTGTGCTATGACGTTATACCCCAATGACACTATCGTTCCGCTGCGATATTTTGGGGGTGTGACATTTGCGCTGTGCAGCTTCAATCACGGCACGCCCTGCCACAAAGTCAGTCATACCAGCCCAAAGGCGATGACCCAAGAAGATCAACACATACATCAAAGCCTCTCTCCCACGAGTAAAGTAACAAGTCACCGGGCGCAGTGTTTGTCCTCTCTCCGAGACCGAGATAAACTTCTTACGGGGCCAGAACCCCTACCCGGAGCAGATATCACGAGAGTATCACACACCACATTATGTCGGTGTTTAATACCAATAATACTGCAAGACGATACGGCATGATCCCCATAGATATCACCCAAAAACCTTGGAACAAGGTAGCATGGCATCCGAAAGTGGAGAAAGGGGAACACCAAGACGATAGCATAAAACGCACCGTAGGTTTTATTCATAGTTGTCCAGCCTCAGCCAAATATCGGACAACTCGAGCCAAGCCTCAAGTATGATCTTCCATTTGCGATCTCCATAGGGCCATCTGTCTAGCAGATAAGCGTAAGGTGGATTCACCTCTTTTGTGACACGGGTGAAATATAAATCGCCAAATTCTTCATGAGTTTGGGGCGCAATCTCACAAGAGCTACCCAAAAGGTCGGCCACCATTTTCTCGTTAAAAACACGCAGGCATCATCAAAGGAAGATCCAGCACCAACACCGCATCAGTTCGAGAAGTTCAATCAGAGTCGGGTCCGATTGAGTCTAGAAGCAAGGAAGGCATAATTCAAAACATCACCACAAAGATATACACCAAGCCCCCAAATTCAAAAGGAAGAGTGGCTAGTCTCCATTGCCAATTTCCCAAACCCAAAGTAGTATGACAATCGCCCAAAGAGGAGCGTAAGCGCTTCATCGAAGAAATCTAAGCACGCTCAAAGACACGGGGAGCATAAAGCGATAGAGAAATACGCTTGGAAATGCCAGACATGCACGGAGAAGCAACAACTCACATTGGGGATCATTAAGCTTAGCAACAGCGTCCATAAGTTCAATAGTTTTAGAAACTCGTTTCAAAACGAGCTTACTGCTAAACTCAAGGTCAACACCACAGTCCACCAAAGAATTTTACACCATGCAGGGCCGCAATATTAGGGGGAAAACACCTGCGAAGTTCCGCTTCTAGGATCTTCCTGGCCAAAACCTCGCTTTATCGACGCTGAGGTGCAAAACCATAGCGAGGTCCATCGATCATAATGAGCTCCAGTGGCCTTCCCAACAACCAGAGTATCTCCAATGATCGTACCATCATCAAGGTACCAAGCTTGAAAGGGGAGAGAAAAGGAGTCTTTGATCTTGCGAGCCAAAGGATGTAGCACCAACGCAGTGAGAGGTCCGGGGGTCACCTTGTGCACGCCTTGTGTGACCATAAAGTGTGTTCCCATAGTATAATCTGGCCGGTTTGGAGTAGCAAAATTCAACCCAACGTGATATGGCGAGACAATGGAGGCGTAACCTCTTGTAACATAACCTTACGGTCCACCAGATTGAAGGCGTTTTTGAAATCCACCAACAACATCGAAAGACCCACATCATCTCCACGGTCTTCAACAAACCAATTCACAACATGAAGAACGGCCTCCCTCCTCCGAAACCCCAACCCGAACTCCGCAGATCATTCAAGTATCCATCTAAAGATCGCCAATCATAGAAGCTCCCACCTTGGAGACTAAACGCCTCCGCACAGTCCCCACCGCAATAGGATGGATACCACCACCGGTTGATCACCGTGAGAGGAGCACCGCAATATACTCTCCCAAAGCCTTAGGACACTTACCATCAAGAAAAAGATTTACCACCTGGGTGATGGAGTTGATTAACTCATCGATATAGGCACCGCAAGACCGCTAAAACAATCCAATAGGTGTTGCCAGAAACCATCTCGACCACAAGATGTGCCATGGGGGAAACTCTTAATCATGTCAAGAACCACAGCAAGAGATGCAATGAGGTTATGATGATCAATAGGTATATCGTGGCATTGAAGGAGCAGACTTGAAGGGATGCTTAGCCTTTAGGTCCTCAAGGGTAGTATCATTGTAGGAGCAACACCAAGAGGAAAGAACTCGACAAATGCAGATAATGACCATCACAAATGTTCCTCCTACATTGCTTGGACATTGCGCCACCCAATTCCGATTTTCCTCCTCAATATTAGACCAAGTAGGGGAGGGTTCAGCTAAAACCTCTCTAACAAGCCGCAACTACCACCAGCGTACTCTAAGACCTAATGGCATTAGCGATATATTCTTCTTGACGTGGCGCTTAGTAGCGCACTGCACTCCATGTTACCTGGGCAAAGGTTTTAAGGAGACAAAGAGGCAAGGCTAACAGGCTAACCCAACAAGAAATGTCTTCAAAAAAAGTGCGATCACCTTATCAAGAGCTCCTTTCAAAACACGAGAGAATCCCAAACGGCACTTTGAGAGATGGATTTGATAGCAGTGTGCAAACCCTTTAGCAGCAAAGTGTCCAGAAGTGTAAATCAAAATTAGAGAGCTCCTCCAAAACCAAATCTTCAACGCAGTTTGAGCGAATGTAAGAGGGAAACCGGGGCTTAGCGAGGTCAAATAACACAAATCTAACAACACCATCACCACAATCGGGGGGGTGGCACAAAATCAGATCCATGCCGACATTTAGAGCGAAGAGTATGCGTCTTAAAGCAAACCCCACACAACCAAAGACCCATACGTTTCAACGTAACTCGCCAAGCAAATTCTAAAAACAACGATTAGTGGCCAAAGAAAGTTTGGTGGTGGCTAGCGCATCTTCATTGAAATGGCGATCAAGAAGATGAGAAATCAACGAGGTTTTGGTAAGCCCATTCCCACTACCGTCTTGACAACCACTCAAACCCGCAAAGAGACAATGAAACCGAATAATAGCCATAGATTTTTTTTTTTTTTTTTATATATTTTTTAATACACAAACCGAATGAAACCACACTTAAACTAAAATAAAACAAATCAACACATGCAAATATGCATGGTCCTACCACCCTAAAAGAACATGAACCAAAAAATCGTGGGTCCCACAAAGCCAACAAAAACGCAAGTATGCATGCCAAGTCGCTATCCTCACTACTCATATTCTGTGTCAAAACACTAGAAAAAATAAAAGAAACTCGCTAGCTAAAGGCAAGCCTATCAACTCGCTACCTACTATGTCAGGACCCCACGTGAGAACAAGTCACCTCCAACAGTAGATGTTGAATACAGTGATCATCTTCAACCTCTCTCCCAAATATCCGGTCCACCCAAACAGCCAGTAGAGGGCCTCCGTAACGAACATGCCAAAGTCCAAGAGGAAACAAAAAAACAAACAGGTAACGTTTGCAAGGTCACAACCCAAAAACAACTCGGATACCCGCGCCGGAAAACCACCAAAACCACTGCCAACCACGAAAACAACAAGAAAGTTGAAATAGTGTGGTCCAAGATTACCGGAGGTGATCGTGGAGCAGCAGAAAGGACGGAGAACGGAAACGAAAAGGGCCGATCAAGGTGATCGAAGGTGATCGTGGGGAATCGCCCACACAAGAGAGAGGATATTATTATTATTATTATTATTATTATTATTATTATTATTATTATTATTATTTATTTATTTATTTTTATAAAAACATCACTTCATTAGAAAACCAAAAGAAATTACAAGAAATTGGTGGGAAGCCGAGACACTAGTTGGGCTCCCACTAGAAAACAGAAAATAGAAAACTATCACCAACATCTTCCATATTTTGAGATTTTTTGAAGGGTTGATTAATATCCTTCATATTTGGATAATTATTATTCATCCTTCAAATACTTTATAACAGTATTTTAATTAGTTTTTCTATATAATATATTAGATGTCTTCCAAGCTTTGCATTAGATACTCCATATTTGGAGTATATGGTTGGAGATGAATAAATTTTGAAAGATGAATGTTGTTGAAAGATTCTTTTATCTTCAAATTTAAAGTACACGGTTGAAGATGGCCTAACACATGTGTTTTAATAATTGTTATAGTGCTTAGCAAAACTGTTTAACATCCGAACGAAATATGAAACTTTAATACTCCTCCATTTTAAGACAATTGTTTCATGAAAAAACTGACAATTTGGAAAAACATAACTATTACTTTTATCTTTTCATTGTTCTTTGCGGAATGACACTTTTATCCTTAACTAGTTAATTAATGTTTCTTTTAAAGTTTGTAATAATAATAAATAAATGTAATATGATAATCTAGATCTAATTTTTCATTATAAATCTATACTAATATATAAGCATTTGTGACCTTTTTTTTTAAGGCTTAAAGTTATTAAATACACACTTTCTTTTAGTGGCATGTAAATAAACTGTAACGGTAATTTCAATGCGAAAAACTTAACTTGTAACATTCAATTAGCTTGTAACATCTCTAAACTTTTACTGTAACAATCATCTTGATGCTAACAACTGAAATCGTAACATTCAGTTAGTTTGTAAAAGCCATGGTCAACCATATTGCAACAACATGCTAATTATAAGTTTGATATTTTATTAAGTCTAAAAATGATCATTAAAAGGTGATCAAATTATTCGGTGCTTGAAAACGTAAATATTTGCTCGCCTGAAAATTTAATTATAGTTGCGGCGGGTACCCTTCTAGTTATTAGTATTGGATAATTAATTTCATGTATCCTGAAAATAAAGATGGACAATAATTTTTAGTGCTATTTCAGTAATAAAAATGCAAGTTATATTTGCTTACAGTTATTTATGTTAGATGAAATTTTAACTAAATGATTGTAGTGATTAAGTAATGACATTTTTAATGTTTTTTTTAAGACTATTTAGTTTTGATTCGGTATGAGTTAGCATGGGAAAGTGTGGTTGGTAATATAAAACAAACATAATGAGATTGGAGGACAATCTAGAACGATCCTTCTTTTTTTTGGGATAAAGGGTTTATACCCGGTGAAATTTTAAAAAATAAAAAAGGTTCGGTACAAAAAAGGATGGTAATGAGCCACCTTAAACTCAAAACAATATGTTTTGTCATACTCAAAACATAACAACCAACGCCTAAGAAACGAAATAGAGGCTATAAAAGAAAATAAATAGTGACCGCACAACCTCTACACCGAACCAAGACTAGCCTATGTCAACTTGAACATCTGTAATCTTCCACGTTCTCTTCATTTGATCCACTCGAATACTCTTCTTGAACCGAATAGAAGCCAAATTTAACCTAACCATATCAAGAATAACTTGTGCAACTCTATCAGGTTGTCTTCCACCTTTCCCATGGATTCGTTGTTATGCTCGCCACACACGAAATAAGTAGAGGCAGCCACGAGTAATCGACCAACAATTGTAGTTACCTTATTTTCTTTGGAGATACCATGCGACAATGTCATTGCATTTCAAGGATACACCCCTCATACCAGCCGCTTCCACCATGGACTTCTACACTTTAATTGAAAACGGACATTCAAAGAAGAGGTGCTCATGTGAATCCGGTTGAGTTTTACATAGCGGGCAACGAAGTGAAGCTAAATCAATATCATTCCCAACATGCCATTGCCTCATCTTATCTTGGGTAATCAGCCTTTACCTCATCACAAGCCAAAGATGAGTCGTATGTCTTGGAATAGAGTATGTCGGATACGACCAATCTACTTCCACACCACGCTCACGCATAGCATGCCAAGAATGCTTTACTGAGAATTCATAGAACCCTCCATTATACTTCCAAACGAGAGAATCATGTTGATCTGGTCTTAGATTAGGGACGTTAATTTGGCTCAAAGCAGGAAAATGATTATACCACGTCTAAGGCCAGCTCCATGAACCGTCATTCACGACATCAACCACCTTTTCTCGCCCCCGCAGACATTAACCATCTTATGCGTCACATGATTCATCAAAGGACATAATTCATCCCATGTGTCATACCACACTGAAGCTTTGCCTCCATTACCTGGCTTATACCACACATGAGGACGAACACTATTGCGGATTTGAAGAAGCTTGCGCCATCCCCAACTTACATTAGCTAATAACGACACATCCCGAAAGCTACGATGTTTCAA
Source organism: Chrysanthemum makinoi (assembly GCA_910596185.1). Classification (NCBI taxonomy): domain Eukaryota; kingdom Viridiplantae; phylum Streptophyta; class Magnoliopsida; order Asterales; family Asteraceae; genus Chrysanthemum; species Chrysanthemum makinoi. The sequence goes on from OU343218.1 coordinate 252,562,034, forward strand.
TTTGTACGCATGTATCTGTGGAAACGTAGAGGGGGGTGAATACGTTACCGTTTAAAAACTTTAGATCTTTAGTATCAAATCGCTTATGAAGCTTGTTATAATATGAAAGTACCAATTATTGTTTGTGACTAATATAAAGTATGGTAAACCAAGTTGTCACACAATCATGAACATCAAACCACATCACAAACAATAGTATAGTGCAAGTATAAAAGTAAAGAGATAAAGAAAGGAAAGTGCAAACCGAACACGAGGATTTATAGTGGTTCGTCACGGATCTCCTTTCCGCCCTACTCCACTCTCTAAGTACCCAACTCGAGAGTTACTTCACTAAATCAACAAGCTCCCTTCTCGGCGGAGAAAACCTTACAATCGTCGCTTACACTTTTTCCGGTACAAAGCTAAATACCGGATTCTAGTTCGAGGTAGAACCAACCTAACGTTGCCTATACAATATTTCCGACACTAAGCTAGATGTCGAGTTCTTTTACAAGGGTACAACCACTCCCAATATGTTTTATGGCCCAACATAATAAACCTTGTGTTTTATGGCACAAACACATAAACCATCTAATCTAGTTTGGTGAAAGTGTTGTTATGATGCAATGATGTTTACACTAATGATCCATGACACAAATGTCTAATGGATATGATTAACTACTTCTAAATGAACTTCCATTGATAGGAAGCCTTCATGATGAAGATCACAAGTTCCTTAAACTTGTTGTGATAGATCTTCAGCTTGTGGTGAGTTGGGATGGCTAGATCTCCAAGCTTTCCTTGGTTGATCAATGTAGAGTATGCTTACAACAAAGATGAATGTTAGAAGCATTATGATCATGATCATTAGGGTGTTTAATGTATGTTACTACATTGTTAATGATAGATCTAAATGTATGCAAGAAGGTGGAGAAGGTGTGTTTTCAAGTGGTGAAGAAATGAGAAAACAATGGGCTTCTATTTATAGGCAAAAGGGGACAGGAGCGTCCACGGACCACGGTACCAATTAAAGGGTTCCGCCCTTTATGCATTTTGGTGCCGTGGGTGCTTGACAAGAAATCTAAAGAATCTTTCTTCAAATCTTTTCAATATTTTACCATATCTTACTAAGATCACATTTGATATATTGAGTGTCAATCTAACCAATATATTCAAGAGATCTTCCAAGGATTTCAAAGATGATGCATGCCATGATGTAACATGTATTTCCATTTTAGATTAAAATGTTTATCAAAGTAAACTTGTAAAATGTATTATGTAACTAGTTAATAAAATGTCTAGTTACCTTTTGAAATACTTGTGAATGCAAAATGTAAAATGAGGTTCTAAATAGAATGGTTAACCTATTAAAATACTTAGTGACTCTAAACGTATTTTAAACATTCTATATGATTTGTTAATGGGTTTGATCATAATGCCACATAACAAACATGTACGAACTTGTGTTGTAACATACGAGGACTTGAGACATCGAGAGGTGTTGAATGTATGTTGAGACAAAGTGTGATTACAAGTAACTTGTACATTTTACGTTATGTATTACAAGTTACATGTTTGTCATCAATCAAAACAAACGAGATCAGTATAGATTAAATATCGTAATATTTGCACTAACAATCTCCCCCTTTTGATGATGACAAAGATATGTAAACGTAATAGAAAGTAAAATGTAAAAGGTTACTTTTATCCTTACTACCTTTACATTACCTTCTCCGTTTACACTCTTCTCCCCTTTTGTAAAAGTGTCCTTGGAGTTTAACTTAATTTCTCCCCAAAAAGGTGAGCTTGCATCATCCCTAGTGAAGTTAAATCGTCTACTTCAATCCGTCCCTTGTTAGGTAGCGGATCCATGGATCAAATTAAAAGGCTTAACCTACATCAAGGTTAGTTTTATGCAACAAAAATTATGAGAAATATATGAAAAATGCATAGCAATGTTAGCCTATTTTCTCCACTTTTTCTTGAAGCACAAATGCTTGTTGAAAAGTGAGAATGATGCTAAATGCGTGCATGCTCCCCCTTGTTTGAGGTGTCAGGGTATGATTAAAAACCTACAAAACAAATATTAGTGCAAAACTATATTCGTCATTGGACGAGTAAGTGATATACAACAAAGTGTGTATAAGATGCATTCAAGAATTCTTGACGGAAGCTCTCCTTGCTCTAGGGCGTCAAGATGAACCTTCAAAATAAATATTAGTATAATAGAAGCTTTGTCTTTAGAAAAATATGTCATATACAACCAAGTGTATAGACAATGCAATATGAGTGCTTAAAGGATATTCCTCCTTGTTCTAGGGTCTCAAGAAGCACCTAAAATAAGAAAACTAATTGATGCAAACTTCATCCTTAGATGAGTAAGTTATATACAATCGAGTGTATATGATGATGAACCTACAATGAAAAACATTAGTGCAATATATTTCATCTTTTTCACAAAGAAAAATAAGATGTATATATGTGATAAATGATATAATCAAAGATCTCATGAAGTGTAGTCTCCTAATTACAATCATAAGAAAAGTGAGAATATAATATGATAAAAGCCTACAAAATAGTTCCTAGAAAGAAGATATGGAGTCTCCCACCGGGTGTCCCACTAGTGGTGCTAGTGTTGGTGTCGGTTTACTAGTAGGATTCATGTGGTGATGGTAGATGACTCGACATTTACAAAATCAAGTTTTTGCTAATCCATGGTGGTGATGATTAGTGAAAGTGGTGATGGAAGGTGGTGGTGATTAGGTAGGAAGCTATTAAGGAGTTAGAAACTCGAATGTATAGCAAATATAAAAATATGGACTCATGCAATCCTTTCGTCATGTCAAGTGACCAAAGCTAAGAGGAAAAAAATGTGAATGGACATTGCATTTCAATGATGCATAAGGGTTATGATTTGAATGATTTATTGATGCTAACAATCTATTGTTTTGAGCAAGTTCTCATATGCTTTAACCCAAGAGTAATCAATAATACGTTCTATCTAAGAATATTATAATGAAGATACCAAAAGATAGAAAAGTGATGAAGATAAATTGCTCATTGATTGACACGAATTATAAAAATGGCCTATTCTAGGTGACAATGGGAAAGGAAGTATTAGCATGGTTTTGACCGACATGGATGATTATCACTTTGAAAAGAAGTGAAGACAATATGGAAAATACTAATAATGAGTACCTATATGAGGATGAGAATGGCATCATATGAATGAGAGTTGGATGGACCAACGTGTTGGAGATGGCTATTTTGATTAATATATCGTTTGCACTTGACAAGACATGCATGATAAGCGAGGAAAGGATAAGATCCTATGATGGTGTTCTAGATAGTGAAGTTTTAAGGTGCTAGTTTAAGGAAAATCCTATATGTGGAGATGAAGACGTTTTGTAAAACACATGATGTGTTTTTCACTTGATGAGGTATTGGTGTGAAGAAGGTTGAACTAGTTGTGGTTTCATGAACCGGTTTTAGCTAAGTGGTGTTTACCTATGTGTTGGTATTGTAGAGTATAAGAGACATAAAATTTGACAAAAGACAATTATGTGAATGGATTTCTCTCCCCCTTAATTGGTGGACATCCAACATAATGGGTAATGTATCAAATAAGGAATGACAACAAACTGTTTAGGAGGTTATTCGGGTTAACGAAAGAGATGAGCTTAGTGAACTTCATCCTTAAAGTCACGTACCTCTTCTCGATTAATATGAGATGATCGTATGATGAGGCATGTGGTTTCCAAATAGGAAGTGAAGAGGATTAGAGTATTGTTATAACTAAATAATGATGGAGATGATTTTTGGAAAGCGGAAGCAAAAATGAGATTTGCAAAGAGGTCGGTTGAAATACATAAATGCAAAGCCAACCCGCTAGAACTTAACTCTATATGCCTTTTAAACTATATGCAAGTGTAGGGGTCCCATAAAGCATATTACTAATCTATGTAGAAATAAAGGAGATTATGCAAAATGAGCATATAAAAGTTAAAACCAAGTGAGATAACAACTAATTTGTTATCAACCTACAATACAAATTTGTTAGTGACAAAAGATGTTAACATGATAGAATTCAAATGATAACATATTATATAAGCAAAAACAACACATTGCACTTAGTAGACAAGAAGTCACCACACAAGATAGCATCAAAACAATCATATTATGCAAGAATACGAATTTATTCAAGACATTTCATTATAAGATTGTTTTGTCGTTAGACGTAGACACTTAAGCATACTTGGATATACAATAATCTATGTGATTAATTTGTAAGATAAAAAGGCTTCTAAAGTTTGTCATACCAAAAGCACTTTGACAGATTATATGTGCACACGTAGCAAATAAATAGTGTGACAAGAAGCAAAAGAAACAAGATGAAAGATTTATGCAAGCCATGTTTAAGACATAACAATTTGGAGCATGTATCATTTAGACCATCTTGTGCATAGATTTAAGGAATGTCAACAAAATACAAAAGCTTTCAAACATGGATACATCAATGACATATTATGAGTTCACAAATAACACATTAGTCATGTGAAACATTATATAGATGACAAAAATTTCTTCAACCTTAAATATCATGCAAATCATGTTTATGCTTAACATTAAGTGGCATAAAGCATCACAAAGACAAAAACTTTCTAGGGTTTACACATTTGACAATTAATCAAGTAGGTATCAAACACCAAGAAAATGTCAAGACAATTGATCATTTTAAACAAGAGCATGTATCATTTGGATCGCATACACATCGATGTAATAAATGCCAACTAATAGCTTTCAAACACAAATATATCATATCAAAATTATCAATATCGAATGCCATATTATGAGTTCATAAGTAACATGTTAATCATGCTAAAATAATTCAAAAGTAAGTATCATGCAAATAAAGTTTAGGTTTAAACGTTTAGTAGCATGAAACAAGAATACAAGCATTATGAAGATAAAACCGCACTAAGGTTTACACATTTGACTAGTTATCAAACACTAAGATAATGTCAAATCAACTTATCGTATCAAACAAGAACATGTAATCAACACATGTAAGTGCAATGCAAGTGGTTTTAAAAGAAAAGTCATATATACTACTTGTTTGATTAGTATTCCTAAGGCGAGGCAAACTATCAATGTTTTAACACTTACTTTAGGCAAGTATAGGAAAACAGATTTTTCAAGTTGGAGAATGAATATGAGACTATTACTAGCGGTGCTCAATTAAGGCTAAACACGACCATTTTAACGGGTGATTCCACATACCCAACTTCTCTCCAGGAAGCAATTCAACCGTTAGGTCAAATTGAGTTTCTAGTGCAATAGGTTCTCCAATAGTCATTCTCATGTTAGAAAGATGGGAACTCCTACTTTTGCCTATTAAAGTGCATAAAAGATGATAGTTTACCAATACTTGGCTTAATGTGACACAACTAATATGCAATATAACTAAGGTGATGAAGACGTCATGTTATACACATGAATTTTAACAATGGTGTGTTTGATAAACAATGTGTTTGAATCTTGTGTTTAGAATCTAAAGTTGTTCAAATTACACAGCTAATTGTATGATCTAATGGATGACATCTTTTATTTGAAGTGTGTACTTTAAATGTGAATTGATCATCTAAGACTAGAGAATGGAATATGTTAAACTAAGAACGTTCTCAAGAGAGCTCTTTATTTAACAAGAATCTAAGTGAGGTTACCAACTTCAATAGATCTTGTGTATGCTCTAAAGATGTGTAGTTTTAACCTTGGATGCGCACTCGGTTTGAGCAAGGTTAGGTTATGATGTACACTTGAAAGAAAATAGATACAAATAGTATCTTTCAACAAATGAGATTATCCCATGGGATAAAGTTATCATGCTTATGAAAACAAGTATGACAAGATGAATTGGATATGCTAGTTCATAGAACTTGTAGATGTTTGTTTCAAGATCATTTAGCCAATGAGGTGTAATGAAATCTCTTGTAACACAACTATTTATGTAGCAAGAGTGATGCATAGGATATACAATATCCTTTTAACAAAATGAAAGCTTAACGCATGAATCTTAGTCATAATGTTCTTCAAAACATCATGTTTTCCTAAATGAAGATATGAAGCTAAATTGTTTGAATCGGATAGTCCCATCTAAATAAACTTGGTCTCAAGATTATATTCACTAGATGATGACAAGATGAATTCACTCGAGTTTCTTATGTATACTCCTCAAGAGTCATTGTTGCTTGGGGTGTATGATGTTGGCTTTGAGATTGCATTTTAACATATGTTGTTAAAATGTTGATTTGAGGTTTAACGAAATTTATGCCGAAGTTTAACGACAAAGTATTACTAATACTTTGATAATTTGTGAAGGTAGTACTACTTATACCTAGTGGAAATTGACAACAATTACCAAGAGCACCATGCTTATTTGATAGTTGAGGTTCTAGCCATAATGAATTATCTAAGTCCTTATATGTGGGAAAGAATGGTTGAGTTTGTTCAAATGTGCATTTGATTCAGTACAAGTGTTGGACACAAGGGCTTTTTGAGCAATACACTCAACGAATTCAAATGATGGTAAGGATGGTGGATTGGTTGATCTAGGTGGTAGGTCTTCTAGTGTGTCTAAATAAGGATGTGGTGATGTAGGGGTTTGTTGTGCTATGGGAGTACTTAGGTTGATTATTTGTCCATAGATGTTGAACACAAAAGTACGGATACTAATTCTTATGGTTCATTGGTTGCTACAACTAGTGGGTGAAGTGCTTGAAGTTTTGGTCTTGTCTTTGAAGCTTGGGGCTGAGGTATAGGTTCACCTTGAAAGGGCACGTTTGGTTTAAAGAATGCTCTTGGAAATTCATGAGCAACATGCTTAATGGTGCCAAAAGATGGAAGAGGGATAGTAGGTGTCAGAGAGGGATAAGTGGCACAATGGGTTGTTTGTTTTGGATAAGTTAAAATACTTGGGTGTTGATTTTTCGGATATGACTTTTAATGACTACAATCGTAAGTCGCATATACTTGAATATTTCGGATGAAATACTTAAGTTGTCAATCCTAATTTGTTGAGATTATAAAGCTTAGATTGAACTCAAGGATAACAAGACTTGATAGTATGTCTTTAACATACATGTGAGTTATGACTCTATGTAAATACTTATCGTCTTGAAGGATGACACATTATTTTCATGTTTAACCAAGTGAGGCAATACATGTAGATTCAAAACAATATCTATAGTCATATGATAGATTTGTGTATGAAATATTTGCAAGTAATGAGTCCATATTTGTTAGTCTTGGTAAGTCATCTAAGTCATCCGCAAACGGGTGAGGAGATGTTGGTGGTGTTTGTACAAAGTACAAGTTTTGGAGACTTTGGTAGTGAAGGTGTTTTGGATGATGGTGGGTGATTTTGGTGGTGGAGTTGGAGTACTTAAGTTTAGAAAGTTCACATCTTGAATGGGTGATGAGATATTGAGAGGTAATGAGTCTGAGGATGAAGAGTTCAAGTTAATGAAGCAACAAGATCGAATGCTAATCCTAGTGGTTTTTCTTAAGTGAATTATTTGAGGTTGAGGATTTAGTCATTTTGACTTTGCTTTGAGAAATGCTAAGCTTAAGGAAAAGTAATAGTGAAGGTGTGAAAATGACCATCCTGAATGTGTCGATTTATGGAACTAAGGATTCATGCATTTGATGTTAATTCATACAAAGATAGTATTTTCTAATGAGATGGAAGTGTCTAAGATCATGTCAAACATCCTAAGTTAATTCATTGAGGATGTGTTGAGTGAGGTATGAAAGATATGCATTAACAACTATCCTAGAAACAAAATTTGGTAAATTAGATTTAGTAAAATTAAACAACTTACCTGTAGAATCCACGGCACCAATTTTTCGCACAAGCGGAACCCTTAATTTGGTGCCGCTGGTCCTGCAGAACGGCGGTACCAAAGTGCATAACAGACGGTACCAAATTTTTGGTGCCGTCTAATCCGTGGACACCAAAAAACTTCACAGACCCATTTTTTTGGTGTCGGGAGTTTTCGAAACCGAATTTTTGCTTAAAATATGTGACATTAATCATTTCTAGTTAGGAAAAGTCAATAACACATATATAAACATAGTGGAGCATAGACTTTGACCAAGGGCTAACGATTTTCACATATAAGTGAAAATGGGTAAAATTTGATAACACCCGTGTGTTATCCCCCTGCATGAACCAGTTAGCATACATCAATGTTTTAAGTTAGTTTATCATCCTACTAAGTGAAAACATATAAATTACATCATACAACATTGTTTTTGTCCTTGTACCAAACACTCTCTTAAAACCTTCATTTTTCAAAGTACTTGACTAATTTACTTAGTACTTATTGCTAAGTGAGTTATGACATTTCATAAGTTATGCGAGATGTTAGTATAACCTATGCAAATGAAGTGATCTAATTCTACAAGCGATGGTAAAACAATTTTCCAACTTAGTGCACAAAATCTATCAAATAACCTATTGTGCATAAACAAGAAATCGTCAAACAAACGAATAAATAACATGGCAAGATTGACACTTATATTATGCAAACAAACAAGTGTAAACAACAATTTGAAAAGTAAGCAAGCAACATATATGCAAACAACATAAACAAGTGGTCATTTAGCATAGCATAACAAGAAAGACACTTTTCGTCATTTTGCGTTTAAATATGACGATGTATACCAAGCTTGATTAGTTTCCTTTAAACATATTACCAAATTATTTATTTTCAAAGGAAGTTGTATCAAAGTTCTAAGAATACCAACTTAAATTGCTTGATTCAAGAATTTGAGTTTTTATGTTAAAGCGAAACTCAATATTTTAGACATACTGTAGTATTTGGTATATTTCACTTATTTAAAATTAGACTCAGGCTATGAGAGTATTTTTAAATGAAATTAGACTCAATTCCCTTTAAAATGATAGGTGGCTCGACTCGTACGGACTTACGGTTAATTAGTTATGATTTTTGAAGTTGCCCAAAAAGATACTGTACACACGGATTCCACGGAACCAAATAAAAGGATCCGCCCTTTATAAGATTTGGTGCCGTGGTCCTCTGAGACAGATTCACCAAAACTAGTGTTTGACATAGAGAAAACGTGTGTGACTTACTAGATTTCATAGTAAACATATAATACACATATTTAACAACATATCTACTTGTGTAACTTATCTTAAACATTTACGGAGGTGATTTTTCAACTAAATTTATAGTTATCCCAAACACTCCTTTAAAATCATATTTCTTCTAGAATTTTCTATAAGCACGCAATACAATACTTACTAGTTCTTTCAACAAACTTTTTATTTTATTTTTCAAGAAAACCTTCAAGCTTGTATACAAAGTTACATTTAACAACAAAATTTCTAAGTATAACAAGCAAAACATTTTTCATATTATTTTTCGCTTCAATGGTAATTTGATATATGGATCGTACTCTATTTTAAAACCATTTGTTTTGAAAATAAGAGCTACATGGCTCTGATACCAATTGTGGAAACGTAGAGGGGTGAATACGTTACCGTTTAAAAACTTTAGATCTTTAGTATCAAATCGCTTATGAAGCTTGTTATAATATGAAAGTACCAATTATTGTTTGTGACTAATATAAAGTATGGTAAACCAAGTTGTCACACAATCATGAACATCAAACCACATCACAAACAATAGTATAGTGCAAGTATAAAAGTAAAGAGATAAAGAAAGGAAAGTGCAAACCGAACACGAGGATTTATAGTGGTTCGGTCACGGATCTCCTTTCCGCCCTACTCCACTCCCCGAGTACCCAACTCGAGAGTTACTTCACTAAATCAACAAGCTCCCTTCTCGGCGGAGAAAACCTTACAATCGCCGCTTACACTTTTTCCGGTACAAAGCTAAATACCGGGTTCTAGTTCGAGGTAGAACCAACCTAACGTCGCCTATACAATATTTCCGACACTAAGCTAGATGTCGAGTTCTTTTACAAGGGTACAACCACTCCCAATATGTTTTATGGCCCAACATAATAAACCTTGTGTTTTATGGCACAAACACATAAACCATCTAATCTAGTTTGGTGAAAGTGTTGTTATGATGCAATGATGTTTACACTAATGATCCATGACACAAATGTCTAATGGATATGAATAACTACTTCTAAATGAACTTCCATTGATAGGAAGCCTTCATGATGAAGATCACAAGTTCCCTAAACTTGTTGTGATAGATCTTCAGCTTGTGGTGAGTTGGGATGGCTAGATCTTCAAGCTTTCCTTGGTTGATCAATGTAGAGTATGCTTACAACAAAGATGAATGTTAGAAGCATTATGATCATGATCATTAGGGTGTTTAATTTATGTTACTACATTGTTAATGATAGATCTAAATGTATGCAAGAAGGTGGAGAAGGTGTGTTTTCAAGTGGTGAAGAAATGAGAAAACAATGGGCTTCTATTTATAGGCAAAAGGGGACAGGAGCGTCCACGGACCACGGTACCAATTAAAGGGTTCCGCCCTTTATGCATTTTGGTGCCGTGGGTGCCTGACAAGAAATCTAAAAAATCTTTCTTCAAATCTTTTCAATATTTTACCATATCTTACCAAGATCACATTTGATATATTGAGTGTCAATCTAACCAATATATTCAAGAGATCTTCCAAGGATTTCAAAGATGATGCATGCCATGATGTAACATGTATTTCCATTTTTAGATTAAAATGTTTATCAAAGTAAACTTGTAAAATGTATTATGTAACTAGTTAATAAAATGTCTAGTTACCTTTTGAAATACTTGTGAATGCAAAATGTAAAATGAGGTTCTAAATAGAATGGTTAACCTATTAAAATACTTAGTGACTCTAAACGTATTTTAAACATTCTATATGATTTGTTAATGGGTTTGATCATAATGCCACCTAACAAACATGTACGAACCTGTGTTGTAACATACGAGGACTTGAGACATCGAGAGGTGTTGAATGTATGTTGAGACAAAGTGTGATTACAAGTAACTTGTACATTTTACGTTATGTATTACAAGTTACATGTTTGTCATCAATCAAAACAAACGAGACTGTATAGATTAAATATCATAATATTTGCACTAACAGTATCCATTTAACACACATGGATTCTTTGTGTGTTATAATCTTCCAAATATGAGTAGACATTAAAGCAATGACAAAAGATTCAAGATTTCGCACCCCTGCACCCCCTTCATACTATGGCAAATACACATCATCACAAGCGACTTTAACCTTCCCCCGTTTCATATCTCCTTGGCACTATAAAAATCCATTCATGATATGCTCAATATCATAAATAATACATGTTGGAAGGATAAACACCGATGCCCAGTACAAATGCATAGAAGACAAAATAGATTTCACGAGTTGCAGCCTTCCTGCAAAAGATAACCACTTATTCTTCCAATCACTTATTCGTTTGCGAACACACTCAATAAGGATTTTACATTCCTTATAAAGAAGCCTTAACGAAATAAGAGGAACACCCAAGTACTTTATAGGAAGAGATCCACATTCAAATGGCATAAGTTGCAATATAGAGGACTTAACATGATCATGAACATTACACATAAAGATAGTACTCTTCGGGATACTATGAACTAACCCCGAGACTTCTTTAAATTCCTCCAAAGCTTCCATTATAACTCTAGCCGAGTGCATATCACCAAGAGCAAACATTAGAAGATCATCCGCAAAAAAAAGATTAACATTTTTAGCTTACTACAGTTGTGATGATATGTGAAATCTCCATCTTAACGAACTTTTCGTTTAACAACAAGCGTAAGGATTTCCATAACGAGGGTAAATAGATAAGGCGACATAGGGTCACCTTGACGAAGCCCCCGTTTACCACGAAAGTAACCATGTAAATCACAATTAATATAATAGAAAATGAAGTGTTGGTAGCATACGCCATTATCCACTTAACCATTTTAAAGTAATGCAAGTATGTGACTCCAATTGTGATCAAGCGCAAAATCTTGTTGTTCACCAACGCCACAATAACTAGCAAGTTACAAATTTGTGTATACATGTATCCCAATTCATATCATCTGTCCATAACTATCAATGTCCCAAAATGTAATGTGTATAATCTATACACTAATACAATACGATACACATATTTTCAGAAAAATATATGCATGCTTGTCTTCAAAAATGAAAAATCCAAACCATTTAAATTCTGCAACTTTCTTCTTTATAAACCTGCTTTTATGAACTTGGTTGTGGAAAATTGGTGTTTGAATGTTCAAGGTCATAATATGTTTAAGCTTGTCAAGAAAATGCGCTACTTGAAAAAGCCTCTTCGAAAACTCTTGAGTGATCAAGGAAATATTCATGAATCATGATCGTGTAGTTAGACTTCGTCATGAACTTGAAGAGGTTCAAAAGGAGCTAGATAAAAACCCTTCTTCAACAGCCCTTCGTGATGAAGAAGCGTCTTACCTTACTGCTTATACACAAGTTGTGCTAGATGAAGAGCGTTTTTTGAAACAAAGGGCAAAGATAGATTGGCTTCGTGAGGGGGATTCTAATACATCTTATTTCCACCGATCTGTCAAGGCTAGAGTCAGTAGAAGTCGAATTGAATGTGTCATGGGCCATGATAATATCATCTATGAAGTAAGTAATGTTCCTAAAGTATTTGTTGATCATTATATGTAATTCCTTGGTGTTGAGAGCCCTGTTACACCTCTTAATGTGCATGGGCTGTTTTCAAAAAAGTTAAGTGCCGAAAGAGCCGGTCATATGATACATGAGGTCTCTAATAAGGAAATTAAAGATGCTATGTTTTCTATAGGTAATGATAGAGCCCCGGGCCTAAATGGTTTAACTTCGGTTTTCTTCAAAAAGGCTTGGGAGGTCATAGGAAATGACTTTTGCAATGTTGTTCGAGATTTCTTCTCTAATGGGTGTATTCTACAAGAAATTAACCATACAATCTTAGCCTTGTTGCCTAAGGTATCTTCTGCTTCTCGAGTTAACGACTATCGTCCAATCTCGTGTTACAATGTCATTTATAAATGCATGAGCAAAATCATTACGAATCGAATCAAATATGGCCTAGATGACATTGTTAGTAATAACCAGTCAGCGTTTATTCTGGGTCGTAGTATCTCGGTTAACCTTCTTCTAACTCAAGATTTAATGCACAATTACCACTTGAATAGAGGACTGCCGAGATGTGCTTTTAAAATTGATATCCAAAAAGCGTACGACACAGATAGTTGGGTGTTTTTGAAGAAAATTTTACATGGATTCGGGTTTCATGATAGAATGATTAAGTGGATTATGACGTGTGTTTCCAGTACGTCATTCTCCATCAATGTGAGCGGTGAGTTGCATGGGTACTTCAAAGGGAAACGTGGGTTGCGTCAAGGAGACCCAATGTCCCTATATTTGTTTACCTTAGTGATGGAGATTCTTACGCGTATCTTGAAACGAAGGGTTTGTGATAATGACAGGTTTGTGTATCATAACAAGTGTAGCAAACAAAAGATTATCAATATTTGTTTTGCAAATGAATTGATCTTGTTTGCTCATGGCAACATTGATTTAGTGAGAGTTCTTATGGAAGCGTTAGATGAGTTCAAAGGTATTTCAGGACTGGTCCCTAGCATCCCGAAAAGCATAATCTTTTTTTTGTAACGTTCTTGGTAGTGTGAAATCATCGATTGTTCAACTTATGCCTTTTGAGTAAGGAGTGCTTCATATTAAGTATTTAGGGGTTCCCTTAATCTCATCTAGACTCCTCTACAAGGATTGCAAAGTTCTTGTTGAGTGAGTTCAAAAGAGAGTGGGAGAATGGAAGAACAAATGGTTGTCATTCGCTGGGAGGCTTCAACTGACTACCTCTGTTCTCACGGCTATGAATGGTTATTGGGCATCCGGTTTTATCCTCCCAGTAGGTATTATCTATGACATTGAGCAAATTTATGTGGCTTTCTATGGTGCCAAGGGGATATGAGACGGGGTAAGGCGAAAGTCTCATGGGACGATATTTGTCTTCCTAAATCAGAAAGTGGGCTAGGTATTCATAAATTGGCTCAGTTTAATGTTGCCTTGATGACCTCTCATATTTGGAAGTTGTTGTCTAATAAAGAATCCATGTGGGTGAAATAGATCCATGTTTATAAGCTTAAACATAGGAACTTCTAGGATATTAAGCTTGCTTCGAATATAAGCTGGGGGTGGCGTAAAATATTGCAAATTCGTGATCAAGTTCGTCCCTACATTATGTACAAAATCGGTAATGGTAATGATGCATCTGTTTGGTTTGATAAGTGGGAGTATCGATGTCCTCTCATGAACTACTTGACGCCAAGAAATGTATATAGAGCAGGTTACAATATGCAAGAAAAAGTGGCAGACCTAATTTTGCATGGAAAATGGACCTTTCTTATTGCATGGTATGATTTTTACCCGGTTCTTATTCATATTAGCGTGTCCATTTTGTGTTACCAGGTTGACAAGTTACAATGGCGAAAGCATGATGAGATTTTGGTGGAGTTTTCTGTTCGATAGGCTTGGGAAGCTATCCATGATCGTGGTAGTCTTGTCCCATGGTCTAACTTGGTTTGGTTTTGACATAGCATCCCTCGACATTCGTTCCACCTATGGCTTGTTATGCGGAGGCGTCTAAAGACTCAAGATAGGATGAGGCAATGGGATTTTGGCATCAATGTCGACTTAAACCTGCTTCGGTGCCCTCTTTGTAAAGCACAACTGGATTCTCATGAGAATTTGTTCTTTGAATGTAGCTATTCGAAGAAGATTTGGAAGCAAGTCTTGACTGCAGCTGAAGTGCCAAATGTGTCGCCTATTTTAGATGATATCATGATTTGGATTATTCCTATATCTAATGATAACACTATTGAAAGTATAGTTGGTCTCTTCTCATTGGTGCATCATTTTATTATTTGTGGCAAGAAAGAAATAACAGAATTCATGGCAAAGGTGATAGGAACACTGATGAGATAACGAACTGCATTTTGGATGTGGTTAGGATGAAGCTCACTTCTATACGTCTCAAGAAGTCGTATCAAGATGGAAGGTTGATGAAAATTTGGAAGATCTCAAGCTTGGTGATTGAAGGTGGCAGATTTGCACATGGAAGCTAGGGATCACCTGAGCATTTTGTTGTCATATTTATTTTATGTAGATTCCTAGTTTGTGTTTCGTGGCTGTTATACTTTGAGTTTTGTTCAAAGTGTATTGTCGATGTTCATCTTTAAAAGAGGGGCTCATGTACGTAAACTCATATATGTTTATCTAATATATTCACAGGGGTATAATCCCTATACAAAATATATATATATATATATATATATATATATATATATATATATATATAGGGAAGGGATCGGATTATATTTTAAGTAGGGATTGTGGATAATATCACAAAGAACATTAAAAAAAAATGATTCAAAAAAATCAAAAAATTAAAAAAGAAAGAGGACAACAATTTATTAAGAATCGCTGAAAAAAATTCAGAAAAAAAAAATCATTTTCATGGTTAAATGGTACAATGATATTATGAATTTTGTTAATATCACCGTAATTATCAAACTTTCTTAATATCACTACTAACTAAGGCTAGCAGTAGTTTCACTAAGGCTAGCAGTAGTTTCTAAACTAGCTGATATTAAGTTTTTTTTCTAATATCAAAGTAACTTTTAAGTAAAATTGTTAATATCACAGTTACTTTTTACATGTTTTCTTAATATCAAAGTTAATTTTTATAATATCACCGTAACTTTTCTTAATATCGTAATAAAAAGGCAGTGATATTAAGTAAAATTGTTAATATCACAGTAGGACTTATAATATCGTTAATATCACGGTAGAACTTATAATCAAAAAAACAAAAATTGCTCAAAAAATCTGAAAAAATTAAAAAATGAAAGAAGATAACAATAGTAAGGATTCAATGAAAAGGAAAAAATTAAAAAATCGCTTTACATGGTTAATTGGTACCGTGAAGATAGCAGATATTGACTTTTTACAAAAGTCAAGATCAGATTGAAATGGGCGGTCCGGATCAATCCAAGACATCCGCATCTAATTAAAAAATCCGACTGATCCTCACTATATATATATATATATATATATATATATATATATCGAGTTTTCTGGCTTGAAGAACCAATAATTCCATAATACTTATTGTAAATTAGCTTCCATGCCCAAAAAAAGAGAAAAAAAAAAAAAAAAAAGAAGTTAGATACACAATCATACAAAAATTTTATAACTCAACCGTGAAACTATGCTTGAACTGGGCTTTGGTTTTAAGTTTGCAGAGTTAATGGGATTGAGATGACCAAAACGTTTATGGGCTGAACTGATTATAATCAGTTTGGTTTATGCCAAAGTTTGGGCTCTTCGTACTCCCCATCTATACACTGTTTCAAAATTAGTTGTAAAAAATAAGGATGTTTAAAAAGGCTAGAAATAATTATATATATTTTTTATTTTTGTTTATTTATTTATTATTTATTATTTTTTGGAAGTATTACAAATAGTATTGAAAGGCTAAGTTTGAGTCATGAATTGTGCTTCTAAAGTCAATATCATTAATAAAATCAACCACACTTGATGATGTGAAATTTAAACAACAAAGATGACTATTATGTGGTTGTCGAGCAATTAAAAGCACTATGATTAGGATGTGAAATATTTCATGTTCGGATCATGATTAACTTTAATAATGATAAGTGGCCGTATCAACATCTCTATTGCGCGCGTTTATGTAACAACAAACTCAATCTACATGTATTAATTGATTAAAATGTTATAAGCTATAGTTAAAAGAGTTTGATTGACGTACATAACAAATAGTTAGGAACGATATTGAAAATATTTCAATTATATTGCATATATTTTAATAAAGGACTCATCATCCTTGAATATTCTAAAAGACATGCGTTATAGACAATATTATAAAGGCAAATATTTTTAAAAGATATCATACTTGTCATTATTTGTTTCTGTATGTGGCGAATAAACTTTTTGCTTTTCTGGATATTTTTCTTTTAAATTCATCATTTTTAGGGTAATATGTGACATTTTTGCCCTTCGGAAAGAAAAAAATTATATTAGCTAAGACGGACAAAAATGTCCATAAATTTCGCAAAATACCAAAAAAATGTTGAATTTTAAAGAGAAGTACCCACAAAAGCAAAAGAAAAAATTGTTTGCTACCCAAAAACAAATAATAACAAGTATGATAACTTTTAAAAATATTTGCCCTAATATAATATCTACCTTGGTTGACTTTTTTTTAAAGCTTTGCATACAAATTTGTTATTCGATGACGTGCAACTCATAATTCTTCACGTGTACAACCCAAAAAAGCATGACCCACACATCTCCTAAACTTTTTCAGTTCAGTTAAGTATCTATAAATTGAGTATTGGTTAACAAACTTGATCAAAACCTTCAAAGAAGTTAAAGAACATAATCAAATAAGGATGAAATCCCATGCTTAGCCATATGTAAAGATCTGTGGAGTAACCTGTGAGACTTGTCAGCTGTGCGTGGATTTTGAATTTTTACGCGGACATTTTTCATTCAAAGTATCTCTAGTAATGACCATATACTACAATCGATATCTCATCGAATCATTTTTGAATTTTTAAAGTCTTGTTCAGAAAGCTCACTTACTGAAATCATACGCACTTTCAGCAATTGCATTAACATGTAGAAGTTCGAATAGTAGAAAAGTCCGTTTAGTGCGTTTTTTCATTACTTCTTATGCATGTGGGGACACAAAGAAACTTAAAAAATTTCGTTGCTACCAATGCATGTGTTAATTACCGGCCATAAGGCATACGCATTAAGCAGTTGGCCTCTCTACAACATTACAGGTATAACATGAGTGTATGTACAAGGAGAATCACAACAACCAGATGACATTAGCTGAACCTAACTTCTATCATCAAAAGTGTTTATTTTTATATAAAAACTTGTTAATTTTTTTCAACAATTGATTAATTAGAATAGCATGTGAAAGGCACACGAATGGAGTTCTTATCTAACTAATAAATTATTCTTGGTGTTAATGAGCAGCATAGCCATGCTACAATTAAGTATGTCTTAATACGTTTGCTAAAGGAAAGTATCCCAGCCTCATTAGTGTCAGATTCAAATATTGTCTACTACTGCTTCCAATCTAGGTAATAGAAACGAAACAAAAACAGATCAAGGAGTAGCCAGTTTTATCAGTTTAAACATATAATATTTGCCACAAAGTATGATCCTTGTCTTGCGAACTTATAGTTTTGGTGAAACGTATTCTTGCTGAAATATAAATGGGTGAATGACCATCAAAATAATAGAAACATGACGAATTATATTGAAGGTTCAGCCACACAAATACTTGAATTATAATTTTATCAGTTTTGGTAAAACATTAGATTTTGCAGGTCAAGTTTTGGTAATAAGTGATTCACCCATGTCATTTGTACTTCAATGTTTTTGGGTGTAATAGAATTTTACCGGGGTGAATAACCCTTTTACCCAAAAAAAGTTTTGGTAATAAGTAAGGGGAAATGATGCCTACATTACTTTTATTCTGAAATTGAATTTAGTAATCCTAAAAAAGGGGAGAGAGGGGGGATTGGTAAAAAGTAACGCTTCAACCCGTGACCCAAACTCATTTTGACCCATTACCTGACCGTCCCGCCATTTTGAGACCGCTAGTTTTATTGTCATTGCCTCAGTCACCTTGAGCCCCTTTTAAGCTGTTGGACACACTGTCAACTAATTTCTTAATTATCTCACAACTACTGTAACAGAAAAGCAAAAAATGTACTCATCTTCCGTAAATCAAAACAAAAGGCCAATAAAATTAGATGGCAAAAAGATGTAACCATGTGTTATGTACTCAGACACACATATCGTTTGTCTTCAAGGCTGGCAATACAACACAATAACTTATAGAGCCAAAGATGTACGGAAGGGTAGTATCCACAAGGTTACTTGCATTGTGAAATATCGGGCTTCAAGTGAAATCGCCTCCAACCAAACATATAGCAAGCTAGAGAGAGACTTTGCATGTGAAAAGTAATGGAAGACTCCACAGTCCAGAGATGGTCTTTTTATCTGTCGATAAGTAATTGGAAAATATTAAATTCTACCAATTATAGATATTATGTGGATCCTGAAAAGACATTCCAGTTCGTTATTGACTGAACGCAAGCAATCAATAATCTTTAACATTTAAAGGATGACAAGTAGCAGTTTACTAATTCCTAACAACACACTAAGATTACATACAACATAATTCAAAGAGACAAAACGCAAACATTAAAATTCAGAAATACGACTGCACAATTCATAAGGTTCCAGCTCCACCCAAAATCTTCTACCTGCATCATATATTGTTTTAGAGCAAGAAAATTTATAGAGTAAGGCATTTTGCAAAATTTGATGAAATAAGAAAACATGTGAAACACCCTACCTTCAATGAAATCATTTCCTGATATATATGTGTCTTCTCTTCCTTTTCTTCAAGACCAAACTCTCGGCTGCATCAGCAACTGCATTGAACCACTTGACTTTTCGTGTTGACAACATGAGATATCCCATCACCAATCCGACTAATGTTCCACATCCATATCCCAATTTCACCACTTTCCATGTAAATCCAATCTCCTCCTCGTCATCATATTCTCCATCATCTTCAACTTGTGATGAACTGTGATGTTCACGTTTAGGCAATGGAGACCCATAGAGACCTGAATTCCCTCCAAAGGAAGTGTCAAATGTGCTGAACTGTGGTCCTTCTGGAATACGTCCCACGAGATGGTTTCGCGAGAGATTTAACACTTCAAGGGTGGTGATGCGTGCAAGACTTTGGGGGATCTCTCCTGAGAGCTGGTTCCAAGATAGGTCTAACGACTCAATCTCTATGAGATTCCCCAGAGCATGTGGAATTGGACCCTTAAGGCAATTGTGGGATAAGTTGAGCACTATTAGTGAATTAAGACCACCAATAACGTCCAGGATCTCTCCTTCAAACGTATTATCTGATAGATCAATAATTGTGTAGTCAACCGAAATTTGTGGAAATTCTTGATTCACCCCTTTCACCGCAACAACAAATGAGTAATACTTTCCACCCATGTCCAAATATTTTGGTGTTGTGTTGTTTTTAACAACATTCTTCATGGAGTTGAAATTTTTGAAAATTTTTTACAGGGAGTTGCCCCACAAACCCATTATGAGATAAATCCAGAACTCGAAGACTTGGAAAGAGGGATTCAACAGTTGAAGAGGGTTGAATGCGTCCATGAAAGTTGTTTGATTTGAGGACAAGAGCCTGCAAATTTGGAAGGCCTGCTAACCAACTAGGGAATGTACCATTTAAGTGGTTATTTCTGAGATCAAGTACACCCAAGTTTCCGCATTTAGACAAGGAACTTGGCACCTCTCCTCTTAATTGATTTCCATTCAAACTAAGCCCTTGTAAACTTCCACAATCCCCATATACATTTGGAATTGTTCCTTGAAACTATTATTCCGCATATCTATCATTTCAAGAGGTGAGATGTTATTTCCAAAGCATTGTGGAATCAATCCACCAAAACGATTATTGGACATATCTAAATACCATAGGTTGCTCATGTTGCAAATTGATAGAGGGAATGACCCCTCAATCAAGTTGGACTGCAAGTAAAGATCTTCTAGTCCATACCATTGAAATTGTGGCAAGCCTCTTATGAAGTTATGTGAGAGATTTAAAAAAACCAACTCATTGCCTCCTATCTCCCCTGCCCAATGAGGAACTTGGCCATGGATTTTGTTGCTAGAGAGATCTAACCATCGAAGTTGTTTCATGGCTCGAAATGAATTCGGGTATAGCTTTAGCTTGCAAGAGGCCAATCCTAAGTGTGTAAAACCAGGGTTGACATAATGATTGGTATTCTTTGTTGTAACAGAGAAACCACCGTGTGAGAGATCGAGATATTCAAGGTTTGTGAGGCTTGATAACAATGTATCCAACTCCCATTCACCAGTAAAATTATTAGATGAAAGGCCTAGTTTAATGAGGTTGGTTAGTTGTTGAAATATTTGCATATTAGTATGGCCAGTTAACTGATTGTAACTGAGGCCTAACACCCTTAATGATGGAAGAGCAAATGATTCAAAAGGTACATTTCCACTAAACATGTTATCAGTTAGACGGAGAAATACTAAAGAGGGGGAAGTAAATAGCCAAGATGGCAATGTCCCATTAAGTTTGTTAAATGATAAATCAAGAAAAGTAAGGTGTGTTAGGTTAACTGAAATTTCCGAAGGGATATCGCCTGTGAAAGAGTTACCTCCCAAGTCGAGTATTTCCAAAGATTGAAGATTGAAAATGTCATGAGGTAATTTTCCTTGCAATCCGGTACTCGAGCCAAGATTTAGTAATTTTAAAGAAGAAGAGATGTTAACATTATGAATCAGATTGATATAAGGATCTGGTCTAAGCTTCAAATGATCAGCATTAACTGAGAGATCAAGAGAGACCAGTTTATGAAGGAGTGTGATTTCCATTGGGACTTGGCCAGAAAAATAACAACCAGAGAGGTTGAGATGTGTGAGACTATTTGAAAACCTTCCTATTTCACGTGGAATTTGGGAACCAGTAAAATCATTGAAAGCAAGGTTGAGTATTTGTAGGTGAGGGAGGTTGAAGAGGGAGGTGTTAGGATGGATGGTACCTTTTAGCATTCCGCAACTAACGTCGATGCCGATAATGTCACCGCTGGAGTAGTTGCAAGTAACTCCATTCCAATTACAGCAATCTGTACTTGTGTTCCAATTCGTTATTATTGGATGATAATCAAAACCGGACCATTCTTGACAGTAGTAATCAAGGTCATTGTTTGTGTAATTGATGGAGGAAAGGTTATGTTTAAAGAGAAGCAAAGCTTCACTCTGTTTTTTAGAGCACTTATGAATGTTATTGAAAGAAGTGGAAGAAGCAAAAGTGGTGAAGAAAATGAAAAGGAAAAAGATACTCAACAATTTTGAATCAGTCATTGTGTTTTATATTGCTATAAACTTTCATACTTGCGACACATATATATACCAACACTGGTTTCACAAGAATATGATCGAAATATGTTCTGTGGTCTATGCACAATTCTAACTTTTGATAGCGATGAAAAAGAATCTTTCAATGAAAACATGTGGTTCACAGTAATCTTTAAACACTAAAGGAAAACGATTTTTGGATGATTCATTAGGACGAAGATTAAATCAAACCAATAGAAGAGCTCAATGCAGTGAAGAAATGTCTAAGAAAGATAGACTGGGATGTAACTGTTTGGGGACCAAAAACTCTGAAGTATACAAGGGGTTTGTGAACCAAAAACTTTGAAGTATACGAGGGTTTAAGAAGACTTCAAAGTAAACTCATCTTGGTCTACAAGTCATTTGTCAGACTTGTCATCTGGTGGTCCTTCTGAACCAGCTAATGAGGTAATATCATAAGCACGTCAATTGCTCGTTTGAAACTTATTACAAACCTTCCTTGATTGTGCTTGATGGTTGATCAATGATCTCTGTGAACCGGGTAGGAATTTCATAGGACGTTAACCCAACCATTAAATTTGTAATTTGATGCCCGTGTAACAAAATTAAACATCTTGAAATCTGAATAGAGGTTCAAGTAGAAAACAAAATCGAGTTTTAGTTCATTTAGGTTTATATAAACCCCAATGAAAATATTAGTTATATTCATCAGCATTGGTCGTCTTCTGTTAGTTCATCATTGCTTGTCTTGTTGCTCGCGAGTAGCTTGGATTTTTAAGGCTCAACTCGTGCAGTAATTGGATCATCACAGTGCCTTACTAGCTGTGTGATCATTTACATGATTCTTCATTGGTCATTTATACATATGCTTGTTTCATTGGCTGGATATAAGAATCCGTCGTTTTTGCATTCTTCCTATCTGATCATACATTTTTATCTCTTAGTCTTTTAATAAAATGAAAGGAAATGTAAAATTTGCCTTATTAAATCAACAGAGTTACCAGCGTGTTTCTTTTTAGGATGTTCAATGGTGAAGCATACTTATAGGTGGTCTTAAAACAAGAATTAACTAAACAAAATGAGGAATTTAAAATAGTGACATACTGATATCTAAAATTCTTATGCTTGGACAAAAAATATGTAAAAGATAACAGAGATGCAGTTGGATCTATTTTATTTGTCTGTTTACACATTAGAAATTAGGTTATAACATCTATTTCAAGGTAAGGCATCAAAGAATTTTGGACAGTGTTCGTACTGGACAATCAGAGTAGGTACCGAGCCTTTTTTTGAAATGGTTGCTGTTCTGCACTTCTATTACACCTCCATTTGATCTCGGTTCAATACTTGATACCTGAGTCATATTCTATTTAGCATCTCAATTCTCTCATGTAATCTCTAAATGGGAATTCCCTTCTTGTGGCCTCTGTTCTCGAGTCTGTGCTTTACATTTGAGTTTAAACAGGCGAAACTGAAGTAAAGTAGTAAGAATCACTGAATAAACTCGTTATAGTTTATCAATAGTAATGGATTTAACGCTTTGTTTTTGTTAAGCTAAATATTATGTCAATGCTTTATAACTAAATTTGGATGTCGTATCGTCCTATTGTAATTCTTTGTTAATGATTTGCTCTTTAAGAAGTCTGGCTAGTTACAGATGAGATAAAAATACTCATATGAACCCGTAGATACATAGAAGATTATTGATCCGTAACCATCTTATATCCCTTACAGTAACAATCATTTACGAATTATGTATGATTTTGTTGTCTGTAACTTACAATTTCGCCCTGTCCAAACTTTAATCTATGACTCGACCATTACAACCACTGAACTTGTGGTCATCGCTTCCATAGTGTTTATCGCAATGGCAACCCATGTAATTACCACCTTGTTAACCACCATTGACGTCTCGATTATGACAACCTAAATCATTACAAGACCAAGCCTCATTGACTCTAACGTTACATTTGTCCAGACTCCGACTATTCATCCCCTTACGAACTCGAAGAAAATTTAAGCCCTCATACAAATTTAATATTCGGTTCATCCTGAGTGAGGAAATCTAATTCATTATGGATTCACAGGAACATATTGATGTTTTGTATCTTTTTTATGTTTGTCATAAAAGTATAGACAAATAGTGGAAGAGGTTTCAAAAGTGCATATCCATGAAGTTTCTTGTCCCACATCGCTGGGTTAGCCAAAGCGGCAGAGGCAGTGAGGTGTATAAAATAAGATGTTGGGATGGGTTGTAAAGCATCTTTGCGCTTGGGGCAATGACGCAGCTAATGAGGTAATAACCGAGGCGCGTCAATTGCTGGTTGAAAACTATTTCCAAACCCCCTCCTTGGCCTTGGGTCTCCCTTGGCCATTGAGAATTTCTGGAAGGGCCTCCTTTTTAAGGGTAAAGCCCTGCAATCCTTAGTTCAAATTTTGTAAAGTTTATGGTATGTTTGCCTTTGTAGTGCTTCAATTGATTTTGTTTGGCTCTTGTATTTGTATTTTATTTCATATATATTGACCTTCTCTAAATTTAACTGGGTTTGGTTTTGGTTTGATTGAGGCCCGGGTGGCGAATTTAAAACAGACAAACTGTTTAGTTTCCGCTGCGAACCTTGTATCTTTAATTTGTTAATATCGATCTTAGCACTGTTCATCTGAAAAATCCATTTGAGACCAGTGGATCCAAATAGCAAAGACCAATATCTAGTCAACAGCCAACTAACTTTTTAGTTCATGCTCATTGGGAACCTTCAATATTGGTTCTCTACTTATCTTGGTCTTAAATCCGCTGTGGTGGCCTTAAGGTCTTGCTATAAAGGAAAACTGAGTTGCCTTGGTTCATGAATATAAGCGAATCTGTTTGGGTCCAAATATGTACCCGTCCTCCAATTTAGCTCCATAGTTTCATGTCTGATTTAAAAGATTGAGTTAGGTTCATGACAGAACTCAAAAGCGGATTACTACTGATCTGAAGACGGGTCGAAAAAGAAAGAAGAATATGCACAAGTAAGTATCCTAATCGATGTTTAGATTAGTATTGAAAGAATGCGACAAGACCTCTCCCCTCTCAACTCCTTTTATAGAGATGAGGGGGATGAAAACCGACTCTAACAAAGTACTATGTCGCGTGATAATAAGAAATAGACGGGTTGGGCTTGGGACACAAACCAACCCAACGGCCCTTTTATTGATATCCTAGAACTAGTTGACTAATAGGAAACTCACCGTCGTAAGCAAGATGAAGACTAAATACATAACAATTTCCACCTTAGGCTTTATATTAGCCTACTCGACACTCAAGAACTCTAAGCAAAGATCTTTCAAGCTTCAAATCAGTACCACCTTCGCAAGGCATCCGCAACATTGTGTTCGTACCCACCTTCGAACTTCAACCGTCTTTGCTTCAAGACCTCTCGATAAAGTGATAACCACATTAATGTGTTAGTCCTTTCATGAAAAACATGATTCCGCGATAAGTGAATCGTACCGATTATCACAATTAACTGCCACATTGTTAAGCTCCACGCCCAACTCTTCCAAGAGTCCCTTTAGCCAAATAGCTTCCTTCACAGCCTCTGTAAGGGCCATATACTCCGCCTCAGTAGTTGAAAGAGCCACCACGTGTTGTAGCTTGCCTTCCACTTACAACACATCCCTGTACTAAAAATGCGTAACCAGTGATAGACCTACCTTTATCCGGATCCTTAGCGTAGTCAGAATCAACAAAACCTGTTTACGTCCCACATTGCTCCATGGTTGCCACGATTTGTCCCATACACCAAACCCATGTTTGCAGTGCCCCGCAAATATTTCAAAATCCACTTCTTACGCTTCCCAATGCTTTTACCCGGATTCAACATATCACTAACTACACTTACCGCATAATGCTATGCGTCCGCCTCGCACACCATCAAGTACATTACGCTCCCAACCGCATTTGCATACGGCACCTTACTCATCCTTTCAACATCACAATCCCTAACCGGGCAATCCTTCAACGACAGCTTGAAGTGCCCACCCAATGACATCTTAACCGATTTCCCATTGTCTATTCTAAAATTATTTAAAATCTTAGAAACATACCCGGATTGTGACACCTCTCTAGAATCTTGCGACCCGATCCCCGATGATCTCCATACCAAGAATCTTCTTTGCTTCCCCTAGCTCTTTCATGTCGAACTCCTTTTTAAGCAAAGACTTGAGACCCAATCTCAATTGCTTGCTTTTACAAGCAATCAACATATCATCTACATATAACAATAGATAGATATACTCACCGTGCATAATTCTGTAATATACGCAGCTGTCGAATCAGCTACGCTTAAACCCGTGTTCTCAAGATATACTCATCAAACCTCCTATACCATTGCCTAGGTGGACGCTTCAATCCATAAAGGGATTTCTTTAACAAACATACCTTGTTACCTTGTTCATAACCCGGTGGTTGTCTCATGTAGATCACTTCTTCAAGATTACCATGTAAAAATGTCGTCTTTACATCAAGTTGCTCAACTCACCATAATCTCTACATGCAGTCAATGCAAGCATAACCCGAATAGATGTGTGTCGAACTGCTACGCGAAAATACTTCATTATAGTCAATACCTGACCTCATTGTGGAATCCACGAGCCACCAACCTCGCCTTGTACCTAGGCTTTTGAACACCTTCAATCCCTTCCTTTATCTTGAAGCGACCATTTAGTGCTCACCTCAATTTTGCCCAAATTGGATGATCTACTAACTTATAGGTCTTATTCTTCCTCAGAGAATCCATCTCTTCATCCATAGCAGCTTTCCACTTAGAACTGTCTTCACAAGCAACTACCTCCCCGTATATGTTAATGGTTCATGAGTATCTTCTTCCTCTGCCTGCATTGCAAAGCGTAAGCGACCATATTACTCTCATCTCGAAACCTTAAAGGTTTCGTTCTTGTCCTTGGCTCTCTATCGAACCAATCAGCGTGATAATCTGTGAGATCCGATGTCTGATCATGATCCTGATCCCCTGCATCTTCATCATCGCCATCTTCCCGATCATCCGTCTGATCTTCTTGATCATTTGTTTGATCTTCCCTCAAGCGAATGATTATTTAACCTTTCGCGATTCTAACACCTCAACCTGTAATTCCTCAACAGACTTATCATCACGCATAATCCTTCAACGCTTCTTTGTACATGACACTTTCATTGAAGACCACGTCCTTTCGCAGTGACTATTTTAGGTGATTCATTATCAATCCTATATAGCCGTGTACCCTTCACACCTTCGTGATACCCCAAAGAACGCATTTAATCTTCCTACCGAGCTTACCTTGTTTAACGTGTGAATATGCGACACAGCCAAAAATCCTCAACATCCCATAATCACTTGGATGTCCCGACCACATCTCCATAGGAGTCTTTTTCTCAATCACGATGGTGACCTATTTATAAGATATGCGGCCGTACATGTTTGCGCTCACTCGGAAGGTCTTGGGCAATCCGATGAATTAATAAACAACGTGATCTTTTTCCATGAGAGTTCTATTCATCCGTTCTCGCTAATCCATTGCAACATGGCCCCAAGAACTGACAAATGTCTAGCAATCCCACTCTCACCAACTGCATTCAAACTCCCAACATGTAACTCAAGACCATTATCCGTCCTAAGCTTCTTAACCGTCCTCCCATCATTCTCTCTACTAACTGCTTTCACTCTTTGAACTTTCCAAATGCTTCGTGTTTGAACCTGAGAATATAAACCCATACCCTCCTGGAATAATCATCAACAATAGATAGGAAATACCTCTTACCTCCCAATGATTCCACCTGAGACGGACCCCATAAGTCTGAATGAACATAGTCTATCACTCCCTGAGTAGTGTGCCTTCCTACACCGAAACTGACTCGATGTGACTTTCCCAGAACACAATTCTCACAAAAAATCGAGCTTACCTAGACTCTTCTTGCCAAACAACTCGCTTTTCCAGCACTGTAGTCCCTACCACCGGATATGTCCAACTTTTGTGCCAAACTGGCAAGTAAGATCATTTTTCTTCAACACTAGCATTAAGCTCACCCGCCACTGCATGGCCATCCAAAGAGTATACGCACTTTTCCGCTTCTCGGGTTCCGTGATAAAACAACCACGGAACCATTAATCACCTGTGATTTTGCTCGACTGCAATTTTACACAGGTATATCCCTCTTTCAAGAGTTCCCAGCGATATCAAGTTTCTTTTCAATTCGTGAATATACCGACATTTGTGTAATACAAAACTTGACCCATCTTTTTTTTGTACCCTTACCTTGCCAATACTAATCGATCTTGCACTCCCGTTGTCACCCAACAAAGACCCCCATCGCATTCCGTAAAATCAAAAATAAATCTAACCTTGGTGTCATATGGTATGAACCTCCTGACGGATCCATGATCCATCTAGTGAGCCTCTGCACTCATAACCATCATCACCTCTCCAACCGTCATAAATCGAACCACTAGAGCTTGGCTATCATCATCTTCTTGATCCAAAGAAACCATTTGACTTCTTTGCGATTATTCTTGGACCAGTTTTCTCTCAAGTGCTCCTCAGATAGGCAAATATAGCACTTGAGTCTTCCACCTCGAGACTTCGATCTTGACTTTCCCCTAGACGATTAAATTCCTGCGATCGATCTTCCCTCGACGTATAACCCTTCACCATCATCCCCTTAACGCTTAGATCTTTCTTTGATTTCCTTTGAATTCGCAGTGCCATCACATCCTCCAAAGTCAAAGCTTCTCCATAAAGCAAGGTATCCACAAAGTGTTCAGTATGATGTTTGGTAAAGAAGTGAGTAATAATAAAGCAAGATCTTCATCTTTGAATTTTACCTCAATATTTGCTAAATCAACAACGATTTTGTTGAACTCATCTATATGCTCGGAAATCGTTCGTCCAAAGGCAAGTAGAATGTGTACAACTTCTTCTTCTGTACAACTTGTTGGCAAGGACTTTGTCATGTACAAAGTCTCAAGCTTGGTCCAAACCCCACGCCAAGTAGCCGTCTCCCTAACCTCTCTGAGAACCTTGTTACCTAAACACAAAATCATGGCCTGTGAGCTTTGTTTAGCTCAAATTTTCTGTAGCATCCATAGTCGCAGTAAAACCTCCGTGAGCTTCACATCCATGTTGGATTAATAAAGCACGCATCTTAACTCTCCATAACCCGAAATCACCAGTTCCATCGAATTTCTCGATCTCAAACTTGGCTCCCGTCATTCTTTAAACCCTTTATTAATTTGCTAAACCTTGTGAAAAAACCTCACAATAACAAACTAACAAAGTCCCTTGTGCAATACTACCCTTTAATATAATAACTTTAAAAATATCTTCTTTTACTCGTTATTATAATAAATAACAAAGGTACCTTTTCTTTATTAAAGAATGAAGAACCTTCACGTGGTATGTCCTTACTTTTCCAACTTGATGTCTTCCTTTTTATTAAAAAAAAACAAAGAAACCAAATACTCCCTCCGTCTCATATTTATTGTCCATATTTCCTTTTATGGATGTCTCAAATTAATTGTCCACTTTCCTATTTTAGTAAGAAAAAGAGAATATAATGAGGGAATATTCTATTTGAGTGGTTGAGAGTTATAGTGGTCCCACTTTTATTAATATTTGTGCATTTTGTCTCTTTACAATAATTTTGAGAAGGAGGGAGTACTACTTTTCCTTTTATCTTACTGTTCTTCTTCTTCCTTGTTTATCTCTCCAAAAAGAAAGAGACCTTCAACAAATCGAAACCTTGTTGCAATCTTGTCGATCAACAACCTGAACAACAAGACCTTATGTCTCCTACACCTTGTCACAAAACCCGGACAATCGATGAAGACCCCTGCAACCTTCCGTAAAACCGAACAGTAAAGAACCTTCAAGATCGATCCTAGATAACGTAAACTTCGCGAACCAAAGCTCTGATACCACTTGTTAGGATTCGATCCCTAACAACCTGGTTACTAGAAAGCGGATTACCCGATCTCGAAGACGTGGTCGACAGAAAAGAAAGAATATGCACAAGTAAGTATCCTAATCGATGTTTAGATTAGTATTGAAAGAATGCGATTCAAGACCCTCCCTCAACTCCCTTTATAGAGATGAGGGGGATGAAAACTTGACTCTAACAAAGTACTATGTCGGTACGTGATAATAAAGAAAAATATAGACGGGTTGTCGCTTGGGACACAAACCAACCCAACGACCCTTTATTGATATCCTAGAACTAGTTGACTAATAGGAAACTCACTCGTAAGCTAAGATGAAGACTAAATACATAACAGTTTCATGTCTGATTTAAAAGATTGAGTTAGGTTCATGACAGAACTCAAAAGATCGAGTTATACTGAGTATCACGATATCAAAGCAACTTTCAGACCCATATCATGTGAACACCAAACTGTCAGGTTTAGGTTAATAATGGTTCAATGTGCCTTCATGTTCGATGCAAAGCCATAACTTTGGTTATCTAACTAAAATCAATGCTCAAGCAATATTTTTTTAGCAGCATAAGCAACAATATCAATTATTGAATTCTGCACATTGAATAATTAAGAGGAATGTGAATCTTTACTTGATGACAACAATTCTAACAATGCAAGTGAACTGCGATTAAGACCGCAAGTCAAATTACCTCCATATTCCTTAACAATAACCAGCTTTGAAAATGAAACTAGACGCAACTCCTATCTCATAAATATGTACTCAAAGAAGACAGCCTTAACTCTTGTTAATTATAACCTAAATAAAAAAGATTGAAATGACATAAACTTTTTCCATAATCTCTAATTCTAACTTCCTCAATTCAAACACAATATCTAGTCATTCTGTTGGGCCAAAACTGGTCCAAAAGACAAGCTATCGTTAGCCCTCAACTCATCGATATAAGTCCTAACCTCTTTAGCAATCATTTTTTTCATGACATCGACAAGACACGTGTCGTTAATCTCCACCGTCCCTTTTTCCACCGTCCCTGTTTTGGTACCTCATAGATCCGGGCGCACCTACCCTTGATTACTATATAGTTCTGTAAGGTTCATTTGTTAACACCCTTCGGATTTAGATATCCATAATACAGAGTAATTAGGATTTAGATAATCACCTGTAATATAACAGTCGTAAAAAATGGTGTTGGATGTGCTTCTGCTGCTTGTTTTGAACTGGTGAAGTATATATTAATCACAAAAACGTATAACGCTTTACAAAATGGCCTTTTTTGGATGGTTTGCAGTACACTACCAAACCAAACAACCCATTAGAATTCAAACAGAAACAACAACTCTGAATATAAACTAGAGGCTTCACCAATACTTCACCACAGTAGCATTAAGACTACATCTCCCCCAGCAATGTAAAAGATCAATGACAACTTGCAGAACTCCAAAACCTCACAAATTGCCAAGGATATGTACACAGGAGGGCATCATCTTAAGCTACATAGTCTACATTCCCACACAGAGAAAAGCTATTAAGTACCCATACTGTAGCTTTCTTCCTCACATTCTAGGCAAAAATAACTATTTCAAAGGCGGGCATCATCTATTTGCTAGCCCAAACATCCATTTTCCATCTCAACACCTTCATCCAGAACCAATTCAGATAGACTATGTTTTTATGGATCATGAGATTTTGTTGAAATGGGTGATGGTTTTTCTTTATTTTAATTATCCTGTTATGTTCATTTTATTTAATGAGGTGTGTTTTATGTGATTAGCTTATATGTTTGTGATTGCTAGCCTAGTAGTATATGATTATGTTGATGATTGTTAGCTTTATGTTAGGAATCGTGAGCGTTACAAGATTGTTTGTGTGACATTGTTGCGAAATCCTTTAAATAGAGATGTAGTGGATGGAATCTGTAACGGCTTAGAAATGAGGTTTAAGTATATGGTAGGTTGATTTATTGTTTGATTTGTTTATACGCTAAAGCTCCAAGTAATACTCCGTAGTTGTTGTTGGAATATGTAACGGCTTAGATGTGTGGATTCGTGTCTTGTAGAAAGGTTGCAGAAACATTTCATGTTGTAGGAGAATATGATTGTTTACTTCACAAGGATGTTTAGGTTGCGTTTAGTTGAGGGAAAACACTCTTGTTTTTCACAAAATGTTTTGTGGAAAACAAGGAAAACATAGATCGCGTTCAAATCAACGTTTTCCAACAAAATGTTTTGCAAAACACAAATCCCCTATTTCCTAACTTAACAAGGAAAATTACAAAACAAATTTTAGTTGTTTTCCTTGTTTTCCTTTGTAACCCTCAACCCTCCCCCCCTTTTTTCAAAACAGAAAATAGAAACATCAACTAAACGCGTTTTCTATATTTTCAAGTGTTTTGTGGAGATTAATTCTCCTTCAAAATTTTTACAAAACTAGAGATAGAAAATAAGAGAATTTGTTCTCCAACTAAACGCACCCTTAGAATTTTGTACTAGTATTAGGGAAGTGAAATGATGTTTTGGGAAATGTTGATTGAATTTGCTGGAAAGAAATGGTGGATGGGGCGTTGGTGTGTATATCTAATGTGACCTCGCAGATATATCAATTGGAAATTAGTTGACTGGATTTTACTCTACCCTTGGGAGTCTTTGCACTTTTAAATTTT
The DNA here is from genome assembly GCA_910596185.1 of Chrysanthemum makinoi. Lineage (NCBI taxonomy): Eukaryota > Viridiplantae > Streptophyta > Magnoliopsida > Asterales > Asteraceae > Chrysanthemum > Chrysanthemum makinoi. The sequence goes on from OU343218.1 coordinate 252,594,719, forward strand.
TTTGGTAATAAATCTATTATTAATGATAGCTTTTTAATCAGCAAAACTTTGTAAACACTCTTGCAATTTTAGGTCACTCACCTGGGCCTCTTTTATTGTCATAAAGTTATCGAGTAATAAAAGGTTCACAATGGGGTGTTGCTTGCATCAAGATTTTGATGTAGCTCATTCTATGTAATCTGCTTTCTGTTTCTTGTTACATGTGTAATTTCTGTCTTGGGCGTATTTCTCTGTGACCATTCCGTCAGTAATTGTGTTGCAATTTTTTTTGGTCTGAAGGTTTCACTGCCCCTGTCATTGATATTCACCATCCTTTGGTTGTATTGTGTTAGTTCATCTTGAGCAAAAGACCATTGGATGATGTGTAGTTGGTTGTGTATTAGTAGTACTTAGATCATAATGGTGTGACCTTCGTTGTGTAAGTGTTTCATCGTTCATTAGTCATTTCAATAAGCTTGATTCAGTTTTCTGTTCTTCCATTCTTCACTTGTCTAACATAAAGTTGGATCTATAATATGTCAGTAGATAATTGACAAGGAATATCATTTATCAATGTCTTCCAGTAGGTTCCTTCTCTATACTTTTTTACCTTCAATTAATTTCTACAGGGGTCGTATTCTCTTATGTATTTGCCATTTTCTTTCACCATCCTAGCGAGTATGGGTATTGCTTTTGCACTACTTTTGTTTGTATACTTTAAATCATCTTTTATGTTCCAAAGTCTATGATCTCCTTTTGAAAGGACCGGGTGGGGATTAAGAAGTAATGATGATCACCGAGTCACCTTGTTTTGTTCAATCAATGAGAAGGCTTATTGTGCTTTATTATTGTTGTAAGCCGAAATTTGTGTAATTAGTGTACCTCAATTGGGTTGGTGTGCCGGATGGTCTAGATGAGAAAACCCGCTGTCAAGACGATTTTTCATCTTGATGACTTTTCTAATTAGCTATTTTCGTACCTCATAGATCCGGGTGCACCTACATTTGAGTATATAGTTTTGTAAGGTTCATTTCTTAACACCCTTTGGTATAATAATTTTTTTTACAAGCGTAGTTATATGCTTCTATTGCCATGAAATGCTTTCAAACCCATATTAATACACCAAAACAGTTGATAGTGAATGATACCAAAATGTTGATGTGCATTCAGTTGTCAAATATGGATACGATAAAAAATGAGTACCAAGCCTTCTTCCAAAATGGTCCATTGTCTGAGTTGCTGCTTTAATTACTACAAGAAAACATTACTGAATTGCCATTAAGGTCAAATGAGGAATTTGGCCATGGATTTTGTTGCTAGAGAGATCTAACTCTTCAAGTTATTTCATGACTCAAAATGAATTTGGAAACACCTTTAGCTTGCAAGAGGCCTTGGTCGCAACAGAAAAACCACTGCAAGAGAGATCGAGAGATTCAAGGTTTATGAGGCTTGTTAACAATGTAATTCTTAATTTATAAGATGTTAGTGTTCGTCGTTTTGGTTCAAACATACCAGAGGAACTCGGATGATGGTGGTGGATTTTCGCTATAAATTCCATTTCAGTTTAGTAACTATAAATTCAGCATTGCTTAACAAACTTGATCACAACCTTCAAAGAAGTTTAAGAACATAATCAAATAAGGATGAAATCCCATGCTTAGCCATATGTGTGTTGTACAAGTAGTGGCAATTTCTACCCACTTATGTAAAGATCTGTGGAATAACCTGTCAGACTTGTGAGTTGTGGCCTTGTGGGTGCATTTTGATTTTTTACATGGACTTTTTACATTCAAAGTATACAATTGATATCTCATCGAATCATTATTGAATTTTAAAAGTCTTGTTCAGAAATCTCACTTTCTAAAATCATACACACTTTCAGCAATTGCATTAACATGTACCTGTTCGAATAGTAGAAAAGCCCATTTACTGCGTTTCTTCATTACTTCTTATGCATGTAGGAACACCAAGAAACTTCAAAATTTCATTGCCACCAATGCATGTGTTAATTACTGCGCATAAGGCATAAGCATTAAGCAGTTGGCCTCTCTACAACATTACAGGTATAACATGAGTGTATTATGTACAAGGAGAATCACAACAACCAGATGACATTAGCTAGCGGAACCTAACTTCTATCACCACAAACGTATTCTTGCTGAAATATAAAAGGGTGTATGACCATCAAAATAATAGAAACATGACGAATTTATATTGAAGGTTCAGCCACACAAATACACGATTACCTAAGGGTAAAACAATAGACTTTTCAGGTCAAGTTATACCAAATACACGTATTCTTGCTGAAATATAAATGGGTGTATGAGTATGACCATCAATTTACTTTTATTTTCCACACCTGTTTGTCACATTTGGTTTTAGAAATAGGCATATAACAAATATTATATTCTGAAATTGAATTTAGTAATCCCAAAAAAGTGGAGAAAGGGGGGAATTGGTAAAAGTAACGGTTCAACCCGTGACTTAAACTCATTTTGACCCATTACGTGACCTGTCCCGCCATTTTGAGACTGCTAGTTTTATTCTCATTGCCTCAGTCATCTTGTGCCCCTTCTAAGGTTTTGGATACACTGTGTATATCCTGTTACAGATATATCTTCATAGCCTATGACGATGTTTTAAACAATTTGCATCAAACATATAGCAAGCTAGAGAGAGACTTTGCATGTGACAACTTTTTCTCAAACAGTGCCTCAGAATATCCTCTTCCGATGATAATGGTCTTTTTTATCTGTCGATAATGGTCTTTTTTATCTGTCGATAAGTAATAAGTAATTGCAAAACATTAAATTCTACCAATTATAGATATTATGTGGATCCTGAAAAGACATACCAGGTCGTTATTGACTGAACGCAAGCAATCATTAACCTTTAACATTTAAAGGATGACAAGTAGCAGTTTATGCAGAAATTCTGTGATTTGAAGAAAATATAGGGAAACACACATATGCGAAACAACAGCACGGTCACTGGCATTGCTTTGAATGGCAAGATGATCAGCAGCAGGTGGTGGGCAGATAAAAGAAACACATCAGAAACATCTGATTTGCTGCTTTACTAATATGCCGAACACAAGAACGCAATGGATGGTCAAACTATATATACTAAAACACATGTTATTAATAATTATGCTTCCAGTTTCACATATTTATTTCTTCTGCAATTTAAAACTGATAGAAATGAGAAGCATATATTTTTACCAAAAGCAAGGCGATACAAATTCTTGCAATGGTCACTTGATTATACAGTTTAAAATTACTGAATTGCCATTAAGGTCAACAGCATTATGCACGATCACTCAGTGACCAAAGTAAACTTATTGTTAAATACATAGTACAACAGTAATTCAAAGAGACGACACACAAACATCATAATTCAGAAGCTCATATACGACTGCACAATTCAAAAGGTCTCAGCTCCACCCCAAACTCCTATATCTGCATCGCAAATTGTTTTAGAGCAAGAAATGTTATAGAGTAAGGCATTTTGAAAAAGTTGATTAAATAAAAAAATATAATATATCGTACTTTCTTTATCTAACTTCATTTTCCGATATAAACATGTCTTCTCTTCTTCTTCTTGTTCTTCTTCAAGACCAAACTCTCTGTTGCATCCGCAATAGCATTGAACCACTTGACTTTTCTTGTTGACAACATGAGATATCCCATCACCAATCCGACTAATGTTCCACATCCATATCCCAACGTCACCACTTCCCACGTAAATCCACTTTCCTCCTCTTGATCTTCGCGTACTTCAAGCTGCGGTTTGTGAGTATAGTCACTGCACTTTTTTGGCAGCGGAAACAAAGTCCCATATTCCCTTCAAATGAGCTCTCATCAAATGTGTTGAACTGCGTTCCATCTGGTATACGCCCTACAAGACGGTTATGCGAGAGACTTAAAACTTCGAGACGCTTGATTCCTGCAAGACTTTCAGGGATCTCTCCTGAGAGTTGGTTCCAAGAGAGGTCTAACGACTCAATCTCTGTGAGATTACCCAGAGCATGTGGAATTGGACCCTTAAGGCAATTGTGGGATAAGTTGAGCACTATTAGTGAATTAAGACCACCAATAACGTCTGGGATCTCCCTATCGAAATAATTGTTTGATAGATCAATAATTGTGTAGTCAACCGAAATTTGTGGAAAATCTTGATTCACCCCTTTCACCGCAACAACGAATGAGTAAAACTTTCCACCTGTTAAATTTTGGGGTATTAATCTGTGGCAAACATGTCATTCTATCAATTGCTAATGGTTTTCAAGTTATCTTCTGTGCAGGCTTATTACAGGGGTTAATCATGGACAAAGCATAAATGGTTTAAAGTTCCAAGAAGTTCATTTCTGCTGAAGCATTTCTCATTTCTGCTGATGAGTCATTTATAGCCGTTAGAGGGGTCTTTGTGTATCTTTATCTCCTATTTAATAAGTCCCTTAATCTAGGGTTAGACATAACTGTGTGTGCAGTCATTGTCTCACATACTCTTCTTTCTGATCATTACATTGATCTTGTCTCTTCTTTGTATTCGTATGGTTACTGTCTCATTGACATTAATCTAACCTTGTAACACTTTGGATACTATTGTTGATTTAATCTAAGCCGACTATTGAGGCTTAGGTTTGAATAAAAGTTCTACTGTTTATCTATTGTTGCTGATACTATCGTACATGGTATGAGAGCTTCATGCTCATAATCATTATTGATTCACCATCCAAGGGTTTCTTCATAGAAACTTGGGGACATCTCTTCAGCAACAAATTGGTGGTTTGGGGTTATTGCTATTGGCATAATCACTGGTTATTTCCTATTGTGATTTGTTCTTTCCGCTGCATATTTCTTTGTAAGTCTAAATCTAATCTCTTCTTCAAACAAACAGTACTTAAGTCTTTGTGGGTGAAAACGGGTAGACTGACATTTTGATCTGCCACCTCCGAGTGGTATGAATACCTGCTCTGGTTTACCCCAGTCCACAGGCTTGGTGCTTGTTGTTTCTTAATTACAAAGTCTTATTTATTTCTTTATCTGTCTATCTGCTCTTGCTATTATCTCTGTCTGTGTTATTTGTCTGTATTATTGTTTGCGTTATGGCTGTTGGTGATGATAATACTGGTGGTGGTGGTGGTTCTTCCACAGAGAAAAGCTTATCCTTTGGTGATGCTTTGTATTTACACCCCAATAACACCAATGGTACTCCCATTATTTCTATCAAACTCACTGGAACTGAAAATTATAAAATATGGAATATGGCCATGACCTTTGCCTTAAGGAATCATAATAAGTTAGGGTTTATTGATGGTACTTGCATAAGAGATGACTCAAACCCTAGTCTTGCTAATCAATGGGATACTTGTAACTCTGTTGTGGTTACCTGGATTCTTAACTCTCTCAGTCCTGAACTATTTGCTGGTGCTATCTATGCTAAAACTGCTTATGAAATGTGGAATGATCTTAAAGATACTTATGATAAGGTTGATGGTTCAGCTATTTTTAATTTGCATAAAAATATAAACTCTCTTAGTCAAAATGGGTCTTCTCTTGCTGATTATTACAACAACCTCAACTCTTTATGGAAACAATTTGATTGTATGATTAGCTTGCCTCCCTGCACTTGTGAGGCTGCAAAACATTTTGAAAAACACAATCAGCTAATCAAATTAATGCAGTTTCTTATGGGTCTTGATGACACTTATGTTCCTATCAGAAGTAATATTCTAACCAGAGATCCATTGCCTAATGTCAAAACTGCTTTCTCTGTTGTCTCTGGAGAAGAATCTCACAGAAATGTTTCATCTGGGAATAGCTCTGCTAAACCTAATGCCATCGCTTTGGCTGCAAAAACTTTTGATAGTGGAAAATTTTTTGATAAAAAAAAAGGATCAATCAACAACAATTTCAATAAAGCACAGATGTTATGATCTTGGTGGTTATCCTGCTGGATATGTTAAAAAGAACTTTAATGCTAAACCTTTCAGCAGTAACAATGTTTCCACTGATACTAATCATATAACTGATAATAGAGCTAGCAACTCTCCTGTGTCTTTGTCTAATGAACAGCTCTCCAGACTTATGAGTCTTCTTAATGACAACAATGTGTCTTCTGCTAATGCCAATATGGCAGGTAAAATTTTTTCAGGAACCTTGTTTAATGGCAGTGTCAAGTTTAACATAAACTTCAACAAATTTTTTAACAACAACACAAAAACCTTATCTGGAAACATCAGTCTTGGTTGGATTGTTGACTCTGGAGCAAATCAGCACATGACTGTATTCCCAAACTTTTAATTAATGTTGTTGACATTTCAAATCTTGGTCTAACTGTTGGACATCCCAATGGTACTCAGGCCCTAATTACTAAAATTGGTGACTTAAAGGTCAATAATGACCTAACTCTTTTTGATGTTCTGGTTGTTCCCTGAGTACAATGTCAGTCTCATTGCCTGTTCATAAGATTGCTAGAGATAATAAGTTGTTTGTTGGGTTTAATGAATATAATTGCTATATACAGGATTTACATCAAAAAAGGATTGTGGGGATTGGTAAACAAAGCAATGGGTTATATATGTTTGATATTGATCCTACATGTAAGATTACTCCTAATAACTGCATTTTTATTTGTCATGTTTCTAGAAATCTCTGGCATCAAAGACTTGGTCATCCCTCTGACCAAGTCCTACATATACTAAAATCCACTCTTAAACCAGATAGTTCATCTGAATCTGACCATCTTTGTGATACTTGCAACAAAGCTAAACAAACCAGGGAACCATTCCCTCTAAGTGAACACAAATCAACTAAAATTGGTCAACTTGTTCATCTAGATGTATGGGGACCATATAAAGTCACTAGTAGAGATGGTTACAAATATTTTTTAACTATTGTTGATGACTATTCTAGGGCAGTGTGGGTTTATATGCTTAAGGGAAAAGATGATGTTTATGTTTCCATTGTTAACTTTACTCATATGCTATCAAATCAATTTGAACACAATGTTAAGATTTTCAGAAGTGATAATGGGACAGAATTTGTCAATAATAAACTTCAACACTTCTTTCATGAAAATGGAATTTTACATCAAACCTCTTGTGTTTATACACCACAACAAAATGGTATTGCAGAAAGGAAACATATGCATCTCCTTAATGTGGCTAGATCCCTTATGTTTTAGGGGGAATTACCTCTATATCTTTGGCCTGAATGTGTTCTAACTGCTGCCTATGTCATAAACAGGTTACCCTCTTCAGTTCTGTCTGGCAAGTCCCCCTTCTCCCTTGTGTATGGGCATGACCCTTCACTCTCTCTCCTTAGAGTCTTTGGCTACTTATGCTATGCCACCATTCTCAACATCTCTGATAAATTTGGTCGTAGGTCTGAGAAAAGTGTCTTTATTGGTTATTCAAATGAGAAAAAAGGTTATAAACTTTTGAGCTTAGAAACAAAAATATCTTTTATTCCAGAGATGTCAAATTTTATGAAACTGCTTTTCCCTTCAAAATGAAAAATACTTTGTCAAAACCTTTTGTTGAAACTTATGTGCCTAAAGATTTAAATCACAAAAATTTCTTTGACTCACAAATAAGTCCCAATGATGAAGGAAGAGTGACATCCTATGATGATGGCACAGTGTTGAGTCATCCTACTAGGGTTGATGAACCTGTTGCAACGTCTATAGATGATAATACACACCCTGTGGGCATCATATCACATGAATCACATCCTGCTGATGCATCTTCTGATTCTGCTGATACATCATCTGATTCAAATCGAACTCGAACAAGAAGGAGGCTTGCCACCACTACCGCTAGAAGGTCAACCAGAGTTTCTAAGTTGCCCAGTACTCTTAATGACTTTATTGTAGAAGGGAAAGTCAAATATGGTGTTGAAAAGGTTGTTAATTACTCTAACCTTAACAAAGATAATTAATGCTTTGCTTCTAGTCTTAATAAAAGTATTGAACCTACCTGTTATGAAGAAGCTATCCTTGATAGTAATTGGGTTGATGCTATGAACTCTGAAATTGAGGCCTTAAATGAAAATCATGCCTGGGATATTACTGATCTCCCACCTAATAGAACTCCCATTGGTTACAAATGGATCTTTAAAATCAAATATAAAGCCAATGGTGAAGTTGACAGATACAAGGCTAGATTAGTTGCTAAAGGTTACAACCAAAGGGAAGGAATAGACTATGATGAAACCTTTTCCCCTGTTGTGAAAATGTCTACTGTTAGATGTCTTATTGCCTTAGCTGTAAAAAACAAATGGCCTCTTTTCCAACTTGATGTTAACAATGCTTTTCTGTATGGAGACCTTGATGAGGATGTCTATATGACCATCCCTAAGGGGTTCTGTAATGAGAATAATAAGAATAAAGTTTGTAAACTTGTCAAGTCTCTATATGGGCTCAAACAAGCTCCCAGGAAATGGAATGAAAAACTTGTTAGTGTTTTAAAGGAAAATAACTTTGTTCAATCTGCCAATGATCATTCTTTGTTCACCAAAACAGAGAATAACAGGTTTATTGCTCTGCTTGTTTATGTGGATGATATTGTCCTTACTGGAAACTGTATTGATGAGATAAACCTATTCAAAGAGTTTCTAAAATCAAATTTTCATATCAAAGACTTGGGAAACTTAAAATATTTTCTAGGCATTGAGGTTTTAAAACTGGAATGACATATGTCTCACCCAAAGAAAATACTTTCTTGAACTCCTCAAAGAATTTGGTCTTCTTGGGTGCAAACCTGTGTCCACTCCTATGGAACCCAACTCTGTTCTTCCATACATTCCCACTGCTGATGATCCCTTACTTGTCAACATCACTGGTTATCAGAAGTTACTTGGGAAACTTATCTATCTCACCCATACAAGACCTGACATCTCATACTCAGTTCATTGTCTGGCACAATATATGCATTCTCCCTTGAAATCTCATCTAGAATGTGCCCTCAATGTTCTGAGATATCTAAAAGGAGCTCCGGGAAAGGTCTAAGGTACAATTTCAAAGAACTCGAAAATCATCTTGAAGGATATAGTGATGCAGACTGGGCTAAGTGCAAGAAAACCAGGAAATCTGTCATAGGTTATTGTGTTTTCTTTAATGATTGTTTGATCTCATGGAAAAGTAAAAACAAAACACTCTTTCAAAATCTTCCACAGAAGCAGAGTATAGATCTATGTCTACTGCTGCCTGTGAAATTATTTGGATTCAAAAAATCTTAAAAGATCTAAAGTTGATATCAATCTCCCTGTTAATCTTTTTTGTGATAACAAATCTGCTTTACAACTTGCTGTCAATCCTGTTTTCCATGAAAGATCAAAACACTTTGAAATTGATGTTCACTTCATCAGGGAAAAAATTGCAAGAGGTGTTATAAGTGCCAAAAAGATTGGCTCTTGAAACCAAACTGCAGACATACTTACTAAAAACCTCCTTGTTTATTAGCATAAATTCTTGTGTGAAAAATTGATATTGTTTGATATGTTTGCCCATCAGATTAAGGGGGAATGTTAAATTTTGGGGTATTAATCTATGGCAAACATATCATTCTATCAATTGCTAATGGTTTTCAAGTTATGTTCTGTGCAGGTTTATTACAGGGGTTAATCATGGACAAAGCATAAATGGTTTAAAGTTCCAATAAGTTCATTTCTGTTGAAGCATTTCTCATTTATGCCGATGAGTCATTTATAGCCGTTAGAGGGGTCTTTGTGTATCTTTATCTCCTATTTAATAAGTCCCTTAATCTATGGTTAGACATAACTGTGTGTGCAGTCATTGTCTCACATACTCTTCTTTCTGATCATTACATTGATCTTGTCTCTTAATTGTATTTGTATGGTTACTGTCTCATTGACATTAATCTAACCTTGTAACACTTTGGATACTATTGTTGATTTAATCTAAGCCGACTATTGAGGCTTAGGTTTGAATAAAAGTTCTACGGTTTATCTATTGTTGCTGATACTATCGTACACCACCCATGGACAAATATTTTGGTGTTGTGCTGCTTTTAACAACATTCTTCATGGAATTGAAATTTTGAAAATATTTTACAGGGATTTGCCTCACAAACCCATTATGAGATAAATCCAGAACTCGAAGACTTGGAAAGATTCAACAGTTGAAGAGGGTTGAATGCGTCCATGAAAGTTGTTTGATTTGAGGACAAGAGCCTGCAAATTTGGAAGGCCTTCTAACCAACTAGGGAATGTACCATTTAAGTGGTTATTTCCAAGATCAAGCACATTCAGGCCTGAGCATTTAGACAAGGAACTTGGCACCTCTCCTCTTAATTGATTTTCATTCAAACTAAGCCCTCGTAAACCTCCACAATCTCCGTATACGTTTGGAATTGTTCCTTGAAAGCTATTATTCCCTATATCTATCGTAAAAAGAGATGAGGTGTTATTTCCAAAGCATTGTGGAATCAATCCACCAAAGCGATTATTGGACATGTCCAAATAGTATAGAGTACTCATGTTGCAAATTGATGGAGGGAATGGCCCCTCAATCAAGTTGGACTGCAAGTAAAGTTCTTCTAGTGCATACCATTGAAATTGTGGCAAGCCTGTTATGAAGTTATGTGATAGATCTACAAATCTCAACTCATTACCTCCTATCTCCCCTGCCCAATGAGGAATTTGGCCATGTATTTCGTTGTTAGAGAGATCCAACTCTACAAGTTGTTTCATGGCTCGAAATGAATTTGGAAATAACTTCAGCTTGACGAAATAAGAGGTTAACCTAACCATTAAATTTGTAATTTGATGCCTGTGTAACAAAATTAAACTTCTTGAAATCTGAATAGAGGTTCAAGTAGAAACAAAATCGAGTTTTAGTTCATTTAGGTTTATATAAACCCCAATGAAAATATCAGTTATATTCATCAGCATTGGTCGTCTTGTGTTAGTTCATCAGCATTGGTCGTCTTGTGTTAGTTCATCATTGCTCGTCTTGTTGCTCGCGAGTAGCCCGGCTTTTTAAGGCTCAACTCGTGCAGTAATTGGATCATCACAGTGCCTTACTAGCTGTGTGATCATTTACATGATTCTTCATTGGTCATTTATACATATGCTTGTTTCATTGGCTGGATATAAGAATCCGTCGGTTTTGCATTCTTCCTACCTTCACTTGGTGAATATGATATTTCCTTATCTGATAATACATTTTTATCTCTTAGTCTTTTAATAAAATGAAAGGAAATGTAAAATTGGGCTTATTAAATCAACGAAGTTACCGGTGTTCTTGAAGAACATATAAGTTTTCATGTGTCTATTTTTGTTATTTGAACACATTGTTTTGCTTCCATTGTTGCAGTCGATTATGAAATAGCTAAGGGACGTGGATTAAACGATAAAAGTAGTCTAGTGTGTTTCTTTTAGGATGTTCAATGGTGAAGCATACTTATAGGTGATGTCTTAAAACGAGAATTAACTAGACTAAATGAGGAATTTATAATAGTGACATACTAATATCTAAAATTCTTATGCTTGGACATAAAATATGTAAAAGATAGCAGAGATGCAGTTGGATCTATTTTCTTTTTCGGTTTACACATTAGACGCTAGGTTATAACATTTATGACAAGGTGAGGCATCAAAGAATTTGGACAGTGTTCGTACTGGACAATCAGAGTAGGTCCGAGCCTTTTTTTTGAAATGGTTGCTGTTCTGCACTTCTATTACACCTCCATTTGATCTCGGTTCAATACTTGATACCTGAGTCTTATTCTATCTAGCATCTCAATTCTCTCTTGTAATCTCTAAATGGGAATTGCCTTCTTGTGGCCTCCACTTGTTTGCGTCAGTTTATCTTCTCTGTTCTCGAGTCTGTGCTTTACATATGAGTTTAAACAGGGCGAAATTGAAGTAAAGTAGTAAGAATCATTGAATAAACTCATTATAGTTTATCAATAGTAATGGATATAAAAGTTTGTTTTTATTAAGCTAAATCTTATGTTAATACTATATAACTCAATTTGGATATAGTCTCTTCTTGTTGTAATTCTTTGTCAATGATTTGCTCTTTAAGAAGTCTGGCAAGCTACACATGAGATAAAAAAATACTCATATGTACCCGTAGATACATAGAAGATTATTGACCCGTAACCATCTTATAACCTCTACAGTAACAATCATTTACGAAATATGTCTCAGGATTTTGCCGGTAAATATTATGTCTATTAAGTCTGTCGGGTTTACATAGCTACTAATATCAAATGGAGTAAGTGAGTAACTGCACAAAACTTGAAACTATGACTCGACCATTACAACCACTGAATTTGTGGTCATCGCTTCCATAGCGTTTATCGCAATGGCAACCCATGTAACTACCACCTTGTTAACCACCATTGACGTCTCGATTATGACAACCTAAATCATTACAAGACCAAGCCTCATTGACTCTAACGTTACATTTGTCCAGACTCCGACTATTCATCCCCTTACCAACTCGAACAAAATTTAAGCCCTCATACAAATTTAATATTCCATGGATCCTGAGTGAGGAATCTAATTCATTATGGATTCACAGGAACATAATGATGTTTTGTATCTTCATTTATGTTTGTCATAAAAATATAGACAAATAGTGGAAGAGGTTTGAAAAGTGCATATCCATGAAGTTTCTTGTCCCACATCGCTGGGTTAGGCAAAGTGGCAGAGGCAGCGAGGTGTATAAAATAAGATGTTGGGATGGCTTGTAAAGCATCTTTGCGCTTGGGGCAATGACGCAGCTAATGAGGTAATAACTGAGGCGCGTCAATTGCTGGTTGAAAACTATTTCCAAACCCCCTCCTTGGCCTTGGGTCTCCCTTGGCCATCGAGAATTTCTGGAAGGGCTCCCTTTTTAAGGGTAAAGCCCTACAATCACTAGTTCAAATACTGTAAAGTCTATGGTAAGTTTGGCTCTTGTATTTGTATTTTAATTCATATATATTGACAGTCTCTAAATTAACTGAGTTTGGTTTTGGTTTGATTGAGGCACGGCTGGCGAATTTAAAACAGACAAACTGTTTAGTTTCTGCTGGTGAATTTAAAACAGACAAACTGTCTAGTTTCTGCTGCGAACCTTTTATCTTTGTTAATATCGATCTTAGCACTGCTCATCTGAAAAATCCATTTGAGACCATGGTGGATCCAAAGAGCAAAGACCAATATCTAGTCAACAGTCAACTAACGTTTTAGTTCATGCTCATTGGGAACCTTCAGTATTGGTTCTCTACTTATCTTGGTCTTAAACTGAGTTGCCTTGGTTCATGAATATAAGCGAATTTGTTTGGGTCCAAATTTGTACCCGTCCTCCAAGTTAGCTCCATAGTTTCATGTCTAATTTAAAAGATTGAGTTAGGTTCACGACAGAACTCAAAAGATCGAGTTATACTGAGTATCACGATGTGATTTGAGACCCAAGCAACTTTCAGGCCCATATCATGAGACCACCAAACTACCAACATCATGTGAACACCAAACTGTCGGGTTTAGATTAACAATGGTTCAATTTGCCTTCATGTTCGATGCAAAGCCATAACTTTGGTTTTCTAACTAAAATAAACGCCCAAGCAATATTTTTTTTGCAGCATAAGCAACAATATCAATTATTCAATTCTGTACATTGAATAATTAAGAGGTATGTGAATCTTTACTTGATGACAACAATTCTAACAATGCAAATGAACTGCGATTAAGACGGCATGTCAAATTACCTCCATATTTCTTACCAATATGAAACTACACACAACTCCTATCTCATAAATATAAACTCAAATAAGACAGCCTTAACTCATAACATGTTAATAATCTAAATAAAAGTTTGAAATGACATAATCTTTTTCCATAATCTCTAATTCTAACTTCCTCAATTCAAACATTAAATCTAGTCACTCTGTTGTAGGTCCAAAAGACAAGCCATCCTTAGCGCTTAACTCATCGATGTAACTCCTAACCTCTTTAGCAATCATTTTTTTCATGACATCGACAAGACACGTGTCCTCAATCTCGACTGTCCCCTTTTCCACCTCATCATCACCTTTCTTCTTCTCCCCATCACAGCTGCTGACGTCACTCACACACCTCCTTTTTTTATTCTTCAAATCCAAACCCTCATTATCATCATCAGACTGAGTCGACTCACTCTCAGAAGAAGACCGAGTCAGAGTCAGTCCACGTCGCCTGAGAGTCGAGTTCCAGTGGTTCTTAATCGCGTTGTTGTTGGTTAAAAAAAACCCTAAAATTCTCTCTCCCTAGTGGAGAAATCCGGCCGCCACCCTCCTACCCTTTTCCGGCCAATTTTTCTACCTATTTCGTCCTCTCTATCCTTCTTTGAAGGGTATGCAATACGATTAGGTTAATAATATTCTTTTGAGGGTGGTTGGGAACGTTTTTCACTATCTATCTGATCCGATTTCTCCGTGCAGTATTCGTTTATGGGTAGGGGCGATACACCGATTCCCTAAATCTCTATTTTATGCGTTCGTTTATTGGTGTCTTCTCACAATTGATCCATTTATATAGTGGGTCGGTTTGGGAATTGATTTCTTTTTTTATTTGCATAGTAGAGATTTTTTCTAACGTATTATCAAAATTAGTGGGACGGTGCTTTTTGGCGACTAAAAAGAAACAAATATATCTTTGTTGATTTCTGCATATTTTCTTTTTTGTCGTTTATTGCTTGATCTTAACTCTAGAATCCAATTAATTAATTACATCAACTGGTCCATATCGTGGGACGGTGTGTTGTTTTTAATTTTTTGTGATTGCAATTCATTCGCAATATTACTGATTTTGATTCAACCGACTTTAGTGTAGTGCGCTATTAATTCTTCATCTGACTTTACATGGGTCGGTGATATATTATTGGTTTGTGCATGTAACCCGTTTAGGGTTTTGGATTATACGTGTGCATCAGATAATTGGTGCTACAAGTCTATTGTGGTTTTGGGTGCATCTTTATTGGTGCTGTAAGTCCTTCGTGGTTCAAGTGGGTTTTTGAGATAGATGGAAGTGCTAAGCTATTTCAGCTGTTCGCTAATTGGAAGTTAAGTTTTACTCACTTCTTATTCAAAAACGTTTGCGATCATTGTTGTAAGTTAGGGTTTGACAACCCTATTTTCGTCTATGACTGATCAAGTTACATTGGGTTTCATTCTTAGCTTGAGTTTCACCACATTGAAACTTGTAGTAGATGAGGTATTGGATCGAGTTGTAGTGCTTGTTTGGGTTTATTTACCCTTGGATTGTTGCATGGTGCCCTTGTTCTTGCTGTTTGGATTATCGTTGTGTCCCTATTCATGGGATATTGACGTTATTATTGTTTGGTAGGGGATCATGGCATGAAGGTTGCTGGTTCGTGAAACTTTGAGTCTTGATTAGCTCCATGATTTTCTCTCGGATTGTGTTGGAGAATGGCTCAAGGTTTTCTTTGGTTGGTTATAAGTCAAGCTCTATGTGGATTTGTTCACATGGAAGATTGATGGAAGTTCTATGATGACTATGTTCTTAGTGCTACTTTAGTGAATCATGTTTTAATTCCTATTTTTATTCACTTGTATAGTCATTGTAGGTGGTAAGTTTATTATGTAAGTTATAAGAATGGTGTGTCATTCTTATATGAGAGTCTGTAAGTGTCCTAAGGGACTGAGATGAGGGAAGTCACCCTCATCCTTTGTACTTCAATATTTTTTGGCGTAATATATTTTACCGGGGTGAATTAACCCTTTTACCCAAAAAAAAAATAATCGCGTTGTCCGTGAATGGGCAGGTAAAAGCCTGGAAATGACGGACCACTTGTTGCCGTGGATGAGGTGTGCATGGAGGATGACGTCATCTTCATAAGGAGTGAAAGGACGGTGTTGGACGTTGGGGCTGAGCTGGTTGCACCAACGGAGACGACATGACTTGCCGGATCTTCCGGGTATACTTGACCCGATCACCGACCAGTGCCTTGCACCCTGTGTTTCCACCAACTGTATCAGCTTAGCGTCTTCTTCTGGGGTCCATGACTCTTTCTTCTTCAATAAGTTAACGTCGTCGTTTGATGATGATGACGTCATTTTTTGTTTGAAAAGATGGAAATGGAAATGTCAATATGTGAAATGGTTTGTTGTTTTAAATAAGGAAGGAAGGTGGGGAAGTTAGGTTTAACCGTTTTTGTTTTGGGATGGAAATATGGAATGGAAGGGTGATGGAGTGGTTGGTTAGTTGGCATGCACGAGGAATCATAAACTGCTCGTGCAACCTGCTATTTTTATGATGGATTTATTTGTAACTAATTTCTAACAACATTGCTGATTCAGTTACAACCTCTTTTTACCCTTTTTCTTAATTTAGGTACTATAACCGTTTAATTAATTTTATTACAAACTTTTTCTATTTTAATTTAGTCAAGTAAGTAATGCATCCGTCTAATTGTCAACAGACAAAAAATGTACAATTTAAGATAAATGAGACTACTACATTCCACAACCAATCAAATAAGATCCTTACTCACTAAACTCTCTTTTAATTGATTTAAATAAGAAGTGAATAATTATTTTGGAATATCTCAAAATTAAAAAATAGATAATAATTTTGAGACGGAAAAAGTTGTAATTAGCTTATTTTGGTAACAATGTTTTTTTAACTACTAATTTTATATAATTTAAACTCACTCTCATGCAAAGTATAATTACATATTTTCATTTTGTTAAAGATTTTGATGTGATCACTTCATATTAATTTATTTACAATTTCAAAAGTGTTAAATCAAAAAGCTTTGTATAATGTTTTTTAAAAAAAGTTGTTAATACTTTTCCAACATTTTGTATTTAAGTTTGGGTTAAAAATCTATATATGTTGTTTATGATTATCATATAGGAATCTTCATTTTATTATGAATAACTTGCAAGTTTATCTCGATCTTATGGGCACGTTTAGTTGAAAGGGGACACTATTTGTTTTGCACAAAATATTTAGTAAAAAAGAAGAAAAATAAAAATTGCGTTTAAATAAAAGGAAACTACAAAACACAATTTTGTGTTTTCCTTGTTTATCTTGTAACCTCCTTGTTTTCTTGATAATATAAAACAATATCATATGAACACGTTTTTTTATGTTATGTGAAAAATTAAATCCTTTTTTTTTAAATAAAAAGGTATTGTTATTATTATTATTATTATTATTATTATTATTATTATTATTATTATTATTATTATTATTATTATTATTATTATTATTATTATTATTATTTTTTTTTTTTATATAATAATATCACTTTATTAAAAACTCAAAGGATTTACAAGAAATTAATGGGAAGCCGCGAAACCAACTGGGCCCCCACTCCTCTAGCAATAGCGAAACTAATACGATTAAAAATATGAACCGCCGCACGAGCCCCAATGTCTTGAGTCAAGGAGAAAAGTCTAATACGCTTTAGTAAGGTCGTGCAGCATTTAGCCTCATACTTGACACGTTTACGTCGTGCAGCCTCACTAACCGCACGCCCTGGCACGAAATCAAGCAACCCCGATTGCGTCAAAGGAGACGAACCTGTAAGATCAACACAAACATCACGCCTGCCATCCCAAGAATAAAGCAATATATCACCGTCGCAAGGGTCTGTCTATATCTCCATGAAGCCCAATATCCACCTCCTTACGAACAGAAATCCCGGACCGAGTGCATATATCAACAAGAACATCACGTACAATGTTATGCCGATGTTTAATGCCAACAATACCCGCACATGAAACTGCATGATCCCCATAAATATCTCCAGTAAAATACTTTATTATTATTATTATTATTATTATTATTATTATTATTATTATTATTATTATTATTATTAAATCTGAAAATAGAAACCCATCTCCAACATCTTCCATATTTAGAGATTTTTTGAAAGGTTGATTAATATCATTCATATTTGGATAATTATTATTCATCGTTCAAATACTTTATAACAGTATTTTAATTAGTTTTTCTATATAATATATTAGATGTTTGGAGATGAATAAATTTTGAAAGATGAATGTTGTTGAAAGATTCTTTTATCTCCAAATTTAAAGTACATGGTTGAAGATGGCCTAACATATGTGTTTTAATAATTGTTATAGTGCTTAGCAAAACTGTTTAACATCCGAACGAAATATGAAACTTTAATACTCCTCCGTTTTAAGACAATTGTTTCCTGAAAAAAATAGACAATTTGGAAAAACATAACTATTACTTTTATCTTTTCATTGTTCTTTGCGGAATGACACTTTTATCCTTAACTAATTCATTAATGTTTCTTTTAAAGTTTGTAATAATAATAAATAAATGTAATAAAATAATCTAGATTTAATTTCTTTATATTAATATGATAATCATATCTAATTTTTCTTTATATATCTATACTAATATATAAGCATTTGTGACCCCTTTTTTTTATAATAAAAGGCTTAAATTTATTAAATACACACTTTCTTTTAATGGCATGTAAATAAACTGTAACGGTAACTTTAATGCGAAAAACTTAACTTGTAACATTCAATTAGTTTGTAACATCTCTAAACTTTTACTGTAACAATCATCTTGATGCTAACAACTCAAATCATAACATTCAGTCAGTTTGTAAACGCCATGGTCAACCATATTGCAACAACATGCTAATTATAAGGTTGATATTTTATTAAGTCTAAAAATGATCATTAAAAGGTGACCAAATTATTCGGTGCTTGAAAATGTAAATATTTGCTCGCCGGAAAAATTTAATATAGTTGCGGCGGGTACCCTTGTAGTTGTTAGTAATGGATAATTAATTTCATATATCCTGGAAATAAAGATGGACAATAATTTTTAGTGCTATTTCAGTAATAAAAATACAAGTTATATTTGCTTACAGTTATTTATGTTAGATAAAATTTTAACTAAATGATTGTAGTGATTAAGTAATGACATTTATAATGTTTTTTTAAGACTATTTTGTTTTGATTCGGTATGAGTTAGCATGGGAAAGTGTGGTTGGTAATATAAAACAAACATAATGAGATTGGAGGACAATCTAGAATGATCCTTCTTTTTTTTGGGTAAAAGGTTTATACCCGGTGAAAAGATTAAAATAAAAAAGGTTCGGTACAAAAAAGGATGGTAATGAGCCACCCTAAACTCAAAACAATATTTTTTGCCATACTCAAAACATAACAACCAACGCCTAAGAAACGAAATAGAGGCTATAAAAGAATATAAATAGTGACCGCACAACCTCTACACCGAACCAAGACTAGCCTATGTCGACTTGAACATCTGTAATCTTCCACGTTCTATTGATTTGATCCACTAGAATACTCTTCTTGAACCAAATAGAATCCAACTTTAACCTAACCATATCAAGAATAACTTGTGCAACTCTATCAGGTTGTCTTCCACCTTTCCCATGGATTCGGTTGTTGCGTTCCTGCTACACGAAATAAGTAGAGGCAGCCACGAGTAATCGACCAACAATTGTAGTTACCTTATTTTCTTTGGACATGGAAGTAACCATGCGACAATGTCATTCCATTTCTAGGATACACCCCTCATACCAGTCGCTTCCACCACGGACTTCTACACTTTAATTGAAAATGGACATTCAAAGAAGAGGTGCTCATGTGAATCCAGTTGAGTTTTGCATAGCGGGCAACGAAGTGAAGCTAAATCAATAGCATTCCCAACATGCCATTCCCTCATCCTATATTGGGTAAGCAGCCTTTTCCTCACCACAAGCCAAAGATGAGTCGTATGTCTTGGAATAGAGTACGTCGACCATACATGATACGACCAATCTACTTCCACACCACTCTCACGCATAGCATGCCAAGAATGATTTACAGAGAATTCATAGAACCCTTCATTATAATTCCGAACGAGAGAATCAGGTTGATCTGGTCTTAGATTAGGGACGTTAATTTGGCTCAAAGCAGGAAAATGATTATACCACGTCTGAGGCCAGCTCCATGAACCGTCATTCACGACATCAACCACCTTTTCTCGTTTATTGTACCCCGCATTACTAACCGCCCTATGCGTCACATGATTCATCAAAGGACATAATTCATCCCATGTGTCATACCACACTGAAGCTTTGCCTCCATTACCTAGCTTATACCACACATGAGGTCGGACACTATTGCGGATTTGAAAAAGCTTGCGCCATCCCCAACTTATATTAGCTAATAACGGAAAATCCCAAAAGCTACGATGTTTCAATTCGTACGCATGTATCCATTTAACCCACATGGATTCTTTGTGTGTTATAATCTTCCAAATATGAGTAGACATCAAAGCAATGTTAAAATATACAAGCTTTCGCACCCCTAGACCCCCTCCATACTCTGGAAAACACACATCATCCCAAGTGACTTTAACCTTCCCCCGTTTCATATCTCCTTAGCAACATAAAAATCCATTCATGATCTGCTCAATATCATAAATAATACTTGTTGGAAGGATAAACACCGATGCCCAGTACAAATGCATAGAAGACAAAATAGATTTCACGAGTTGCATCCTTCCCGCAAAAGATAACCACTTATTCTTCCAATCACTTATTCATTTGCGAACACGCTCAATAAGGATTTTACATTCCTTATAAACAAGCCTTGACGACATAGGAGGAACACCCAAGTTGCAATATAGAGGACTTAATATGATCATGAACGTTACACATAAAGATAGTACTCTTCGGGATACTAGGAACTAACCCCAAGACTTCTATAAATTCCTCCAAAGCTTCCATTATAACTCTAGCCAAGTCCACATCACCACGAACAAACATTATAAGATCATCCACAAAACAAAGATTAACAATTTTTAGCTTACTACATTTGTGATGATATGTGAAATATCCATCTTCACGAACTTTCCGTTTAACAATAAGCGTAAGGATTTCCAAAACGAGGGTAAATAGATAAGGCAACATAGGGTCACCTTGACGAAGCCCCCGTTTACCACGAAAGTAACCATGTAAATCACCATTAACATTAATAGAAAATGAAGTGCTGGTAACATACGCCATTATCCACTTAACCATTTTAAAGTAATGCGAGTATGTGATTCCAATTGTGATCAAGCGCACAATCTTGTTGTTCACCAACGGCATAATAACTAGCGAGTTACAAATTTGTGTATACATGTATCCTAATTCATAACATTTGTATATAACTATCAATGTCCCAAAATTTAATGTGTATAATCTATGCACTAATACAATACGATGCATACATATTTTCAAAAAAATATATGCATGCTTGTCTTCAAAAATGAAAAATCTAAACCATTTAAATTCTGCAACTTTCTTGTTTATAAACATGCTTTTATGAACTTGGTTGTGGAAAATTGGTGTTTGAATGTTCAAGGTCCTAATATGTTTAAGCTTGCAAGAAAATGCGCTACTTGAAAAAGCCTCTTCGAAAACTCCTGAGTGATCAAGGAAATATTCATGAATCCTGATCGTGTAGTTAGACTTCGTCATGAACTTGACGAGGTTCAAAATGATCTAGATAAAAACCCGTCTTCAACAGCCCTTCGTGATGAAGAAGCGTCTTACCTTCGTGCCTATACACAAGCTGTGCTAGATTGATGTGCGCGGAAGGCGCGTTCGGGGTCAAAGGAAACTTCCTTTTCTTCGAGCAAGTTTTTCAACCTCCTAGGCAGTGAACCTAATCGTTGTAGTGTAGTATCGGGTAATCCTCGGGGATTGATATCGTTCTCTAGGGGAATAGGAATTCTAGTAAGAAATATCTGACGAGAAGGTGGGGTTGAGGATGATGATTTTTTGGTAATCTTTTTATGGTTTTTTTAGAAAGCTAAGGTAAATATCTCTAGGCAAGGTTTGGGGGTGGTACTTCTACCGATTACTCCACTTTTTCTAATTATCTAATTACTATGGGTAGCTTATGTCTAATTGATGTGTGCTCGTATGATGATTAAAAATGTGTTCACCTAGATAATATTACTCCCTAGTTATCTTTTATTGGTCGGTTGAGTTGTCACGTCCTTTATCTTAACGGGTTGTAGTCATAAAGGTCGTAGGGTATGCGTGGTCCCTAGTTCTTTGAAGTTATCTATCGTTTATGACCTACGAAATCGGCAAGCCTTTGCTATTTCATCCATAAACCACAACATCATAAAGCATACTCAAGCATTAAATACAACGAAGATGCCTAGTTGCACTCCTAAGCCAATTTCAATTAAGATAAAAAACAACCTAACAATAATCAATAACTAGGTTTCATAGATCTAAGCAAACACACAAGAATTTTAGCTAGACATGATAGACAAGCAAGCATACACACAATCAATCGAATATGGGATAGACATAATAATAATTTGGATTAATAAACTTATCTCGATGTGTATAATAGGGTATGGGACCCTAAGATACAGTCCAATTCGGACTACAAACGATTTAGGGTTTTTCCTCCAAAAGTCTACCTCTTTAAATGCAGAAAAATCGAATTCTATATATAGAGTTACAAGTGCGACAACGTCACATTTTGCATGGTACGCCGTCAGCTCGCCGTCATTAGGGATTCGTCTGGGCCAAGTCATCGATTGGACGACGTCACCTTAGAGTTGTGACGCCGTGGGTCTTCAGTTGGGACGTCGTCTTGATCCTAGATCTGGGCCGTCTGAGGTGAAAACTGTGACTGACGCCCTCCATTATTATAGCGTGACGCCGTCAGGTTATGTGACCAGAATTTTCACTGAGCCGTCGCGTGCATGTTTTGATCAAGTCTTCATAGAGGGACGGCGTCGCCATTTGGTTGGGACGCTGATCAGCTTTGAGTGGCTTCGATCTTGACTTTGCCATTTTCTTTATGTATTTGCTCCTTTTCGTCAAAATGTGCTTCATTCCAGCATTTTGCTTCCAAAAGACCTAAAAAATAAAAAGGAACGAAATTAAGCAGTAATGGATATAAAATGTGTCGAAATAGGGCTTAAATGACCCTCTAAAAGCGTACGTTTTAAATCCTTATCAAATATCCCTACACTTGGTATCTGCTTGTCCTCAAGCAAATGTGCTTTTGACCAATCAATTTATAAGTTAGGGGGCATGAAGCATTGGTTTAAAAAGTAAAAGCACCACAATAGTCATAACAAGCACGAAAATTATATACTAGCACCTTACAAGTGGTGTTTGTATTCTCTCATCACTCGGGTTTATATGAAATATAATATGAATGGAAATGGAAGATAAACACTCATTACCTGGCATAGTACATAGATTACCAAATGCTTGAGAATAGATCAAACCTCCACCGTTTTGGCGTAAGCACCTAGGAACAACTATCTAAGAGGTCTTTACAAGGGTTGTAACGTTAGGCTTACGGTAGGGAAACAAAGAGTTTTGTTGGATAAGGGACATTTAGTGGTGGCAAGTCAAAAATCTTATGTTACAAGCATGAAAAGCGTGGCGTTGCTAAGCCAAGACTCGACTCACTAAACTAGATAAATTGAAACAAAACAAACATAAATTTAAAGACATAAATATAAAGATAGATGTAGGATGGTAGCCCGTATATTTTTTCTTCATTTTTTTCATACCTTTTTACTCTACCATCCTCTACGATAACATCAAAATATAAGGGATTTATAGGAGCATCCCTACACTTGAGTTTTTATTTCTCTAACACTAATTGACCCGATTTGAAAAGATCAAAACACCTGGAGTATTTAATTACGTAGACAAATGGAATTTGAATTTATCGTTCTTTCCCGTTACTCCATAAAATATTACTTTTTACCCATGAGTCTCAATCGTCCCAAAACTTTCTACAAAAGATATGACTCGACTTAGCAACCATGCAAGCAACTAGATATTTGAACTAAGGGTTTTGTAATGATAACCAATGTTCCAAAAATCGCGAATCGGTAGTCGGGCGGCCGACCTCCCTGTAGCTTGTAATCGGTCTAGGCGGGATTAATCGGTGATTAATCAGATTTGCATTTCCGACAATTTTTTAGTATTTTCGGCAAATTTTAGGTATTTTCGACAAGTTTTAGGTATTTTCGACAAGTTTATGTATTTTCGGCAATATTTTTCTTGATAAACATCTTTTAATAGATATAAACAATGACCATAAGTTATTCAAACAATTTTATGGGTAGTTTTAAGTATTTTCGGCAAGATATGAAGGTTTTCGACAAGTTTGACCACCATTAACCGTCATCGACAACCATTGACCATGGTTGACCGATTTGTTTGACCGATTTACATAAATCGGAAATGTTGGTGGCCTTGCAGCACCTAATCGGTGATTAATCGGCCTTGTAGGCCTTGTTTTGCAACACTGATGATAACAATAATGCACTAAAGATGAGTGGATACTAGGTAGGCTAAGGCGATTTGGGTGTACATTTGGGGGTGGATTATAAACAATGCTCTTCATTGATATTCCGAAAAACCAAAACATCACGAGAACCGCGAAAAGGATAGGCTCTGAGGGGTTAACTAGGGGTATCGTGTACTAAAGATGAGTACATCGCAAGGGTGTGGGGTAATTACTCGACCGATGTGGAAGAGGTAATTATAATACAAGTTTCAAACAAGGGTTAGTATGGATATAGTTTTTTCTGTCAAAGTTGCTTGGCAAGACTCGAATGATGAGTTGCCTAAAGTTAGTTGGTGGAAGTCTGTGTGGTTTTCTCAATGTAACCCAAGGAATGCTTTTATCTTATGGTTAGCTGTAAAAGGAAGATTATTAACTCAAGATAGAATTATGAAGTGGAGCAAAGAGAAGCTGTTATGTCCTCTGTGTAGTAAACTAATGATTCTCACAATCACCTTTTCTTTAATTGTGATTTTTCTGGTGTAATTTGGGAGGCCCTAAAGGTTAAGATCAGTGTTGATAATTTTCGTAATGACTGGGATCAGATTGTTCAGGAAATGGGTAATAGTAATTGTTCCAACTCTATTTGGAATGTCCTTAGAAGAATTGGGATAGCTACTGGTGTGTATTATATTTGGAAGGAAAGGAATGACAGGATATTTACTCAAGTAAAGAAGACTAACCTAACAGTCTTGCAGACTATCTGTGAGAATATCAGACCTCAACTGATGAGTTTGAGTGTTAAGCAGTCATCTAACACCTCTAAAGTGGCAGAGATATGGGATGTTCATTTTCAGTATAAAGGGAAAGTTAAAATGTAAGAGGTTGTGTATATCATCTGAATGGTTTTGAAGTCTGAATCTGGTTGCTGTATTGTTGTTGTTTTAAGCATTTAGTCTAAAGTGCTGCTGTTTGTTATATATATCATTACAATTGTGAGATTCCTTGTACCTTGGAGTCCTAACTGTGTGACTGTACCTATTTTAGCCCCATAGTTGTTTCTAGTTTGGCCTTGGGATTAAACTAAAAAGCTATGCTTGGCTATTTAGGAGGTCTATCTCAGTATGGATGTACCATAAAGTAGGGTCTCCTTTTGTGAAGGGTAAATGGCTTGGTAGGATGGTGTATGATGGATAGAATAGAGAGGAATGAAAGATAATCCTTCTTGGTCCATCCAATACATCATCACAGGAGGTAACGGACGGTCTTCTTTCAAGGACTGTGTTCCCAAGTAGCTGAAGCCATTCATTGAGATGGAAATGTAAGCTACTTGGCAGAGCCCTTGTCTGGAAGGGTTATGGGTTCCTAGTGATGCCATTCTCCAATTCTACTTTGACTACTGTGGTGGCAGGTTGAGTGGTCTTAGTGGGATGGAGTAATGGAAATGTAGCTAGATGGTAGGTGCTTTAAAAGGTGAATTCAGTATTTGAGAAGGGTTTCTAATATGATGTGTATGATATATGTTGCTGCTGTTTGGTGCCTTTCTGAGATCAGTACTTTTAGTATTGTTATAGGCTTTTAGTCTTCTGATGTTTAGTTTCATTTTGTTTCTATATTTCTTTGTTTCTGAGTTGGGAAATGCCCAATGTCAGTTTATGTTATTCTCATGATGTAATCATTTGGTAGTAATAAAATTCACCTTTTGCACCAAAAAATATATTATAGCGTGTGAGTGAAAAATACTACGTAGTTTTACATCGAATACAAAATTCAGACGAAATAAAAAATGAACATAACTTAGCCTATCAAGTTAACCTAGCTCAAATGCAAGAAGAAAAAAAAGCTACAAAAGATACCCTCAAGTATGCAGCAACATACAAAAGCTACTTTAATTTTTTTGCTATTTATAACTTTTTTATATAACACATTTTATTTACTAAATATCTAACTATAACTAAGATCTAGTGATTTCCTTAATAAAAGAAATACCTGCTAAAAGTCTCTTGATAACGAATAAAACAAGCCTAATATTGATAACTTTTGATGTACTCACGATTTTACAAAAAATTTTGAAGTTTATACATATATATCTTTTAAATAATATAACTTTTAAAATATACCCTTAATTTATCAAAAACTTTCAAAATTATCCTAAAGTTTGTTTAAACTACAGGGGCAAAGACGTACACTTCTATGAAAGTTTGAATTATATAAAAATCAATTTCTTTTTATATAACAAAGTTTATTTACCAAATATCCGAAAAATATCTAGCAATTTCATCAACAAAAAATATATTGTCTGAAAGGCCTCCGATTTACAAACAAAACGAGCCAAATATTGATATACTTTTGACATACATACATTTTTTTTAATTAATTGATTTATTTTTTTAAATATCTAGCATTTTTTTTAATAAAAAATATACCGACAAACTCAAGAGAATAGAATTATACAATCCTCTTTTCTTCTTCTCCCCATCATCTCTAGGTGGCAACTGGCAACAGGGTCAAAACCGTCATCCCATCACAGCTGCTGCTGACGTCACTCACATTCACACTCACACACCTCCTCCTTTTTTTCTTAAAACCCAAACCATCATCATTATCATCTGACTGAGTCGACTCACTCTCAGAAGACCGAGTCATTTCTATATGCTCGATTCAGTTTTGTGTTCTTCCAATCTTCACTTGTCTTAACATAAATTTGGAGCATCATTTAAGAATGACTTCCAGTTGGTTCCTTCTCTACACTTTTACATTCATCTAATTTCTACACAGGTCGTATTCACAGATCCTGGTGCACCTACACTTGATTACTACAGATACTCTTGTAAGGTTCATTTCTTAACACCCTTTGTTATAAATGTGTTTTACAAGTGTATGTAGTTATATGCTTCTATTGCCATGAAATGCTTTCAAGCCCGTATTAATACACCGATACCAAAATGTCGATGTACATACAGTTGTCAAAAATGGAATAAGATAAAAAGGAGTACCAAGTCTTCTTCCAAAATGGTCCATTGTCTGCATTACCTTTAATTGATCTCTTCTCATACCACGGCCGTGTTCTTTCAATCGCACATGTATTTGCATTCTCTCGTATCATCCTTAACCAGTGTGGGAATGGCCTTCTTCCGCACTTGTGTTCACCTTGGTTCTTCTTCTTTGTTGTGGAAAATGTGATCTCCTTTTGAGAAGACGGGGTAAAACAAAAGTACTGGCGATTACCGTGTAACTTTGTCTTTGTTTAACAGTAAACATGTTTCAAAGATTAAATTTTTGCTAACACTTAAAATTTCTTTAAGTTATTTACCTCTATATATTGGGACGTTTTGTTCATTCATGCAGTCTTGATTAGTGGACGTTTTGATTGCAAAATATGAAATCATCTTCGTTTTGACTCTGGGGTGGGCTCTATTATTGTTAAGCCGAATCAAGGTTACGGAGTCTTATGTTACATCCGTCGATTTCCCACTAATCATCCCCTCACCATGTTAAACAAAGTTTAAGGCCTCATATGTTTCGAAAATTTCATCGATTCCATGTGTGCAAATCTTTCTCATTTTGTTTTTTGAGAGCTTTTAAAGGATGACTTCCTTTTGTATTTTCACATTTTGATTTGTCATAAAAAAGTACTTTGGAAGTTACGCCAAAAAAAGCAGTACAAGTGGCTTTCAAGAGTGCAAGTTCATGAAGATGGAAATCCTACATTGGTGTTTTATCCAAAGTGTAAGAGGCTGAGAGGAATATAAAATACGGATAATCGATTGTAAATGTACTTAACTAACCAAAATATTATGTGTATGTATGGTCTTCCATATCGTTAGCTAATTTTCTGAGTTTTCTCAGGCTAGTACGGGTTCGAAAGAAGGGGTTAGAGAAGCCCAAGGATACTCATACACTGCTACTTAAGATTTGAACATATTACCCAAAATTGCAGGTATCTTAAAAATCAAGCTGTGGCAATTTCTACAGGACATAAGGAGCAGTTAGTATGGTATATGTTCATGTTTCTATTGCCATGAAATGCTATCAAACCCATATTAATACACCAAAACAGTTGATAGTGAATGATACCAAAATGTTGATGTGCATTCAGTTGTCAAATATGGAAACGATAAAAAAGGTGTACCAAAGCCTTCTTTCCCATGGATTCGGTTGTTGCGTTCCTGCCACACGAAATAAGTAGAGGCAGCCACGAGTAATCGATCAACAATTGTAGTTACCTTATTTTCTTTGGAGATACCATGCGACAATGTCATTTCATTTCAAGGATACACCCCTCATACCAGCCGCTTCCACCATGGACTTCTACACTTTAATTGAAAACGGACATTCAAAGAAGAGGTGCTCATGTGAATCCGGTTGAGTTTTACATAGCGGGCAACGAAGTGAAGCTAAATCAATATCATTCCCAACATGCCATTGCCTCATCTTATCTTGGGTAATCAGCCTTTTCCTCATCACAAGCCAAAGATGAGTTGTATGTCTTGGAATAGAGTATGTCGGATACGACCAATCTACTTCCTACACCACGCCACGATAGCATGCCAAGAATGCTTTATCAGAATCAGTAGAACCTCCATTATACTTCCAAACGAGAGAATCATGTTGATCTGGTCTTAGAT
Source organism: Chrysanthemum makinoi (assembly GCA_910596185.1). Lineage (NCBI taxonomy): Eukaryota > Viridiplantae > Streptophyta > Magnoliopsida > Asterales > Asteraceae > Chrysanthemum > Chrysanthemum makinoi. The sequence goes on from OU343218.1 coordinate 252,623,615, forward strand.
TGGGGACGTTAATTTGCTCAAAAGCAGGAAAATTATTATACCACGCCTAAGGCCAGCTCCATGAACCGAAGCATTCACAACATCAACCACCTTTTCTCGTTTATTATACCCCGTGACATTAATCACCTAAGGCCACATGATTCATCAAAGGACATAATCATCCCATGTCATACCACACTGAAGCTTTGCCTCCATTACCTGGCTTATACCACACATGAGGACGAACACTATTGCGGATTTGAAGAAGCTTGCGCCATCCCCAACTTACATTATTAGCTAATAAATTGACACATCCCGAAAGCTACGATGTTTCAATTTGTACGCATGTATCCATTTAACACACATGGATTCTTTGTGTGTTATAATCTTCCAAATATGAGTAGACATTAAAGCAATGACAAAAGATTCAAGATTTCGCACCCCTGCACCCCCTTCATACTATGGCAAATACACATCATCACAAGCCAATTTTAACCTTCTCACTCGCTTCATATCTCCCTATCTAAAAATCCATTCATGATATGCTCAATATCATAAATAATACCTGTTGAAGGATAAACACCATGCCCAGTACAAATGCATAGAAGACAAAATAGATTTCACGAGGCAGCCTTCCCAAGAAAAGATAACCACTTATTCTTCCAATCACTTATTCATTTATAACACACTCAATAAGGATTTTAAATTCTTATAAAGAAGCCTTGATTTAAATAAGAGGAACACCCAAGTACTTTATAGGAAGAGATCCAATGTTCAAATGGCAAGTTGCAAATATAGAGGACTTAACATGATCATGAACGTTACACATAAAGATAGTACTCTTTGGGATACTAGGAACTAACCCCGAGACTTCTTTAAATTCCTCCAAAGCTTCCATTATAACTCTAGCCGAGTGCACTTATGTAATAACCTGTCAGACTTGTGAGTTGTGGCCTTGTGGGTGCGTTTCGATTTTTTACACGGACTTTTTACATTCAAAGTATCTCTAATAATGACCATATACTACAATTGATATCTCATCGAATCATTATTGAATTTTAAAAGTCTTGTTCAGAAAGCTCACTTTCTAAAATCATACACACTTTCAGCAATTGCATTAACATGTACCTGTTCGAATAGTAGAAAAGCCCGTTGACTCATGCTTCATTACTTCTTATGCATGTAGGAAGACCAAGAAACTTCAAAATTTCATTGCCACCAATGCATGTGTTAATTACTGGCCAAAGGCATAAGCATTAAGTAGTTGGCCTCTTACAAACATTACAGGTATAAATGGTGTATGTACAGGAGAAACAAAACCAGATGACATTAGCTAGCGGAACCTAACTTCTATCAACAAACGTATTCTTGCTGAAATATAAATGGGTGTATGACCATCAAAATAATAGAAACATGACGAATTTATATTGAAGGTTCAGCCACACAAATACACGATTACCTAAGGGTAAAACATTAGACTTTTCAGGTCAAGTTTATACCAAATACACGTGTTCTTGCTGAAATATAAATGGGTGTATGAGTATGACCATCAATTTACTTTTATTTTCCACACCTGTTTGTCACCTTTGGTTTTAGAAATAAGGCGTATAACAAATACTAGTACTATATTCTGAAATTGAATTTAGTAATCCCGGAAAAGGGGAGAGAGGGGGGATTGGTAAAAAGTAGTGGTTCAACCCGTGACCCAAACTCATTTTGACCCATTACCTAACCCGTCCTGCCATTTTGAGACCGCTAGTTTTATTGTCATTGCCTCAGTCCCCTTCTAAGGTTTTGGATACACTGTGTATATCCTGTTACGGATATATCTTCACAGCCTATGACAATGTTTTAAACAATTTGCATCACAGACCATGAAACTTGGATTTTTCTGATATTATTAATTACCATATACAACTTAGGTTGTTTGATAGGTCAGTGCTTGATAGAGTACCATCAGGTCATCAACTAATTTATTATCTCACAATGTAACTTAACCACAAGTTCTATTAGTGATCACTGACATTGCCTTGAATGGCAAGATAAAAGAAACACATCAGAAACACAATGGATGGTCAAAATATATATATATATATATATATATACACTAAAACACATGTTATTAATAATTATGCTTTCATTTTCACATATTTATTTCTATTGCAACATAAAATTGATAGAAATGAGAAGCATATATTTTACCAAAAGCAAAGTGATACAAACTATTGCAGTGGTCACCTGATTATACAATTTACACATCTGTATATGTCTGCAATGGTTGTATAATCATCAAAATAACAATAAAATTATTGAATTGCCATTAAGGTCAACAACATTATACGCGAACAAACAGTGACCAAAGTGAATTTATTGTTAAATACGTACAACAATAATTCAAAGAGACAACACACAAACATCATAATTCAGAAGCTTATATACGACAGCTTAACTTAAATGGTCCCTGCTCCACTCCAAACTCCTATATTTGCATCACAAATTGTTTTAGAGCAAGAAAAGTTATAGAGTAAGGCATTTTGCAAAAAAATGATTAAATAAGAAAACATATGAAATATCACACCTTTATTATTTAAACGTCGTTTCCCTATATAAACATGTCTTCTTCTTCTTCATCATCTTCAAGACCAAACTCTCAAGCCGCGCAGCAATTACATTGAACCACTTGACTTTTCTTGTTGACAACATGAGATATCCCATCACCAATCCGAATAATGTTCCACATCCATATCCCAACGTTACCACTTCCCACGTAAATCCACTTTCCTCCTCTTGATCTTCACGTGCTTCAAGCTGTTGTTTGTGTGTATACTCACTGCACTCTTTGGGCAGCGGAAACCCACAAAGTCCCACATTCCCTTCAAATGAGTTCACATCAAATGTGTTGAACTGCGTCCCGTCTGGTATACGCTCTACCAGACGGTTTTATGCAGAGACTTAAGACTTCAAGACGCTTAATTCCTGCAAGACTTTCAGGGATCTCCTGCAGTTGGTTCCAAGAGAGGTCTAATGATTCAATTTCAAAAATATTTCCAAGAGAATTTGGGATTCTACCATTGAGGTTGTTGTGCGATAAGTTGAGAACTTTCAAAGAACTCAGATTTCCGATGATATTTGGAATTCTCCTTCTAAAATAATTGTTTGATAGATCAATAATAGTTAGACCAACAAAAATTCTTGGAATATCTCGATTTACCCCTTTCACCGCAACAACGAATGAGTAATACTCGATACCCATGTACAAATATTCTGGTTTTGTGCTGTTTTCCACCACATTCTTCACGAAACTAAAACTTTGAAAATATTTTGCAGGGAGTTGCCCAACAAACCTATTATGAGATAAGTCAAGAATCCGCAGACATGGAAATGGGAATCCAACAATAGAAGAGGTTGCAATGGTACCAGTAAACTTGTTTGATTTGAGGACAAGAACCTGCAACTTGTCAAGATCGCCTAACCAATAAGGGAATGTACCATTAAAGTGGTTGTTTCCGAGGTCAAGTGTTTTTAAGGATTGACACTTGGACAGGGAACTTGGCACCTCCCCTTCTAATTGATTTCCGTTCAAAATAAGCCCTTGAAGTTCTCCAAAATTATGGAAAACATTTGGAATGGTTCCTTGAAAGCGATTTTTCCGCAAGTCCATCATTATAAGAGAGGAGGTGGTATTTCCAAAGCATTGTGAAATCAATCCACCAAAGCGATTATTGGACATATCTAAATACCGTAGCTTTCTCATGTTGCAAATCGAAGGAGGGAACGGTCCATGAATCAAGTTGGACTGCAAATACAGTTCAGAGAGTCCATACCATTGAAATTGTGGCAAGCGTGTTATGAAGTTATGTGAGAGATTTAAAAAAAACAACTCATCACCTCCTATCTCCCCTGCCCAATGAGGAATTTGGCCATGGATTTCGTTTCCAGAAAGATCTAACCATTCAAGTTCTCGCATGGCTCTAAATGAATTTGGAAACACCTTTAGCTTGCAAGAGGCCAATCATAAGTGTGTAAAACCAGGGTTGACATAATGATTGGTATTCTTTGTTGTAACAGAGAAACCGCCGTGTGAGAGATCGAGATATTCAAGGTTTGTGAGGCTTGATAACAATATATCCAACTCCCATTCACCACTAAAATTATTAGATGAAAGGCCTAGTCTAGTTAGGTTGGTGAGTTTTTGAAATGTTTGCATATCAGTATGGCCAGTTAACTGATTGTTACTGAGGCCTAACACTACTAATGATGGAAGAGCAAATGATTCAAAAGGTACATTTCCACTAAACATGTTATTAGTTAGACGGAGAAATTCTAAAGAGGGGGAAGTAAACAACCAAGATGGCAATGTCCCATTAAGTTTGTTCAATGTTAAATCAAGATAAGTAAGGTGTGTTAGGTTAACTGAAATTTCCAAAGGGATATCGCCTGTTAAAGAGTTACCTCCCAAGTCGAGTATTTCCAAAGATTGAAGATTGAAAATGTCATGAGGTAATTTTCCTTGCAATCCAGTACTCGAGCCAAGATTTAGTAATTTTAAAGAAGAAGAGATGTTAACATCTCCAAATGGAAGTTCTTCCAAATTAGTAACATTACGAATCAGATCGATGTTATAAAGATTTGGTCTAAGCTTCAAATAATCAGCATTAACAGAGAGATCAAGAGAGACCATATTATGAAGGAGTGTGATTTCCATTGGGACTTGGCCAGAAAAATAACAATTGGAGAGGTTGAGATGTGTGAGACTATTTGAAAACCTTACAATTTCACGTGGAATTTGGGAACCACCCAAATCATTGTAAGCGAGGTTGAGTGTTTGGAGATGAGGAAGGTCGAAGAGAGAGCTGTTAGGATGGATAGTACCTTTTAGCCTTCCGCAACTAACGTCGAGACCGATAACGTCACCGGTGGAGTAGTCGCAAGTAACTCCATTCCAATTACAGCAATCTGTACTTGTGTTCCAATTCGTTATTATTGGATGATAATCAGAACCAAGCCAATCTTGACAGTAGTAATATGTTAGGGAATAGTCTGTGCAATTGATGGATGAAAGGTTTTGTTTAAAGAGAAGCAAAGCTTCACTCTGTTTTTGAGAGCATTTATGATTGTTATTCAAAGCAGCAAAAGTGGTGAAAAAAAAGAAAAGGAAAAAGATAATGAAAAGTTTTGAATTTGTGTTTTATATATTTGAATTTGAATTGCTATACACATTCATACTTGCTACACATATATATACTAACACTGCAGGGTCTTAGTTTTGAATATGATCGAAATATGTGTGTGGTCTTAGTTTCATTTCTAAACGTATCACTTGGGTACCAGTCTATCTAAATTGATAGGCACTAAACTTTAATTCCTTGTCTGTTTATACACAATTCTAACTTTTGATAGCGATGAAAAAGAATCTTTAAACACTAAAGGAAAATGATGTTTGGATGATTCATTAGACCGAAGACTAAATTGAACCAATAGAAGTGTTCACTGCAGTGAAGAAATGTCTAAGAAAGATAGACTGGGATGTAACTGTTTGGGGACCAACAACTTTGAAGTATACGAGGGTTTAAGAAGACTTCAAAGTAAACTCATCTTGGTCTACAAGTCATTTGTCAGACTTGTCATCTGGTGGTCCTTCTGAACCAGCTAATGAGGTAATATCATAAGCACGTCAATTGCTTGTTTGAAACTTATTACAAACCTTCCTTGATTGTGCTTGATGGTTGTTCAATGATCTCTGTAAACCGGGCAGGATTTTCATAGAACGTGGACACATTCATGGGGGGGAGGTTAACCCAACCATTAAATTTGTAATTTGATGCCCGTGTAAAAAAATTAAACATCTTGAGATCTGAATAGAGGTTCAAGTAGAAACAAAATCGAGTTATATTCATCAGCATTGGTCGTCTTGTTGCTCGCGAGTAGCTCGGCTTTTTAAGGCTCAACTCGTGCAGTAATTGGATCATCACAGTGCCTTACTAGCTGTGTGATCATTTACATGATTCTTCATTGGTCATTTATACACATGCTTGTTTCATTGGCTGGATATAAGAATCCGTCGGTTTTGCATTCTTCCTACCTTCACTTGGTGAATATGATCTTTCCTTATCTGATAATACATTTTTATCTCTTAGTCTTTTAATAAAATGAAAGGAAATGTAAAATTGGGTTTATTAAATCAACGAAGTTACCGGTGTTCTTGAAGAACATATAAGTTTTCATGTGTCTATTTTTGTTATTTGAACACATTGTTTTGCTTCCATTGTTGCAATCAAATTATGAATTAGCTGAGGCACGTGGGTTAAACAATAAAATTATTCTAGTGTGTTTCTTTTAGGATGTTCAATGGTGAAGCATACTTATAGAGTTATAGGTGATGTCTTAAAACGAGAATTAACTAAATTAAATGAGGAATTTAAAATAGTGACATACTGATATCTAAAATTCTTATGCTTGGACATAAAATATGTAAAAGACAGCAGAGATGCAGTTGGATCTATTTTCTTTTTCACTTTACACATTAGAAATTTGGACAGTGTTCGTTTTCAAGCGGTGTTCGTACTGGACAGTCAGAGTAGGTACCGAGCCTTTTTTTTGAAATGGGTGCTGTTCTGCACTTCTATTACACCTCCATTTGATCTCAGTTCAATACTTGATACTTGAGTCTTATTTTATCTTGCGTTGCAATTCTCTCATGTAATCTCTTGTTGGAAGATTAGTCTCTATATTAGCATGTTATTAAGTCTAGGGGTTAAAGTGTCATATTTGCTTGAGTCCCAAGCTTTACGTTTTCCTTATTCTGTTTTTAGGAACCGACTTAGATGTCATTGTTAGAGTCGGTTTATCTCCCCCCTCATATCTATAAAAGGAGGTGAGGGGGGGGGGAGGGGTCTTGTACGTTATTCTTTCAATACTAATCATTCGGTTAGGGTTATATCGTGTTTACTTTCTCGTCTCATATAGTTCTTGAATTGATCTTTTCCGCAAACTAGATATCAGGATTGTTGGTGATCGGTAATCACCAACAAGTGGTATCAAGAGCTTTGGTTCGCGAGATATCTGGTATTCTAGGTTCGATCAAGTTCGAGGGTTTTGTTCTTGCGACCAGTTTAAGGGAGCAACAGGTGGTTTTTCTTGTGGTGTTCCAGGTTACGATAGCAAGGGAAGAAGATTCAAGCAAGGGTTTTTTGTTTTGAAGGGTTTATTCAAAACAAGTTCAACCCAAGGTTTTCTTTGGAGCTTCGGGTTTTCGAGCTTCAAAAGTCGTTGGGTTTTTGCTTGTGACTTCAAGGTGTGCGACAGTAAGGGTTTCGAAATTCCGGTTTTGCGAAGGTTACTTGAAGTGTAAGACATCAACTTCAAAGGTTAGCAAAAGGGTTTCGGGTTTCGGTTTTTCGGGTTCGAAGAACAGAGGATTACTTCAAAAAGTTTTTTAAGTTTTCGATTAGTTGAGGTTATCGACAGGTTAAAGAAAGCTTAAGGGTTGTTGATTTTCAGGATATAGAAGATCGACAATAAGTTCTGGTGTCGTTTTATTTTTCTGTCAACAAAGAAGATAGAAGACAGAGGTGATTTAATAATTTGGAGGGAAGATATACCAATTATTAAATTCATTGGTTATTCATTATTTAATAAATAAAAAATAAAGAAAGACATCAGTGGTAATTCTCTTTTGAAGTTGCACGTGATATATTTTTATTATTAGTTTAAAGAGTGTGATATTTAATTATCATAAGGTTTATTACTAATAAGGATAAAAGATGACGGGAGCCAAGTTTGACATCGAAAAATTTGATGGAACTGGTGATTTCGGGTTATGGAGAGTCAAGATGCGTGCTTTATTAATCCAGAACGGATGTGAAGCCGCTCTGGAGGTTTTACCCAGAGACATGGATGCTGCAACGAGAGTTGAGCTAAACAAGAAAGCTCATAGTGCCGTGATTTTGTGTTTAGGTAACAAGGTACTGAGAGAGGTTACCGGGAGACGATGCAATGGGTTTGGACCAAGCTCGAGACTTTGTATATGACAAAGTCCTTGACAATAAGTTGTACCAAGAAAAGTTGTATACATTCTATATGCCGGCTGGACGTACGATTTCCGAGCATATAGATGAGTTCAACAAAATCGTTCTGATTTAGCAAGAAATATTGAGGTAAAGTTCGAGGATGAAGATCTTGCTTTATTATTACTCACTTCTTTACCAGCATCATACGAACACTTTGTGGATACCTTGCTTTATGGACGGGAAGCTTTGACTTTGGAGGATGTGATGGCCACATTGAATTCAAAGGAAATCAAAGAAAGATCTAAGGCGAAGGGGGATGACGGTGAAGGGTTATATGTGAGGGGAAGAACTGATCGCAGGAATTCGCATCAGTCTAGGGGAAAGTCAAGATCGAAGTCTCGAGGTGGAAGACTCAAGTGTTATATTTGCCAATCTGAGGAGCACTTGAAGAGAAACCGGCCGAAAAACAATCGCAAGAAGTCAAATGGTTTTGTCAAGAAAGATGATCAGCCAAGCTCCAGTGGTTCGATTTATGACTGCCTGGTGATGATGGTTATGAGTGCAGAGGCTCTGCTAGATTGGATCATGGATTCAGGAGGTTCATACCATATGACACCAAGGTTAGATTTATTTTTGATTTTCGGAATGTGGATGCAGGTGGTACTGTTGGGTGACAAGGAGTGCAAGATCGAGGTATTGGCAAGGTAAGGGTACAACTAAAAGATGGGTCAAGTTTTGTATTACACAATGTCGTATATTCCCTGAATTGAAAAGAAACTTGATATCACTGGAACTCTTGAAAAAGAGGGATATACCGTAAAATTGCAAATGCAAAATCAAGGTGATTAATGGTTCCGGTGGTTGTTTTATCTGGAACCCGAAGGAAAATAGCGTATACTCTTTGGATGGTCATGCAGTGGCGGGTGAGCTTAATGCTAGTGTTGAAGAAAAGCAGCCTTGCCCAGTTTGGCACAAAAGACTGGGACATATGCTGAGGCGGGACTACAGGTGCCGAAAAGCAGGAGTTGTTTGGCAAGAAGAGTCTAGGTAAGCTCGATTTTGTGAGAATTGTGTTCGGGAAAGTCACATCGAGTCAGCGGTGTAGGAAGGCACACTACTGTGGAGTGATAGACTATGCTCATTCAGACTTATGGGGTCCGTCTCAGGTGGAATCATTGGGAGGTAAGAGGTATTTCTTATCTATTGTTGATGATTATTCCAGGAGGGTATGGGTTTATATTCTCAGGTTCAAACACGAAGCATTTGGAAAGTTCAAAGAGTGGAAGCAGTTAGTAGAGAATCAGACTGGGAGGACGGTTAAGAAGCTTAGGACGGATAATGGTCTTGAGTTCTGTAACCAGGAGTTTGAACAGCTGTGCACTGAGAGTGGGATTGCTAGACATTTGACAGTTGCCTGGACGCCGCAACAGAATGGATTAGCAGAACGGATGAATAGAACTCTCATGGATAAGGTACGCTGTTTATTAATTCAACGGATTGCCCAAGACCTTCTGGGCGGAAGCGACATGTACGGCCGCTTATCTTATAAATAGGTCACCATCGACATTGAGAGAAAAGACTCCTATGGAGATGTGGTCGGGACATCCAAGTGATTATGGGATGTTGAGGATTTTCGGCTGTGTCGCATATTCACACGTTAAACAAGGTAAGCTCGAGCCGAGCAAAGAAATGCTTCTTTTGGGGTATCCTGAAGGTGTGAAGGGTACAGGCTATACAGCTTGATAATGAATCACCTAAGATAGTCACTTCTAACACGGACGGTCTTCAATGAAAGTGTCATGTACAAAGACACGTTGAAGGATTCTGGTGTAGGTACTGATAAGTCTGTTGAGGAATTACAGGTTGAGGTGGAACTGCAGAGGTTAAATAATCGTTCGCTTGAGGAAGATCGCAGATGATCAGGAAGATGCCGATGATGAAGATGCAGGGATCGATCATGATCAAACACCGGATCTCACAGATTATCAGTTGGTTCGATAGAGAGCCAGGACAAGAACGAAACCTTTGAGGTTTCGGATGAAAGTATTATACCGCTACGCTTGCTGCAGCAGAGGAAGAAGATACTCATGAACCATTAACATAACAGAGGCGCTTGCTTGTGAAGACAGTTCTAAGTGAAAGCTGCTATGGATGAATAGATGGATTCTCTGAGGAAGAATAAGACCTATGAGTTAGTAGATCATCCAGCTGGGCAAAAGCTGGTGAGTTGCAAATGGCTGTTCAAGATAAAGAAAGGGATTGAAGGTGTTCAAAAGCCTAGGTACAAGGCGAGGTTGGTGGCTCGTGGATTCACACAGAGGACAGGTATTGACTACAATGAAGTATTTTCTCCGGTAGTTCGACACACATCTATCCGGGTTATACTTGCATTGATCTGATGTAGAGATTATGAGTGGAGCAACTTGATGTAAATACGACATTTTTACATGGAAATCTTGAAGAAGTGATCTACATGAGGCAACCACCAGGATATGAACAAGGTAACAAGGTATGTTTGTTAAAGAAATCCCTTTATGGTTTGAAGCAGTCACCTAGGCAAGGGTATAGGAGGTTCGATGAGTACATGCTGAGCAACGAGTTTAAAGTAGCAGCCATTACTGACCTGCGTATATTACAGAGTTATGCACCGTGAGTATATCCAACTATTGTTATATGTAGATGATATGCAGATGTCTTGCTTGTAAAAGCAAGGCTGAGATTGGGTCTACCAAGTCTTTGCTTAAAAAGGAGTTCGACATGAAGGAGCTTAGGGAAGCAAAGAAGATTCTTGGTATGGAGATCATGGGATCGAGTCGCAAGATTCTAAGGGTGTCACAATCCGGGTATGTTTCTAAGATTTTAAATAATTTTAGAATAGACAATGGGAAAGCGGTTAAGATGCCATTTGGTGGGCACTTCAAGCTGTCGTTGAAGGATTGCCCGGTTAGGGATTGTGATGTTGAAAGGATGAGTAAGGTGCCGTATGCAAATGCGGTTGGGAGCTTAATGTACTTGATGGTGTGCACGAGGCCGCATATATGCGTATGTGTGTAGTTAGAAGATATTTGGCGAATTCGGGTAAAAAGCATTGGGAAGCAGTGAAGTGGATTTTGAAATATTTGCAGGGCACTGCAAACGTGGGTTTGGTGTATGGGACAAATCGTGACAACCATGTGGACGTAATGTGTTTTGTTGATTCGCATCACGCTAAGGATCCGGATAAAGGTAGGTCTATCACCGTTTCGCTTTAGTACAAGGATGTGTTGTGTCGAAGGCAACGCTACAACACGTGGTGGCTCTTTCAACTACAGAGGCGGAGTATATGGCCCTTACAGAGGCTGTGAAGGAAGCTATTTGGCTAAGGGGACTCTTGGAAGAGTTGGGCGTGGAGCTTAACACTGTGGCAATTAATTGTGATAATCAGTATGCGATTCATTTATCGCGAAATCATGTTTTTCATGAAAGGACTAAGCACATCAATGTGCGTTATCACTTTATCGGAGAGGTCTTGGAAGCAAAGACGGTTGAAGTTCTGAAGGTGGGTACTGAACACAATGCTGCGGATGCCTTGACGAAGGTGGTACCTGACTTAAGTTTCGGCAATCTGCTTGGAGTTGCTGAGTACGCAGTATAGGCTAATATAAAGCCTAAGGTGGAAATTGTTGGAAGATTAGTCTCTATATTAGCATGTTATTAAGTCTAGGGGTTAAAGTGTCATATTTGCTTGAGTCCCAAGCTTTACGTTTTCCTTATTCTGTTTTTAGGAACCGACTTAGATGTCATTGTTAGAGTCGGTTTATCTCCCCCCTCATATCTATAAAAGGAGGTGAGGGGGAGGGTCTTGTAACGCTATTCTTTCAATACTAATCATTCGGTTAGGGTTATATCGTGTGTTTACTTTCTGTCTCATATAGTTCTTGAATTGATCTTTTCCGCAAACTAGATATCAGGATTGGTGATCGGTAATCACCAACATCTCTAAATGGGAATTGCCTTCTTGTGGCCTCTACTTGTTTGCTTCACTTTATCTTCTTTGTTCTCGAGTCTGTGCTTTACTTTTGAGTTTGGACAATCCGAAATTGAAGTAAAGTAGTAAGAACCACTGAATAAACTCGTTATAGTTTATCAATAGTAATGGATTTAACGCTTTGTTTTTGTTAAGCTAAATCTTATGTCAATGCTTTATAACTGAATTTGGATGTTGTATCGTCCTATTGTAATTCTTTGTTAATGATTTGCTCTTTAAGAAGTCTGGCTAGCTACGGATGAGATAAAAAATACTCATATGAACCCGTAGATACATAGAAGATTATTGATCCATAACCGTCTTATATAAACAATCATTTATGAAATGTGTATCAGGTTGTTGTCGGTAAATTATAATTATGCCTATTAACTTTTTAAGTCTGTCGGGTTTACATAGCTAATTATTTCAAATGGAGTGAGTAACTGCACAGAACTTGAACTATGACTCAACCATTACAACCACTGTGCTTATGGTCATCGTGTCCATCGCCTTTATGGCAATGGCAACCCTTGTAACTACCACCTTAATAACCACCACTAATGTCTCGATTATGACAATCTAATTCCTTACAAGACCGAGCCTCATTGACTCTAACGTTACGTTTGTCAAGACTCCGACTATTCATCACCTTACCAACTCAAACAAAACTTAAGCCCTTCATACAAATCATTCCATCGATCCTGAGTGAGGAAATCTAACTAATTAAGGATTTACAGGAACTTAATGATGTTTTGTATCTTTATTTATGTTTGTTATAAAAATATACAGTAGGTAGGAATTTGTGCCAAATGAAATAGTGGAAGAGGTTTCAAAAGTGCATACTGATGAGGTTTCTTGTCCCACATCATGAAAGGTTTTAATGGATATTTAAATAATAGTATGTCCGGATTCGAACTCGAGACTTCGGGATTGCACACATTACGTATGAGAATTGATGTACATAATTAATATAAATAAAACGTTATTATTATTAATTATTAATCACTAAATAAAACATAACGATAGTTAAATGATTAACGAGGTTTGGTTAACGGTCGTTAAATATTAACTATAAGGACTAAGAATGAAATTAGATGTCGGGAAAGTTCTAGAATCCCCTTGGGATTGAATAGGCCGATCGGTGGAGGGTTTCCAAACCCAATCCCACTCAAACTTGTACTCCAAGATATGTTAACTATAAATACAAATCAATGTATTCATTATTGACTAACCTTGGATCACTTTGATAACCTAATTTCTCTTCTCCTCTCCTCCCTCTTTCCCTTGGCCGATCGTTAACCCCCTCCACAAAGGGATCGATTTTTCCAAGTGAAAGAAACTAGTGTTTGGTTTATTTGTGATTCAAGGAACTAGCTTTTCCACATCAAATCGCTATTAGTACGTGTGTACAAGAACGAAGAGCAAGCACACTTGAGCTTGTATTCCTTGGTGGTCGATTTTTTGGGTGGACGATTTTGTGAAACCCTTATTTAGGGTTTTGGTTTTTGTTACTTGATCACATCATTGTTTGATTACTTGAATTGCTAAAAGGTACGCACTTTCTTGTTTGGTTAATTAATTACATATATTATTCCTATTGTCTTCCTGCTTGCTTTGATGGTGTTATTTGTTTTATGTATAATTGTTATGAGTATAAAATTCCAACAGTGGCATCACGAGCCGTTAATATGATGTAATTAATTACGGAAACACATAAAAATTGAATCTTTATGATTATATGCATGCTTTTAATGGTTTCTAGGGTTTTGAATTCGAAACCCTAATTTTTTATATATGGGTCGATTACCCTAATATTTATATAATTAGGTTTTAATTTTGTAAAACTTGTAGAAACCCTAGGATTGCATGCTTATTTTATGTGGTTAATTAATGAATAATTGTTATGTGCCATGTAATATGCGTATCTTGGGTGATAATTGTTATGCGGAATCCATGGTGGAACATGCATGTTTTGCCATGGAGTATTGTTTATTGGTTATTGATTAATTGTTAAGTGATACACACATGTTTTATTTATTTAATAATTATCGAATTGGGGAAGACCTCAATTATAACTAATAAAATTCGTTATGTGCTAATTGGTATACTATTAACTTCGGCTTACGCAATCGACTTGTCGATGTATGTGGCTCATCTACCTTGCGAGATGAAAGTCCTAGTTAATGTATGCATTATTTACGCCTAGAATTGTTATTAGAGTTTATTGAAATAATTATGCATGTGGCTAATTGTTTTTACATATGTTAAAATTGTTTAGTTATATGTTTATATTATTTGAGTGTGTTTAATTTTTATTAAAGTGCTTTTTGTTTATATAAATTGTTGGACATGTTAGTAAGCAAAAAGGGTTTTTTGGAATAGAAAATTAAATAGACTAAATAATGGCGAAATTTGATTTGTTATCTAAGAATTATTCTTGAACTTTTAATCGATTGATGCGACTGTACTAAATGGTTAGAACGGCTCACCCACTAGAACAAACTATAAAGGGGTATTTAAGAAGTGAGCACAGTCTCGCTGAAAGGATGTCTAAGGTTATGCTATTGCGCTTACACGGTCCTCTGCCTCTGTGAGTTCGATTGGAGCTACCTAGTATAACCATTCAATGCACGAAGCATCTTAGTGCAAAGTTGTAAGTTTCTCAACGCATCGATTAAAACTTTGTAGAATTCAATCTTAGCAATTAAAAATCTAATGTAAGTTTTTTCGAAAAATATTATGTTATAAAGTTGTATGCATGCTTCTTTATACATAAGTTTTGATTACATATCAAAAATTGTACCCTTTAAATTTAAGTTTATGCCATCTAATGATATGAAACACTTGAAGTTGTAATTTAGTTATGTGAGACCTTGATCTAGATTACAATACGAGGTGAATTATTTAGTTGTGTGAGACCTCAGCTTTATGATTTGCAGTTTCTAAATTAGATAACTTAATTAAGTTGTTAGTGAGACCTAAGGCTTAAGGCATGAGATGGGATGAAACATGCTTACGTTTTGCATTAATTGTTTTGGCAAAATTGTAAATCCCATAACTTTTGGAATTGAAAACTTGTTTGTCAATTATCGTTTTTCAACGATTACCTATTCTATACTTTCACCACTAGCGGATCAACTGATGTGGTGAAACTATGATAATGAGGATCCAAAATTCAAGGAAAATTCTATGGTTAATATTTATATTGACCAAAGGGTATTTTATTTTCTTGAATGATTACTTATCGAAAGTACTAACTTTTGAACTTTTATTTCTGTAGAAATGGCTCAAGCTGAATCTCCTGCACTAGCCTCGTCGTTCAAATCTATGTTTGATCGAGAGAAATTTTGTGTAGCGAATTTCAATGATTGATATCGGCAACTAAGAATTGTCTTGAGGGTTGCCAAAAGACTCAATTATTTGACTACGCCTTGTCCTCTGAACTGCGGTGATGCTACTGCTGAAGCACGAGCTGCGTGGCAATCTGAGTATGACAAGTATAATGAGGTCGCTTGCATTATGCTCGGGAGTATGAACTCAAGCTTGCAAAAGCAGTTTGAGAATTACTTCCCTAATCTCATGCTTGAAGAATTGCAAAGGTTGTTTGAAAAGCCTGTAATTGTAGAGCTGTATGATTTGATAGATGCTCTTCATAGTTGCAAGCAAGGAGGCGGGAAACTGTAGCGCCACTGCCTGGAAATGAAGAGTTACATGGACCAGTTGGGGCGTTTGAACTATGTCTACCCTAATGACATACAAATTGGCCTTATCAACAGATCCCTTAATAAGGAGTTTGATGGTTTCGTGCGCAATTATAATATGCATTGCACGGGAAGACAGTCAGGTGAGGTACATGCAATGCTCATTGATTACGAAAAGGTTTGCCCAAGAAGGCTTCTACACTGCGGTTTTGACCATCCGAAAGGGTAGAATTTCTAAGCCTAATAAGACGCTAGCGAACAAGAAAGGGAAAGGTAAGGGTAAAGCTGATAAAGGAAAACAAGTTATGACTTATCAGCAAGAACCCAAGAAGTACCCTCCCAAGAAGCGTGAAAATCCGAAGAAGGATATGGCTTGTCATCACTGCACCGAGGTTGGACACTTGAAGAGGAATTGTCCACTGTACCTTGATGAGTTGCGCAATAAGAGGTATAAAAATCGCACTTTGTGGCGGTACTTGAATACTCTTTTGATGATAGAATTATTTGCTTTTCCTCATAAAATAAATTCATGGGTATATGATACTGGATGTGGTATTCACATATGTAATACACTGCAGGGACTTAGAGGAACAAGGAAGCTTGCCTATGGACGCAATACACTGCGTGGGTAATGGAGCACATGCGTCGTTGAAGCTATAGGCACGTTTGATTTAGTTTTACCTTGGGTTTAGTACGTCATTAAGCGATTGTCATTACGCACCTTCCATTGTTAGGGTGTCGTTTACGTTTCCTTGTTAAAAGATATTGGTTTCGTTCATACATTTCTTGATTATGGAATTTGATTTCTTTAAATGATGTTTTTTACTTTAATGTTATTCCATTAAATGGTGTGTTTGAAATTGATTTGCATGATAATGTTGTTGATAAAATAATTACGTCTTTAGCATCAATAATTAAAGAATCAAAGGTGATTTGGATTCTTCATTTCTTTGGCATTGTAGACTTGCTCATATAGGCAAGAAACGCATGCAACAATTTGCAACGATGGGCTTTTGCAAAACATCAATGATGAATCATTTGATAAATGCGAATCTTGTATATCTGGGAAGATGACCAAGAAACCTTTTACAAATAGTTTAGAAAGGGCTTCTGATCTTCTTGGTGTGATATATAGACGTATGGGACCACTAAGACATCTGTCAAGAAAGGGTGCTAGCTACTTCTTAACCTTTACTGATGATTTCAGTCGTTATGGTTATGTTTATTTACTTAAACATAAACATGAAGTCTTTGAAACATTTAAGGTTTTTAAGAGTGAAGTAGAACTGCAACTAGGAAAGAAGATTAAAGCTCTTTGATCCGATAGAGGTGGTGAATATTTAAGCCAAGAGTTTAAAGATTATCTAGCTGAGTGTGGTATTGTCCAGCAACTCACATCTCCATATACTCCACAACAAAATGGTGTATCTGAGAGAAGGAATCGTACATTGCTAGATATGGTGCGATCTATGTTTAATCTTACAACTCTTCCCTTATCCTTTTGGGATTATGCTTTAGAAACTGCTTTGTTACATATTGAATATGGTTCAAACTAAGAAGGTTGATAAGACTCCTTATGAAGTGTGGTATGGGAAACCTCCCAACTTGTCTTACTTAAAGGTCTAGGGTTGTGAGGCGTTTGTTAAACGTGACTCTGCTGATAAGCTACAACCTAGATCTGTTAAGTGTATCTTCGTAGGATACCCAAAGGAAACTATGGGTTACTACTTTTACTTTCCACATGAAAACAAAGTAATTGTTGCTAGGTATGGAGAATTCCTTGAAAGGGATCTCATATCTCATGAATTCATGGGAGTTTATGATCCGGAAGATGATATAGAAGATACAACACCTTCTGAAAACACTAGCCAACCTTAAGTAGAACACGAGAAGTCACGTTCCACACGAGATTGAAGTGGTTCCCATTAGTAGATCCGCAAGGACTACGCGTGCACTGGCGTCTATGTCTCAATGTAGAAGCTGAGGAATATATGTTAGGGGATCTTGGTGAACCTGCTAACTATAAAGCTGCCATGATGAGTCCTGAAAAGGAAAAATGGCGAGTTGCAATGAATGGGGAAATGCAATCCATGAAAGATAACGAAGTCTGGATAGAGGTTGACTTACCTCCAAATGCTAAGGTAATTGGAAGTAAGTGGCTCTTTAAGATAAAGACTGACATGGATGGCAATGCACACACCTATAAAGCTCGTCTTGTAGCTCAAGGTTATACTCAAACCTATGGGGTAGACTACGAGGAGACATTTTCTCCTGTAGGAGACATTAGAGCTATTAGGATTCTTATAGCCATAGCTGCGTACTATGACTATGAGATATGGCAAATGGATGTCAAAGCTGCCTTCTTAAACGGTCGCCTAGATGAGGACATCTATATGGCGCAGCCTGAAGGGTTTGTGAATCCAAAGTTTCAGAAGCGTGTATGCAAACTTCAAAGATCCATTTATGGATTGAAGCAAGCATCAAGGCAATGGAACAAGAAGTTTGATGAAGAAATCAAGAAATTTGGTTTCACTCAAAATCTTGATGAGCCATGTGTGTATCACAAAGCTAGTGGGAGTAATGTTATTTTCCTTGTCTTGTATGTCGATGACATATTGATCATGGGAAAAGACATTCCAAGTATGCAAGATGTAAAGTCTTATCTTGGAGAGTGCTTTTCTATGAAGGACTTAGGGGAAGCGGCATTTATTCTGGGAATCAAGATCTACCGAGATAGATCAAGGCGGTTAATTGGACTAAGCCAAAGTGCTTACATTGATAAAATATTGAAGAGATTTAGTATGCAAAATTCCAAGAAGGGATATTTGCCAATGCAAGTTGAACATGGCTTAAGTAATAAACTATGCGCGTCAACACCTGCTGAGGTGGAATACATGAGAAAAGTTCCTTATGCTTCGGCTGTAGGATCTATCATGTATCTTTGTAAGATGTACAAGGCGATGTGGCGTTTGCACGAGAACATTACCGGTCGGTATCAACAGAACCAGTGTGAAACACTGGCATGTAGTTAAGAACATTCTTAAGTATCTAAGGGCTACTAAAGAAATGTTTCTAGTGTATGGAGGAAATCCGGATGCGAGAACTTGAGGTTACAGGGTTTTTGCGTCGTCTTTCCAAACTGATAAAGATGATATGAAGTCTCAAACTGGTTATGTCTTTGTCATTAATGGAGGAGCAGTTGACTGGAAGAGCAAGAAACAAACAACGGTTGCGATGTCTATTACAGAAGCTGAGTACATAGTTTGCCGAAGCTGCGATGGAAGCTGTTTGGATTAGGAAATTCATTTCGGGACTCAGAGTAATGCCCTCAATTGAATTACCTTTAAATGTGTATTGTGACAACTCTGCTGCAATAACATTTGCCAATGAGCCTGGAGTCATGAAGGGCGCCAGACATTTTCCTCGTCGATATCACTATGTTCGAGAACAAGTCGACATAGGTGAAATCAATCTACTCAAAGTTCATACAGATGATAATCTAGTGATCCTTTACTGAAACCTTTGCCAAAAGAAAAACTTCTGACCATCTGATGGGATAGGACTGCGTTTAGCTAGTAGTTTCATGCAGATCTGTGATTAGTATTTGGATAAAGGATGTTATGAACAAATATTACTTTAATGAAATAAAATAGTTGTTATGTTTATTTTTCATTTTTTAATATTATATCCTATATTTGCATGTTTAATCCGTGAATAACTTATGTTATTCTAAATAGTCCGTTGTCGATCAATGATATGGGAATATCATTGAATTAAGACAAATCTGAGTTTTGGTAGAATATACTTTTAAAGTATATTGATGCGTGGGACATACCAGATTCACATGATATTCAATGAATTGAATATTGGACTCATCCCAACTTTACATGATGATACTTTTGGATTTTATCATTAAGTATATCATGAAGTGTTTATCCTCAGACTTGAGATACCGGATAAGCGATATGAATGTAGTGCATTTGTGTAAGATAGTCTAACGCTATCCGTGGCGGTAGTTATAAGGGCTACTTTTCGGAAGTGTTGCAAAATTCATGAGTTATGTTTGTAGTCAAGAGAATTTGTTCCTTTGAATTTGTTTCAAAGCATAATACTATATTTGGGCCCTCGTAGGGTTGACAAGATGTTTGTATGGCCATACCCAAGATCTATCCGGAATACGTTCAGATGATTTGGTAATCTTGTTCAATCATATACAACGAAAGCGAGAATATTAACTTATTAAATGACTTGATCCATATTCATAGTTAATGTAGTATTAGTAACAAAAGGATAAGTAAAATGATGAATCATTAAATGGTTTTTTCCAGGAGACCATGCTTGATTCGATCTGGGGGCGTTGGCGTGTGAAAGCTAGACTAACCAATGTCATTACTATATTTAGTAATATCCAAGTGGGAGCTGAAAGGTTTTAATGGATATTTAAATAATAGTATGTCCGATTCAACTCGAGACTTCGAGATTGCACACATTATGTATGAGAATTGATGTACATAATTAATATAAATAAAACGTTATTATTATTAATTATTAATCACTAAATAAAACATAACGATAGTTAAATGATTAACGAGGTTTGGTTAACGGTCGTTAAATATTAACTATAAGGACTAAGAATGAAATTAGATGTCGGGAAAGTTCTAGAATCCCTTGGGATTGAATAGGCCGATCGGTGGAGGGTTTCCAAACCCAATCCCACTCAAACTTGTACTCCAAGATATGTTAACTATAAATACAAATCAATGTATTCATTATTGACTAACCTTGGATCACTTTGATAACCTAATTTCTCTTCTCCTCTCCTCCCTCTTTCTCTTGGCCGATCGTTAACCCCCTCCACAAAGGGATCGATTTTTCCAAGTGAAAGAAACTAGTGTTTGGTTTATTTGTGATTCAAGGAACTAGCTTTTCCACATCAAATCGCTATTAATACGTGTGTACAAGAACGAAGAGCAAGCACACTTGAGCTTGTATTCCTTGGTGGTCGATTTTTTGGGTGGACGATTTTGTGAAACCCTTATTTAGGGTTTTGGTTTTTGTTACTTGATCACATCATTGTTTGATTACTTGAATTGCTAAAAGGTACGCACTTTCTTTTTTGGTTAATTAATTACATATATTATTCCTATTGTCTTCCGCTGCTTGCTTTGATGGTGTTATTTGTTTTATGTATAATTGTTATGAGTATAAAATTCCAACACATCCTTTGAGTTAGCTAAAGTGGCAGAGGCTGGGAGGTGTATAAAATAAGATGTTGGGATAGGTTTTAAGCATCTTTGCGCTTGGGGCAATGACGCAGCTAATGAGGTAATAACCAGTAGCGGTCAATTGCTGGATGAAAACTATTTCCAAACCCCCTCCTTGGCCTTGGGTCTCCCTTGGCCATCGAGAATTTTTGGAAGGGCTCCCTTTTTAAGGGTAAAGCCCTACATTCTCTAGTTAAAATTTTACAACTCGATGGAATGTTTAACCTTTGTATTTTGTCAATTTATATAGTTTAGGCATTTTAGTTGTATGCTTTTATCTACTAAAAAAAGTTGACAATCTCTAATATTAACAGGGTTTGGCTGTGTTTTCATAATCTCTAATTCTAACTCCCTCAAACACAAAATCTAGTCACTCACTCTCTTGGGACAGGGCCAAAAGACAAGCCATCGCTAGCCCTCAACTCATCGATGTAACTCCTAACCTCTTTAGCAATCATCTTTCTCATGACATCCACAAGACACGTGTCCTCAATCTCCACCGTCCCCTTTTCAACCTCATCATCCTTCTTCTCATTTCCAGGTGGCAACAACGTCAAAACCGTCATCCCATCACAGCTGCTGACGTCACTCACACTCACACACCTCCTTTTATTCTTCTTAAAACCCAAACCCTCATCATCATCAGATTGAGTCGACTCGCTCTCAGAAGAAGGCCGCGTCAGAGTAGTCCACGTCGCCTGAGAGTCGAGTTCCAGTGATTCTTAATCGCGTTGTCCGTACGACCAGGCAAAAGCTTGGAAATGACGGACCACTTGTTGCCGTGGATGAGGTGTGCACGGAGGATGACGTCATCTTCATGAGGAGTGAAAGGGCGGTGTTGGACGTTGGGGCTGAGCTGGTTACACCAACGGAGACGACATGACTTGCCGGATCTTCCGGGTATACTTGACCCGATCACAGACCAGTTCCTTGCACCTTGTGTTTCCACTAACTGTATCAGCTTGGCGTCTTCTTCTGGGGTCCATGACCCTTTCTTCTTCAATAAGTTAACGTCGTCGTTTGATGATGATGACGTCATTGTTTTTTGTTTTGAAAACATGGAAATGGAAATGTGAAGATGTGAAGAAATGTTGTTATAAGAAGGTGGGAAGTTAGGTTTAACCGTTTTGTTTTGGGATGGAATGGAAGGGTGATGGAGGGTGGTTGGTTAGTTTGCATGAGGATTCATAAATTGCTCGTGCAACTTTTATTTATTTAATGGAATTATGTGTAACTAATTTGTAACAGCATCATTTGTTCGGTTACAACCTTTTTTTTTTTTTTTTTTTTAAGTATATATTATAGTGTGTGGTGGTGAAAAGGAGATGGTAGTAGTTTCGTCGAATACAAAAGTATCGTAAGTCGTCATCGAAATAAAAATGAACATAACTTAGCCAATCAAGTTAGCCTAGCTCAAATGCTAGAAGAAAAAAAGCTACAAAAGATACCCTCAAGTATGCAACAACATAAAAAAAAGTCAAAAACTACTTTAATTTTTTTGTTATTTATGACTTTTTTATATAACACAGTTTATTTACTAAATATCTAACTGAGATCTAGTGATTTCCTTAATAAAAGAAATACGTGCTAAAAGTCTCTTGATAACGAATAAAATAAGCCCAATATTGATAACTTTTGATGTAAACACGATTTTACAAAAAAGTTTCAAGTTAATACATATATATCTTTTAAATAATATAACTTTTAAACTATACCCTTAACCTATCAAATGACTTTCAAAATTATCCTAAAATTTATTTAAATTACAGGGGCAAAGACGTACACTTCTATGAAAGTTTGAATTATAAAAAAGTCAATTCCTTTTTATATAACAAAGTTTATTTACCAAATATCCGAAAAATATCTAGCAATTTTGTCAACAAAAATTATACTGTCTGAAAGACCTCCGGTTTACAAATAAAACGAGCCCAATATTGATATACTTTTGACATACGTACAATTTTTTTTTAATTAATTAATTTATTTTTTTAAACACTATATACTAAAAATCATTATGCGATGAACAGTAAAATAGTGCGCAACAGTACGCTACAGTGTAAAACAGTGCGCTACAGTTTTTTTTTGTCCCTTTGGTTATTGATCCATTGCAACGTTAGTCCTTAACGGCCTTTACTTAACAGTCGTTACAAATTTTTAGCAACAATAGTCCCTAAAGACTAAGGGTGTGTTTGTTTCATTAAGATGTTTTGGGTGCAGATAGAGCTTCCGCATCTTACTTGGTAAAGGTGACTAGAAGTCTAAATCACGAGCGAAATAATGTTGTTTGTTTTGTATAAGTGTCAGAATGATTTTAAGTGTTTTCGTTTTTTTTGCAATTTGTTTATTAAACCAGCATATAAGATTAATAAGTAACTTATGTAAATATGAAACAAGACTTTTATCATAAATATAACATAGTTAATAAACAATCAAATATAATATATATAAAAGTTTACAAAGCAGTAGAGGCATAGACAAGTCTCTCTCACCTTTCTTCAAAGAGTCGGATGTTATATGCAGCTGTTAACTGATTTGGGTCTTACTCAATGAAAAAACAAACAAGCAAAGCGTCAGCCCACCTACTGCTTTGGTAAGAGTAAGAGGGCTAGTAAGATTTTTTTTTAAAAAACAAACACACCCTAACTTTGTAACATTCCACTATCAAAAATATAACGAGCCAAACACTATTTGTTAGAAAAAATGACATCCCCATTTACAACATTTACTTTTTAAAAAACCCCTTGCACAAAAAAACCCTCTTCCGCTATAAAACTTTTACGGTAAAAAAAAAATACCTCCTTAACGTATAAAATATTTTTTAAAAAAAACCCGCCGCAACGCACGGGTACACACACTCGTTTTAACTTTTAACTAACGAGCTAAAACAGTTGCGGCGGGTGAAACTTCTCTCGTTATCCTCAAAGAGTAAACAAACAAAATAAAGTCGCTCACTCTGTTGGGCCAAAACAAGCCAAAAAAACTCATCAATCTATCTTTTTCATGTGTCCTCAATCTCCAACATCCTCTTTTCTTCTTCTCCCCATCATCTGCAGGTGGCAACAGGGTCAAAACCGTCATCCCATCACAGCTGCTGCTGAAGTCACTCACATTCACACTCACACACCTCCTCCTTTTTTACTTAAAACCCAAACCATCATCATCATTATCATTATCATTATCATTATCATCTGACTTAGTCGACTCACTCTCAGAAGACCGAGTCATTTCTATATGCTCGTTTCAGTTTTGTGTTCTTCCCATCTTCACTTGTCTAACATAAATTTGGAGCATCATTTAAGAATGACTTCCAGTTGGTTCTTTCTCTACACTTTTACATTCATTTAATTTCTACACAGCTCATATTCATAGATCCGGGTGCACCTACACTTGATTACTATATAGTTTTGTAAGGTTCATTTCTTAACATTCTTGGGTATATAAAATGCGTTTTACAAGTTCATGTAGTTATATGCTTCTATTGCCATGAAATGCTTTCAAACCCATATTAATTAATACACCCAAACAGTTTATAGTGAATGATACCAAAATGTCCTTGTACATTCAGTTGTCAAATATGGAAACGATAAAAAAAGGAGTACCAAAGCCTTCTTCCAAAATGGTCCACTGTCTGCATTACCTTTAATTGATCTCTTCTCATACCATGGCCGTGTTCTCTAAATCTCACATGTATTTCCATTCTCCCGTATCATCCTTAACGAGTGTGGGAATGGCCTTCTTGCTACACTTTGTGTTCACCTCGGCTCTTCTTCTTTGTTGTGAAAAATGTGATCTCCTTTCGAGATCATCTTGGGCCCATTCTAAGGTTTTGGATACACTGTATATCCTGTTACGGATATATCTTCACAGCCTATGGCAATGTTTTAAACAATTTGCATAAAAAAAAAAACCGTGAAACTTAGGTTGTTTGTATAATGACCCGAAAAAAAAATAAAATAAATAAATAAAATAAAATAAAAAATAAAATAAAATAAAATATATATGCTAGAATTAATGTTCTTAAAGAAATTATCTCGAACTTATTAATAATACCCGACAAATGGAAAAATAGTTATATACTTGTATTAAACTTAACATTAGCTCAAAAAAAAAAAAAATGCATGACACCTGGTAATGAGTAACACGTGGGAATGCTTATGAGTATAACTTCCTTTTAAAGTTTCATTTTATCGAGGCACATACACTAATATTATCAACAAGGTACTTATCTATCTACGATCTTTAAAAAAATCAACTTTTGAGCCTTATATCTCTATCTCAAGTTTTCACTAACTACTATATATTGGATCATACGGTGGGTTAGAAGCTGGAGTTGAGCTAGTCTTGGTATATAGCTCGTTTTTGGGGTACGGTTCTGGTTGTTTGAGTTGAAACCCCGCTCGAGTTAAGTTGATTCGTTCGGTTCGTGTTCGGGTAAAAAAAAAAGTTCCGGTTCGTTCGTTGGAAGTTCGGTTTAAACTTTTGGGTTTAAGTTTCTTGGTCATAGGGATTGTACCGGGTCGTTTTTGTACTTCGTTCGAGTTCGATCTCATTCGTCCTCATTGTCGCTTTAGAGGTGAAGCTCAATCCATAATTTTGATACAAATCGTATGTTATATACAAGTAGTATTTGTCTTAGGTTAAGACTATATGACCATAAAACCATGTATGCAAATATGAGTAACTGAGTAAGAATCAACATGGTCATGTCCTTTATAGAGTTAGGGAATGGATCTAGTGATAAGAGTTATTTAAATGAGAGGAATGAGAAAAAATTTTAGCCACAAAATTCAAATAAGAAAAAAAAAAAAAAAAAAAAAAAAAATTGAGAGATGCATATATTTTTGTGGATGCATCTAAGATTGGTGGTTGAGGTCCCTTCTCATTCTTCTTATCTTAATTAAATTTCTCATTTGATCCTCACTCTATAGAGTTATATGATGTTTATGAAATCGACCAGTTTAAATAACATGGACATGGTTACTATAAACAAGTTTACTTTTGTATCTTACTATATAAGAAAATTAAGTTATACTATATGAGATGTTACTAAGATTAAAGAAGACAAAGACGAAGACGACTTGTGTGTCTTCCAACACGAAATCAATTCCTTTTTAGGTGGGCGAATGTGACAACTCGTAATTTCAGGTCATTTTACAAACTTTGAAAATTTTTACTATTCATCTCGGGAATTTACTATTCATCGGATATTATTCATCATTTTACTATTCATCATTTTTTATGTCGATTTGATATTCTGAGAACGTATTTCAAAAGTTTACTATTCACGAAATACTATTCATTCCCGGAGAAAATCACTATTCATGCTTCACTATTCATCATTTATCGTAAACTAGATTTACGAGTATCAAATTCGCGTAACCGTAAGGGTTTAGCTGCGAATTCATGAACATATCATTAAAGACATTTCATATAGACTAGGATTAGTCTACATATCATTAGCAACATCATCATCATATTAGCTCATGCATGGTTTTGCATTTTTCATTAAACGTATAATTTCCTATTAAATAAACGCTATCGCGTAATCATTTATTTTGAACGCTTGATCCGACACTTCCAAAAATTATCCTAATATAATTTTATACTCATATTAAGATTATAAAAATTATATTATTAGTTTACCCGGTGTTTTAAATTTATTCTGTATATAAATTGCTATATATATATATTTACGACGGTTTTCGTAAATACTACTCGATAATAATTATTTCACTAAATTTTTGTAAGAAATGTATTTGTATAATTTTTATGACATCGATATATTTTATTTTGTTCCGTTAAAATTTATTTATAACTAACACTACCCTAAACGCTTATTTAAACTCACAAATTACCTATTATACTTATACTAATATACATTATATCATCTAAAATACACCAACCTTGTTTTTCTTTTTACTCTTGTCGACCAAAAGGATGACACAACAAATTTTTGACATAAAAATCCTTTAACTAGACTACACCTACACAAGAGTAGATTAGATATTTTTACTACAATTATTATTATACAAACACTTACACATACATACACATAACATAAGGTGTAAAAAAAATAAAACACTCCCCATTTCCTCTTGTATGAACCGCCAAGGAGAAGACCAAGAAGAAAACCAAAACTTTTCAAGGATCAAGCAATTTTACAACACTAGCATACTCTTAATTAAGGTTTTGCAATAAAAACCTAGGGTATTTAGGAAAAACCTTGTTCTATAAACCTCATCACTTTACTAGTAAGCATTTCATGATCACTTTTATTCTTCCATATTCATACTTTGGTTATTTTTATCATGCTTGAGGAAAACATGCAAGTTATATGAGTATCTATACCACTTTATTTGTTTTTAGTACTTATAATGAATATATATCATCCTATAGTTAATCCCTTGAAACATATCATTTTGATGATGTCTAGGAACCCATGACACCCTAAGAAGGTGTATGGTAGGTTTAGAATAGCTTTGGTGTTGATTTGAAGTGGTTAGAATAAGTATTACGCTAGAAAAATCAATTTCGACAACTATAAATAAGGGCCTGATCAATTTTGCTAAGTCTGGAAATTTCGACAGTTTTTAAAATATTTTGGGCTAGATATTCAGAAAATATACTTTAAAAGCTGCGTGAAAATGTGGTCGCGAACGGGTTAAAGCGGAGTTATAACGAAGAAGTTATGCTATTTTCAAGATTAACGACGAAAACTATATTTTCCGGAAAATTCAGCATGCTGTCCATATTTTTACGGGTCAAAAATGAGTCTCAAGCGTTATCTAAATGAGTCCATTTATCAATAACATATTAGTATACTTTAACACGAAGCTAAGGACATATAAAATGTAGAAAACGGACTTATAACGATTAAATTACACGTGTTTAAATAAGGTTATCGTAACTTTTTATACAAGTATATAACACTTATATATTTTTCCTATTAGACAAAAACTAGTTGCCGCTAAGGACCATGTTGAGAGTCATTTTTAACATCGGGGGAGTACTTTTTAGAAAATGATGTCTTCTAGTAAAAGTAAGTTCACCTAGCCTATTTTCCAAAATGTTCAACCGTTCGTCAAACGGAGTTGTAACGAATAAAATACGGTCACTCAAACTTTGCCGAAAATTACCCTTAAACGATATTTTTGGTAAAAGTACCCTACTTTACCTATGTCTTTCTCCATAATCGAGACCTCTGTGATAAAAATTTAAAAGCTAAGACTTTGAGATAATGCTACAAGCTTTCCAAAACCATTGAGTTTGTTTTCTAACACTCGATATTCACTATTTTACGACTAGCTTTTCGAGGCCATTTAGTCACTTTCATGAATTGTCAAATGACATTGTTTTACGACGAAAAGCTATAATTTCATAATAAGTCACTAAATGATTATCGTAGGATATCATTTCAACGAAAATACTTGTAAAGTAATTTATAAACTGTCAAGACGTTATAAGATTATTTTTCGACGATAAACTTTATTTTCAAAAACTCACAAGTGGTATAGATATCATACGAGTTGCATGCATAACATTACATCATGACTTATTATAGATCATATCATTCATAATAGGTCACGGTTAGAGATTTGCGCTACATTTCAGTGTACTCACTTTTGCCATCGCATCATTGTACCAAGTGAGTTTTCATAGCCCCGTTTTACAAGTTTATACATTATTTCAAACCTACGAGGGAGAATACATCGCACATCATTTTTATTACGATGCCAAGTATATCAAATTCATTACATTGCTTAAGTTACTTCATTGCCAATTGAATGTCCCCATTTCATAATCATGAACCGCTAATTCCGGAAGAAGCGAGGGTGAGTGAATAGATCTATTGAGGGTGACTCCTCCATCCGGGTTGGTGGTCCCAACTGGTTAAACGGATGCATTTCATTTAATATCACTAATTGAGTTGTTTGGCAAAACACTCTGTGGCTTAACATCGAGAACGGTCTAGCTTCGGTGTCATGTGCTTATAGCAATTGTAACATTTTTATGTGACATATTTGTCATACATGGCCTATACTTGTGGTAGTCGTATTAAACATTTTTCATAAACTCTATGAACTCACTCAACCTTTGTGTTGACACTTTTAGCAATGTATTTTCAGGTATCTAAGGCACATACTTCATGGCATGCATAAGGACTTATCATAGAGTCGCGGTGATGACGCGTCTCACATGGATTTTATTCACTTTAAAACATCGTTTGGATTGTATCAAACTTATTTCCGCAAATGTTGACTATCTTTTTGGGACCTATCTTTTGTAAACTCTGAATGTTTTATTATATCAAACGATGTGCTTTTCAAACGACACTTTAGGTCGTTCAATATAACTGTGATTGTGGTGCTATGACAGTCAACCCCGTGAATTCCATTCCGCTACAAAACAGGTAATTTGGGGGTGTGACAGATTGGCATCAGAGCTTCGATTATAGAGAACTAGGTTGCATCATTGACCCTATACTATAACTACATCATCATAGCATCTCATCATTTCATCATAAGTGCATATTCACTATACATGCGGTTTCATACGTACATTTTGCGAGTTATTTACTTTCATTTCAAACTGATTGTCACATAGATGCCCTCAGATACCCATTCCATTATCACTTCTTAAGATTCTAACGTGGAGAATGCCTTGTCATTCCATATCTCAATTTTAACATCAGTTGACTCATCACCGATATCATCGGATGCTTGAAGACGAAACCTTCAAGGAGGGTGAAGTCGCCTCACTCCTACGTTCATCACCACATGTCGAGTTACACACTATTCACACATTAAGTCACTAAACCATCACTCATTTTGAAAAATAACCTTAAACTTATCACCTCCTATCACATCTCTTTAGAGCGCTTATTCTTAACATAAGACTTTGCTATGTCTCACCTTTGCTATCCAAAATTATGTAGAGGATAGTATAGCCGAGACACTAAGGAAAGAACGAGCAATGGTAGGCTGCTTTAGCGAAGCTAGACTTGCTTACATCGAGAAGGTTTCAAGAGGTGGTACGCTCTTTGTCCGTGATATGGTTTCAGACAATGAGAAACTACTGGAAAATTTCATTGGAGGACTTCCACAAAGTATCCAAGGAGATGTAACTCCTTTTGATCCACAAACAATTGAAGAATCTACACGGATAACTCAAATACTCATGGCCCAAGTTGTGAAGAGGGAAAACATTATCAACAATAACAACAACAAAAGGAAATGGGAAAACGACCAGGGAGGTTATAGTAATGACAATCAAAACCGTAACACTAACCATCAACAACAACAGAATTGAAGACAAGAAGCTACAATGGTTTATGTCGCTACACCAACACAAGGCAAAGGTTATCTTGGAACATACCCATTATGTAATCGTTGTAAGTTTCATCACTCAGGTCCTTGCCCTGCCAAGTGCCACAGCTGTCAAAAACTGGGACACCTCGCTAGAGATTGTAGAGGTAAAGCTATAATTACATGTTTCGGATGTGGGGAGGAAGGACACTATCGGAACCAGTGTCCCCAAAACCAAGGTCAACAAGTTGAAGGTGCTCATGGGGAAGCATACATGTTAGAAGGAGGAGAAGCTCAACAGGATCTCAACAACGCGGCAGACTGAAGAAGTTTAGAAACTAACAGTCTTATTTCCTTATGTATTATGTCGTACTAAGTTTATCTCTTCTCTACTATTCGGATCTTTATGACTTAAGACTATGTACTATTTGATAAACCACTCGTTGTGAAATATTCTCATCTATCGTACTTTAATTTCCTTTCCGATTTGTTATCACTTACAAAAATTTTACTTTCTTTACTTTAACTGTCATGTGCACGACATGGTTTAAATCTCTTTAACACTGAGAGTTATAACAACTAAACCAAACGTCACATTATCGTTCCTTAAGTATACATAGCCTAGCTAACTATGTCTAATTCTGGATGGATCATGTTATGTTGGGAGCAGTTATTTATAAATCTTAGTGCAAGCAAGATTTTCACATATTCCTAAAAGTCAAAGTAATGCTCATCGGAGATATTCTTCCAATATTTTTTTTTATTTCTATCGAGGTGTTTATACACTCTTAATCATCGATAACCGTAACGACACTTCCTCATGTCTTCTCTCCTCGTTATTCATCACAAACCCTAAACCTGAGAGACCAACACGAAATCAATTCCTTTTTAGGTGGGCGAATGTGACAACTCGTAATTTCAGGTCATTTTACAAACTTTGGAAATTTTTACTATTCATCTCGGGAATTTACTATTCATTGGTTACTATTCATCATTTTTATGTCGATTTGATATTCTGAGAACGTATTTCAAAAGTTTACTATTCACGAAATACTATTCATTCCCGGAGAAAATCACTATTCATGCTTCACTATTCAGCATTTATCGTAAATTAGGTTTACGAGTATCAAATTCGCGTAACCGTAAGGGTTTAGCTGCGAATTCATGAACATATCATTAAGGACATTTCATATAGACTAGGATTAGTCTACATATCATTAGCAACATCATCATCATATTAGCTCATGCATGGTTTTGCATTTTTCATTAAACGTATAATTTCCTATTAAATAAACGCTATCGCGTAATCATTTATTTTGAACGCTTGATCCGACACTTCCAAAAATTATCCTAATATAATTTTATACTCATATTAAGATTATAAAAATTATATTATTAGTTTACCCGGTGTTTTAAATTTATTCTGTATATAAATTGTTATATATATATATATTTACGACGGTTTTCGTAAATACTACTCGATAATTATTATTTCACTAAATTTTTGTAAGAAATGTATTTTTATAATTTTTATGACATCGATATATTTTATTTTGTTCCGTTAAAATTTATTTATAGCTAACACTACCCTAAATGCTTATTTAAACTCACAAATTACCTATTATACTTATACTATTATACATTATATCATCTAAAATACACCAACCTTGTTTTTCTTTTTACTCTTGTCGACCAAGAGGATGACACAACAAATTTTTGACATAAAAATCCTTTAACTAGACTACACCTACACAAGAGTAGATTAGATATTTTTACTACAATTATTATTATACAAACACTTACACATACATACACATAACATAAGGTGTAAAAAAAATAAAACACTCCCCATTTCCTCTTGTATGAACCGGCCAAGGGAGAAGACCAAGAAGAAAACCAAAACTTTTCAAGGATCAAGCAATTTTACAACACTAGCATACTCTTAATTAAGGTTTTGCAATAAAAACCTAGGGTATTTAGGAAAAACCTTGTTCTATAAACCTCATCACTTTACTAGTAAGCATTTCATGATCACTTTTATTCTTCCATATTCATACTTTGGTTATTTTTATCATGCTTGAGGAAAACATGCAAGTTATATGAGTATCTATACCACTTTATTTGTTTTTAGTACTTATAATGAATATATATCATCCTATAGTTAATCCCTTGAAACATATCATTTTTGATGATGTCTAAGAACCCATGACACCCTAAGAAGGTGTATGGTAGGTTTAGAATAGCTTTGGTGTTGATTTGAAGTGGTTAGAATAAGTATTACGCGAGAAAAATCAATTTCGACAACTATAAATAAGGGCCTGATCAATTTTGCTAAGTCTGGAAATTTCGACAGTTTTTAAAATATTTTGGGCTAGATATTCAGAAAATATACTTTAAAACGAAAACGTGATCGCTTGAACGGGTTAAAACGGAGTTATAACGAAGAAGTTATGCTATTTTCAAGATTAACGACGAAAACTATATTTTCCGGAAAATTCAGCATGCTGTCCATATTTTTACGGGTCAAAAATGAGTCTCAAGCGTTATCTAAATGAGTCCATTTATCAATAACATATTAGTATACTTTAACACGAAGCTAAGGACATATAAAATGTAGAAAACGGACTTATAACGATTAAATTACACGTGTTTAGATTAAATTACACGTGTTTAAATAAGGTTATCGTAACTTTTTATACAAGTATATAACACATATATTTTTCCTATTAGACAAAAACTAGTTGCCGCTAAGGACCATGTTGAGAGTCGTTTTTAACATCGGGGGAGTACTTTTTAGAAAATGATATCTTCTAGTAAAAGTAAGTTCACCCAGCCTATTTTCCAAAATGTTCAACCGTTCGTCAAACGGAGTTGTAACGAATTAAATACGGTCACTCAAACTTTGCCGAAAATTACCCTTAAACGATATTTTTGGTACAAGTACCCTACTTTACCCATGTTTTTCTCCATGATCGAGACCTCTATGATAAAAATTTAAAAGCTAAGACTTTGAGATAATGCTACAAGCTTTCCAAAACCATTGAGTTTGTTTTCTAACACTCGATATTCACTATTTTACGACTAGCTTTTCGAGGCCATTTAGTCACGTTCATAAATTGTCAAATGACATTGTTTTACGACGAAAAGCTATAATTTCATAATAAGTCACTAAATGATTATCGTAGGATATCATTTCAACGAAAATACTTGTAAAGTAATTTATAAACTGTCAAGACGTTATAAGATTATTTTTCGACGATAAACTTTATTTTCAAAAATTCACAAGTGGTATAGATATCATACGAGTTGCATGCATAACATTACATCATGACTTATTATAGATCATATCATTCATAATAGGTCACGGTTAGAGATTTGCGCTACATTTCAGTGTACTCACTTTTGCCATCGCATCATTGTACCAAGTGAGTTTTCATAGCCCCGTTTTACAAGTTTATACATTATTTCAAACCTACGGGGGAGAATACATCGCACATCATTTTTATTACGATGCCAAATATATCAAATTCATTACATTGCTTAAGTTACTTCATTGCCAATTGAATGTCCCCATTTCATAATCATGAACCGTTAATTCCGGAAGAAGCGAGGGTGAGTGAATAGATCTATTGAGGGTGACTCCTCCATCCGGGTTGGTGGTCCCAACTGGTCAAACGGATGCATTTCATTTAATATCACTAATTGAGTTGTTTGGCAAAACACTCTGTTGGGGCGTAACATCGAAAGCTTCTAGCTTTGTCATGTGCTTATAGAAATTGTAACATTTTTATGTGACATATTTGTCATACATGGCCTATACTTGTGGTAGTCGTATTAAACATTTTTCATAAACTCTATGAACTCACTCAACCTTTGTGTTGACACTTTTAGCAATGTATTTTCAGGTATCTAAGGCACATACTTCATGGCATGCATAAGGACTTATCATAGAGTCGCGGTCACGATGTAATGCTACTTTTATATGAGTGTTTCTTGGTTCCTCTCACTTAGGACTTATACGCATGGTGAGCATAATCTTTGGCGTTTGGTTGATTTAGATGTTCACTGTGCTATTATAGAACCCTGGATATCTAGACAGGAGTTAGGAATACCGAGCAACTAGTCATGGAGGTACCATGGCCGCGTCATTAGGCACTAATGGCGTGACACTATCTGTGGCGGTGTGATTAGTCCACGGCATTTCCCCTTATGATTGTGATATGATTTTATTTGCTCGCGTGGGAGCCTTATGGTGAGAGTATTATGATTATGATTTGATTACTTGGGGAACCGTATGGATGCATCCAGGCTATGTTATGATATGATATGTATATGATCTGATATGATCATGTGGTCGAGTAGTGTAGTGCCATACACACCTTCCGTCGATTTTAGATGAATTGGAGTCGCGACCAGTGTATCACTATGATTTTTGATACGATATGATTTTAGCACATGGGAGTGCACTTGATATGACATGATGTAGGATACTCGGTATAAATATCCCAAACCTTTTTCTTCGGCCTTATAATATTTAAATACTCTGATGTTGAGATGTTGCTATGATGGAGAAATTATTTTTGATCTCGTTGCATTCCTCTCTTTGTGTGTATATATATATATATATATATATATATATATATATATATATATATATATATATATATATATATATATATATATATATATATATATAGATATATATCGTGTTATTGTTACTTTATCTACATCCGCAAGACTGACAGAATTAGCTCGGTAGCATCTTTCTTTTCTCTCATGCGTACTCAGGGGTTGAATGGGGATGTGTGACGAGAGCTAGCAGGACCTTAGAGATCATTCACTTGAAGACATTATTTTCAGTTACTTTAACTTTTGACTTTGGACTTGTACTAAATAATGTTGGTGCTTTAACCTTGTACACTTAAATTTTAGTCTATGGTTGAACCTTGTTTTTCGAGACGGGGGCGTTACAATTAATGGTATCAGAGCCAAGTTTGATTCTGTAGGAAACCCTTAGGTGTGACCTGTGAGTTTTGGGTAGATAACGGGGTAGGATTCTCTTTCCTTCATCTTGTACTCTACCGTATTTGTGTGATTCTGATTCTAAATGCTTCCATATATGATTGTCTAAATCTCTTCTCTTATAGATACCTCCTAAGAGAAAATCCTCTAGTCGCTTTAATGTATCAAACAACATCAGGAACAACAACGCTACTGGAGTTCTCGATCCAGCTACGTTCAACGCAGTAA
This sequence comes from Chrysanthemum makinoi, assembly GCA_910596185.1. Lineage (NCBI taxonomy): Eukaryota > Viridiplantae > Streptophyta > Magnoliopsida > Asterales > Asteraceae > Chrysanthemum > Chrysanthemum makinoi. The sequence goes on from OU343218.1 coordinate 252,659,129, forward strand.
ATCAGGCAGTTGACAACGCCGTTGCTCAGCGTTTACCTCAGGCATTGGCTGAGGCTCTTCAAGCTTATCATAATGGTGGTGAGAATAATAATAATAATAATAAAAATAATACCAGGAATGCTGCTAACAAAAATCAACAACCGATGCAACTATTACTAGAGAAATTCTAAAAACAAAAACCAAATTCATTCAGTGGGGCACCTACTCCGATAGATCTTGAGCTGGATTGCTCATTTGGAAAAGATATTTGAGGTTTTGGAGTGTACTAAAAACCAGCAAGTCCGTTTAGCAGTTTATAAGTTAGAAGGGGATGCACAACGATGGTGGAAAACTTTGAAAGAAGCAGAAGGGGAAGGTTTTGTTGAAGCTCTTGCCTGGCGTGATTTCCTCGAAGTATTTTATCAGCAATATTTCTCTTATATTGATCGAGAGGCACATATTCGTGAGTATTCAACCATTAGATAGAAGCCTGGCGAGTCTATCACTAATTTTATGGAGCGATTCATTCGACTAGCTGGTATTGCGGGCACTAAGGCGGGGGATGCTAAAGAACAAGCTAGGAAGTTTAAGTGGGCAATTGATTTGAAGTATAGGAGCGACCTCGTCAACTTTAGGTTTGAGAAAGTTTCAAATGTAGCAAATGCGGTGAAAAATTTGGAAATGGAGCACGCTGACTTTGTTGCCTCTAGGTCTGAGTATAATAGGAAGAGGGGTAGGGAAGATCATGTTGGAGCATCTGATCAAAATGGTAAGTCTCACTCAGGGAATAATCGTAATTTTAATGATAGGTCTCATGGTGGTCTACAGGGACAGTGGCAAGGTCAAAGGCCAACTCAGAATAAGGGCTACGGGAATGGTCAGGAACAGTGGCAGGGTCAAAGATCATATCTGGCCAAGGGAAACAACTATGGACCAAGAACTCAGGATCCAGGAAGGTTTGTAGATATAGCTGACACAAGAAACCCAAATAAAATCCCAATTCCTTCATGTGTTAAATGCAGGCGTAACCATCCGGGTAAACCTTGTTATCTTGAGACGGGGCAATGTTTTGCATGTGGTTAGGTGGGTCATATGGCCAAGGATTGCACTTCTAAGCATAATATGAATCGTAATGGTGGTGGCAATAATCGGGGTACTACTGGTCGGGTCTATGCAATGACTGCACATTAGGCAGTTACATCTTCAGGTATAGTTTCTGGGATTCTTACTTTATGTGGTTGCAAGGCTTATGTGTTATTTGACACAGGTTCTACACATTCTGTTATTTCTTCTTCTTTTGCTCACCGTGTTGGTTTGCCTAGCTCATTGCTAAATTTGCCTATGTCTATTACTACTCCTATGAGAACTTCTGTGACTATTACTACTATTTATCACAACTTCCCTATAACAATTGAAAATAACATTTTCTTAGCTCAATTACTTCCTATGACAATGCATGATTTCGATATTATCCTCGGAATGGATTGGCTTAGTGAACACCAAGCCACCATTGATTGTCAATTTAAACGCGTGACTTTTGGAAACCTCGAGAGACCAAAATTTGTTTATCAGGGAGCTCCGGTTAGTGGTTTAGTTAAAGTAATTTCCGCTATGGAGGCGAGGTAACTTATTCATCATGGTTGTGATGGATATTTTGCGACTATAAAGGATCCTTCAAAGGAGGCTTCTTCACTAGTATATCAACCGATTGTGAATGAATTCCCAGATGTATTTCCCGAGGAACTTCTGGGGTTTCCACCAGAGAGAGTGGTCGAGTTTACCATCGAACTTGTACCTGGTGCTGAAACCATATCTAAGACACCTTATCGTATGGCACAGTTGGAGTTACAAGAATTGAAGGAGCAGCTACAGGAGTTGCTTGATCGTGGGTTCATAAGGGCTAGTGTGTCTCCGTGGGGTGCTCCAATTTTATTCGTGAAAAAGAAGGATGAATCTATGAGGTTATGCATAGACTACAGAGAATTGAATAGAGTTACTATTCGAAACCGTTATCCTTTGCCTCGAATTGATGTTCTTTTTGACCAACTTCAAGGAGCAAAATACTTCTCGAAAATATATTTAAGGTCTGGATATCATCAATTGGGAGTGCGAGCAGAAGATATTCCTAAGACCGTATTTCGTACTCGTTATGGTCATTATGAATTCTTGGTGATGCCTTTCGGTTTGACAAATGCTCCAGCCGTCTTTATGGATTTAATTAATCGCTTCTTTCATGATTACCTAGATAAATCTGTGGTGGTCTTTATAGATGATATCTTGGTATACTCTATGTCAAAAGAATAAAATGAGCAACATCTACGCACAGTTTTAGGGATCCTTCGAGAAAAGAAGTTATATGCAAAATTCTCTAAATGTGAATTCTGGTTGGAGCGGGTTGCATTTCCTGGGCATGTAGTATCTGCTAAAGGAATTGAAGAGGATCTTGCCAAGGTAGAGGCTATTACCAATTGGCCCCAACCTAAATCAGTTACAGAGGTAAGGAATTTCTTGGGTTTGGCCGGTTACTACCGACGTTTTGTGGAAGGTTTTTCGTCTTTGGCATTGCCTCTAACCCAGCTGATACGAAAAGGTGTGAGATTTGAATGGAATGATGAGCAAGAGAAGTGCTTTAAGGAGTTAAAGAAGATATTAGTGACGGCTCAGATACTTGCTGTGCCAGAAGGAACCGAGGGATTTCAGATTTATAGTGATGCTTCTAAGAGTGGTTTAGGGTGTGTTCTTATGCAACATAGGAAGGCGATTGCTTATGTATCTCGACAGCTTAAGCCCATGACTTGGAACTAGCAGCTGTTGTTTTCGCTCTCAAAATATGGCGACACTATTTGTACGGAGAAACTTGTGATATTTTTACTGATCACAAAAGTTTGAAGTACATTTTCACACAAAAGGAACTCAACATGAGGCAGAGAAGATGGTTAGAGCTCCTAAAGGATTATGATGCCAATATTCAATACCACCCGGGCAAGGCAAATGTTGTTGTAGATGCCCTTAGTAGGAAGAGTTATGGGAGCATGTCTTGTCTAATTACTCAATCGGAGATTGTAGCCGATTTGAGCCGTTTAGAGGTGGAAATATACATTGCTAAGGCAGATGGTGTCATAGCTCAGTTGAGAGTTGAACCTACCTTATTGACGCGTATTAAGGAAGCCCAAAAAGATGACGGTGAGTTGTGGGCTATAATACAAAATTTAGAGGATGGTAGACAAGAAGAGTTTCGTCTGGATGGTCATGGAGTATTATGGTACGGTGATAGGTTGTGTGTTCCAAATGATACGAATATTAGAGAAGCATTATTATCAGAGGCACACAGCTCTACAGTTTCTATTCATCTTGGTTCAACAAAAATGTACCGGGACTTGAAACAAAACTTTTGGTGGAGTGGAATGAAGAAAGATGTAGCAGAATTTGTAGCAAAATGTCTTACTTGCCAGCAGGTTAAGATAGATCACCAACGAGCTAGCGGGCTCTTGCAGCAGTTGGAAATTCCCGTTTGGAAGTGGGAAAATATTACCATGGATCTGGTGACTGGGCTACCTAAGACTTTGAGGAAGAATGATGCAATATGGGTAGTGGTTGATCAACTTACAAAATCAGCTCACTTTTTAGCCATTCGTGAAGGATACTCTGCTAGCAAGCTAGCAGAAATATTTCAGAAGGATATTGTTAGACTTCATGGCACTCCAGTGTTAGTTATCTCAGACTGTGACCCACGTTTCACAATGCAGTTCTGGAAGGGATTTCAAAAGGCTTGGGGGACGAAGCTTAATTATAATACTGCCTTTCATCCTCAGACAGACGACCAATCTGAAAGAACTATTCAGACATTGGAGGATACGTTGAGGTGTTGTGCTCTGGAATGGACAGGAAATTGGGACGATTATCTTTGCTTGGTGGAGTTCGCCTATAATAATAGTTGGCATGCGAGTATTGGCATGGAACCTTATGAGATGTTGTATGGAAGAAAGTGTAGATCTCCAATATGTTGGAATGAAGTTGGCGAAGAGATTATTGAAGGACACGCTGGTTAGGATTACTATCGAGAAGGTTGAGGTTGCAAAAGAGAAGTTGAAAGAGGCTCGCTCACGACAAAAAATTTATGCCGATAAGCATCGTAGGACCCTAGATTTTAAACCCGGCGATCATGTTTTTCTCAATATTTGCCCATGGAAAGGTGTTCAACGTTTTGGTATAAAAGGGAAACTTAGTCCGAGGTTTATTGGTCCCTTTGAAGTGTTGGAGAGAGTAGGAGAGGTTTCATATCGCATAGCGTTGCCCCTGGCATTATCTGAAAGATATAACTTTTCACATACACATCAAACCATAACACAAAGTGGCGTATAAGTGGAATTCTAGAGAGAGAAAGTTAGAGGTTTAGGGAACTTAGTGAGAGAAAGTGAAAGATATTATTATGAGCTCCAACTCTCTACCTTGGGAGGTAGAGAGTATTTATAGTCTTACATAAATCGCCACACATCGGCGTGGATCGCATACATGGGTAAAGACCGTCCAGTCCCCTCCACGGTGTTACTAAATTAAATACTACTTAACTAAATATTACTATGACTACGAGCTTTCTAACGATTACATATACTTGAGGTGACCGACTCTTTAATCCTGGGAATTTCTAATTCCTAACAATCTCCCCTAAGGGAGGTCACCTCAAACATATACTAAAATGACATTGAATACAATCGGATATTACATTAACAATTGATCTTGCATTCTTGATGTAGTACTTTGCTCAAAAGCTCGTAGTCATTGATTCCACTCATTGCATGTTTGGTTAATCCAAGTGGAGGTCTTTCTTGATCCACGTGATAATAATGTTGAGCCGACTTTTGAGATCATCACTAGTAGAAAATCTCTAATACATCCATTGTGGTGTTGGTATTATGTGATGTTGTGACATTCAGACCGACATGCTCACATTCTGGATCATGATATATTCTCATCAGAGTAGCGGAAGCATTTGTTGATTCATGATATTGGCGGCAGTAGCGAAGCATGGAGTAAGAATATCAGAGTCATTGATGCACTAATCATGATTTCTTTTGAGATGAATGTGTTAGGTGAGCATGCGGCTATGGATTGACCGCTTCATTACGATCGGTACAGCGTCGGGGTGTACCTGCAAATGACAGTTAGCAATAAAGCGCACGAAAGTGTCTTTGATCACTTTCGATGAATTGAGGTACACGCCCCACGGTTCCCGTTGATCAAGATACAAGCACTGTGATCGGTATAATTCGAAGAATTTCCTTGACAGGTTTAGCTACCGCCTCTAGCTGTTCTCAAAACCGGAGCGTCTCAAAGAAGACAACACGGAGTGAGTGAACCAGCGAATAATTTATCGTCCCAGCCGATTGATTAAAAGAAATTTGAAAAACAATCGTGTATTGCTCAATAGAAATTGTTTTGCAATATAACGAAGGTTTTAATGAAAATCAATTATCAATCATAAAACACCTTTTGATTTGAAAAATTAGTACACGGTCGACATGCTAATGAAAAGAGTTTTTAAAGCACAAAGACCGGTTTTTCAAAGGTATCCGTCAATCCATAACCTCGAACCGGGATTGATTCAAAAGAATGAATCGCCCCATTGTTTCGTTCGGTTGTCACATGGTTGATCTGTATAATAGATCTCACATGCCACCTACCAGGAGCTTGTTAGATGTTGGCTCGAGAAGGCTTTCCATCTTCATTGTGAGTATGTTTGCATATCACTTTCGGATGTTCGGCAATACCACAAGGATAGTGCGTAGGACTCAAGATATAATCTCTCTTTCCACATTGTGTGAAACAGAGAGTCTTCATTGAAAGTGTCCTAATGAGATTTATTGATGATCTCGTGCCTCTAGACTCAATTTGTGCATATTTGGATCCTATATCGGGAGACTAGGAGAGGTTCTCCTTCTTCAATATCAACAATCTCTAAGAGAAAGTCGATAGATAATGTCGGTTCCCGTGAGAATGAAACAAGTCCTTTTAAGAGGAACTTGAGTGGTTTGGGAAGTTGAAAGTGCCATCGGGTCCATGACGTCTTATATTCAATACCGATGTTACCATCAGTAGCATATGAATTGAACCCGGTTTCTGCCCTAAGGTTGAATAAATGGAGGGCTATTTGTTTTCACCCTATTCTCATTCAATTCTTTTTAATTCTTCAACCCCTCAAGTGCTTACCGAGACTTCATAACTAGAACCTTGTTGGGTTTATTCCATTACTAGCTCAGTCTTAGTCCGCACTCTTCCCATATCTCATTTTTCTCCTTTTATCATCATACCTAAGGAACTCTACACTAACTAGTGGATTGTCCCTCGGGTAGATCCCTCCGGCGGATCATGGGAACAAATACCTAACCTTATCATCCTTATATCACCGTACATAAAGTAAGGTTGGTCGGTCTATTTGGTATTGTTCATCTGCCATTGGAACCAATTGAAAACCATTTGAAAGTCAATTCAGATACTTGTGATATATTATCAAAGCATTTTGTACCTGAATTGTTTTTGATAATTTTAGAACGAGAACTCCCCCTCAACATGTGCATCAAGTATTTGAAAATGTTTTGCACACGGAGGCAAGAGAAAGAATTAACTTCTTTGATTACCATTTTCTAAAAGATATCAACATCACTTCCCTAATCGAATCAAGTAGATAAAGCATTTTGGGGAAGGATGAGGTTTTCATGATTTTGCTCCCCTCAATATGTGCCTCGAGATTTGAAAAGAGTTTTGCACATACTAGAGGAAACCTGCACATTGAGATAAGTGATCACGTTTCAAATCATTGTGGTTTAATATAGATGCTCCCCTCAATGTGTGCATGGAAAATTTGAAATCGTTTGTCACTTACGGGGAGGCAAACATGCTAATCACTTAAGAAACCATTTATCGAATTATCGGTTTAAATCCTATTTAAATCACAACTTCTCCCCCGATCACAATTATTAAAACATTTGAGATTTGTGATCTCTGTAGATTTAAATTGATTTTGAAAGCTTTTAAGGAGAATTGTGACTTGATTATGAAAGCGTTTTAGCCGATAAGGATCGATGTTGAGATTTTAATCTCCATTGGTTAAACATGCATGTACATCTTTTGAAAACAATTTAATGCCAAATAACTTTTTAATTTAATTGAAATCATTCTCCCCTCAATCAATGACATAGGTTGTTGATTGAGCGATAGAGATTTTGACAAGAGATAAGTCCCGATGATTATCAAAAATAGAGACCGAGTTATTTTTCAAAGCATTTAGTTTTCAGCAGATAAATGTTATAGAATCGGAGCATGGAATTTGAAAACATGGTAAAACATGGCTCTGTTCTTTCTTTTAAAACCGGGTTATTGCCGGAAAATGACAATAAACCATTGTTTCTCTTTCTCCCAAAAATATTTTTTATTTTTTTATTTTTGATTTTATTTTTTTATTTTTTTTTTTATTTTTTTTTAAATTCGAACAACATCTAAAGTCCCGTGTCATTCTTTTGAATGACAGCACAAAGACCGTAGATATAATCGAACTGAGAAAAACATGACAAAAATACAATAATTTTTGAAGATTTTTCGATATTTTCAGATTTTTATGGATTTTTGAAAGTTTTATATTTTTCTATTTGGTTTTATAGGGTTTTATAATTTTGTATTTTGTTTTTCGAATAAATATTTACAAGAGATAAATTAGTTTAAGAGAATGATGAAATGAGTACCGAGATAAAGATATCGTTCAAAGACGTTGTAGAAGAAATGAATCAACATCTCTTAAACTTTCGCCACCAAAGCATTCGAGGCTTCTAAGAAAATCGTCGGGACATGAGCCTTCTCAATTTGAATCTTTGGTAGCTTCCCCCAAACCGACAAACATCGAATAAAGACCATTTCCCTAAGAAGTAGAGTTGAATACAAAGCGGTCTCATTGATTGAAGCTCAGCACCATGAAGAACACGAGAACACCGAAGTAACAAGTTGAAACATTGATCGTCTCCTGGTGGTTATCAAATCGGATTAACTGATTACGACCGATCACATGAACCTGCTGTGCATCCCCGATGTACACCTTACTCTTCAAGATTGACCAGTTGTCTATTTAGGGGAACAATATATCAACATCTTCATTTTACCAAGTGCATTCGAGTTATATAACATATAACCAATCAACACATAATGTACACATGTACCCAACAAGAGTAGAGACGATGACATCCATGTAACATGTTGAGTCACTAATCATCTCTGTGGATGTCAACTCAAATAAGCTCAATTAGCTCGATCAAGTAAACATGTTGTGCATATAACCGGAAGCACTTTATCATAAACAGTATATAAGATGTTGATAGGCAGTATCATCTCACGTTCCAAATATTCTTCTCACATTTCTTCCAACTGAACACCAAGTAACATAATATATATCAATAAACTTGAAATCTTGTGAGAAGAACTCAAATAGCCCAAATGAATCTTGTGAGAATCAACTGCTACATAAACTCTCTCTGACTATCTTTATCAACCCATATGTAGACAATTTGAAGTGACCACTTTAAGAAAAAACCAATATACCAAACTTGGCTGAAGTCGAATTCTCAGTATTTGTGTCTTAAGCTTGCACTTAAAGATGGAAGAACGATGTTAGAATTTATGCACCAAACAAATCTCTTAAGTACTCAATACTCAATTAAAGTATGAGACATTAACACCTCTTGCGATTATCCACAGCGTAATATACGCGTGACACTGAGTAAAACAACGTAACTCCTAATAGTGATAGTTAACTGGTCTTCAACCATCCACCTCATTGGCGGTAACTAGATAACCTAATACTTCAACTCTAATTCTTAAGCTCGAGCAAGTTATCAAATAAGATCACGCCTTTGTGAACGTCAACTTCAACCTCAAATAAGTGATAAAAGAGTAACTCGAAGTAATCAACTTGTGTCAAATGTCCAACACGTGAATAAACATACAACCGGATGTACATTCACCTTGAATGAACGAGAACAAATGATGCCTCAACATCAATGTATTCTTCCTAAAAGTATTCATGTAGAGATCGATATGGAGGATACAACAAATAACTTCGAGCGGATGAGGTAGACATTTTCCTTGAAGTTCATGTGGTTGATTTATAGCATGCACGATGAGAGGAATAATAATCCATGAAGATTTGGCAAAGGAATACCAAAGAGCGGATCATTATTCAATAATGCAACTTACAATATCATGATAGTCATTATGAACGCCTTGTGAAATAACTGGAGATAAGGTTTCTTGAGAATTCCAAGAAGTACTTCTTAGATGGTGAACAGTTGAGTCAATAGAAACCGAGCATGAGCTTCAGAATGGATGATCAACATTAAATTGGAGGTTTAAAGTACTCATCAAACATATCTTTGAAAGACAATGAATCCCAAATATTGATTCCCAATTATCCATAGTAAGTGAAGCATTAGGCGTTGGAGGAGAGTCATCAAAAATCAAAACAATGAATCCCAGTTATCCTTAGTATATTCACTCTTCATCAAAAGAATATACACTCATTATCATCAAAAGTTAAGTCGTATAACCATTATTCAAACATCCATCATCATGTAGTATATTCACTCTTCTCCCCCTCAAAAATTGCATCCGAAGTTGCCATTTTTGATTTAACAAGAGAATAAGAGAATACACCAATGAACGTAGATCCACTTGATGACAGAATGAGCGTGGAAAAACATGAAGCTTGTTGATGAAGAATGTAGATGAGTATGGCCATTCATGAGAGAATTTCTCTTTAGTGAAGATAAAGCGCGAAGAGCGTACACTTTTCTTTTCTTTGAAGAACGGGGCCGAAGTGTTATCTGCGACACCATAATGATGAAGTACGAGGCACGGCCGATGTGAACAGGCGTCATAATTTAGAGCCCAGTTATATGTTTAGAGCGCCCGAATCCAAATACCAAGGGACGACTTTGTACGACTGCTTTGGATATGACGAAGACATAGAATTGGAAACATTGGATACCCACGTGCTCATGGGGTCCTTTTGGTTAGCACAAACAATCTTTGAATCAGCGGAAACCCTAGGTGCAATGTCATTGTCACTAGGAGCTAAACTAGTAGAAGCATCGGACTTAGTCGAGGGACATTTTGTGCTTAATGGGATTATTCTACCGGTTGGCTTCCAAACCTTAACAGGCACTACTCTAGGCATAGTGGATCTAGTTAAGGGGCAAGGTTTGCCATTCGTGAATATTCGACCTGTTGGCTTCCACTGAAATCCTACATTGGTAAAAACTTCCCTGTAGGTTTCGATGATTGCTTAATCTGTTTCGCTCTCCAAACTTTCTTAACTGGGTTATGAATCTTAGACCTCGAAATAACACATCACATTTATCATGATTACCAGAAATTAAACATTTTTTTTTGCATGTTTTGCAGACAAAGATAAGGCCTCGAATTAATTTTAGTAAGCTTGGAGCTAATACTAGAACTAACACGATTCTTTTGTTCAAATCAAACTTCTTGTCCCTATGGTGTTCTTTCACTTCCTTATCATGAACACTTTTAGTTTGCGTAATCCTATCCTTCTTTGCATAGCTTCTAGGTTTTGACCCGCTAACTTTAGTGTCAATCTTAACATCTGTAGAAGTAACGATGGGAACATTACATGGCTTCACTACTTTCTGCATTCCGGTCTAGAAGTCTTTGGGATCTAAAATTCTAGGAGGCACATCACAGGTTGCTTGCTTGAATTTAGATATGGAACAAGGCATATCAAGGGTCACATGCTTGGCTTTAGGCATAGAACGGATTTCTTGTTTGGCACTAGGCATAGAACAAGGCTTCACAGCTTTGCCTTTTTCACCTAAGGGTTTTGGACAAGTTGCAATTACACATTCAAGCGACTCTTGAGATCGTTTGGCACGGATGCAAGCAAACCTAACTACACTATCAAGAGGTTTGTTAATGAAATCCTCTTCGACAATCTCACGGAGACATTCTAGACTATCCTTAAGGTGAGCACAGTAGTCATGAAAAGCATGTTCATTATTCCTAAGATGAGGAGGAATATATTTAACTGTCACACTGTATTTGCAATCTAAGGGTGATTTTGAGACAACATTCTTATTGAAAACAAGTGGCAGTTTCCATTTCCCGACTTCTCAGATTCTCAATTTCCTTTTGTAAAGACGTTATTTTTTTGTTGTTTTGGTCACGGGTGACGTTTATTGAATCATATAACTCTTTAAAATGTCGTTTAACCTTTTCATTTTCTTCTAGAAAACTTTCGTTTTCCTTTTGTAAAGCATTTACTAGGTTTTGAAGATGAAACGTTTGAGAATTCTGAGAATCTAAAGGAGGAGGCATTTGGGAGCTGTCATATTGTTCGTTTGACCCTTTAATTGAGAGATTTGGGCTTTCAACTTTCGGATCGTGTTGCAATGAGCTTGAATCTGTTCATCACGTTTGTTAATTTGAAAAATTGCATCAAACTCTGGAGCATCTGAAGATGTCTTGATATTTGAAGTTTTGACATTTTCTTTGAGATGTTGATATTTGAGTTGTAAATTAAAATGCTCAACTTCTAGTTTAGAAAAATGTTTAACCAAATTGTCGTGATCATCCGGTTCAATTTTCTCGTTTAGTTTAGAATTAGTTTTTTCAAGCTCAATGACACGATCATGGGAGACTTTCGGGGCCACAGATAGTTCATGAAATTTGGAAGCATTAATAGAGCAATTTGAAGCAATGAAAAAGATATCTTGAGCAACACATTCAGTAATAAGAGTCTCATTTAAGGTATGCAAGTTCTTCCTCTCAATCTCATTATATTTTAGTGCACACTCATAATCACTAACTTCAACTACCATTGCATCAAATTCCTTTTCCATTTCTTTAATATATGATTTTGTCCCCTCTTTAAGACTCTCAAAATGATCTTTTAGTTGTTTAAAGAAAGGCATGACCTCGGTTAAATAACATTCTTTCATTTGCTCAAAACCCCTTTCCCCTTGATTATCCCATGGGTGTGATCCTTTTCTTACAAGTTTTCTCAAAATCAGTAAATAGTTGAAGTATAACATATTGGCTAATTAAGGTCTTGCTCTTAGTGGCAATAGTTCTAGGAACTAAATGCATTGGTGTATTTGGAGGATACACAAACGCTTTAGGGAATTTCCTACAAGGGGGATTCTTTTCAACAAGATTTTCACCTTTTTGCAAGTCCATATCCTTTTCCGAACACTTGTTCAGGGGTCAATAGAGTCCGAGGCTTAAACATGTTTAAGGATATCCAATTTTCCTTAGTGTAATCATGGGGTTTTATCGTTATCTTGTTCTTTTTACACTCGGGATCTTCTAGCTTCTTATTCATTTTCTCCTAGTGACTTCATCGATTTCTTATCTTCCTCGTGCACTCAGCAACTAGGTTTCTGTATAGGCTTAAGGATCTCATTACCATCATACAGTACCTTATGAGCATTTCTAGCCTTTTTAATTACCTCGGGATTAGGTTCCTCAACAAGGGGAATGCTATGCTTATCGCTTAAGACTCTATGCTTAGTGATCATGTGGCGATCGAATGGTATTCCCTTGTTCGTACAACTTATTTTCAAGCTTGTTTTTCAAAGTTTTTAGATTGGAAAAATCATTCAAAAGTTTTGATTCCTTAGCCTTGAATTCTTGCTTAAGCATTTTAACATTTTCTTGAAGTTCGTGTTTTTGCTTAGCGGTTTTAGAAAGCTTTTCTTGTAAGGAGTTTAACTCTTGTTTTAATACTTCTTCTCTAAACCTACTTTTCTAATAGTTGTACGTATTTGGACATCCATTTCCTGCTCACGGGTGGTCAACTCAAACTTAGCACGCTGTTCATAAATAGCAACGTGATCCTTATATATGTTAAGCTCAGTGGTAAGGGAATCATCGGCACAAATGCGTACTCATGCAGTTAATAATCATCATTTTGAGTAGAAGATGCACAACTAGGTACAGCAGAAACATCCATGCAACTTACCTGAGCATTGACATGCACTGTACGTGGCGGGTGCATCTCTATCGTGGGTGCATCCGAAGCTTCCATGGAGCGTTCCTTTGCATTAACTTGCACAGGTTGTGTGCGGTGCACCTCTTTCTCTTGTGAATTTGAGCACGAAGATTCCATTTTTCCATTATCCGACTCATCAATTTTTGTTGTCCTGACATTCGCATTCACAACACCCGATTCTTCAACATATACATTACCCAACTTATCACAACAATCTTTCAACGCACTTGACACTCATTCACGTCTTCATTCTTTTGAGCAGATTCTTCAATGTACTTTTCACATTATCCATGAGTTGGATAAATGTCTCAATGAATTCTGAATTTCCATTCCGTATGTTTTTGAAGGAAATTCAGGTCAAGTGTTGATCGTAATCTGTGAATATTCCCAATCGATGAATGGTGAAATTGTTTGTAGATTACTTGAAGAGTGCCTTTGGAACCATCCTTTTGAACCTCTTTATTGGTAAGTTGCAGCTTTAAGTGTTCTAAGTTCAACAACAAGCTTCTTGTCAATGTAGGTAAGTCCTGGCGGAAAAGAGCACTACATGTTCGATCCCCTATGGATAACTGGTGAATGAGGTGCGGATGAAGTAGGCGATAGGGCTTAATGCTGCATTTCATTTGCATGGCATTTTGTAGCTTGGGCAGTGCGATTCTCTCTCATTAGATTCTGAACACGGATATCTCACATCCTCATTGCTTAATTCAATCATCTTTAATCGTTCAATGTAGCCTACATTATCATTGTTGTCCACAACATCATACAGTTTAAGCACTTACGAAATCACCGGGTCAAGAGAGTAAGACATGATGTAGAAGGATGCACGGGATTTTACACGTCTATGATTTAAACCGAGAAATAGAATCTTTCGCGGGATTTTACTAAAATCAAGACGAAACCGTTAAGCAATGACCAATAGAAGGTGTTAAGATGACCGATGGAATGATACAATGAAAGAAGATTGTGTGATAGGACTTTAGATTGTTCGTGGGATAAGCAGAGATGTTGTTTGGTTGTGATTCGGATTGGTTTATGCCCGTTTTCCTAAGAAATTTAGGTCTAAAACTTAAAACCTCAATAACTTTTGTTCGGCGGATTTAGACCTCGAAGATTGACCGAATAAACTTTAGTTTATTCGGCGTGCCATTCTCCTCGTTCTCACGATCGTTTTGATGGGTAGAACGCTGAAAACGGAGTTACGGTTCAAAAGTTATGGCCGTTTGAAGTTTTGGCGGAAAAATCAACCAAGTTAAGCTACGAATTCTTGAACCAAGTTAAGCTAACAACTAATTCATACCATGCTAAGTAAGCTAGAGTTCCAAGTCGCTAGCCAGATGTAAGTCGCTAAGTGGTAACTCGCTAACACTCAAGTTAAGCTAGCAAAATTTCGTGACAATTCGCTACTCAAGTAAGCTAACAATGCAAGTCGCTAAAGAGCAACTTCGCTCTGAGACCAAGTCGCTACCACCAAGTCGCTATCCGTAGTGGAGAGTCCACTACTTGTACTTTAACTCGCTAGATCTAACTCGCTAGCCCCAACACGTAAGTCGCTACAAAACTGTGAAGCAAGTCGCTACCAAGAATATTATCCGTGAACTAAGTCGCTAGCATGAAAAACCATATAAACATCACTTTTCAATCCAAAAACAACCCAACCAAGATGATTCAAGCTTACCAAATGAAAACCTAAACACTTTTGATGATTCTAAACATAAAAGTACCAACAAAATTCAAACTTTAACACAAGAAATCATCCAAATGATGCAAAAACCACTAAACTTTTTCAAACTCAAAAACCACCTAAAAACCACTATAAATCCAAAGATGTGCAAGATATGATCTAACCATGGCTCTTGATACCAATTGAAAGATATAACTTTTCACATACACATCAAACCATAACACAAAGTGGCGTATAAGTGGAATTCTAGAGAGAGAAAGTTAGAGGTTTAGGGAACTTAGTGAGAGAAAGTGAAAGATATTATTATGAGCTCCAACTCTCTACCTTGGGAGGTAGAGAGTATTTATAGTCTTACATAAATCGCCACACATCGGGTTGTGGATCAGGCATACAGTGGGTAAAGACCCGTCCGTCCTCCACGGTGTTACTTAACTAAATACTACTTAACTAAATATTACTATGACTACGAGCTTTCTAACGATTACATATACTTGAGGTGACCGACTCTTTAATACTGGGAATTTCTAATTCCTAACATTATCTCATGTGTATAATGTCTTCCACATGTCAACATTACGAGGCTACAACTATCACCCGCTCCATGTTGTAGAATACCCACTCGATAAGATTCATGAAGATCTCTCTTGTGAAGAAGAAGCTGAAGCGATCTTAGCTCGGGAAGAACGAAAAATGCGTAGGAAGACAATCTCTTTTGTAAAAGTGCTATGGAAAAATCATTCTGAACGTGAGGCTACTTGGGAACTCGAGGAATCCATTCGTAAGCGATACCCGCAACTTTTGATTAGAGGTACCATTTCTTTTCGTGGTACCATTTACTTCTCCTTGATTTCGGGGGCGAAATCTTTTTTTAAAGTAGGATAAATTATAATGACCCATACAAAAGACATAGGAAGTTTTGTTGATTTCGCGGACGAAATCATTTTAAGGAGGATGAGTTATAATGACCTGAAAAAAAAATTAAATAAATTAAAATAAAATAAAAAATAAAATAAAATAAAATATATATGCTAGAATTAATGTTCTTAAAGTAATTATCTCGAACTTATTAATAATACCCAACAAATTTAAAAATGGGAATTGATATGTACACATAGGATTTTACTTTGCACACATAAAATTACATGAAGTATTGTTTGTTTTATTCATTAATTGTATGTGTGCAAAGTAAAATTCAATGTGTACATATCATTACCCTTTAAAAATAGTAATATACTTGTATTAAACTTAACATTAGCTCAAAAAAAAAATGCATGACACCTGGTAATGAGTAACACGTGGGAATGCTTATGAGTATAACTTCCTTTTAAAGTTTCATTTTATCGAGGCACATACACTAATATTATCAACAAGGTACTTATCTATCTACGATCTTTAAAAAAATCAACTTTTGAGCCTTATATCTCTATCTCAAGTTTTCACTAACTACTATATATTGGATCATACGGTTGGGTTGTACGAGTTGAGCTAGTCTTGGTATATAGCTCGTTTTTGGGGTACGGTTCTGGTTGTTTGAGTTGAAACCTGCTCGAGTTAAGTTGATTCGTTCAGTTCGTGTTCGGGTAAAAAAAAAGTTCCGGTACGTTCGTTGGAAGTTCAGTTTCGCTTTTGGGTTTAAGTTTCGTTTGGTCATAGGGATTGTACCGGGTCAGTTTTTGTACTCGTTCGAGTTCGATCTCATTTTGTCCTCGTGTCGTTTAGAGGTGAAGCTTAATCCATAATTTTGATACAAATCGTATGTTATATACAAGTAGTATTTGTCTTAGGTTAAGACTATATGACCATAAAACCATGTATGCAAATATGAGTAACTGAGTAAGAATCAACATGGTCATGTCCTTTATAGAGTTATATAATGTTAATGAAATCGACCAGTTTAAATAACATGGACATGGTTACTATAAACAAGTTTACTTTTGTATCTTACTATATAA
Organism: Chrysanthemum makinoi; assembly: GCA_910596185.1. Lineage (NCBI taxonomy): Eukaryota > Viridiplantae > Streptophyta > Magnoliopsida > Asterales > Asteraceae > Chrysanthemum > Chrysanthemum makinoi. The sequence goes on from OU343218.1 coordinate 252,675,792, forward strand.
GAAAATTTAGTTATACTATATGAGATGTTACTGAGATTAAAGAAGACAAAGAAGAAGATGACTTATGTGTCTTCCTCACACTCGTAGTTATTTTATGATTTTATACAAAAGGCCCCTCAAGTATGTAAGTATTTATAAAAGGATTTACATGCATGTTTTTATTAATATAACATAACTTTTAAAGGCAATGATTATGTATTATTTTAGCCCTTAAGTGCTTGAATGAAAAATAACAAAAATATAGTTTATCATATTATACTATAAAAAAATAGAAAATGAAGTTTTATGTTATATTATTAGTTTTAAAGTTCCAACATATAAATATAACCTTAACAATTGATTTAGAGATAACGATGAGCAGTTTACAACACATGGAAGAAACTACGTTCGGTCAAATAATAAGTCTCGTATATGTATAAGTTCATGTGTTTTATAAATATAAATTCATGTCAAAACTAGTATTAGTTCATAACAAAAAAATGATAATAAATAAGCCGTAAAATTTTGTACTAAAAAAATGGTGGAAATTATCTTAATATATTGCTATCTTAGGCTTATATTAGATAAATATACTATAATACATTCGGGTCATTAGGACTAATGGTATATATTGTTAAGCAAGCAATAATGTAATGGTAGGTTATTATTATTAATTTCTAGCTCCCTAATTCTTGTAGATATTGGAAAAGCAGTAGGTCGAGCTTTTAGTGCGCGTTAGACTAATTAAGGTACGGATGTTCTTGTTCGCATTCTCTTGAATCGTTGATATGTTCATATTTTTCATGCTCGTTCTCTTTTTCCTTTGCTTCATATACTCCTGTTGAATTCCCTGTGATAATATGATAATCCTTTTTACATCCCTATGCTAGATCCCCTTTGATTGAGAAATGTATTTTATGATGATGATGAACTATAAAAATATTTTTGAAATATGACTTGGTGATCTTGGGTCAAACTATATTAAAAAAGTGATATTTATGAAAACGATGTAATGCTACTTTTATATGAGTGTTTCTTGGTTCCTCTCCTTTAGGACTTATACGCGTGGTGAGCATAATCTCTGGCGTTTGGTTGATTTATATGTTCACTGTGCTATTATAGAACCCTGGATATCTAGACATGAGTTAGGAATACCGAGCAACTAGTCATGGAGGTACCATGGCCGCGTCATTAGGCACCAATGGCGTGGCACTATCTGTGGCGGTGTGATCAGTCCATGGCGTTTCCCCTTATGATTGTGATATGATTTTATTTGCTCGCGTGGGAGCCTTATGGCGAGAGTATTATGATTATGATTTGATTACTTGGGGAAGCGTATGGATGCATCCTAGGCTATGTTATGATATGATCATGCGGTCGAGTAGTGTAGTGCCATACACACCTTCCATCGATTTTAGATGCACTGGAGTCGCGACCAGTGTATCACTATGATTTTTGATACGATACGATTTTATCACATGGGACTGCACTTGATATTACATGATGTAGGATACTTGGTATAAATATCCCAAACCTTTTCCTTCAGCCTTATAATATTTAATTACTCTGGTGTTGAGATGTTGCTATGATGGGGAAATTATTTTTGATCTCGTTGCATTCCTCTCTTTGTGTGTATATATATATTGTGTTATTGTTATTCGATATCTACATCCGCGCATAGAGCAATTAGCTCAGACACATCTTTCTTTTCTCCTGCGGCAGGTACTCAGGGTTAATGGGGATGTCTGACGAGAGCTAGCAGGACCTTAGAGATCATGCACTTGAAGACTTTATTTTCAGTTACTTTAGCTTTTGACTTTGGACCTTGTACTAAATAATGTTGGTGCTTTAACCTTGTACACTTTAATTTTAGTCTATGGTTGAACCTTGTTTTTCATGAACGTATTATGTAACTGGTCCTTCAGGTTTAGTTGCTTTGTCATTATTTGTGACCTCTCATTCCTATGTCGGGACGGGTGCGTTACAATTAATGGTATCAGAGCCAAGTTTGATTATGTAGGAAACCCTTAGGTGTGACCTGTGAGTTTTGGGTAGATAACGGGGTAGGATTCTCTTTCCTTTATCTTGTACTCTACCGTATCTGTGTGATTTTGATTCTAAATGCTTCCATATATGATTGTCTAAATCTCTTCTCTTATAGATGCCTCCTAAGAGAAAATCCTCTAGTCGCTTTAACTTATCAAACAACAACGAGAACAACAACGCTACTGGAGTTCTCGATCCAGCTACGTTGAACACAGTAAATCAGGCAGTTGCCAATGCCGTTGCTCAGCGTTTACCTCAGGCATTGGTTGAGGCTCTTCAAGCTTATCATAATGGTGGTGAGAATAATAATAATAATAACAATAAAACCGGGAATGGTGCTAACAAAAATCAACAACCAATGCAACTATTACTAAAGAAATTCCAAAAACAAACACCAAATTCATTCAGTGGGGCACCTACTCCGATAGATGCTGAGAACTAGATTGCTCATTTGGAAAATATATTTGAGGTTTTGGAGTGTACTGAAAACCAGCAAGTCCGTTTAGCAGTTTATAAGTTAGAGGGGATGCACAACGATCGTGGAAAACTTTGAAAGAAGCAGAAGGGGAAGGTTTTGTTGAAGCTCTTTCCTGGCGTGATTTCCTCGAAGTATTTTATCAGCACTATTTCTCTTATATTGATCGAGAGGCATACATTCGTGAGTATTCAAACATTAGACAGAAGCCTGGCGAGTCTATCACTAATTTTATGGAGCGATTCATTCGACTAGCTGGTATTGCGGGCACTAAGGCCGGGGATGCTGAAGAACAAGCTAGGAAGTTTAAGTGGGCAATTGATTTGAAGTATAGGAGGGACCTCGTCAACTTTTGGTTTGAGAAAGTTTCAGATGTAACAAATGCGGCAAAAAATTTGGAAATGGCGCACGCTGACTTTGTTGCCTCTAGGTCTGAGTTTAATAGAAAGAGAGGTAGGGAAGATCATGTTGGGGCATCTGATCGAAATGGTAAGTCTCACTCAGGGAATAATCGTAATTTTAATGATAGGTCTCATGGTGGTCATCAGGGATAGTGACAAGGTCAAAGGCCAACTCAGAATAAGGGCTACGGGAATGGTCAGGGATAGTGGTAGGGTCAAAGATCATATCTGGCCAATGGAAACAACTATGGAACAAGAACTCATGATCAAGGAAGGTTTGTAGATAGAACTGACACAAGAAACCCAAATAAAATCCCAATTCCTTCATGTGTTAAATGCAGGCGTAACCATCTAGGTAAACCTTGTTATCTTGAGACGGGGCAATGTTTTGCATGTGGTCAGGTGGGTCATATGGCCAAGGATTGCACTTCTAAGCAAAATATGAATCGTAATGGTGGTGGCAATAATCGGGGTACTACTGGTCGGGTCTATGCAATGACTGCACATCAGGCAGCCACATCTTCAGATACAGTTTCTGGAATTCTTACTTTATGTGGTTACAAGGCTTATGTGTTATTTGACACGAGTTCTACACATTCTGTTATTTCTTCTTCTTTTGCTCAACGTGTTGGTTTGCCTAGCTCATTGCTAAATTCGCCTATGTCTATTACTACTCCTATGACAACTTCTGTGACTATTACTACTATTTATCACAACTTCCCTATAACAATTGAAAATAACATTTTCTTAGCTCAATTACTTCCTATGACAATGCATGATTTTGATATTATCCTCGGAATGGATTGGCTTATTGAACACCAAGCCACCATTGATTGTCAATTTAAACGCGTCACTTTTGGAAACCTCGAGAGACCAAAATTTGTTTATCAGGGAGCTTCGGCTAGTGGTTTAGTTAAAGTAATTTCTGCTATGGAGGCGAGGAAACTTATTCGTCATGGTTGTGATGGATATTTGGCGGCTATAAAGGATACTTCAAAGGAGCCTTCTTCACTAGTAGATCAACCGATTGTGAATGAATTCCGATATGTATTTCACGAGGAACTTGCGGGGTTGCCACCAGAGAGAGAGGTCGAGTTTACCATCGAACTTGTACCTGGTGCTGAACCCATATCTAAGACACCTTATCGTATGGCACCGTGGGAGTTACAAGAATTGAAGGAGCAGCTCCAGGAGTTGCATGATCGTGGGTTCATAAGGCCTAGTGTGTCTCCGTGGGGTTCTCTAGTTTTATTCGTGAAAAAGAAGGATGGATCTATGAGGTTATGCATAGACTATAGAGAATTGAACCGAGTTACTATTCGAAACCGTTATCCTTTGCCTCGAGTTGATGATCATTTTGACCAATTTCAAAGAGCAAAATACTTCTCGAAAATAGATTTAAGGTCTAGATATCATTAATTGCGAGAGCGAACAGAAGATATTCCTAAGACCGCATTTCGTACTCGTTATGGTCATTATGAATTCTTGGTGATGCCTTTCGGTTTGACAAATGCTCCAGCCGTCTTTATGGTTTTAATGAATCGCGTCTTTCATGATTACCTAGATAAATCTGTGATGGCCTTTATAGATGATATCTTGGTATACTTTAAGTCAAAAGAAGAACATGAGCAACATCTACGCAAAATTTTAGGGATCCTTTGAGAAAAGAAGTTATATGCAAAATTCTCTAAATGTGAATTCTGGTTGAAGCGGGTTGCATTTCTTGGGCATGTAGTATCTGCTAAAGGAATTGAAGTGGATCCTGCCAAGGTAGAGGCTATTACCAATTGGCCCCAACCTAAATCAATTACAGAGGTAAGGAGTTTCTTGGGTTTGGCCGGTTACTACCGACATTTTGTGGAAGATTTTTCGTCTTTGGCATTGCCTCTAACCCAACTGATACGAAAAAGGTGTGAAATTTGAATGGAATGATGAGCGAGAGATGTGCTTTAAGGAGTTAAAGAAGAGATTGGTGACGGCTCTGATACTTGATGTGCCAGAAGGAACCGAGGGATTTCAGATTTATAGTGACGCTTCTAAGAGTGGTTTAGGGTGTGTTCTTATGCAACATGGGAATGTGATTGCTTATGTATCTCGACAGCTTAAGCCGTACGAGGAGAACTACCCTACACATGACTTGGAACTAGCAGCTGTTGTTTTCGCTCTCAAAATATGGCGACACTATTTGTATAGAGAAACTTGTGATATTTTTACTGATCACAAAAGTTTGAAGTACATTTTCACACAAAAGGAACTCAACATGAGGCAGAGAAGATGGTTAGAGCTCCTAAAGGATTATGATGCCAATATTCAATACCACCCGGGCCAAGAAAATGTTGTTGTAGATGCCCTTAGTAAGAAGAGTTATAGGAGCATGTCTTGTCTATTTACTCAATCGGAGATTGTAGCCGATTTGAGCCGTTTGGAGGTGGAAATATACATTGCTAAGGCAAATGGTGTCATAGCTCAGTTGAGAGTTGAACCTACCTTATTGACGCGTATTAAGGAAGCCCAAAAAGATGATGGTGAGTTGTGGGCTATAATACAAAATTTAGAGGATGGTAAACAAGAAGAGTTTCGTCTGGATATTCATGGAGTATTTTGGTGCGGTGATAGGTTGTGTGTTCCTAATGATACGAAGATTAGAGAAGCATTATTATCAGAGGCACACATCTCTACAGTTTCTATTCATCCTGGTTCAACAAAAAATTTTGGTGGAGTGGAATGAAGAAAGATGTAGCAAACCTTTTCCTTCAGCCTTATAATATTTAACTACTCTGGTGTTGAGATGTTGCTATAATGGGGAAATTATTTTTGATCTCGTTGCATTCCTCTCTTTGTGTATATATATATATATATATATATATATATATATATATATATATATATATATATATATATATATATATTAATGTATATTGTAATTCGTTATCTACATCCGCACACTGAGCAATTAGCTCAGCCGCATCTTTCTTTTCTCCTGTGGCAGGTACTCAGGGTTAATGGGGATGTGTGACGAGAGCTAGCAGGACCTTAGAGATCATGCACTTGAAGACTTTATTTTCAGTTACTTTAGGTTTTTACTTTGGACCTTGTACTAAATAATGTTGGTGCTTTAACCTTGTACACTTAAATTTTAGTCTATGATTGAACCTTGTTTTTCATGAACATATTATGTAACTGGTCCTTCAAGTTTAGTTGCTTTGTCATTATTTGTGACCTCTCATTCCTATGTCGGGACGGGGGCGTTACAGTTTGACAGGTCAGAAACTGTCTTTGTATAGAGTACCATCAGGTCATCAACTAAACTGTCAACTAATTTCTTAATTATCTCACAGCTGCTGAAACAGAAAAGCAAATAATGTACACTCATCTTCCATAAATCAGAACAAAAGGCCAATAAAATTAGATGGCAAAAAGATGTAACCATGTGTTATTTACTCGGACACACATATCGTTTGTCTTCAAGGCTGGCAATACAACACAATAACTTGAGTGAACTATAACAGTGGGGACTTGTTTATAGAGCCAAAGCGGCACGGAACTGTAGTATCCACAAGGCTACTTTTTTTGGGTAAAGGGGAGTAATCCTGCACCCTGGTAAATATTTTAACCAACAAACTTTTAAGTACAATGGATATGAGTGAAATCCCATATCTCAGCCCGTTACATAGGCATAAAGCTTACATAACAAGGTACTACCTATTTTCTAAACAAGAAAAAAAACCACTACTCTAATGATAACATAGGATATAACGAAAGAAAATTAGTTCCTAGGTCCTTGAATCTTGGTGCCATACATGCCATTAAAGGCATCCAAATTCCCTGGAAGATCAGAAACCTGCTTCGCATAGTCATCGTAATCATAGTCATCATACTCATCTTCAAACTCTTGGCCACCACTGAATAGATTAGCAGACTCATCAAATGGGTTAGCAACCACCTCATCTTCTAGAATCGACACCACGATATCTACCACTTTAGAAAAAGGGTTAACTCTCTTAGTAGAAGAGGCGGGCGGAATACAAGAATTACTAGTTTTAGGAGACACACCCGACTCCATCTCTTTCAAATCACTCACAAGGGGTTCTTGTGATGCAGTACCTGTCTTAGTAGACTTATCTTCATTAACTTCCATTGTATGACCAGAATCCACATCCTTGTTGGTGTCATTTGAAGGAATACCAAAAGCATCCGTATATTCCATATTAAGAGAATCAAACTGATTAGATGTAGAGATCTTTGTTCCACTCGAACTAGCCACATCAGAAGCATTCTTCTTAGTGACTTCCACTTTCTTAGGTTCAGAAGGAGTCTTTTTGGGTTGATATTGAAACTGCTTACCCAACAGGTTTAGTAAACCCTCCTTGACCCGGAAAAGTAGAACCACGATGCTTTCCCTTCTTCTTATTATTGACCGTCTTGAAACCATCATTAACACGCTTAGTAGGCTGAGCAGGAGGTTCAACAACTTTTGGAGGCTACTTGCATTATGAAATATCGGGTTTCAAGTGAAATCGCCTCCAACCAAACTTATATCAAGCTAGAGAGAGACTTTGCATGTGACATTTTTTCTCAAACAGTGCCTCAGAATTTCCTCTTGTGATGATAATGGAAGACTCCACAGTTCATAGATGGTCTTTTTATCTGTTGATAAGTAATTGCAAAACATTCAATTCTATCGTGTGGATCCTGAAAAGACATACCTGTTCGTTATTGACTGAACGCAAGCAATCATTAACCTTTAACATTTAAAGGATGATAAGTAGCAGTTTATGCAAAAATTCTGTGATTTGAAGAAAATATAGGGAAGCACACATCTGCGAAACAACAACAGGGTCACTGACATTGCCTTGAATGGCAAGATGATCTGCAGCAGGTGGTGGGCAGATAAAACAAAATACTTTTAGTTTCCTCTTAAACACATAGAAACATCTGATTTGCTGCTTTACTAATATGGCAAATTAGAGGTGAATTTAGTGTGTTTGGAATTGGATATTCCAAGTAGTAATGTTCTATATTATCAGCATTGTATTGTCTGTTAGAAGTTTTGTATCCTTAGAAGGTTTGGGCTTGTATTTGGTTATAATATATATTCACCCTTTTCGCCAAAAAAAAAGAGAACGCAATGGATGGTCAAAGTATATATATATATAGTAAAACACACGATATTAATAATTATGCTTTCATTTTCACATATTTATTTCTACGGCAACTTAAAATTTTATAGAAATGAGGAAGCATATATTTTACAAAAAGCAAAGCTATACAAATTATTGCAGTGGTCACTTGATTATACAGTTTACACATCTGTATCTGCAATGATTGTATAATCATCAAAATAACAATAAAATTACTGAATTACCATTAAGGTCACAACATTATACGCTATCACACAGTGACCAAAGTAAATTTATTATTAATTACATACAACAGTAATTCAAAGTGACAACACACAAACATCATAACTCAGAAGCTTATATTCGACAGCTTATCTTAAATTGTTTTAGATCAAGAAAAGTTATAGAGTAAGGCATTTTGAAAAAATTGATTAAATAAGAAAACATATGAAATATCGTACCTTTTATTATCTAAATAAACATGTCTTCTCTTCTTCTTCTTCAAGACCAAACTCTCTACTGCATCAGCAATTGCATTGAACCACTTGACTTTTTGTGTTGACAACATGAGATATCCCATCACCAATCCGACTAATGTTCCACATCCATATCCCAACGTCACCACTTCCCACGTAAATCCACTTTCCTCCTCTTGATCTTCGCGTGCTTCAAACTGTGGTTTGTGTGTATACTCACTGCACTTTTTGGGCAGCGGAAACCCACAAAGTCCCACATTCCCTTCAAATGAGTTCTCATCAAATATGTTGAATTGTGTTCCGCCTGGTATATGCCCTACAAGATGGTTATGCGAGAGACTTAAGACTTCGAGACGCTTGATTCCTGCAAGAATTTCAGGGATCTCTCTTGTGAGTTGGTTCCAAGATAGGTCTAATGACTCGATCTCTATGAGATTCCCCAGAGCATGTGGAATTGGACCAATGAGACTGTTGTGGGACAAGTTGAGCACTATTAGCGAATTAAGACCACCAATAACGTCTGGGATCTCTGCTTCAAATGTGTTATCTGATAGATCAATGATTGTGTAGTCAACCGCTATTTTTGGAAAATCTTGATTCACCCCTTTCACCGCAACAACGAATGGGTAATACTTTCCACCCATGTACATATATTTTGGTTTTGTGATGTTTTTCACCACATTCTTCATGGAACTGAAACTTTGAAAATATTTTGCTAGGAGTCGACCTACAAACCCATTATGAGATAAATCAAGAACTCGAAGACTTGGAAAGGGGGATTCAACAGTTGAAGAGGGTTGAATGCATCCATGAAAGTTGTTTGATTTGAGGACAAAAGCCTGCAAATTTGGAAGGCCTTCTAACCAACTAGGGAATGTACCATTCAAGTGATTCTTTCCAAGATCAAGTACACCCAAGTTTCGGCATTTTGACAAGGAACTTGGCACCTCACCTTCTAATTGATTTCCATTCAAACTAAGCCCTTCTAATCTTCCACAATCCCCGTATGCATTTGGAATTGTTCCTTGAAAGCTATTATTTCCCATATCTATCGTTTCAAGAGATGAGGTGATATTTCCAAAGCATTGTGGAATCAATCCACCAAAGCGATTATTGGACATATCTAAGTACCGTAGCTTGCTCATGTTGCAAATTGATGGTGGGAATGGTCATTGAAGCTGGTTTGTCCCTAAGTTTATCATTTCAAAAGATGAGGTGATATTTCCAAATCATTGTGGAATCACTCCACCAAAGCTATTATTGGACATATATAAATACCTTAGGTTGCTCATCTTGCAAATTGATGGAGGGAATGGCCCCTCAATCAAGTTGGACTGTAGAAATAGTACTTTAAGTCCATACCATTGAAATTGTGGCAAGCCTGTTATGAAGTTATATGAGAGATTTTAATAAACCAACTCATTGCCTCCTATCTCCCCTGCCCAATGAGGAATTTGGCCATGGATTTCGTTGCTAGAGAGATCTAACAATACAAGTTGTTTCATGGCTCGAAATGAATTCGGAAACACCTTTAGCTTGCAAGAGGCCAATTCTAAGAACCAAAAACTAGGGTTGACATAATGATTGGCATTCTTTGTGGTAACAGAGAAACTGCTATATGAGAGATGGAGTTCTTCAAGGTTTGTGAGGCTTGATAACAATATATCCAGCTCCCAATCACCACTAAAATTATTATATGAGAGGCCGAGGCGAGTGAGACTGGTGAGTTGTTGAAAAGTCTGCATATCAGTATGTCCAGCTAACTGATTGTTGTTACTGAGGTCTAACACTTTTAATGATGGAGGAGCAAATGACTCAAATGGTACCTTTCCAGTGAACATATTATAACTTAGATCAAGAGATTCTAAAGAGGGGGAAGTAAACAGCCAAGATGGCAATGTACCATTAAGTTTGTTAGATGATAAATCCAGAGAAGTAAGGTGTAAGTGGACCAACAACTTTAGAGTATATGAGGGTTTAAGAAGACTTCAAAGTAAACTCATCTTGGTCCTTTTGTACCAATAGTTAATGTTACTTCATCATTCTTGATCATACATTTTTTATGTCTTAGTCTAATAATAAAATGAAAGGAAATGTAAAATTAGCGTTATTAAATCAACAAAGTTACCGGTGTTCTTGAAGAACATATAAGTTCATCTATCTATTTTTGTTATTTGAACACATTGTTTTTCTTCCATTGTTGCAATCAAATTATGAATTAGCTAGTGTGTTTCTTTTAGGATGTTCAATGGTGAAACATACTTATAGGTGATGTCTTAAAAGAATTAACTGAATTAAATGAGGAATTTAAAATAGTGACATACTGATATCTAAAATTCTTATGCTTGGACATAAAATATGTAAAAGACAGCAGAGATGCAGTTGGATCTATTTTCTTTTTCACTTTACACATTAGAATTTTGGACGGTGTTCGTTTTCAAGCGGTGTTCGTACTGGACAGTCAGAGTAGGTACCGAGCCTTTTTTTGAAATGGTTGCTGTTCTGCACTTCTATTACACCTCCATTTGATCTCAATTCAATACTTGATACTTGAGTCTTATTTTTTCTTGCATTGCAATTCTCTCATGTAATCTCTAAATGGGAATTGCCTTCTTGTGGCCTCTACTTGTTTGCTTCAGTTTATCTTCTCTGTTCTCAAGTCTGTGCTTTACTTTTGAGTTTGGACAATCTGAAATTGAAGTAAAGTAGTAAGAATCACTGAATAAACTTGTAATACCTGGAATTTCTAAAATTCACAAAAAGACCAAAATACCCTTATGATCAAAAGTAAGAATAATTAAATAAACAGAATACCAAATGAGCTATGTAAATTCGGCTAGCCGGAAAAAATACTTATAAGAAAAATCCCGTACATATGATCCAAATCCATTTTGATCCGTGACTTTGTATCCCCTAAGTTAACGTATTTTATAGATTATAATTTATTGTCTGTGAAATTTAATTTTGTATTTTCCCCAGTTAATAAGAATATATTAAAATAGTTTATAAAAGAAATAAAACTAAATAAAAGCCCAATATAATTTATATTATTAAAAGACCATTTATTTTGAGTCCAATACATATTTAAGCCCACAAGAAAAATAATAACTCAAGTATATATATACATATATTGGTCCCTAATAATTCCTTATGCCGATTAACCCTAAACCGACTCCAAAACCCCTAATAAATCGAATTCCAGTTTCCAGAGGTTGGGACCATTTTTCTTGGAGAAGATTGAAGGTAAACAAGGTGGGAAAAATAGTGATCGAATTCCAAAGTTGCTGTTGTAGTGGTGGTTAGTTTTAAGCAATTAGGGTTTGGTAGTGGTGTTTTGTGCTTCTTTTGTTTTAACAATTCAAGCTCATCAAGGGTAAGTTCCTAATGTTGATTTCAGTCCTATAAGTCATATATAACACGTAAAAATTAGCCATGCATGATTTATATGTGTTGAGTTATTGAAAATTATTACAAAACTTAATATAATATTTTTTGAGAGATCATGAATCTATTTTTCCAGAAGCTATTACATGTTATAAGACCTGAATAAAATTCATAATCATGAATTGAAGCTTGTGTGGTTGTCTTGGGTTTTCTTGATTCGAAAAGCATAAAAAGGAAAGGTTTAAAAAGGTCGATTAGGGTTTTGCATGATCTAGGGTTTCTTGTAATCATTGAAGGTAATTAATGAAGTAGTAATGATGAGTTAATGATTGGTTTAACCTAGGTTTAGGGCTTGCTTTTGAATTATGCCCTAATCGGTTTTACATAAAAGTTGTGGGTTGGTTTTGTAAATATTGAAACTTAAAGGTTATTTTGTGAACAGTAAAATAAAGGTCCTAAACATATAAAATTAAGTGTGGGGGTTAAACATGTAATTTTGGATATTTAAAGGGCTATTAAATTTTATTTAACTAAAAGGGCGTTTTGTAAATTCTAAAACCTTTGGGTTAAAGTGTAAATCGATAAAGTAAGGTGAGATTGTGAACTTAAAGATGTCAAGGGTGTAATTTGTAATTATGAGTAATTATGGGTTCAACAAGTGTAAATTGATTTTGTAGAGACACGCATGAGTTACGTTAATTTAGGTTTTGTTATCATTCGTTCTAGGTTAAATTGGAAAATCATTAAAAGAAGTAATATGTGAATTTAATGCGTATTTAGTAATATTTAAAGAGTATGGGAACCCTAGAATCTAAATAGAAAGTTGGTGAATTAATGAGGAATGCCCTAAAATGTTGTAATTTAGATACGTCACTAAAATGAGAAATTCGACAACTCTAAAAGTATTAATGCGATGAATCCGTTATAATATTAATGATGCTAATAAGTATTAAATAAATCATAATCCGTGTAGATTCGTTTGAAGGAGGCAGCGACGTTATCTTCGTATTAGTTCATTAGTTACTTTTCTCTCAATTGCTTTAAAGATACGGATATTCGTCTTACTTTAAGACACTTGCGTTATCATACAAGATATTCGACCTTTTAATTAAAGGTTAAGGTATGATGTTCTTTTGAATTCGCTTTTCTATTTTACTTATTAGGATTCCCTATGCCATTGCTATGAACCCTTTCTTGTTTGTTTGATCACATTTGTTTATCTGAACCTATGTTATTGAACATGTGTTTGCCGATTTGAACTTTATGTTAGGAAGACTTTGATATCGTAATTGATGAACTTTATTATGCGAATATGAACCTTATGATATGAGATATTGATATGTTATCTGCTGAACCATGTGTTTGATTAAGACATATGTTATGATTGAACTTTTGTTTGACTTAAGTTAGTTGACACCAGGCCAATATTTCACTAGTCATGGGGGTTCCATGTAAGGTATCGTGATGCGCCTCTGATATGACTCTAGAGGCATTAAGTGATGTTACACGTCCCTTTCATTTATACATTATGAGCTCAAGTATATGTTATGGCCAATATCTGCGTAGGCGTATGGATGCATCCTAGATCCGATTTGTTATCCGATATGATTTGTGCGGTGAATGATGTCGGTGTTACTGCTGCGTCTTCACAACTTAGGAGCTAGCTACTCCAAATTATTTTAAGATTATTTACGTATAAGTATGATGTATCGGATATGTTGCAGGCTCGAGAGTTAACTAAATCTGTATTTGCTAATTATATGATAAGTATTTTGATTATGTTTTGGTATGTTAAGTGTTCCTGATTATGTGTTGGGCTTATATGTTATTATACATGTTTATGTTTCTGTATGTTTATGTGACTACCGTGCGCTATGCTAAGATATGATTAATATGTTTAAATATGATTAGTATCTTGCCATCTGATATTATGTTAGTTTATCGTTATGTGGATCCGTTAATCTATGAGATGAATGTGTTAGTGTGATAGATAATATTCTATAAGCTTAATATGTATCGTTTGATCAGTTAATTTTGGGAACTTTGCTTATACGTTAGTGTTTTATTGCCTATGTGACTGCCATGTACGAACTTTGTTGATGTTAGGATTTGATCTGGGCTGGTTTAGCTTATGATATCTGTTTGGATAATTGCTAATGGTTATGCTATGACTTGTTTGGTCTTTCTAATTATAGTTTGTCTAATATGTTCTATTTGTTTGTGAGGATGCCATGTTTTGGGTATATTTCATTCTTTGCTTTAATGTTTTAAATGTGTTAAATGAAGGTTAATTAGTTTGTTGAATGCCATGTTTATTTGTTGGTAACTATTCACATTAGTCATTAGACTTTTCGTTTGGTTTATATGTAATCTATACGCTCTTGATATGCTAAGTGTTTGGTTGTTTAATTTGTTATGTGTTTCGTTTGGACTTACGTATATTTGTGCTTCCGCGAAATCCTGAAAGATCCTTCGTCATTATTTCATTGTATTTTGTTATTCGTATATTTGTTTTGTTTCGTTATATCATTCACTTGGGCTTTGTAAGCTCAGCAGCACTTTCTTTTCTGCGGGGTATTAAGCGTTCAAGATAGCTTGTGGGATAAATGATCTGGGTTTGAGAGTATAGGCGAGAGAAAGACTTTGCCATAGAAAACTTAGATTTATTTTGAAGTTTAGTTATTTATGTTTTCTTTTTGAATATTTTTGTAAGGCTTCCGCTATTGTATAGTTATTAAAGTTCGGATATGAAACCGTATTGTGATATCTTTACCCTTGTCGGGTTGGGGTGTTACAATTTATGGTATCGCTCTAGGTTTTAGGACCCTTAGAGCTTAGGCTATGACTGTGAGATGGGTAGATTTAGGATTTTTCCTTCTGTACTTCTCTGCGTACCTATCGTATTTAAGTTTCTTTGATAGTTGAAATTTCTTTTAGATGGTTATTCCCGTAAGCTAGTTCATCCATAGGAGAAATGAGGACGGTTGGCATAAGAGGAAGGCGAAATGAGTACATTATCATTATCATTGCTAAGGGTTGCACGAGGTATGGTAAGGTGAAGAGGACTAATAAGAGGATAAAAGTTCCGTGATATGTGGCCATGTACCATCGAGGAGAAGGTGACCTTGAGGACCATTGGCGGAGGTGGTGGAAGAATATGAAACTAGGTGGTTGACAACGAAGGTTTCACTACTACATATAATGATAGGTGCCTAAGTTCGTTGAGGATGAAGAGTAGGGGAGGTGAGAATCGCGTCTGTATGCCTTCGTGGATCGTGTGCGGAGGAAGGAGAAAGGGGTGGCGCACTAGTGGCTTCTACCACACTGAAGGAAACAAGGCAGATTGGATGGCGAGGAAGAAGAAGAACCCAAGGAAGAGTACAGGTAGAGTGGAAGCGGAGTCTCGGCTACTAGTAGGTTCAATCCGACACAAGAATAGGAATTTCTCTTCTGATTAGTTGCCTTCGTTATGAGAAGCTTTGACATTGATTTTGGGTTAGGTCCCTTTTGTTTTGCGTCAAGCGATTGAATCTTAGGATATTGAATTTTATTTTGGGAGTACATCTTTTGACGATTTTGAAAATTTTGTTTGATTAATGGAATAAACAAAATTTGATAATATAGTTCTGTTAGTTGTTTTTTCTTTAGATTCGTTTGAGTTTCCATTAGTCCTCATAAGTTTAAATCGCTATTTATTTTCTATATGATGTTGTTTTATGTCGGCTTGTTTAGGTATGACCATTATGATGGTATACTCATGTGTTTTGGCTGTTGTAGTAGGATTATTTGTTATCTGTATATTATCTCTATATGGTTTGTTTTGCTATGATATTCTCTATGTGTTGTGTCATGACGAGGACCAAGTATAATGACAATAAGAACTTGTTATGTTGCAAGTATTATGGCTGATCAGTGAATAATAAGGATCACATAATCTGAACTTATGAAGGTATACAGAGTGAAATCCGTAGTTGATGTGTGAATGGACTTTGACTTGTATCATTATTTGGTGCTTCTCATGTTCGTTTGAATTCCGTACCTAATTGTGAGAGATTTTGATATACATTTTCATCAAAAGTTTTGTGTGTTTGGAATCCGAGTTTGTTATGAGTGTGAATCTATAGATTGCTATTTTTAGCAAAACATATATCATATTTCTCGACTATTGAGGCCCATAGGATTTATTCGGATCTATGCATATGATGTCCTCATCATTAGATATCGAATAAGTTAGAAATTTGTCGTTTGTTTTTGCGTCTCATCTGTTCTCCGCCATTACTTGATAAGTATATAATTATCTATTATAAGTATTTGACTATTGATTTGATTTCTGAATAAGTTTGAGATTTAATATTCGATAAAATTCATTTGTTAGATAAGATTAGCGTTCGTTATATTCCTAGAAATTAGAAATCAGATTCGTTTTTACATTACATTTCGTCTTGTTCAATTTCGAGGACGAAATTTTCTTTTAGAGAGGAAGAATTGTAATACGGAATTTCTAAAATTCACAAAAAGACCAAAATACCCTTATTATCAAAAGTAAGAATAATTAAATAAAAGAATACCAAATGAATTATATAAATTGAGAAAACTTATAAGAAAAATCACATATGATCCAAATCCATTTTGAATGACTTTGTAAAGTTAAATTTTATAGATTATAATTTATTAAAATTTAATTTTGTATTTTCCTTAATAACCGAATATATTAAAATAGTTTATAAAAGAAATAAAACTAAATAAAAGCCCAATATAATTTATATTATTAAGAGACCATTTATTTTAGTCAATACATATTTAAGCCCACAAGAAAAATAATAACTCAAGTATATATATACATATATTAGGTCCCTAATAATTCCTTATGCCGATTAACCCTAAACCGACTCCAAAACCCCTAATAAATCGAATTCCAGTTTCCAGAGGTTGGGACCATTTTCTTGGAAGATTGAAGGTAAACAAGGTGGGAAAATAGTGATCGAATTCCAAAGTTGCTTTGTAGCGTGGTTTAGTTTTGAGCAATTAGGGTTTTGGCGAGTGGTGTTTGTGCTTTTTGTTTTAACAATTCAAGCTCATCAAGGGTAAGTTCCTAATGTTGATTTCAGTCCTATAAGTCATATATAACGTAAAATTAGCCATGGATTTATATGTCGTATGAAATTATTGAAAACTAAAAAACCTAAAAAGCGTACACAAATAACGATTTAGCTTATAATATTTTTAGAGATCATGAATCTATTTTTCCAGAAGCTATTACATGTTATAAGACCTGAATAAAATGCATAATCATGAATTCGAAGCTTGTGTAAATTGTCTTGGGTTTTCTTGATTCGAAAAGCATAAAAAGGAAAGGTTTTAAAAAGGTGCGATTAGGGTTTTAGCTAGGGTTTCATTGTAATATTGAAGGTAATTAATGAAGTAGTAATGATGAGTTAATGATTGGTTTAACCTAGGTTTAGGGCTTGCTTTTGAATTATGCCCTAATCGGTTTTACATAAAAGTTGTGGGTTGGTTTTGTAAATATTGAAACTTAAAGGTTATTTTGTGAACAGTAAAATAAAGGTCCTAAACATATAAAATAAGTGTGGGGTTAAACATGTAATTTTGGATATTTAAAGGGCTATTCGTTTTATTTAACTAAAGGGTACGTTTGTAAATTCTAAAACCTTTGGGTTAAAAGTGTAAAATCTGATAAAGTAAGGTGAGATTGTGAACTTAAAGATGTCAAGGGTGTAATTTGTAATTCGAGTAATGGGTTCAACAAGTGTAAATTGATTTTGTAGAGAACACGCTGAGTTACGTTAATTTCGGTTTGTTTATCATTTACGTTCTAGGTTAAATTGGGAATCATTAAAAGAAGTAATATGTGAATTTAATGCGTATTTAGTAATATTTAAAGAGTATGGGAACCCTAGAATCTAAATAGAAAGTTGGTGAATTAATGAGGAATACCCAAAATGTTGTAATTTAGATGTCCTTTCAAATAAAGAGAATATTAAACTGCACTAAGTAAATGCGATGAATCGTTATAATATTAATGATGCTAATAAGTAAATAAATCATAATCCGTGTAGATTCGTTGAAGAGGCGCGACGTTACATCTTCGTATTAGTTATTCGTTACTTTCTCAATTGCTTTAAGGCGGATATTCGTCTTACTTTAAGACACTTGCGTTATCATACGATATTGCGACCTTTTTAAGGTTTGTATGATGTTCTTTTCGTTTGCTTTCCTATTTTACTTATTAGGATTCCCTATGCCATTGCTATGAACCCTTTCTTGTTTGTTTGATCTGTTGTTTATCTGAACCTATGTTTTATTGAACCATGTGTTATCTGATTTGAACTTTATGTTAGGAAGACTTTGATATAAGTAATTGATGAACTTTATATAATAGAATATGAACCTTATGATATGAGATATTGATATGTTATCTGCTGAACCATGTGTTTGATTAAGACATATGTTATGATTGAACTTTTGTTTGACTTAAGTTAGTTGACACCCGAGCCAAATATTTCACTAGTCATGGGGGTTCCATGTCCGTGTCAGGTGATGCACCTCGATATGACTCTAGAGGCAGTAAGTGATGTTAACCACGTCCCTTTCAAGTATACTTTATGAGCTCAAGTATGTTATGGCCAATATCTGCTGTTAGGCGTTATGGATGCATCCTAGATCTGATTTGTTATCGATATGATTTGTCTGGTGAATGATGTCGGTATGCAATACAGCGTCTTCACAACTTAAAAGAGCTAGCTACTCCAAATTATTTTTGAGATTATTTCTGTATAAGTATGAGTATCGGATATGTTCGGGCTCGAGGTAGTTAACTAAATCTGTATTGCTAATTATATGATAAGTATTAGATTATGTTTTTATGTTAAGTGTTCTGATTATGTGTGGGCTTATATGTTATTATACATGTTTATGTTTCAGTATGTTTATGTGACTACCGTGCCTATGCTAAGATATGATTAATATGTTTAAATATGATTAGTATGCCATGCGATATTATGTTAGTTTATCGTTATGTGGATCCGTTAATCTATGAGATGAATGTGTTAGTGTGATAGATAATATTCTATAAGCTTAATATGTATCGTTTGATCAGTTAATTTTGGGAACTTTGCTTATACGTTAGTGTTTTATTGCCTATGTGACCTGCCATGTCTGAACTTTCTTGTTAGGATTTGATCTGAGGACTGGTTTAGCTTATGATATCTGTTTGGATAATTGCTAATGGTTATGCTATGACTTGTTTGGTCTTTCTAATTATAGTTTGTCTAATATGTTCTATTTGTTTGTGAGACTGCCATGTTTTGGACTATTTCTATTTCTTTTGCTTTAATGTTTTAAATGTGTTAAATGAAGGTTAATTAGTTTGTTGAATGCCATGTTTATTTGTTGGTAACTATTACATTTGTCATTAGACTTTTCGTTTGGTTTATATGTAATCTATCTGCTCTTGATATGCTAAGTGTTTGGTTGTTTAATTTGTTATGTGTTCGTTTGGACTTCGTATATTTGTGCTTCCGCGGAATCCGAAAGATCCTTCGTATTATTTCATTGTATTTTGTTATTAGGTATATTTGTTTTTGTTTCGTTATATCACGTTCACTTTGGGCTTTGTAAGCTCAGCCGCACTTTCTTTTCTGCGGAGGTATTAGCGTTCAAGATAAGCTTATGGGATAGCTGATCTGGGTTTGAGAGTATAGACGAGAGCAAGACTTTGCCATAGAGAACTTAGATTTATTTTGAAGTTTAGTTATTTATGTTTTCTTTTTGAATATTTTTGTAAGGCTTCCGCTATTGTATAGTTATTAAAGTTCTGATATGAAACCGTATTGTGATATCTTTACCCTTGTCGGGTTGGGGTGTTACAAAACTCGTTATAGTTTATCAATAGTAAGAGATTTAACACTTTGTTTTTGTGAAGCTAAATCTTACGCTGATGCTATATAAGAATTCTGGCTAGCTACAGATGAGATAAAAATACTTATATGAACCCGTAGATAGATAAAATATTATTGATCCGTGACGACTTATATCCCTACGATGTGATCATTTACTGAAATATGTATCAATTTATTGTCGGTAAATTATAATTATGCCTATTAAGTCTGCCGGGTTTACATAGCTAATAATATCAAATGTAGTAATTAAGTAACTGCACAGAACTTGAAACTATGACTCAACCATTACAACCACTGAACTTTTGTCATCGCTTCCATCGCTTTAGGACAATGGCAATTCATGTAAGTATGTAACTGTTGGAATTAGATATCATGACAATCAAACAAATAATCACAAAACATCAAATAACACATGCGGAAGCGTATAGGATTTATTAACGAATAATTAATGAACATAAAAGAATATGCGTACCTTACTTGATTCTAGCCGAACAAGAATCAAATCCACAAACTAGCAATGGAAGAACCCTAATTTGATTTAATTAGGATTATGTGAATTACCCCTTACCGTTTTGTAATTCAATCCAGAATAATAACAATATTGTTATTACAACTTTCTTGTACACACGTACTAAACCAAATTAAAGTAACGCTAGTTTTGATAAAACAAGTAACTTTGTTTTGGAAAAAGGTTTGGATCGATCACAGGGGTGTGAGCCGGTTTTGAGACAAAACACACACAAACAATTTAGGGTTTAGCTAATGAGCACAAGAGATGATTTACAAACACCATTGGTTTTGTATATATACTCAAGCAAACTTCTTGTGAACAAGTTTGAGTCAAAATTGGATTGGGTTTGGGTCTCCCTTTGGCGTCGGTTATACGCATCCCAAAGGGATTCGGAACCTTCAACTTTGCAATTTAATCCTTTTCCAAATACATTTAAATTAGTCCGTTACATTAATTACTTAACGTCCGTTAGTTATTTCGTTTAATCAATAAATAAATATTACATTTATATTTAATTATTAACTTTTAATTCTCATACGTAAAGTGTGCAATGGTAGTATCGAGTTCGATCCTAACTCACGTCTACTAATTTATATCCATAAAACTACTGACTCCCACTTGGATATATCTTAATAGAGTGATCACATCGATTAGCATCTAGCAACACTTCGATGCCTCTAGTACGACTCGAGTAAGGCTCTTGGAAAACCTTTTAATGATTTCTCATTATTATTATCCTTTTGTTTCTAATACCACGTTAAATAAAGATATGGAATTAATTCATTCTTTATAAAACTATTTTGTTTCTCGTTGTAAGTGATTGACCAAGATTACCAAATCTTCTAAACATATTTAGGGGAGATTTTGGGTGCGGCCGCTGATCATCTTGTCAACCCTACGAGGGGCCAGTAATTAAACTCCAAATAATTTGAAGGAACAAATTCTATCTTGACTACAAGAATAACCCACAAACTTTGTAACATTTCCGAAAACAGCCCTTATAACTACCATTACATATAGTGTTAAGTTGCTTCACAGAAATGCACTACATTCATGACACTTATCTGGTATCTCAAGTATGAGGATAACTATTCATTATTTACTTATAACAATATCCACAAAGTAAATTATGTAGTTGGGATAAGTCTATATTCAATTCATTGAATATCATCCAAAATTGGTATGCATTCTCATCAATATACTTTCAAGTATATTCTACCACATCTCTCAGATTTGTCTTAATTTAATGATACTCCCATATCATTAATCGACAACGAACATTTAGAATAACTTAGTTACTCACGGATTAAACATGCAAATATAGGACAACAATATTATAAATGAAAATAAACATAATCCAAACTTTATTTCATCAAAATAATAAATGTTTTACAATATCCTTTATCCAAATACTAATCACAGTTATGCATGAAACTATTAGCTAAAGCCTTAGTGAAAGGATCAGCTAAGTTATCATCTGTGTGAACTTTCAATAGATTAATTTCACCTTCACGAACTTGTTCCCGAACATAGTGATACTTCCATAGAAAATGCCGTTTATGACTCTCGGTTCATTGGCAAATATGATTCTTGTGAGAATTGTCACAATACATATCAATAAATTCAATTAAGGCATAACACCAAGCCTTGAAATAAATTTCCTAATCCAAACAGCCTCCATTGCAGCTTCAAGGCTGTATTCCTATCATGAACATCACAATCGTAGTCTGCTTCTTGCTCTTCTAGTCAAATTTGCTCCTTCATTGATGACAAAGACATAACCCGTCTGAGACTTCGTATCATCTTTATCACACTTCCAGGACACATCACAGTAACCTGTAACACCAAGCTCTGTGTCTGGATTTCCACCATACACTAAAAACATATCTTTCGTATTCCTAAGATACTTTAGAATATGTTTAACAGTGATCCATGAATTTCAGGATACTGTTGATATCGACTGTCATGTTTTGGCGGGCATCGGCAATGTGTCTCACGGCATACATAATAGATCCTACTGGCCGGCATAAGGAACTTTCTGCATGCATGCCACCTCAGCAGTGTTAAAACACATATCGCTACATTAGCCATGCTTTACTTCCATCGGCAAATATCCTTTCTTGGAATTTTGCATATTGAATCTCTTCATATTTTATCAATGTAAGCGCTTTGACTTAAACCAATTAACCGCTTTGACCTATCTTGGTAGATCTTGATTCCCGAATGTATGCGTCTCCTAAATCCTTCATGGAAAAACACTTCCCAAGATACGCCTTAACATTTTGCAAACTTGGAATGTCTTTTCCCATAATTAATATGTCATCGACATAAAGAATTAGGAAAATTACATCACTCCCACTAACTTTGTGATATACACATGGCTCATCAAGATTTTGAATAAATCCATACCTTTTGATTTCTTCATCAAATCTCTTATTCCATTGCCTTGACGCTTGCTTCAATCCATAAATGGACCTTTGAAGTTTGCATACACGGTTTGGAAATTGTGGATTCACGAACCCTTAACGTTGCCATATAGATGTCTTCATCTAAGCGACCATTCAAGAAGGCGGATTTGACATCCATTTGCCATATCTCATAGTCATAGTATACTGCTATAGCTATGAGAATTCTAATAGCTCTAATGTCGCTCAGGAGAAAAGGTCTCCTCATAATCAATGCCATAAGTTTGAGTAAAACCTTGTGCAACTAGACGAGCTTTATAGACGTGTATATTGCCATCCATGTCAGTCTTAATTTTATAGAGCCACTTACTTCCAACCACCTTGGCGTTTGAGGTAAGTCAACCTCTTCAGACTTCATTTTCTCTAATGGATTGCATTTCCCCATTCATTGCAACTTGCCATTTGTCCTTATCAGGACTTGCCATGGCAACTTTATAACTAGTAGGCTCTCAAGATCTCTAACATAGTTTCCTCAACCTCTACGTTTAGACATAGACGTTCAGATGCCGCGTAGTCCTTACGGATCTGACGGGAATCACTTCAACCGGTGGAGGACCCGATTCTCAGGTTCTACCGGAGAATGCGTTAGTGTTCGAAGGTAATGCATCTTGATCATCTTCGGATCATAAACTCCCCACTTTGAATTCTTGATACACAGATCTCTTTCAAGAAAATCTCCATACCTAGCAGCAATTACTTATTTTCGGTTGGATAGTAGAGGTAGTAACCCATAGTTTCCTTAGGGAATCCTACGAAGATACACTTTACCGATCTTTGTTGTAGTTTATCTGCTGAGTCACGTCTAACATACGCCTCGCAACCCCAGACCTTTAAATAAGACGGGTTAGGAGCTTTACCATGCCATATTTCATATGGTGTCTTATCAACCTTCTTTGTGGGAACCATATTTAGAATCTGAACATGATTCTAAAGCATAATACCAAAAGGATAAAGGTAGAGTGGTAAGATTAAACATAGATCGTATCATGTCCAACAATATGATTTCTTCTCCCGATACACATTTTGTTGTAGTATATGGAAGTGAGATTCTGGACAATTACATTCTCAGCTAAGTAATCTTTAAACTCTTGGCTTAGATATTCTCCTCCATCGGATCGAAGAGCTTTAATCTTCTTTCCATTCTGATTCTTCAGCTTTGAAAACCTTAAATGTTTCAAACACCTCATGTTTATGCTTAAGTAAATAAACATAACCATAACGGTGAAATCATCATAAAGGTTAAGAGTAGCTAGCACCTCTCTTTGACACGGTCAAGTGGTCCACACACAATTATGAATAAGACCAAGTAGATCAGAAGCCCTCTCCATATAACTATGAAAAGGTTTCTTCGTCATCTTCCCAAATATGCATGACTTACATTTATCAAATGATTCATCATTGATATTTTGCAAATGCCCTTCTTGTTGTAGCTTATGCATGCGAGCCTTGCCTATATGAGCAAGTCTACAATGCCAAAGATAAGAAGAATTCAAGTCTAACTTTATCTTCTTATTAATGCTAAACATCGAATTATTATATTTGTTATATTCATTTCCAATCACATCAATTTCAAACACACCATTCACAGTAATTGCTTTAAAATAAAATACACCATTTAAAGAAACAGAAATTCCATTACGTGAAATAGTATGAGTAAAACCATCATCCAACAAAACTGAAAAGGAAACAAAACCTCTAATTATAGAAGGTGCGTAATGACAATTGTTTAATAGGTACTAAGCGAAGGCAATACTAAACTAAAATTCCTATGGCTAACAGTGCATGTGCGCCATTTCCTCGTGCAAATATTGCTCCCATGGAAGCTTTTCCTTTCCACTCTACGCTGTAGTGTATTACAAATGTGATACATCGATAAATACTACCCGGGAATTTTTATTATTTAGAGTAAATAATTCAATGACAAATAAATTACGGAGAAAGGCGGCCCATGGACCCTTCGGTACTTCATTTATTTGCCCATGATTCATCAGATAGAGAGCCAGTTTCTCTTCCAATGCCCAATGCTTTTACAGTGGTGGCATGCTTGATCCTCTTTAGGATTTTCCTTCCTAGGAGTAGGGTTCTTCTTGGGTTGTGGTTGATAGGCCATAGCATTTTCCCTTATCAACTTTCCCTTTGCCCTTCCCCTTCTTGTTGTTCGCACTTGCTGCAGGTTTGGCTTATTAATCCTTCCACTGAATAGCAAGTACAGGCATTAGGAACCTTTTGAGGTAACCCTTTTCATAATCAATAAGCAATGCGTGTAGGTGGAGTAATGTCTTCCCCGCGGTGCATATTGAAGTTTCTAACAAAACCAATAAAATCCTTGTTAAGGGATCTATTAATCGATTCAAGCCATGTCATCATCATAAGTTTTGCCAAGTGCCTAGTTGGTCCATGTAACCTTTCATTTCCGGTACATGAGCACTTACGGGTTTACCCTCTCCAACCTACAGGTTGTGCTAGCGTCCGTCAAGTCATAAATCTCGGCGGTGGTTTCTCAAACATAGTTCGAGTTCATTGAGCATATTATATGGGAAATAATGTTCGAACTTTTGAAGAATGATTCCATCGTTCCCCAAATAAGACAAGCCCATCATTATGGCTTATACTCAAGTTGCCAAGCGTCCTTTTCAACGAGGTAGTTGTAGGTCGGTTGGTTCAGAGGACAAGGTTCATAAAGGTATTTCAACCGGTGGCAACTCTAGGACAATTCTCAAAGAGCGGTGCCAATCATTAAAATTCTTAGAGCCAGTCAACTTTTCTCGATCAAAAAAGCTTTTGAACGCGGAACTTGAGTGCATGTTAGTGTTATGGTTATTTTGAGCCATTTCTACAGAAAAAAGTTCAAATATTAGTATTTTCGATAATACAACTTTTCAAGAAATAAAAATATACCCAGTTAATATAAACGTATAACCATATAATTTTCTTGAAAACTAAGATCCAAATTATCATAGGTTCATTACATCATTGATCTGCTACAAGAAAGCATATAATAAGGTAATCTGTCGAACATTAATTGGTAAACAATTTCCAACTCCTAGATCATTATGGGATTTATATTTTCCAACGCTATTGCAAATATAAACATGTTCATCCCATCTTATGCCATGAGTCCAGTTCTACTTCCTACTCAACTTAAGTGTCTAACTTAAGAACTGCAAATATGTCCATGTAGATGCTGCTTTACATAGAGATTTATATCTCCATCACAATCTAGCCAAGTACTGTCATGACGTAAATTGCAACTTCAAGTGTTCCTTTTATTAGATGGCATATTGGTTCGTTCCCAAACTGTCAAGTTTATTACACAAGTCAACCACTTGTGAATGGTCAACCGTAATAAAATTCAAACAGTCTAAAACCAATGCAATTTCCCTTGGAATATAGTGGATTCCCGGGTCGTTAAGTCCCACGGAGGATTAATGGTGCTTAAAAACGTTCAGATATCGAATGATCACTAAGGATAATGATCTGTAAGGATTTTGATTGGTAATTACACTACTGATTGATTGGAATGGTATTTGGATACAGAATTATAAAGCACAACAATCGATTAAACAAACGTGAATGCGTATGTTTACTAAATTCTACGAAACGTACAAAATAAACGCGTGAATTTAAAAGAGTTAAACACCTATGGATATGAAAATGATATTTTTATAAACCTAATAATAAAAGAAAATTATTGGAAAATTAAAATTATTTTTATAACTATTTATTTAATTATTATTAATTAAAAACTATTTTAAACTATTTAATAATAATCTAAAATATAAGAAAATGTGAAATAAAGCTAGAAAAATGAAATTATGATTTAGAAAAATCTAAAATATTATAAAACTTATTTTAAAATTGAAAATATATTTTTTTACACTTTTTATCTATTTATTATTAATTAATTCCTATTTATTAATTATTTAAAATACACTTAAATATAAGAAAATATAAAATTAACCTGGAAAAATGAAATTTTAACTTAGAAAAATCTAAAATATTAGAAAACTAATTTTAAAACTGAAAAGATATTTTTTATGCTTTTTATTTGTTTATTATTAATTATTTAATACTTTTTAACTATTTTAAATTCTAATAAATACTAAACAAACTAAGAAAATTATGAAATTTTTACTATAAATATCCTATGATGACAGAAAACTAAGAAAATTATAAAAACAGAAAGTGCTTAATAATAAGTTGAAAAAGAAAATTAAAAAGCTAATTTCTATTAAATAAACGCTATCACTATTTTTAAAATGATGTTTTTGTGTTTTTTCTTTTACAAAACTCTTATACTACTGATTATAAGTAACTTTAATAAAAACAAAAATTTTGAAACTTAAAAATAAGCAGTGAATGAGCTTATGAACACAACAGTTTAAGCTTGTGGCTTATTTTGATTTTTTAAGCTCAAATAAACTTTCAAACTGGAACCAAAGATAAAATAAGATACAAATAAGCTAAAGCTACTTATATGAAGCTAAAAGGCACAGAAAATCATACTGATAAGCTTAAAATAAGCAAATAAGCACTTATGCTAAACCAAGTCTATCTACCAAACGCAGGCATGCAATCATATTTGTAGGCTAAAAGCAATTAGCTTATGAAATAAGCTTAAAAGCTCAAATAAGAACTGAGGTATATAGAGATGGGTTGATGGGTGAGCTTTCTAAAAGTCCAAGCTCACACAGTGGGGTTGGCCCACTAATGAGCTTATGACAAGCTTGTGAAAAAGCATATAAACACTGATTAGTCAGTGTATACAAGAAATGGGACAAAGTAAAAGCTACTTGTAGCCCTACCAAATAAGCTAGAAAGGTGAAAATAAGCACTGGACTAGAGAGACAGCTAGGTTAGCTTTCCAATAAGCTAAGGTAAACAAGCTAAAGCTAACTAATGAGCTCTTGATGAGCTTGTGAAAGAGGATGGCTCAACTGTGCACAGGGCACTTTTTCAACAAGGTCTTAAGCTAAGAAACCAATAAATAAGCAGTTTAATAAGCTAAATAGAAATTATAAAAAATACTCTGAATAAGATTAGCAACTAAATTTTATAAACCTAAAAGCTTTAAAACATGAAACTCAAAATTAAATTCTATAGAAAATGATCTATTTTATTAAAAAACGACTAAACTGAAAATTTTGACTTTTTAAATTACACTAAAAAGTTGACTAATATGAACTTTGGATTGATCCTACTAACTGATTATGATATATTAACCTAAGTTAAGATGAAATTAAGCTAGATTAACAAGTTCTAAGCAACTGTGATGATTTTTAAACTCTTAATCCTAACAGTTAACAACTTAAGTGATATTAAAAGTGATTTTGACTTTTTAACAAACAAGGACTGGTTTTTATGGTTTCTATAGTTATTTAGATGCTAGTATGACATATAACAATTACAAGAAACAAGACACCAACACTCTCTAATACAAGTAACAAAGGTAAATCCAAACAACTCTTAAAAGCTGTGAACTTGTGATTTCAAATGATTTCACAAGTTAAGACTATGCAACTTGATCCAAGACCTTTTATTATCATTTAATAACAAGTCCAAATGAGCATTAAACAACAGTGATACAAGCATAAAACTTAAGAACAAATATTATGCTATTAAAATTGTGAAAATGAGATTTCAAAGCAACTACCAATTCTACAGAACAAACAAATGTTTTATTGTTTAATAAGAATCTACCTAACTACAACTTAGAAACATAAAAATAACAAAGTTTTAAGCTATAAGCTACTTAAACATTGAAATGTAAAAATGCTTATAAGAGCTTACAAAATGCTTTTCAGCCAAAGACTATGAACCAATGATTAAGACCACTCCTAATAGCTTTCCACAAAGCTTCTAACCCAAGGGCAATCCAATTATTCACCCTCGCTCCAGCTGTGATCTTCATTTCCATTGATTTTTTATTTTCCAACTATTTTTTTAGTATTTTTGGTAATTTTGCTTTTTGATACTAAACTGGATTTTAAGGTTTCTAATAGCTTACATAAGCTATATAAGGAGCTTATATGAGCTTATGAGTCCTTAACAACAACTAACAACAACATTCAATCATTTTGAGAATTTGAACAAAGAAATTTGCATAAACTTGAAATGAAACTTAACACTAAAATTGAGGTTTACAAAAGCTTTATCATACACTAAGAACATGCAATACAAAGTTTGAAAGCTAATTGATACACTGGAAATTGAAAATTAAGATAATCGACATACATTAACTAAAATTACACTAGATTGATCTTCACATTGCTTCTCCTTCTTTCTTTATAGACTTTAGAGACTCCCCCATGCTTCGATCATTTCCCACTTGCAATCTTGGCCATTGGATGAGTAGAGATGATCACAGCCTTTGAAATTACTTTTGGCGCCAAAAGTGATACTAGTGGATTGAGGCGTTCTGCAATTAATGCACTTTGGTATGTTGTGGAGGTGTAAGGGGACAATTTGGGAAGTAGATATGGAGGTAGGGGTGAGTTGGCAACAAAAACAGGTTTTGAGGTGAAGATGGAGTGTTTGATGGTGGGGAAGCATTAAATGCTTGTGGTCTGGTATAGGAGAGGGGGGATGAGTTGGAGAGTAGATATGTGAGGTGGAAAGGTGGTGAGGTGGTGGTAAAACCACCGGTTTTGGTTTGCGTCGAGGTAGAGGAAGGTGAAGTGAGTTGGTTTTGGCGCGTTGAATGGGTTTGACCCGTTTTGATATTTAAAACATTGGGGGTTCAAAATGGGGGTCACGGGATATTGGGGGTTCTTTTTGGGTTTGGCTGGGGTAATAATACAAAGGGTCCATTTGTTTTGTAGTTTATCACAAGGACCAATTTTGTAATTTCTGAAAGTATAGGGGCCTGATTTGACAAGTTTCCAAAGTTAACACAAGGACTAAACCTGCAATTATGGTTAGTACAAGGACATATATGAAAAATTCCATTTTTATAAATCAAGGGTAAAAATATTTGATAACCAAACTTTTCCATTTTTAAATATCTGAGGACTATTTTTGACATTTTTCAAAGATGAGGGACCAAAGTTGTAATTTTGTAATTTTTAAACTTTGAAGGGTTTGTTTTGACAACTTTTGAAACTTATAGACCTTAAATGATATTTTGCTTTATTTTGATTTACCAGGGACTATTTTTGACAACTTTTGAAACTTGGGGACTAAAACTGCCAATTATGCAAACGTAATACGTTTTTCACCTGATTTTGGTATTTTTGCATTTGAAACACATAAAACACTTATTTGTGATATTTTTATCATTTTGATGCATTTCGAGTGTTTTGATGTTTTAGCAGACTAAAAGGTACAAAGATGATGAGTATTTGCACACTCATCAATCCCCCACACTAAGATATTGCTAGTCCCTAGCAATCTTTTGAGAAAAAATAATGGATTTCATCTCTTTACCAAAAGCCATTACTTCTGGAGTAGCCAATTGTTTCAGTTCAAGTAAGAACCTTGGCACAATGATAACCAAATGATTTTGAGCAAATCACCAGCTTTCAACGGTTTTGATTTGTCTTTACCAGAAGCCGTTTGCTTCTGGACTAGCCAACTCTTAGATAAAATATCTTTGGTGAGTCGATTACCAATTATGGTTTTCCAACTGCCTTTACCAGAAGCCATAAACTTGCGGGCTAGCCAACTCTTCACTAATTAAAGATATGGTGAGCTGAACACCATACAATTTTGGGCAAATTGCAAGCCGTCAACGGATTTGAGATATCTTTACCAAGAGCCGTTGCTCTGGATTAGCCAATCCTTATGTGGGTTAGACATGGCGGACTGATTACCATTTGCCGAGTAAGTGTAAAACACTTACTCCAAAAAAATTTTGGCCAAAATTGGGGGAATTGGGCGGTATAATTACATGATAAAATTCGTGAGAATTCCCCACCACACTAGAAATGAATATTGCCCTCAATATTCAAAGTACCGGTTATGCCGAAACATAGAACGTAAAAGGGAAATACTACGGCCATTATTTTATTTTTTGATATATACACATTTTTTTTTTAAATGAAACTTTATATATAACAGCGGGGGGCAACTCCCCCACACTAGGGTGGTAGAAAGTAGAAAGAAGTCAGAAATATGGGTGAAAACCCATATGGTGTGCTACTGTTTTTTGATTACCGAGTCGCTAGCTTGACTCGATCCCCGCATTCATTGGTTCATGGGGAAAGTTTGTAGATCCGGGACAACCATGGGTGGAATGTCCTCTCCAAAATAGTGCTTTAATCGATGACCATTCACTTTAAAATTTGGACCATCGGGCTGAGATAACTCAATAGTTCTATAAGGATAAACCTTAGTGATGGTGAATGGTCCGCAGACATCGGGATTTTAGTTTTCACGAGAAAATCTTCAATCTTGAGTTGAAAAGAAGGACTCGATCACCGACGCTGAAAACGCGGTTCTTGATTTTGGAGTCATGAATCTTCTTTGTCTTTTGTTTGTAGATCAAAGAGTTTTCGTATGCTTGATCACGGAGTTCATTTAATTCATTCATTTGAACTTTTCTTTGATCACCACACTCTGAATATCGGTTGGCATGTTTCAAGGCCCAAGATGCTTTGTGCTCAAGCTCAATCGGCAGATGACATGCCTTCCGCACAAGCTTGTATGGAGTGCACCCGATGGGTGTTTTGTAAGCTGTACGGAAGGCCCAGAGTGCGCCATCCAGTTTATCCCACCGTGATGCACGGTTTTCGGCTCTGTCCTTTCCAGAATTATTTTTATACCACGGTTGGAAACTTCCACTTGCCCACTTGTTTGGGGGTGGTATGCAGTAGAGAGACGGTGGGTTACACCATACTTTTGCATGACTCGATCAAATTGGTCATTGCAGAAAATGTACCACCGATCACCGATTATAGCTCGCGGAGATCCAAACCTAGCAAAAAGAGATTTTAAGAATTTCACAACAACTCGGGCATCATTGGTAGGTAAAGCTTTCGCTTCAACCCATTTTGACAAATAGTCAACATCCACAAGTATGTATTTGTTTCCTCGAGATGATGGAAATGGCCCCATAAAGTCAATGCCCCAGATGTCAAAGATCTCACATACTTGAATGGCGTTTTGCGGCATTTCATTTCTTTGAGAGATATTTCCGTGACGCTGACAAGCGCCACATGCTTTGACAAATTCGGCATCCTTATAAATAGGGCCAATAAAACCCGGAATCAAACACCGTTTTGGCGGTGTAATTTGGACTATGATGGCCCCCGGTGGGTCCAGCATGGCAAGCTTTGAGAATGTCCATAACTAGCTTCGTCCATAAACACACCGTCGGATGACTTGATCCGCAAGATTTTGAATAAGTAGGGGTCGTCCGTAAGTAATGTTTAACATCTTTGAAGAATTTGTTCTTCCGTTGGGTCGACATTCCTTTCACTATGAAGTTACCCGCATGGTAATTTGCGAAGTCAGAAAACCATGGGGTAGTAGAGTTTCCATGAAAAGAAACCGCATTGAGTGTCTCGAGAGGAAATGTTTCATTTATTTCCTTTTCTCGAAAACATCTTGGTGAGGGTTTTCTAATCGTGACAGATGATCGCAGCCTAGGTTCTCAGCTCCTTTTTTATCACGTATAATGATATCAAATTCTTGCAGGAGGAGGACCCAACGGAGCAATCTCGGCTTTGCATCTTGTTTTGCAAAGAGATATTTGAGAGCCGAGTGATCCGTATACACCACGCATTTGGTCAAGATTAAGTATGGCCAAAACTTCTCAAATGCATACACCACGGCTAGTAGCTCTTTTTCTGTGGTGGTGTAATGGGTTTGAGCTTCAGTCATAGTCTTACTTGCGTAGTGGATAGGCTGAAAATGCTTGTTTCTAAGCTGGCCCGGACACCGATAGCAAAATCACTTGCATCGCATGAGCTCAAAGGCAAGTCCCGGAGCAACGAGAATGGGTGCTTCAGTAAGCTTTTTCTTTA
Source organism: Chrysanthemum makinoi (assembly GCA_910596185.1). Classification (NCBI taxonomy): domain Eukaryota; kingdom Viridiplantae; phylum Streptophyta; class Magnoliopsida; order Asterales; family Asteraceae; genus Chrysanthemum; species Chrysanthemum makinoi. The sequence goes on from OU343218.1 coordinate 252,708,533, forward strand.
ATGTTTCAAAAGCTTGATGCACTCAGTGAGAAGATAAAAGGAGCATCTTTTTCAAGAAGATGAGTCATAGGCCGGCGATTTTAGAAAAATCTTGTATGAATCTGCGATAGAAACCGGCATGACCTAAAAACTCCTAATACCTTTGACGGTAGTAGGATGAGGCAATTTAGCAATAACATCGACTTTTGCTCTATCAACCTCAATCCCATTTTTGGAAATCTTATGGCCAAGGACTATGCCTTTTTGACCATAAAGTGGCTCTTCTCCCAATTTAGACAAAGATTGGTGTCTTCACACCGCTTTTAGCATTTTTCTAAATGGGAGAGACATGTTTGAAATGAGTCCCCAATGACCGAGAAGTCATCCATAAACACCTCCATTGTTTCCGCGATCATGTCGTGGAAAATGGCCATCATACATCGTTGGAACGTGCCAGGAGCATTACATAGGCCAAAAGGCATACGTCAGAGGCAAAAGTTCCGTATGGGCAGTGAATGTGGTCTTTTCTTGATCCCGTGTGGATCAATGGGGATCGAAAATAACCCCGAGAAACCATCAAGGAAACAATAGTATTCGCTCCCTGCTAATCTCTCAAGCATTTGGTCCATGAAGGGTAGAGGAAAATGGTCTTTTCGGTGGCGCCATTCAACTTACGATAGTCAATGCAAACACGCCATCCCGTAACCAATCGAGTTGGAATTAACTCGCTTATTTTCATTTGTGACAACAGTTATGCCACCCTTTTAGGAACACAGTGAATTGGGCTAACCCAAGGACTATCAGAGATCGGGTAAATTAAACCGACATCAAGAAGTTTGAGAACCTCTTGTTTGATAACCTCATGAATCTTAGGATTCACCCTTCTCGATGTTGAACTGCCGGTTTGAAGTCATCCTCCATCAAGATTTTGTGAGTACAAAACTCGGGGTTGATACCCTTAATGTCGCAGAGTTTCCAAGCAATTGCTTGCTTGTGTGACTTCAAGACCTTTATGAGAGCAGCTTTTCATCTTTACTCAAATCTCGAGCAATAATGACGGGTAATTTATCATCACCCTCAAGAAATGCATACCCGAGATGAGGTGGTAAGTCCTTAAGTTCGACTTCAGGAAATTCTTCAGTTTTCTCAACCGACTTGACTTCCTTGTTATGAAGCTCGACGGGAGGGAGTGATGATGGATCATCATTAAGCAACTTCTCAATGAGAAGAATATCTCCCTCGATGTCAATTGAAGCGTGATCAATTTCCCATGAAACCGCATCACTAGACAAGTATGCTTCAATCTCTTCCAAGATGAAGTCACTTTCCTCAAATGGAGTGAGAGAAGGAGTAGAATTGGCAATGATGGGTTGAGATGAATGAGTGAGATTATCACCCGAAGAATTATGATCATAACCGAGAACTTCTTGAGAGTACTCTTCTGAAGCAACATCAATGATATCTATTCGGTTAACCGACTTAGAATCATAGTTTGCGGAGTACCTCGAAGTTTGATCAAGTTTAAAGGTGACAGCTTCATTACCCACACGTAATGTGATTTCTTGCTCAAATACATCAATGAGAGCACGCCCGCTCTCGAATCCTCGCCCAACAATGAGGAACCCGATGATCGGTATCGAAGTCAACAACCACAAAGTCAGCTGGAAAATGGAACTTTCCTACTTTCACAAATACGCCCTCGGAATGCCAAGTGGATCGGGATATTGTACGATCTACAAGCTCGAGAGTCATGCATGTAGGAGTAAGGTCCGGAAGAGAAAGTTTCTTCCATACTGAAAGAGGCATCAGGTTAATGCTTGCACCAAGATATGCTAAGGCAAAGCATTCAACCATTCCCCGAAATACACAAGGTAAGAGAAATTTTCCAGATCTCCAAGCTTCTCGAAGCTTTTTAACGAATCGCCGAAAGCTGCCTCGTTGAGGAGTTTTAGCCATATCAAACAGCTTTTCCTTGTTGCTTAACATGTGTTTGAGAGTTGATGCAAACTTGGGCATCAAGATGATAGCATCCGCAATGCTTATGTCAAAATGTAGTTCTTGGAAAATTTGAAAAAATTTGTCCATTTGATGACCGCTTTTTCGCATGAGCTTTTGCTCATTCAAACGTGATGGGTAAGGAATAGAAGATTTGGATTTGGGATTTTCAATCGAGCTACCGGAGGTTCAAAACAACTCCGGATTGGATTTGGGTGTCGGGACAACTTGAGGATGGACATCGTTGGTACCTCCGTTATTAGTAGGAAGTTCCTTGTCCTTTGTCGCCTCAAGTTCACTTTCCACTACCTTCGGGAGATAAGAAGAAGAGGTAGTAGGAATAGCGGGTCCATTATGAAACACCACTGGTTGTGATCGCCTTTACATCGCCCCTCGGGTTAGCGATCGTGTTGCTTGGAAGTTTTCCTGAGCCCGAGGGTTGATCATTTAAAGACTTCTTTAGATCAATGACCGACCGACCAACAACCTGCTCATTTCATCTTGGGATTTCATGAATTGCTTCAATAACTCATCGATGATGGTCCGCTTGGAACAATGGCTTGAGTTTGATTAGGAAAATTTCGCCTCTAATGTTCGATTAGGGCCTTGATTTTGAAAATTTCCTTGATTAGGATTCACATTTCACTGAAATTGATTCCCTCGATTGAAATTGTTTTGATTAAAGTTTCCTTGATGTTGGAAACCTTGATTTGGTCCGAGATAGAAATTACCTTGGTTTTGATAACCTTGGTTCATTCTAGGTTGGTTCCGACCCGCTTTGTATGTTAGATTCTCGTTAAAACCTGGTGGTCCCTGATAAGTATTAGCACGGTAGTTTGGTTCATTTTGAGGACGGTATTGATTACCTCCCTGATGTGAAGTACCGGGCTAGCATTGGCTTCAAATGGACTACCATCGGTGGCGCATACTGTAGTATGCATGAGGGCCACCACAAGTAACACAAATTTCAACTTTCTTCACTTCACCATGTGATGGTGTTCTGGTGAAAGTGACTTTTGGTTAGCAAGAACCAAAGCTCTGAATAGATCCGTGAGTTTGTCCATCTTAGCATCGGTGCTAGATGTACTCACGTGAGATGAAGTAGAAGGTCCCGTGATTAGACTAGACCGATATGTCTTTGTTCGAAAGGGCGGACTGGGACTTGTTTTCAATTATTTGCAAGGATTCTTTTGTGGTCTTGCTCAGGAAATTACCTCCCGCGGAGGCATTTAAAGAGTCTTGGTCGTTTGTTCGCACCATTGTAGAAAGTATCCATTTGCATTAACTCGGTAAAACCATGATGCGGACACTTCGGAGCAACTCTTTGTAACGATCCCATGCCTCACCGAATGATTCATCAAATCTTTGAGAAAATTTCATTATCTCATTCTTAAGACTTGTAGTTCGAGATGGAGGATAGAATTCGTTAACAAACTTAGTGACTAAATCCTCCCATGTCTCAATGGAACGAGGGGTTGTTTCTCAAGCCAATCCGGCTTGTCCCTCTAGAGAGAATGGGAACGTAAGGCTTAATTGCTTCATGCGGGACATTCTTGTATTTGATGGTAGATGCAATCTTGTTGAACCATCGAATATGTGCATGATCATCCCGCCAAAACCATAAAATTGGCTTTGGGTTACAAGATTAAGCAACCTGGTTTTGAGCTCGAAGGTATCACCACCGATGGTGGACAATAATGGCATTTCCGTAACCCTCGATGGGTGCTTGGAGAAGCTCATTCATCGGTTTATCTTCTGCCATTACGCATTGTGGTGGTGGTACTGACGCTCACACGGCCGGGAGCGTAACGCCCTCTACGCCTACGCGGAATACTTGCAAGTTCTCGAAGTGGACTTGTAGAGTTGAAGAACGAAAGCATGCACTAAGTATAAAAATCAGTTTTCAAAACAAATGCGAGACGAAATGACAAGTGAACTTAAACCAATAATCACAAATGAAATGGCTTCTTTGAAAAGGTACACCAAATCACAAGGACACAAAGGTAAGTTTTGATCTTTAAGATTGGGAACTTATTAATGTTCACACCCCTAGTTGGTAGGTGTTCTCCTTTGATTTGCGGTGGTTGATTTTATGTATTTATTAAGTACCACCGAAAAGACGAGGTATGGATTTGTGCTAAGGGTTTAAAAACTTTGGACAATATTTTGGTATCGCCTCGTTTAACCAAATCGCACTTTTAAGAATCACCTTAAAGAAAATACAAGATAGAAAACGTTACGATTTTTTTGTTGTTTTATATATTTTTTTGGTGTTGTTAACACTTTAGGAAAAGTGTTAATGAAATTTTTGATAACTTTACAAAAACTCTTTACAAAAGGTGGTATATGTGCAAGTATGGGTCTCAAAATGTTAAAACACGCTAAAGTCGCTAGCCGCCAAAATTTGATCTCGCTTTCAAACGAAGTTTATTACACAAGTCAACCACATGTGAATGGTCAACCGTAATAAAATTCAAACAGTCTAAAACCAATGCAATTTTGAATATAGTGGATTCCCGTCGTTAAGTCCACGGAGGATTAATGGTGCTTAAAAACGTTCAGATGTCTAATGATCACTAAGGATAATGATCTGTAAGGATTTTGATTGGTAATTACACTACTGATTGATTGGAATGGTATTTGGATACATAATTATAAAGCACAACAATCGATTAAACAAACGCGGAATTGTGATGTTTACTAAACGCACAAAATAAAACGTGAATTTAAAAGAGTAAAACACCTATAGATATGAAAATGATATTTTTATAAACCTAATAATAAAAGAAAATTATTGGAAAATTAAAATTATTTTTATAACTATTTATTTAATTATTATTAATTAAAAACTATTTTAACTATTTAATAATACTCTAAAATATAAGAAAATGTGAAATAAAGCTAGAAAACTGAAATTATGATTTAGAAAAATCTAAAATATTATAAAATTTATTTGAAAACTGAAAATATATTTTTTACACTTTTTATCTATTTATTATTAATTAATTACTATTTATTAATTATTTAAAATACACTTAAATACAAGAAAATATAAAATTAACCTAGAAAAAGGAAATTTTAACTTAGAAAAATCTAAAATATTATAAAACTAATTTTAAAATTGAAAAGATATTTTTTATGCTTTTATTTATTTATTATTAATTATTTAATACTTTTTAACTATTTTAAATTCTAATAAATACTAAACAAAGCTAAGAAAATTCTAACTTTTTTATAAAATTATCCTATGATAACGAAAACTAAGAAAATTATAAAAACAGGAAGTGCTTAATAATAAGCTGAAAAGAAAATTAAAAAGCTAATTTCTATTAAATAAACGCTATCACTATTTTTAAAATGATGTTTTTGTGAATTTTCTTTTATAAACCTATTTAACTATTAAAAATAAGCAACTTTAATAAAGACAAAAATTTTACAACTTAAAAATAAGCAGTTTGATGAGCTTATGAGCTAAACAGTTGAGCTTATGGCTTATTTTGATTTTTTAAGCTCAAATAAACTTACAAACTAGAACCAAAGTTAAAATAAGATGTAAATAAGCTAAAAGTACTTATATGAAGCTAAAAGACACAAAGAACCATACTGATAAGCTTAAAATAAGCAAATAAGCACTTATACTAAACCAAGCAAACCAAACAGCATGCAATCATTTTGTAGGCTAGATTAAGCTAGGGTAAAAAGCTCCAAAGCCAAAAATAAGACCGAGGCAACAAGCTTGTTAGGTGAGCTTCTCAAAAAACCAAACTATACAAGGTTTGACCCACTATTAAGCTCAGGTGAGCTTGAAATGGCTTATAAAACACCGAAAATTAAGTTTACAAGAAATGGGACAAACAATAAGCTGGTTGCAGCCTTACCAAATAAGCTATAAAGTAGAAAATAAGCACGGACTGAGAGACTGCTAGGTTAGCTTTCCAATAAGCTAAGATACACAAGCTAAAGCTAACTAATGAGCTCTTGATGAGCTTGTGAAAAAGTTGGCTCAACTGCAGGTACAGTGGCACTTTTTTCAAACAAGTGGTTAAAAGAAGCTAAGAAATAAGCGCTAATAAGCTAATTAGAAATTATAAAAATTACTATGATTAAGATGAGCAGTTGAATATTAATATCCCAAAAGCTCAAATCTTGAAACTTAATATTAAGTCCTATAGAAAATTATCTATTTTATTCAAAAACGACTAAACTAAAAATTTGACTTTTTATACAAAACTAAATAGTTGACTTATATGAACTTTGAATTGATCTTCTACTTATGATGGTTGTAATAACCTAAGATAAGATGAAATTAAGCTAGGTGACCAAGTTATAAGCCATTGTGATGAGTTTTATATCCTAAATCCTAACAGTTAACAACCTAGGTGAAATTAAAGAAGATTTTGACTTTTGATCAAACAAGGACGATTTATGGTTTCTATAAGTTATATTGACCTAATGTGACAAGTAACAACCACAAACAACCTCTAATACAAATGACACAAAGAAATCCAAACACCCTATCAAACTAACTTGTGATTTTCAAAAGGTTTTACAGATTAAGACCATGCCATTGATTCAAGACCTTAAATTTTCATTTAATGAGACTAAATAAGCACTAAACAACAACAATAACATCATTAAACTAAGAAATGACAATTATGCTAATTTAACTGTTAAACTAAGGTTTTTAGTAAGTACAAATTAAAGAGAAGAAGCAAACTGTTTTATTGTTTAATTTTACATAACTACAACTAAGAAACATAAAAATACAAAGATTTAAGCTAATCAATGACTTAAACAAAGGAAATGCTAAATGGAGTAAAAAGCTTACAAAATGGTTTCCAAGTGAAAACTGAGAACCAAGGACTGAGAACACAACCTATAGCTTCCCAAGAAGCTCTAAACCAAGGGCAATCCAATATTCACCCTCGCCCAAACTTGATCTCCATTTCCATTGATTTTTGATTTTCCAACATTTTTTTGTATTTTTGGTATTTTTTTCTTTTTGATACTAAACACACTTTTATGGTTTCTAATAGCTTACATAAGCTATATAAGGAGCTTATATGAGCTTATGAGTCCTTAACAACAACTAACAACAACATTCGATCATTTTGAGAATTTGAACAAGGAAATTTGCATAAACTTGAAATGAAACTTAACACCTAAATTTATGACTGAAAAAGATTCACAATACACTGAGATTACTTAAAAAAAAATGCTTGAAAGCTAAGAAATACACCGAATTTGAAAATTAATTAAAACGACATACATTAACTAAATTAAAACTAGATTGTTCTTCACATTGCTTCTCCTTCTTTCTTTATAGACTTTAGAGACTTCACATGCTTCATCTTTCCACTTGCAATCTTGGCCATTGATGAGCAGAGATGATCACTGTTCTTTGAAATTACTTTTGGCTCAAAAGTGATACTAGTGGATTGAGGCGGCCAAAGAATTAATGCACTTTGGTATGTTGTGGAGGTGTAAAGGGACAATTTGGGAAGTAGATATGGAGCTAGGGGTGAGTTGGCAACAAAAACAGTTTTTGAGGTGAAGATGGAGTGTTTGATGGTGGGGAAGCATTAAATGCTTAAGTGGTCGGTATAGGAGTGGGGGGATGAGTTGGAGATGAGTAGGGGAGGTGGAAAGGTGGTGAAAGCGTGGTAAAACCACTTCATTGTTTGCAGCGATAGTGAGGAAGAAGCACAAAGGATGGCGGTTTATATTTAAAACATGGGTTGGGCTTGGTGTTGGGCCACCAAGTATTGGATTGGATTTGTTTGGGATAATTGGGGGTCCCAAGGTTTAAGCTTAATATCATAGGACCATTTTTGTATTTTCTCGAAAATGAAGGGCCGGATTTGAACTTGCCCAAACATCACACAAGGACTAAACCGCAATTAATGATTAGTACAGGACCAATATTGCATAAAATTCCATTTTTATAAATCCAAGGACCCAAACTGCCAACTTTGTAACCCAGGACCAAACTTGTAAATTTCTCAAAACTTATCATATAAGGACCAAATATGCCATATTTGAATAGTACAAGGGTGTAGTTTGAATAATTTCCATTTTAAACACCCAGGACTATTTTGACACTTTGTAAAGTCAGGGACCAAAGTTGTAATTTGTGATTTTTAAACTTCAAAGGACAATTTCTAACAACTTGTGAATCCCAAGGACCTTTTATGACTTTTTTTCTTTATTTTGACTTACCATGGACCGTTTTGACAACTTTTTGAAACTGGGGATAAAACCGCCAATTATGCAAACTTGATACGCTTTTCACCCGATTTTGGTATTTTTGCATTTGGAACACATAAAACACTTATTTGTGATATTTTTATCATTTTGATGCATTTCTGAAGTGTTTTCGTGATGTTTTTGGTCTAAAAGGTATAAAAAATGATGAGTATTTGCACACTCATCAATCCTCCACACTAAACTATCATAGTCCCTAGCAATCTTTTTGAGAAAAAATAATGGATTTCATCTTACCAAAAGCCATTACTGAGTACAATTGTTTCAGCTCAAGTAAGAACTTTGGTACAATGATAACCAAATGATTTTGAGCAAATCACCGCCTTTTCAACGGTTTTGATTTGTTCTACCGTAAGCCGCTAAGCTTCGACTAGCCAACTCTTAGATAAATTATTCGTGAGTCGATTACCAATTATGGTTTTCCAACCGCCTTTACCACAAGCCATAAACTTGCGGGCTAGCCAACTCTTCACTAATTAAAGATATGGTGAAATTTTAACACCATACCTCAAGTAAATTGCAAGTCAGAACGGATTTGAGATATCTTTACCGAGTCGCTTGCTCCTCGATTAGCCAATCCTTATGTGGGTTAGACATGGCGGATGACACATTTGCCGAAAGTAAGTGTAAAAAACACTTACCCAAAAAAATTTTGGCCAAAAATGGGGAATGGTATAATTGTTATTTATAAAATACCCGTGGAGAATTTCCCCACACTAGAAATGAATATTGCCCTCAATATTCAAAGTGAATGACCGTTATGCCTAAAACATAGAACTAAAAAGGAAATACTAATGCCATTATTTTATTTTTGATATATACACTTTTTTAAATGAAACTTTTATATATAACAATGGGCAACTCCCCACACTATTAGGGTGGTAGAAAGTAGAAAAGAAGTCGTAAAATGGTGAAAACCCATATGGTGTGCTATCGTTATCATCGAAGTCGCTAGTTGACTGATCCCCCTGATTCATTGGTTCATGGGAATGTTTCAGATCCGACAACCATGGGTGGAATGTCCTCCAAAATAGTGTTTAATCGATGACCATTCACTTTAAAAATTTGGACCATCTGGATTGAGATAACTCAATAGTTCCATATGGAAATACTTTTAGTGATGGTGAATGGTCCGCACAATGATTTTAGTTTTCCGTGAGAAAATCTTTAATCTTGAATTGAAAAGAAGGACTCGACACGAATGCTGAAAACGCTGTTCTGGATTTTGGAGTCATGAATCTTTGTCTTTTTGTTTGTAGATTAAAAGAGTTTTCGATGCTTGATCACTCGAAAGTTCATTAATTCATTCATTTGAACTTTTCTGTGATCACGTACTGTCTCAATATCGGTTGGCATGTTTCAAGGCCCAAGATGCTTGTGCTCAAGCTCAATCGCGTGATGACATGCCTTTCCGTACACAAGCTTGTATGGAGTACACCCGATGGTGTTTTATAAGCCGCATCTTTAAGGCCCGTGTGCGCCATCCGCCATATCCCAACACTGTGATGCACGGTTTTCTTACCTTTCCGTAATTCTTTTTATACCACGGTTGGAAACTTCCACTTGCCCAATTTGTTTGGGGGTAAGTATGCGTTAGAGAGACGGTGGGTTACAACCATACTTTTGCATGACTCGATCAAATTGGTCATTGCGTAAAATGCGCACTACCTATCATCGATATAGCTCGGAGTTCCAAACCTAGAAAAAAGAGATTTTAAGAATTTCACAACAACTCGGGCATCATTGGTAGGTAAAGCCACAACAACCGACATTATGACTGCAGCAAGAAGAAGATGTGTGGAGAGATAAAAGAAAAAAAAATAGTGGGCGTGTGTAGGTTGTATGCCGTAAGGAGAGAGGAAAGGTAAAAAGATCCGAGAAAACTATATAGGCGTGATGTAGGGTAAAAGAAATTTTAGTATTATTATTAAGTGTGTATTGTATACCCTCAGATCGCAGATCAGGGCTGAAGTGACACGCATTTTTATGTAAAAATACCCGGCCTGCATCCTTAATTTATAATTTTTATATTTTCTGAGTATTTATTTGACTTGTTTAAATAATAAGGTAATATTATTATTTTGAGAATAAATTATGTACCCTTTTTGTCAGCTACTAAACCCATGTCGGTATGTGTGTGGTGTCAGTTTAAAACACGAGATAAATCCTTTGATCTTAAGTTATAATAATCGTAAAATAAATAGTTCGTGATTTTCTCGACAAAAATTTATTAAAATAGTAGCTCTGAAATTACGGTTTGTCACACCGCCATCTCAAAAGCATTAACTCGACAATCCGAGATTCAACCGCTCGCTCTACAGCGACGCCTCATGGTTCGAACTTTTCATTCTCGAAGCTACCTTAAAAAGACTCTTAATTGGTGAATTCTCACAACTTATCGACCGACCGCCATGTGTTTAAGTTGTGTAGGTTGGGTAACAACTTGATTCTAACTTTGATTTTCGCGAACTCATCAAATAAGAACCGCCACTAGATCAAGCTAGGAAATAAGTGTCGAATCTAAATAGTTTCTCATCTTGTAAGAGACCTTGAAAGTTGGCTCAAGTTTTAATTTGTTTGAACCAATCAATTCAACCAACTAATAATAGTGGTTCGCATTAGTGATGAGGCTAAAAGTTAACTAAGGCTCATGACGCTAGGTTCACTAATTGGACTCCATACCATGAACTTGATAAGGAACAAAAGTAAATTTTGTACTAGAATCAAAAGATAATGAAATAGAGTGGGTGATTAAAAGAATGTACCCATCACTGCTCGTGTCTTAGCGAAGCTTCCTTAGTACCAAGAAGAATGCTCGACCTCGAGCAAAGCTTATATTGCTTCCATGGTTTGGGTTATTCCATCATTAAGGTGAGAGTCATTTTTCAAGACCGATTCTGTGGCCCTATTCAACTTAGGACACGTGGTTCCAAAGGTGGTCCGTGACCCCACACTCATAACATGCCGGGCTTATGTCCTTGATTTCCATTGCTTGAGCACTTCCAACAAAGGTGGCCCGCCTGCTTGCATATGTTACACCCCTCAAGGGCCATGAGTGATGGAGGTTACATCGAAAGCACACTTAGGATGTGGGCCCCAGATAAATTCTCCTCAAGACTCCTCGACTGTTGCTCCATAGTTTCCGCTCGCTTTCTTCTTGTCTTACCGTCTTGGTCTCGCTTCCCCACATCCTCCCTGCACTTTCGTCTACTCGCTTCCATTTGTTAGCCCTCCGTGACTGATCACATCGTTAGTCAAGCGGTATGCCATTCCCACAAAGATCTTGCAGAAGTATTTCGGGGTTAGATGAGGTGACATCCCTTCGATCTCGTGGATCAAACCCCAAATGTATTTGTCAACTTACCCTACCATCTAATGGTTCCGCATCTCGCTCAATTTCTCGCATTTCATCCTTATGCAATACTCCTCGCTAGTAACTTAAACTCTTCCCAAGATAATCCATTTGCGCCTTCTCCCTCTCGTTCTGCAAATTCTGTTGTTCCATTAGGTCGCTGTCGACCCCTCGAGCACCAGCAGAACTCAACCTTATCTCTTTCAACAACATTTAGTGATGCTAAGTTTGACTCAACATTCTCAAACCATGATAGCGGTGCCAATGGCGCCCTCGCCATAATTCCTTTGGCTTGCATTACTTAAAGTCTTTTAGTTTATCCATGGCCATTTGTCGAGGTACCAACTCCTCATTGGCTTGTCCCGCATCAATGTGTGCAACAATTGAGTGAGGAGTCCACCACCAGCCAAAGACTGCCTCTTGGGCTCGTTGTTGATGCTTCCCGAATGGGTGTTCCTTGTAGTTAAGATTCTACAATAGGCCAAAAACATTTGTCACAAGGTGAGTCACACAGTGGACAAAGCATGATGGTGTATGGGATCTACTCCATTGTGTAGCAGTGCAATGACGAAACAAAGACGGACTAGTCCATCGGTCATAACATGTAGCAAAGAGAGGACATATAAAATATATATAAAGTCGAGTGAACATATGAACATGTTATGCATACATACGCATCAATGTAGCCTGTGATCATACTCTTGAAGACTGACCAAACATCCGATATTCAGTTAATCCCATCATTGCATGGTTCTTTCCCCGATTATGCATAGGTGTACGCTATGCATAATTTATGAGTAACGCGACATAAATGTCGGGTATTAGTTTACTCAGATAATGTTCGCTGTTTTAATAAAATTTTATTTTGGTTATAGTTACATTTTTATTTTAGAAAACCGCATTCACTATAACCTCGGCTCGATACCAATATGTCACACCCCCTGCAGGCTTAAACGCCGAGGTGCTTAATTTTAAATCAATATACACATCGCAGAGATATAGTACAATACCATAATTTAAATTTAAAGAAATAAGTAACATTACATAAGGGTTCAGCCAACCTTGGCAATTGAAACATAAAGTTTGACTTCCAAAAGATAACATTTTACTACATTACTCTAACTTGATAACTTGTGCCTAATCCTTTATTTAAAATATTCATAAAATAAGCTTACCAACCATCACCGAAATGCATGAGAAAACGGGTCAACTATGAAAATAGTCATAGTACACAAAGTTTTATGAAAGCCATTTTTAGAAAAGTCTCGAGGTCCTCAATAACTACCATAGTTACAAGTCCTCCTACCATACAAGACTTGTAACATATAAGTTCACATACATTCCTATATTTCAAGTAGTATGCCCGGTAATTAATATACATATAATAGTTCACAATAAGAGTGCCTAATATATAATAAATCACGCTGTTCAACAAGGAGATTTATGCTCTGTCGATGAAGGAGACTTAGTATTGTCATCGAGACTTAGTGTTGCTCGAGGAGACTTGAACAAGATATCACAATAACTATTATATATATCAAGTCGCCCTAACAAAGGAGAGATTTTAAGACTTAGCGCCAGCATCGCCCATTATAGTTTCTAAGCATACTAAGGGGTCAAGAACAAGTCATAAGGTCATAATAAGTCAAAGGTTTTAAAATATATCAAATAGTTCGCAAATTTATAATTTAGAACAAAGTATAGTTCAAGTTTTAAGTTCATGCATTTCACCCCAAATAAGTAAAACGATAAAAAGGGGACTGTGAAAACTACCTCAAGAAAGCTGCACTGATAGGGTCAAGTCAAATAGCATGAAAAGTGTGTGGCACCGCACGCATCTAGATTATGTTAGGTCACCATATTAGTAACAACACAAGCATCAATATTTGAAAGGAGATTTAGGAAGGATCTGATGAACACACACATACACTCTACGCAGTAGGACTTGAGAGAAGTTTAAGCATAAGTAAAATGTAAATGAACAACCAACTCCCAAATGGGAGTTTACAAGATATTTATGTAGAAGGAACTGTAAGCAATATGCAAGTTCCCTTCCTTTCCTTTTATGGGCTTAAATAAGGCTCATGGGCTTTCTACATAAGCCTTGGCATGATAACCAACATAAAAAAGCCTTAATTAAGCTAAGTATTACATATTAATTACAACACTTGTAATCTAGTTTAGAGTGATTCCAACAATCTCCCTAAGTGTTGGTGACATGATAGAGTGAAAAACGCTAGGTGCCATGTAATAAGAAGCTTGACGCCTTGACTTTCATCTTTCAGGAGAAGAAGTGTCTTTTGATTCCAACAATCTCCCCGTGTAGGGATCTTGTATCTTTTGAAAGTTTTAGCTTTGACGCCTTTTGATTACTGATCTTGTTCTTGTTCTTGTGGTGAAAGTGATAAGATGTTGTGGTTATTCTGCGACAGTCCGCCAAGGTAACCGCTCATCGCCTTTATCTAACATGCTCTCACACGCTTTAACGTTGATTTCAGCTTTGATGAAGTTCTTTTTAGTCTTTAAACTTTGTAGATCTCTTGGATGAAGAATCATTATGACTTTGTGTTGCCTTTTGAATATGAGAGAACTTCTGATGATGTAGTGGGCATGAGCATGTGGAGAATCTGCACCATCTTCTTCCTCCCCGCCGAAGCATCCATCGCCAGCAATGCCCGTACAGCCACGCAACATCATTTTCAACCGTAATCAACTCATAAAGAATTGATTACAATAATTGTTCTACTGATGAATGTCTTGATTCCATTCACCTTGGTCTGCAAATCACCGTCCAATCCGGGTGAGGGATAATTGGCATTACATAGAACAAGTTCAAGTAATGACCCACATATATTCGTGACTCGAGCTTGAAAGGAATCTCCTTAGCGGGATTTCAAACACTTACAAAGTTCAAATTTCGAGAGTGTTAATGTGCATAGTGTGAAAAAAACACAACCTAGTTCTAAAGAAAGGTCGTTCTCGAAACCGCATTCCCTCAAGAAGGCTAACACCATATACCGAAATACATCTATGAGTTCAGGTGAGTCAGCCGAGGTACACCTAAGCATCACCTCACGATCAGACCGCTGAGACATACCAAGCCGCGAATCCATGGGGAGTTAACGGTTTACCCCGGCCGTCAAGGTCGTTTGATGTTGAATTCCGGCAGGAGTTTCCATTCAATCAATGAGATCACAATTGTGAACCTCTCATAAATGTTCTACAGACAAGTTAAGATCCGTGAAGGACTCTAGAATTGAATCACTGGCGCTCTATTGTTGAACCAAGTGATGAATTGTCAAGTGTTCCTAAGAGATCTTTAATGAATTTGGCTCTAGACTCAATAGTGCTACTTTGGTTTTCCCCGAATGAGACTATGGAGAGGGTCTCCTTTTTCAATACCGCTATCCCTAAAGAGAAAGCCGATAGTTTGTTTAGGGTTCTGCGGAGAATGAAACAGTTTTTGAGAGAAACTGAAGTACAAGGTTTAGTGCATGCGAATCGTCCATGACGACTTTATTCTTCTAATACCGTGTCATCTAGTGACGACCAAGTAGCATATGAATTGAACCCGTGTCTCAGCCCTAAGTTGAATAATTTGGAGGGCTATTTCTTTTTACCCTTTTCATTACTTTTCTTTTTAATTCTTCAACTCCTTCTTTCTCCCATTCTCATTTTCCTTATAACTATTGGTGAAGTCCTGTAGATCCCTCCGCTCTGGCGATCATATAGGACTAAGTTATTCTAACCTTAAAACACCTTATAACTCATTAACAAAACCAATTTTGAAAAAATCTCAAAGTGTTTATGAGTAAAACATTTGTACAACATGGTGAAGCTTATATTTTAAATACTCCCTCCACACATGCTATGTTTTGACGTAAATTTGCGGTGGTGAGAGAAGAGCGCGCACTTTTGAATTGATCGACTCAAGATAGACAATTCCTTGCGAGACAAGATTACGCTGTATGTTAAAGAGATACATTGTCAGCTTTAGGTAATAACTAACTCTAATAACTACCTTGAAGATGCGACATCCCCTAAAGGTTGTCAAACCCGCCAAAGTTCATGTCTATGAAGAGCTTAATAGGTATGATCTACTCGATAAGTCTTGAAGACAAATCTTTTCGATGTATGATAGTTCAGATCTCGTCAATTCATAGGTTGAAGTCTTTTCACACGAGGATTCAATAGCAATTCACAACATATTTCTTATCACATAATTTTTCTCCCCCTCAAAAATGGCATATAAATGTTATTTTTGATGAAATTTTGATATCTAATATGACCATTCTGAGTTTTATGGGAAGATTTCCACTAAGAACAATTTAGAACAAAAAGATTTTAAAGAAAATACTCCCCTCAATAAGTAATGTTAACTTTGAGGTTTTGAAAACATAAGTGGGAAGTACTTAAAGCCTTCTTTGAGCAAAAACTTTGAAAGATGAAAGTTTGATAAGTTTACTAAAAGTAAGAAGCTTTTCGCTCCTTTTATAGGATTGTGGCACTGAAGCCGCACTACGTAATCCTTTCATGACAAGTAATGGTTGTACATCAAGCATACAGGTAATAAAGCCATTGTTAATTATAAAATCACACATCCAAATAATGATAAGAGAAATGCATCAAGGGGTACCCGTGAGTCTCGTGTATTTCCGCAATAACTCCGTGAATGCGCTTCCGACGCTGGTAGCTCAGGAGAGATATGCTTGACCGACCACTTAATTTAAACTCTCCAAAGTTCTTATCTCGATCCCGGCTCAACAACCTTTCATCAACAATCCGAAAGTGATGATCTTCTTCACATCCCTCTATCCCCTAATTCCATCTCTTCTTTGACCCTATGCCGCCATGGATCTCTTTAACCTATAAGCTAATCCGCCCCTGACTTTCTTCAATGTGTGATCCCCAAACTTGTGAAGTTTCTTTGGCACTTAAGTATAAATTGGGTGTAGATCACTTCGTAGACTACCCCAAATGGTTTTTTTGATAAGGGTGTACCGAGCAAGTTGGTTTTATGTCGTGAAGGTGAAGTTGTGGTTGTGTGAGATTGACATGCTCGATAAGATTCCACCTGCAAGTTGGATATCTTCTACACGCTCTGGATCAATGCATGCTTCGATGAAGATAAGCAATGACTTGAAGTACTCACGCTGGATATGGGTAGAGAAATGTCGCGATTCAGTTCTGTACCTTGGCTTAGATACATGTTCAATGTCATTCAAAATCTCGAAACCACACATAAGTCATAGCTCCTTCTTCGCCTTGTCGCTTGACCACAATTTTCGAGAATGTGTAGTCCCAATTTAATTAAGCAGTAACATGTGAATAGCAACGATCCGCTTATCAATGAACACTTCCTTTTTTGATTTAGAACCCGCAGCTTTTGTAGTAGATTCTTCATCGCTTTGGCCAATTATGAATCCTTATAAAGTGCATCGAGGTCATACTTTTCCACTTTGTTAGCAAGCAAGTGTGTGGCGCTTTCCTCCATGGCTATGCCGTTGAGTATATTGTCGCCGAATGGGAAGGTGAGTGATGTAGCCGTATTTCTTGGAGACATCGCAACAAGTGCGTAAGAAATTCTAGGTCAGCATAAAGAAATAGCGTAGGATCCGTGTTGATCGGGTCGGCCAATGCTTGGTAGTGGCCTTGTCCGTGGGTGTAGTATGGAGCTTTGTCTTTTTCCGGTAAAGTTGATGTTACCGTGGTTGAGCCAATCGATGTTGTTAGACATGGCTCGTATATGTTGTCGAGATGATATTCGAATTCAATGGAGCTCTTGAGCAGCTTGAAAACTTCATTCTTGATGCGCCTCAACTCGCGTCATCTTCTTTCACCCTAAACTTTTCTTGAATTAACTTTGCATGCTCCAATGTTCGACCATCTACCATTTCTTGACCTTCCCGTAATCTATGAGTAGCATCAACAAGTCTAGAAACCGCCATATTCATCGGTAGTATCTTCATTCCAACCATGAGACAACATCGGCCTTTCTTCTTTTCGGCTTTGATGATTATTCTCGCTTCTTTGTCAGCGCGTAAGAGTGGGTTGTTGTTGGGGCTCAGGGATCTCTTCATCGTCACCACTAGTGTATTCAAAATGATCACCGATTTCTCTTTTGTGGTGGTAACCGTGAGTCCGAGGTTTATCAAGAGGGAGTAGAACGCGGGGAGATCTTCTTCGCTGGGTCCTTTTGGTGTGGTGGAGGCATGGAGGAGGATTCACCGCACTTCTTCTTGCGCTTGGACTCTTATCCTTATCCCATCATCATCGCCTCTTGGACGCGGTCTTCACGCCTGCTTTGCATGAAGTTTAAGTTGGTATTCCAAAGAATGCTAAAACGCTTTATCTTCGCCGGCAAACGCGCGATCGCATCGCTGAGCCATTTGTAGTACAAGCCGAAACCATTTCTCAAAGATCGAGGCAACCGCAGACTCGCTTGGGTTGATTGTTATTGTTAAAGGCTGATTTTATTGTTTGCTTAACCAAATGCATGAGGTTCGATAGAGTTGTTCCGTGAACATCTTTTGTCACTCTGTGGACGACGTCAGAAGAAACTTTAGTATATTCTCTAGCCGTCTTTCCATTTCCTTTGGAAATCTCTTTCTTTAAGAAGCCGTTGAATCGTTTCTTTCCTCCGCCAACTCTTTATCACACCGAAGGAGATTGATTCTGGCTTCAAGAAGTTGATTTAGCTTTTTGTTAACCACGCTATGCTTACTCTAACTTTGTATTGGCATGTGATGAATAAGTGTTGGTTGGTTTCGACGGATTCGATGATGATCTTGTGGTGGCTTTGTATGGTGGTGGAGATGAGTGAGAAGATGAGTCTGACGATGATGATTCATGAGGAGGCTCGGGGTCCTTTGGTGGCTCGAAGTTTGTTCCTTGGAGCTGCAAGGTAACTATCTAGAAGATAATCATCATAATCAACACGGCTTCTCGCATTTAGCCATTTCTTCAAAATTTCTTTAATCCTCGCCTCTTCACGCTTTGCTAGAACTTGTGGCTTCTTTTTCTTTAGCAAAAGAAATATTAACATCTTTATCGGGCACTTTCGCCGCTCCTTTTCCCATCTCAAAGTCAAAGATGACAATATCTTCAAGTCGTTTGTTCTCGATTCGTGGTAGGTACCTCAGCTCCCCTTTATCGTTGATTAACCGCGACGGAACCGGTGTGATTAGTGAACCAATCGCCATCCCGGCCACGAAGTTTGTTGTAGGTTGAATTCTCGAGCAACATGTTGAAGTCTCCAGATTCTTCAATTTCTTTCTATGTCTTTGTCTTCACCCGCTGGCTCTTCTTCTCCCCAGCCTTCTTCGTTTCCTTGCACTGAGTTTTCCCTTATCTAATTTGGGACCAGAGGTTTTGCAATTGTTTCAGAGCATTAAGCAGTGCATCTCGTGAGTAGATAATCTCTTCATTCAAAGCTTGTCCTCTGAGTCCTCGCCCATCAATTTAGGTTTTGGCTTTGGGATTAGGACAACAATCTGAGGAACCTCTCTTTTGCCGAGGTTTTCTTTTCGGGATTTTTGGGCATCACTCGCGCTGTACACTTCCTCGCGACCGGCCCGTCTTCCTAACAGTACCATAAGATTTTTCATCAATGAACCCCACTTTGTTCGATGCAACCGCTTTGATAACGCTTGGTAATGATTGAAGTTCCTTGATAGCGCCAGCAGCATAAGTAATCCGGGTAATCAAGACCTGTTTCTTAGTTGTCGAAGTCCTTAAACTGACACATTGAGTGGGCTCACAATATGGAGTGATGTTTGGGATCATCAAGTCTCAAGGAATATCAGGATTATTCCCTGAATCCTTTGGATCAACAAGCTGTGTATCCGATGTAAGGATCTGGTGCCGTGTTTTAACGTAGGACATCATATCGCCCCAAATCATATCGCCCCAAATCGAGTCACGAAATTCGATGTGCTTCATGTTGACCATGCCCCAAAATATTTGTAGTTCCATGAGCTTAAGATGCTCAAAACCACTATCACGCCCGTGAACCGATTTGGCAACCATGATGTAGAGGGTTCTCCATGGCCGGGAATGTTCTTAAGATCAATGATGAGTGTTTCATGATGAGATCCCTCGGCAGCTTCATCATAGCCGATGTCGACCATGAACCGAGAGTGATTCTTCGGCGAGTAGCAAGCAGTAATCGTTGTGCTGGATGGTAGGAAGAAGAAGAATATTCCAAGTCCGCCAGTGTGATGGTGACTTGTTTATCGCTAGTGTCATAGTTACAAAGATTTTGACCTTTGACCTTTTGTATGGTATGCCGTATTCGATGAACATAAATCACCGCACTATTGCAGAAGTTTGTGATCATATTCTTGTAAGGATGAGTCTTCAGAATATCCACAGCAATTTGACAAGAAGACTCGCAACATGTGAAGTCACAAAGTTTAATCGAGATTGTTCTTCCCAATATTCATTGTGTAAATCGTCGAGAAAGATGTCTTCATAGAGAACATTTGGCATCAACGTCTCCATTTGGACGCCCATATCGTGATCCAAAGATATTTAGCCAAAAGAACCAACATATCGAAAAGACATTACGCTAGCCAAAAGTTGATTTATTGTCTAATTATTGAATATGTTATGTTAATGAATGTTACGAAGTTCAACGCCACTTCATGTCCAATAGTCCAAATTAGTCGTGATAAGTTAGGTGAGTTTATTAGTATTGAATTTTAAAGTCCAAATTTTCACTCATTTTCACAACATATTAACCATTTAAGCTATTAGTGACATTTGTTTCAAGGACTATGATTTATTTGTTTACAAGTTACTCAGACAGAACAATTTATACTCTTGGTTCAAATTTGGCTTAGGCGTAGGATTTGCAAGCTTATGCGAAACAAGTAGAATTGTCACAAGAGGGCTTAGGCTTATGCGTAGGAATCCAATCTACGCGTAGTTGTGCTATTACGCCGTAGGAACAACACCCTTAGTAGAGCCACGCATAAGCACGTGCGGGAGCTTGGCGCGCAAGGTTACCGTAGTAAAACCTATGTGTAAGACTTATCGCTAATGCTATATTATCCTTCTCACACAGATACGGTATTCCCTTTGTACAACCTTACGGTAATGGTTACGCTGTAATATTTCTCTTACTTAATAACAAATTACGCAAGTGATCCTTGCGAGAGTCCATGGTTAACCTTGATTCTCAATATTTCACGCTGCGAAAACCCTAAAACAAATTATCATAACATATTTATCAACACATATTCAATCCTTTCGGGCCACATGAACACACAATCATACGCTACGCTGCAAGATCGAAAACACATTGAAAAACTTGAATTTTTATGATGAAAATTGGCTTAAAGACTTGATATAAAACATTGAAAACACATCCATTTTATCAATAAACATCTGAAACATACCCCATGTTCATATGCTTATGTGTAGAACATGAAATCAAACCTAGAGACAAATCTAACCGTTGGAATATGAAACAAATCAAAGCCTATGTTTAGATAATCACCTAGAACGCTAAACACTTACAAATTGAAGATTAAAGCATGGATTCCATATTGAATCTTATGCGGATCGTGATGAGATATTAAATGTGGTGTAATAAATGATATGAAAAAAAATTTGGTGAAGGGTTTTGTTAAAAATTAGTTTGAGCTTTTGACAACATTGGTCCCTCCACCTCAACCATTTTCATCCACAACCCATAAGTTCCACTTTGCTATGTTATGAAGTATAGTTTTGGAAAGAAACTTCAATTTGTGCTCCCTTGACTCCTAGTTAAATAAATTAAAATTTATAAATTTGAGTCCCGGAGTGTCAATGTCCGTAAATGTGACCACCATGATCAAAGAAACAACCGGATGAGGCAACATGCAAGTACAAGGTTTTTATGAAAACGTAAGATATTTATTTCTCCCCTCAACACTTGGACCGATAAAATATTGAAAATTTTGAAAGTGTGAAGTACCGACTCGATTGGTACTTGCCATGTTGAAAGAAATTAGATAGGAGAATATTTTTGAATTTTATAAGATTTTATATTTTTGTATTTTGTTTTTGAAAAATATTTACAAAAGAGGTTTTGGTGTTGACCGGTTTTAAGAATGTGTCAAAAGTTCGCCTAGTTCCTTCCGAGTCAACCACCTCATACCAATCCTGACCACTATTAAAACCTAGCAGAGCTAAGGCTTTGGTGAGAAGATTCACAATTGGTATTCAAGCACTCCACAAAGTATAATTCAACAAGACTTTTCCACATGCTCCTTGGATGAAAATGATATCAAGATTGATGTTCTGATTTGTAATGTTGAACGTAGTCAGCATCTATATCATTGCACTTTTTATTGTGTTAGGAATTAGAAATTCCCTGTATTAAAGAGTCGGTCACCTCAAGTATATGTAATCGTTAGAAAGCTCGTAGTCGTAGTTATTTAAGTTAAGTAGTATTTAGTTAAGTAACACCGCGAGGACGGACGTCTTTACCCATCAGATGCCCGATCCACGTTCGCATGTGTGTGGCTTATGTAAGACTATAAATACTCTCTACCTCCCAAGGTAGAGTTGGAGCTCATAATAATATCTTTCACTTTCTCTCACTAAGTTCCCAAAACCTCTAACTTTCTCTCTCTAGAATTCCATCTATATGCTACCTTGTGTTAATGTTATGATGTGTATGTGAAAAGTTATATCTACAATTGGTATCAAGAGCCATGGTTAGATCATATCTTGCACATCTTTGGATTTATAGTGGATTTTAGGTGGTTTTTGAGTTTGAAAAAGTTTAGTGGTTTTTGCATCATTTGTTGATTTCTTGTGTTAAAGTTTGATATTTGTTGGTACTTTTATGTTTAGAATCATCAAAAGTGTTTAGGTTTTCATTTGTTAAGCTTGAATCATCTTGGTTGGGTTGTTTTTGGATTGAAAAGTGAGGTTTATATGGTTTTTCAAGCTAGCTTAATTTAGTTCACGGAATATTTTCGTAGCTTAATTTCTTCACATTTTTGTAGCTTAATTTACATGTTGGAGCTAGCGAGTTAGATCTAGCGAAGTTAGTACAAGTAGTGGATTCTCCACTCACGGGTAGCTTACTTGTGGTAGCTTAATTTGGTCAAGAGCGAAGTTGCTCTTTTAGCTTAATTTGTGTCTCTAGCTTACTTTGTAGTTTAATTGTCAGCCAAAAATTTGTTAGCGACTTGGTTCAGAAGAAGTTACTACTTAGCTTAATTTGCCTTTCTAGCTTACTTGGGACTCTAGCTTAATTTAGGGGTGTAGTGAATTAAGGGTTAGCTTAATTTAGTGCATTAATTTCTAGCTTAATTTAGTGCATTATCTTCTAGCTTATTTAGTATTTTATCTTTAGAGTCTTGAGTGATTGTTTACGTTTTTCTTGATTCAAGAAAACTCGTGAAAGAATCTATTTCCGGTTTAATCATAGAGTTATAAAATCCGTATAATCTGTTAACATGTCTACCAACGCTCCCACCGTCATTCCTCCACCGCAGGATGTTCAAGCAAATGCCTTATACTCGCCCACCCATGCTTGATGAACCGACTACGACTCTTGGGCTCAACGAATTAGATCAGATTGCCTTGAAAGGAAAATGGGGTCAACATTCTCAAATCCATTGATGAAGGACCATATCGAGTTGAGACGACTAGAGACATACTTGATACTAATGCGATGGTACCCTGCTACGGAATGGACGACCTAAGATGTATGATGAGCTTGATGATAAGGATAAAAGAGATTTGATGCAGATATCAGGGCTTCAAACATTGTTCTTCAAGGTCTTCCTAAAGACATCTACAAGCCGATCAATCATAACACAGATGCTAAGGCAGTTTGGGACAATGTTAAGATGCTTCTCTCGGGTTCTGAATTAACTATGGAAGACAGAGAATCCCAACTCTATGACGAATTTGAGCATTTCAAGATGAAACCGGATGAGAGTACTCTATGACCTATTAAGAGTTAGTTAATGACATGAGGAACATCTGAATGACTATGCCTAACATTCAGCTGAACTCAAAATTTGTGAACAACATGAACCCGAATGGCACAAGTTTGTTACCGCCTGGAAGCTCACTAAAGGATTGAAGAATACAAACTATGAGCAACTCTATGCCTTCCTCCTTCGGAATGAGAGACATGCTATGTTTGAAAAATTAATTCTCAATCGTTCAAAACCAACCGTGGAGAGACAAGCTCGTCTAATGACTCTACAACTTTCTACTCAAACATCGGAATCACAACCAAAGCATCACAAGTCATACCCTTGGGTAATGGTAATCACAAACTCATTCCCGATCCTATGTACAAACAAGCGATGCCGATGCTCACGCTGGTAGCTTCATTAATAAACTAGCTCTTCTCATCAGTCAAAACATGAATACTCTCCCACAAACCAACAACAACCCTAACCATCAAACCCACACAATCAAGCCACTATTAAAGATGGAAGGATCGTGGTGCAACCGCTCAGAAAGACAAGATCGTGACGAGGTGGAGTGGGAGAGGTTATGTTGGAAACCATAATCGAGGAAGGAATGGTAACCAAGGTCAAACTAAGCTCATCAAATGTTATAACCGTGGTGGAGAGGGACACATTGCAAGGAACCGTGACATCTCCAAAGCCTACTGCACGCCGACTTCGTGAGATAAGATGCGCCGCTCAAGCTCGTGACAATGGTGCTACTCTTTGAATGAAGAGGAATTGTTGCTTGCCGAGGGCAATGCCAAGACCTATGATGCGATGTGGATGAGCGGCCTATTCAGAGATAGGTCACAATCATCAGAATGCCTTTCAAGTCGCTGACTGTGATGCATACGACTCTGATGTGGATGATGGACCTACGGCACACACAATTTTTATGGCTAGCATTTCTCCAATGGTTTCTCCCAAGGTCTCTTCTTCATCACTAGCTGGGCCATCCCATGACAAGCTCATCTCAGAGGTATTAAAACTATACGATGATGTTGATGTGCACCAGATGCATGACAAAGTACAATCAATCGAAACTATTGAATCAAATATTGAAAATATGGGTAATATCAATATTGTCCCATATGATCAATATGTGAAACAAAGTGAAAGTGAAGTTGTACCAAGTGATGCATCTTCTGCGGTCAACAATGACTATGTTTTTGATGAATACATCGCATGTGCCCTGATGATTCCATTATTTCAGAACTAAATGCCTATAAAGAACGTGTTGCTATTTATGAACAACGTGCTAAGTTTGAGTTGACCACTCGTGAGCAGAAATGGATGACCAAGTAAGTACAATAATTAGAAAAAGTAAGTTTAGAGAAGAAGTATTGAAACAAGAATTAAATTCCTTGCAAGAAAAACTTTCTAAAACATCTAAACAAAAACAAGAACTTCAAGAAAATGTGAAAATGCTTAAGCAAGAATTTAATGCAAAGGAATCAAAACTCTTGAGAGATTTTTCTAATCTGAAAACTTTGAAAACAAACTTGAGAACAAGTTGTACATACAAGGAAACACCATTCGATCGCCACATGGTCACTAAATATCGAGTCTTAAGCGATAAGCATAGCATTCCCCTTGTTGAGGAACCGAATCCGGAGGTAATTAAAAAGGCTAGAAATGCTCATAAGGTGCTTTATGATGGTAATGAAATCTTTAAGCCTAGGCAGAAACCTAGTTGCGTTGAGTGCACTGAGGAAGATAAGAAATCGAATGAAGTCACTAGGGAAAGGATGAACAAAAAACTAGATGACCCGAAATGCAAAGAGAAAAGGATTATTATCACTCCCCATGACTACAAGAAGGAAAACTGGATTTCCTTGAACATGTTTAAGCCTCAAACATTGACTCCGAACAAATTTTTCTGGAAAAGGATTTAGAAAAGCAAAGTCGAAAATATTGTTGAAACAAACCCCTTTATGGAAAATGCCTAGAAACCGAGTATCCTCCTAATACACCAATGCATCTAGTTCCTAGAAAAATTGCCACTAAAAGCAAGACCTTAATTAGTCAATATGTTATATTTCAACTATTTGTTGATTTTGAGAAAACTTGCAAGAAAAGGATCACACCCATCGGGTATAACGAAGGAGAAAGGGGTTTTGAGCAAATGAAAGAATGTTATTTAACCGAGGTCATGCCTTTCTTTAAACAACTAAAAGATCAATTTGAGAGTCTTAAAAAGGGATAGAAACCGATATAAAGGATGGAAAAGGAATTTGATGCAATGGTAGTTGAAGTTAGTGATTATGAGCGCGCACTAAAATATAATGAGATTGAGAGGAAGAACTTGCATACATTAAATGAGACTCTTATTACTGAATGTGTTGCTCAAGATATTTTTTTCACCGCTTCAAATTGCTCTATTAATGCTTCCAAATTTCATGAACTATCTGTTGCCCTGAAAGTCTCCCATGATCGTGTCATTGAGCTTGAAAAACTAATTCTAAACTAAACGAGAAAATTGAACTGGATGATCACGACAATTTGGTTAAACATTTTTCTAAACTAGAAGTTGAGTAATTTACAACTAAAAAATCAACATCTTAAAGAAAATGTCAAAACTTCAAATATCAAGACATCCTCGGATGCTCCAGAGTTTGATGCGCTTTTTCAAATTAACAAACGCGGATGAAATTCAAGCTCAAGGCAACACGATCGAAAAGTTGAAAGCCCAAATCTCTCAATTAAAGGGTCAAACGAACAATATGACAAGCTCCCAAATGCCTCCTCCTTTAGATTCTCAGAATTCTCAAACTTTTCATCTTCAAAACTTAGTAAATGCTTTACAAAAGGAAAACGAAAGTTTTCTAGAAGAAAATGAAAAGGTTAAACGACATTTCAAAGAGTTATATGATTCAATTAAAGTCACTGTGACAAAAACAACGAAAAAATAGCTTCTTTACAAAAGGAAATTGAGAATCAAGAGTCGTAAAAGGGAAAATGCCAACTTCAAATGGGGAGAATGTTGTCTCAAAGGTCACCTTATAATAAATATGCTTTATCTAAATATATTCCTCCTCATCTTAGGAATAATGAACTGCTTTTCAATCATACTCTCATCCCTTAAGGATAGTCTAGAATGTCTCGTGAGATTGTGAAGAGGATCATTAAGAAACCTCTTGATAGTGAAATTAGGTTTGCTTGCTTATATGCCAAACGATCTCAAGAAATCTTAGAATGCTTGATCACAATATGCCCAAAGTCATTAGGTAAGAGAGTTAATCCTTTGATTCCATGCTCAATGCCTAAAGCTAATGATATGCATTATCCCAATGTTTTGAAAGGAACACTAATGTGCTTTAAAGTGTTCGATTCCAGATATGTTAGTGCTAAGAAAGTGAACTCAAGTGTGCCTTCTAAGTAAAGCTCAAATCTAGTTTATGAAAGTGAACCTAAGTGCACCTTCATGTAGTTCGCACCAAGCACACATCTAAACAGTGATGCAAAAAGTAGATCAACCAACTAATGTTCCCATTCCCTCTACAGAGTAATCAAGGACATTAAACGAGCGGTCAAAGTCTCAAGACAATACAAGGAATGATAGGACCTCTCAAGCTAAGAATGTGCACTTGGAAGAAAGTAGAAGACCAATCTAGGAACTTTAAGCTTGATTGAATAAAACGAATCGTTGATTCTAGTATTAGCCTTAGGCGCATCGTAATTAATTCGATCTGATACTATTTGCAAACCTTGTAATGATGTTCCGCTTGAATTCTGTTTCTAATCATGAATGTGGTGTTAATGTTTGCTTCTAATGATGTTAAATGCCAGCTTAAAATTGTTAATGCTAAAAATTCATGCTAAGGCTAAAAGGCAAAACGAAAGAAAGTTAGAAAACAATGGAAACCCACAGAAGAAGAACTTTATAGAAAATAGGTTTTATTGGATACCTGGCCTTAAGACTAATCGCATAATGCCCACTAGAAAATGGATGCCTACCGGTAGAACTATTCCCTTAAGAAGTGAAACATACTTTGAACAAGGCATGTTGACACTAGTATTGCATCTATTCCCAATGATTCCATTGCCTCACTGATATGGATGTTTATTTCTCGATATGGGTGTTCCAATTACTGTTACTAACCAAGTGGAACCCATTATTGCATGGGGATCCCAATTATCCGTTATCCATTTTGTTCGTGTTCAACCTGCAGATCGTTCAAATCGCTCGCGGGTACCGGACTCGTGCCGCCAAGCATATGACCGAGACCGGTCGCGCTCATGAACTTCGTGAGCAAGTTCATCGGACTGTTAGATTTGGTAATGATCATTTCGGTGCTATTATGGGTTATGGAGATTATGTTGTTGGTGATAGTGTCATCTCGAGAGTCTACTATGTTGAAGGGTTGGGTCATAATCGCTCTCCGTTGGTCAATTCGTGACTCGATCTAGAAGTTGCTCTTGAAAACATACCGCTTTGTTAGAGATCTTAATGGTAAGGAACTGTTAAAAGGAACTCGTGGGTCAAACCTTACACCATCTCTATCGATGACATGATGAGGGCTTCTCCAATCTGCTTGTTATCAAAGGCTTCAAAACCAAAGTCATGGTTATGGCACCGTCGTCTCAATCACTTGAACTTCGGCACCATCAACGATCTTTCCGAAGGACTTAGTTGTAGGTTTACCTAGACTAAAGTATGAAAAGGATCATCTTTGTTCAAAGATGTCAATTGGGAAAAAGCAAGAAATATGCCCATAAACCCAAACCTACTAACTCGTCACGAAGTTCTTCATATGATTCATATGGATTTATGTGGACCAATGAGGGTACTGAATATCTTTGGGAAGAAATATGTGTTAGTTGTGGTTGATGATTACTCTAGATTCACCTGGGTCAAGTTCTTAAGGACAAAGGATGAAACTCCCGATATCATCATCAAACTCATCAAAGTACCGCAGTTCGACTTAACAAAACCGCCGTAATTGTCGAATCGCACAATGGAACCGAGTTTGTCAACAAACAACTTAATGAATTCTATGAAAGCGTTGGAATCACCATCAAAGAAGTGTTTCACTAACTCCTCAACGAAGGTGTAGTTGAAAGACTAAATCGACTCTTGTTGAAGCCAGAACAATGTTGATTTACTCAAAGGTTCCAATGTTTTCTCAATGAAGCAATCGCCACTGCATGCTATACACAAAATCGTTCTCAATCCACACGTACATGGAAAACTCCATATGAACTTGTCCACAAATGTAAAACCTAATCTCTTCCTTTCGTGTGTTTGGAGCTTTGTGCTATCCAACTAATGAGGGTCAAGACTTAGGGAAACTTAGGGCTAAAGCGGACATTGGAGTATTTGTAGGATATGCACCAAACAAAAAGGGATACCGAATCTACAACAAAAGAACCCGAAATATCATGGAAACCATTCACGTTACGCTTGATGAGTCGACCGGTCAAATGGCCTCGAAACTCCAATCAGACCCGCACTTCAAAACAGTCCCATTGGTTCATCTCTTGTTCCAAACTCTACTCAAGAAACTCCATATGTACCTCCATCTAAAGATGATGTAAAGAAATTGTTTGATCCTATGTTTGATGAACTGTATGATTCAAATACTAATGAGGTGATGATTCCCTCGCTAATGTAGATGCTCATATTCCCCGCGGAATGAAGTCAATCCTTCAGTCTCATCAAAAAATCATCATTCTTCAAATGTACATCATGGAAATGTTTCTGGCATCAATGATGAAGTTAATCCCTTTGCTACCCCTGAGGATGCTCCATTTGAAAACATATTTGCTACTCCCGAATCATCATCAACCATCTTCTTCGGAGACATCGACTCGCCTCCGCCTCAACAACTGCCATGAACACCTTAGAAAATGGACTCACGATCATCCATTAGACAACATCATTGGAAATCCCTCTCGCCCTGTATCAACCCGGAAACAACTTGCAACCGATGCCTTATGGTGTTTCTTCAACTCCGTCAGACTCTAAGATCGAACCAAAAGATGTTAAATCCGCCACGAATGAAGACACCTGGTTCAATGCCATGCAAGATGAAATTCATGAGTTTGATCGACTTGATGTATGGGAGTTAGTACCGCCTGATCAGTGCTATGATTATAGCACTCAAATGGATCTTCAAAGTAAAACTTGATGAGCATGGTGATGTGTTGAAGAACAAGGCTCGCTTAGTTGCTAAAGGATATCGTCAAGAGGAGGGTATAGACTTTGAAGAATCTTTTGCTCCCCTGTTCGAATCGAGGCAATCGAATCTTTCGGCTAACGCCGCTAGTAAGAACATGGTAGTTTATCGATGGATGTGAAGACGGCATTTCTGAACGGAGATCTTAAAGAAGTCGCCTCACGCCCAACCCGGGATTTGTGAATCAAGAGCATCCTACTCACGCTATCGCCCGAAGAAGGCTCTTTACGGTTTAAAGCAAGCTCCGGCATGGTATGATATAATCGCCAAAGTTTCTTCTATCAACCGGATTCAAGAAAAGCGAGGCTTAATCCTCAAATTTATGTTGATGATATTATTTTTGCCTCGACCGACCCAATGGAATGTGATCGTTTTTCTAATGAAATGAGTTCAAAGTTTCAAATGTCAATGATGGGACAAATGTCATTTTTCTTGGGATTACAAATTTCACAAAGTCCCGAGGCATTTTCATAAATCAATCTAAATATGCAAATGAGATTTTAAAGAAATTTGGATTTGATTCAAGTGACCCTGTTGACACCCCCATGATTGATCGAACCAAACTAGATGAGGACCACTCGGGGATCATGATTGACCAAACGAAATATCGTAGTATGATTGGATCCTCGATGTACCTCACGCCTAGTAGACCGACATCTTGTTCGCTGTTTGCATGTGTGCTAGATACCGTGCTAAGCCTACTAAAAAGCACCTTGAAGCGCTTAAACGGGTCTTTCGGTATCTCCAAGGAACCATCAATATGGGACTATGGTACCAAAAGGACACCGGTATGTCACTAACGCCTAATGCATGCCGATCATGCAGTTGTCAAGATACACGTCGAAGTACATCCGGAGGTGCTCGCTTTTGGGTGATAAGCTTGTGAGCTGGTCTTCAAAGAAGCAAACGAGTACTTCTATTTCTCTACAGAGGCTGAATACATAGCCATGTCATCTTGTTGTGCTCAAATCTTATGGATGAGATCTCAATTATCTCACTATGGCTTTGTATTCAACAAAATCCCTCTCAGTGATAATAAAGTGCTATTGCTCTATCATGCAACAACGTTCAACACTCAAGAGCAAAGCATATCGACATTCGACATCATTTCATCGGGAACAAGAAAAAGGTGTGGTGGAACTATATTTTGTGAGGTCAATATCGTTAGCGGACATCTTCACCAAAGCTCTTCCAAGAGAACGTTTTGAGTTTATTCTTCCACGCCTTGGCTTGAAAAGCCTTCAACCGAAACCTCAAACGTCTTCAGAAGGAAGACGAGGAGTAAAGGTCTATCTTCATCTATCTCTTGTAAATATTTATTCGAAAACAAAATACAAAATTATAAAACTTTCAAAATCCATAAAAAATTGAAAAATTCGAAAAATCCTCAAAAAATATTGTCATTTTGTCATGTTTTTCTCGATTCGATAATATCTACGGTGTCTGTCATTCAAAGAATGACACGGACTTTAGATGTTGTTCTAATTTTTAAAAAAAAAAATCAAAAATCAAAATATTTTGGGAGAAAGAGAAACTATGGTTTATTGTCATTTTCATGCAATAACCCGGTTTTAAAAGAAAGAACAGAGCCATGTTTTACCATGTTTTCAAATTCCATGCTCGGATTCTATAAACATTTATCTGCCGAAAACTAAATGCTTTGAAAAATAACTCGGTCTCTATTTTTGATAATCATCGGGACTTATTTGTCAAAATCTCTATATCTCAATCAACAACCTATGTCATTGATTGAGGGGGAGAATGATTTCAATTAAATTAAAAGTTATTTGGCATTAAATTGTTTTCAAAAGATATTCATGCATGTTTTATCAATGGAGTTTAAAGTCTTAAAATCCGATCCTTATCGCTAAAAACGTCATAATCAAGTCACCATTCTCCTTAAAAGCTTTCAAAATCAATTTAAATCAATAAGAGATCACAAATCTCAAATGATTTGATAATTGTGATCGGAGGAGAATGTGTGATTTAAATTGGATTTAAACTGATAATTAGGTAAATGGTTTTATAAGGATGTACATGCTATCCTTCCCACATGTGACAAACGATTTCAAATTTTCCATGCACATGTTGAGGGGAGCATCTATCTTAAACCTATGATTTGAAACGTGATCATTTATCTCAATGTGCGGGTTCCCTCTAGTATGTGTAAAACTCTTTTCAAACCTCGAGGCACATATTGAGGGGGAGCAAAATCATGAAAACCTCATCCTTCCCAAAATGCTTTATCTACTTGATTTGATTAGGGAAGTGATGTTGATATTTTTTAGAAAATGGTAATCAAAGAAGTTAATTTTTCCTCTTGCCTCCGTGTGCAAAACGATTTCAAACATTTGATGCACATGTTGAGGGGAGCACTTATTCTAAAAATATCAAAACAATTCAGGTACAAAATGCTTTGATAATATATCACAAGTATCTCGATTGATTTTCAAATGGTTTTCAATTGGTTCCAATGGCGGATGAACAATACCAAATAGACCGACCAACTTTACTTTATGTACGGTGATATAAGGATGATAAGGTTAGGTATTGTTCCCATGATCCGTAACGAGGGATCTACCCAGTGACTATCCACTAGTTAGTGTAGAGTTCTTAGGTATGATGATAAAAGGAGAAAATGAGATATGGGAAGAGTGCGGACTAAGACTCGAGCTAGTATGGAATAAACCCAACAAAGTTCTAGCTATGAAGTCTCAGTAAGCACTGAAGGGGTTGAAGAATTAAAAAGAATTGAATGAGAAAAGGGTGAAAACAAATAGCCCTCCATTTATTCAACCTTAGGCGTAACCGGTTCAATTCATATGCTACCGATGGTAACATCGGTATTGAAGACAAGACGTCATGGACCCAAAGGACGCACCGCACTTCAACTTCCCAAACCACTCAAGTTCCTCTTAAAAGGACTTGTTTCATTCTCACGGGAACCGACATTATCTATCGACTTTCTCTTAGAGATTGTTGATATTGAAGAAGGAGACCCTCTCCCTAGTCTCCGAATGGATCCAAATATGCAAAATTGAGTCTAGAGCCACGAGATCATCAATAAATCTCATTAGGACACTTTCAATGAAGACTCTCTGTTTCACACAATGTGGAAAGAGAGATTATATCTTGAGTCCTACGCATTATCCTTGTGGTATTGCGTAACATCCGAAAGTGATGTGTTTACAAATTCACAATGAAGATGGAAAGCCTTCTGGAGCCAACATCAAACAAGCTCTGGTAGGTGGCATGTGAGATCTATTATACGGATCAACCATGTGACAACCGAACGTAAACAATGGGGCGATTCAATCTTGAATCAATCCCGTTCAGTTATGGATTGACGGATACCTTTGAAAACCGGTCTTTGTGCTTAAAAAACTTTTTCTTTAGCACATCGACCGTGTACTAATTTTTCAAATCAAAAGGTGTTTTATGATTGATAATTGATTTTCATTAAAACCTTCGTAATATTGCAAAAACAATTTCTATTGAGCAATACACGATTGTTTTTCAAATCTCTTTTCATCAATCGACTTAAAATTCGCCGATTCACTCACTGTTTGTCTTCTTTGAGATGTTCTGGTTTGAGAACAGCTAGAGCAGTTGCGAAACCCTGTCAAGGAAATTCTTCGAATTATACTCATCACGTGCAGTACTTGTACCGATCAACGGGAACCGTGGGCGGTACTCAATTCAACGAAAGTGATCAAAGACACTTTCGTGCATTTATTGCTAATCATGCAGCGTACACCGACGCTTGCAAATATTCGAATGAAGCGGTCAATCCATAGCCGCATGCTCACCTAACACATTCATCTCAAAGAAATCATGATTAGTGCATCAATGACTCTGATATTTTCACTCCATGCTTCGCTACGCCGCCAATATCATGAATCAACAAATGCTTCCGCTACTCGATGAGAATATATCATGATCCGGAATGTGAGCATGTCGGTCCAAAAGTCACAACATCACATAATACCAACACCACAAAGGATGTCACAGAGATTTTTTATGGTGATGATCTCAAATGATGGCTCAAAATTATTATCACGTGGATCAGGAAAAGACCTCCACTTGAAGTAACCAAACATGCAATGTGAAGAATCAATGACTACGAGCTTAGGAACGAAGGACTACATCAAGAATGCAAGAACAATTGTTAATGTCATATCTATTTGTATTCAATGTAATTTTAGTGCATGATTGAGGTGACCTCCCTTAGGGGAGATTGTTAGGAATTAGAAATTCCGGGTATTAAAGAGTCGGTCACCTCAAGTATATGTAATCGTTAGAAAGCTCGTAGTCATAGTTATTTTAAGTTAAGTAGTATTTAGTTAAGTAACACCGGGAGGAGGACGGTCTTTACCCACTGTATGCCCGATCCACGACCGATGTGTGGCGTGCTTTATGTAAGACTATAAATACTCTCTACCCCAAGGTTGAGCTCATAATAAATATCTTTCACTTTCTCTCGCTAAGTTCCCTAAACCTCTAAATTTCTCTCTCTAGAATTCCATCTATATGCTACCTTGTGTTAATGTTATGATGTATGTGAAAAGTTATAT
>OU343218.1:252742944-252923904 GCA_910596185.1 Chrysanthemum makinoi
TCATCGAAGGAGTCGCAACGCATCAATAACTTTCAAGTATATTCTAACTAAACTCAGATTTGTCTTAATTCAATATCATTCCCATGTTATGTTCACAACGGACTATTTAGAATAACTTAAGGTTTCAAGGATTTAAACATGCAAATATAGGATAACATCATAATAAATGAATAATAAACATAACAAAATACTTTATTTCATTTCAATAACAATGTTTACAATATCCTTTTATCTAAAATACTTAGTCATAGATGGGCATGAAACTACTAGCTAAATGAAGTCCAAACTTATAGACAATGATTAAGTTTTCACCAGGTAAAGTCTTCGTTAAAGGATCCTGCAGGTTTTCATCTGTGGTGAACTTTGAGCAACTCAATTTCACCTATCTCGACTTGCTCTCGAACATAGTGATATTGTCTATGATAGTGTCTGGTGCCCTTCATGACTCCAGGTTCATAGGCAAAAGTAATTGCAGCAGAATTGTCACAATATACTTTAATAGGATTTTTAATCGACGGCATAACACCAAGCCCCGAAACAAACTTCCTTATCCAAGCAGCTTCCATGGCAGCCTCAGACGCCGCTATGTACTCACTTTCTTTAGCAGACATCGCAAGTGTTATCTGTTTTTGTGCTCTTCCAATCCACAGCACCTCCATTGATGACAAATATGTAACCCGTCTGAGACTTCATATCATCTTTGTCACACTTCCAAGATGCATCGCAGTAACCTGTAACAGACAGTTCTGCTTCTGGATTTCCCCCATACACAATGAACATATCTCTTGTAGCCCTAAGTACTTGAAATATGTTTAAACAGCAGTCCATGAATTTCACCCGATTCTGTTGATACCGACTGGTCAAGTTTTGAGCAAACGCCACATCAGGCCTTGTGCATCGTACTGCGTACATGATAGATCCTACAGCCGAAGCATAAGGAACTTTCTTCATACGCGCCACCTCTGCAGATGTTGAAGCACAGCCTTGGCTGCTCAAACCATGATTTACTTGCATTGGCAAAAATCCCTTCTTGGAATTTTTCATATTGAATCTCTTCAATATTTTGTCAATGTAAGCACTTTGGCTTAAACCAATTAGCCGCCTTGATCTATCCCAGTAGATCTTGATTCCGGTATGTATCTGCTTCCCCTAAGTCCCTTCATTGAGAAACATTTACCAAGATAGGCTTTCACCTCATTCAGACTTGGTATATGATTTCCTATGATTAATATGTCATCGACATACAGAACAAGGAAAGTAACATGACTCCCACTAGCTTGTGATATACATGGCTCATCAAGATTCTGAGTAAATCCAAAACTTTTGATTTCTCCATCAAATCTTTTATTCCATTGCCTTGATGCTTGCTTCAGTCCATAAATGGACCTTTTAAGCTTGCATACATGGTTAGGAAATAATGGATTCACAAAACCCTCTGGCTGTGCCGTATAGATGTCTTCATCTAGACGACCATTCAGAAAAGCGGTTTTGACATCCATTTGCCAAATCTCATAGTCATAGTGTGCAGCTATGGCTATGAGAATCCTAATAGCTTTTATGTCCGCTACAGGAGAAAATGTCTCCTCGTAGTCAATGCCATAGGTTTGAGTAAAACCTTTAGCCACCGGACGAGCCTTGTTGGTGTTTACATTGCCATCCATGTCAGTTTTCTTTTTGAAGATCCACTTACTTCCAACGAATTTAGCATTGGGAGTGTGGAAAACTAGAAGGGGGGGGGGGTTGAATAGTTTTACCAATTTAAAACTTCCTTTTAAATATTTAGATCGACTTATGTCAATCTATTTGGTTGTTTATGTTGGACGTTGATAGATAGATATATAAACGTGTAATGAAAGATAAAGAGTAAGAAGCACATCACCACGACACAAGTATTTATAGTGGTTCGGCTACAAGGACACCTTCCCTGCCCTACTCCACTCCCCGAGGCGGAGAAGCCTTCACAATGTCACTTAACCTTTTTCCGGTACAAAGCTAAATACCGAGTTCTTTCACACCAAGGCGAACCACACCTAACACAACGTCGCCTACCCATTATACGGTGCTAGGCTAACCACCTAGTTCTTTCACACCAAGGAGAACTAATCCTATCACAACGTCACCTACCCTTTATTAGGTACTAGGCTAAGCACCTAGTTCCATTACTATGGAGGAACTACTACCCTTCACAACACAACACCTAATATCAAGGAGATCAACTCCTTATTACACCATCATCAAGGATATCACCATCCTTGGAAATAAATAAATACTTATATGTATAACGATGCACCTCATCGATTATACGACCTAGTCATTCTTCCCAAATGCGACTTGATTTGATTCTTCGGCATCCTTCACTAATGCCTTTGATACAACACTTGGCACCCTTCACTAATGCTTTGACACGAATGAGGAGCACCTTTCACTAATGCTTTCATCTTGACACTTTGGGCATTCTTCACTAATGCCTTCAACCCAACATCTATGGAGAAAGGTAGAACTATCAACAAGAAAAACCTTAGTTGTCTTTGTGACAACCCGTACTTTCAGGTCATTTCTCGAAACAATTTATGCCTCACTATTTCAACATTTATCGTAAACTTGGTTTGCGTGTTCCAAATTCGAGTAACCTTTATGGTTTAGCGGCGAATTCATGATCATAACATCACGTACATTTCATATGGACTAAGATTAGTCTACATTTCATTTGCATCATTTGCATCATATTAGTTCATTCATGACATTTCATTTCACATTTATCGCGTGAGTTATTATTTTAAATATTTAATCCGTTACTTTCAAAAATGATCCCGACATATTTTTATACTTACATTTAGTTATATAAAACTATATTTTGAGTTTAACTAGTGTTTTGAATTTATTTCGTATATAAATCGTTAAAGTTAAATTATTACGATGTTTTTCTTAAAAATTTTACGATAATTATTTTTATCACTCAAATTTTACAAGGAATGTATTTTTACAATTTTTATTATCTCATTACATTCTATTTTGATCTATTAAAAACTTACTTGTACCAAAAATTTCCATTTTTACCTTTACTTGTACATATTTTCTATATTACTTGCACTTTCTTACAACTTGTACAAGTAAATGTTTACACAATACAATTTATAAAGAAAAAAAAATATAATTGGGAAACACTAACCCCTAAAAACCGGCCCTATGGGGGGGGGGAAGTGTGCATTTAATGTTGGTAAGAATTTCATGGTTATATAGATCTATACTCCAAATATTTCATTCATTCATCTACCTCAAATAATTCATCAAGTTTGCAAAGGTTTTCTTCTCTTTTATTTTCTCCAAAACCGGCCTTCAAGGTTAGCTAAGGGATCATCATATTTTTTTTCTCAAGCACAAGTTATAACAATCTAGTTTATACTCTTTATATGGTTTTGAAATAAAAACCAAGAGTATTTAGGATAATCCTTGTTACTTGCACCTCATCATTTTCACTTGTAAGCATATTTCTTTCATTTTCATGTTTCCTTATCATTTCATATTCATCTTTTCATTTTTGGAGCAAGTATGCATGATATGTGATTTATACCATTTTTTTCATGATTTTAGAGTATATATACATATTTGGTCATCCTATAAATATTCCCTTGGTATTCTTTGGTCTTGATGATGTCTAGGAACCCATGACACCCTAAGAAGGTGTATGGTAGGATTAGATTAGCTTTGGAGTTGATTTGAAGGGATTAGAATAGGTTTTGTCCGAGAAAAACTATTTTCGATAAGTTATAAATTATGTTCTGTCCTTGTTTCATTTTTCTGGAAAATCCGACAGTTGGTACGACCTTTTGGCCTTGATATTTAGAAAATATACTTTAAAACGAATCCGTGGCCGCTTGAACGGATGAAAACGGACTTATAACGACGAAGTTATGGATTTTACAAGTTTGACGAC
Organism: Chrysanthemum makinoi; assembly: GCA_910596185.1. NCBI lineage: Eukaryota > Viridiplantae > Streptophyta > Magnoliopsida > Asterales > Asteraceae > Chrysanthemum > Chrysanthemum makinoi. The sequence continues at coordinate 252,746,879 of OU343218.1, forward strand.
GAAATATATTATTTTCAGAATTTTCAGCAAACTGTTTTTACATTGTTTGGGTCAAAAATGAGCCCTAAGCTTCACAAATTATTTCGACTTCTCAAAAATATATTAGTTTACTTCGATACGAAGCTAAGGACGTATTATACGTAGCAAACGGATTTGAAACGACAAAGATATGCACGTTTTCATAAACTTGCCGTAACTATTATTTTTCTGAAAAACTATATTAATTTACGATACAAGTGTCACGGTAGCTGTAACGTCCATGTTGAGGGCTGTTTTTAACCATGATGTACAACTTTTGGAACGAAATGTCTTCTAATGAAATCAAGTTCACCGGCCATATTTTCCAAAACAACAAGCTGTTTGTAAAGCGGAGTTATAGTAAATTAATTACGGATGCTCAAACTTGGCCGAAACTCATTTTTCTGCACAACAATTAGCCAAAATCACTATCTTTAACCCTTAATATCTTTATGATCGAGACCTTTTGGACGAGAACTCCTGAACTTGAAACTTCTAGATATCGATACAAACTTTCCCAAACAGTCGAGTTCGTTCTCTAACGATCGACGTACACCATTTTACGACTAGTTTTCCAAAGCCATTTTTGTTAATTTCATGATTATTCCGACGACATTGTTTTTACGACGAAAGTGATAATTTCACCAAAATCATTATTAAACCATTGTAGGATGACATTTTGACGTAAAAACTTGTAAAGTCATTTTGAAGGGTCAAGACGTCAAACGAGTATTTTTCGACGACAAGTAATATTTTTTCAAAACTCGTAAATGGTATAAATAACATACGAAATGCATGCATAACATTACATTGCCACTCATTACATATCATATCATTCATAATAGGTCATTTTCGAGATTCACGCTATATTTCAGTGTATCCACTTTTGTCATCATAATCATTGCAACAGGTGAGTTTTCATAGCCCCACTTTTAATTGTTTTTATACTACTTTTGGGGGAGATACATGCTCAAACTGTTTTCATTTACTTTCACAAGTACTTTAACTTATATGAATTACCGTGAGTTTCATAGCCCCTACTTTTACTTGTTTTCATAACTGTTTTGGGGGAGATACATGCTCAATTATTTTCATTTACTTTCATAAGTAATCTAACTTTTTAAGAATTACCGTGAGTTCATAGCCCCACTTTTACTCTTTTAACTGTTTTACAAACTCTTGGGGGAGATACATGCTACATTTTTAATCGAACACAAATGCTTTGAACTGTATGCTATAACCGAATGTTTTATTGTCACTAAGTATTTGCCATGTTCGAAGTCCCTACATCATGCACCATTAGTCACTTGCGAGTGAGCGCGAATATTGTGAATAGGCCTATTGGAATTAACACTCCCGCTCTTATTGACCCAGTTAGGGAAATCGGCGCACTATATTTGAATCATTGAGGTAAATTGGCAAATTACCTATTAGGGCGGCGATGAAACGATGATTACCAATTTTTATTGGTGCGATGTTTACGCTTTGGTGTCATGAACTTAGTGAAATAAATACGATGTTGTTTTTAACGATGAGTGTGAAACAATTTAACTCACACTACGATGATTGTGTTCAAACGAATTAATTAAACCTATGGTTTTACGTCGAGTTAGGTACTATTGTGAATTCATTTGACGATGTGTGGTTGAATATAAACTATATATACATTTCGGCAATGGGTTGTGAACACACAGGTTGCAAGTTTTGTATGGGCGGAGCTTGGAACTGAGTGGATTTGCAATGCCTTTGCTGCATAAAACTTTCGATACATTGAGTCATGCACTATTTTGTGAATTCATTTTGACGATTTCTGTTTGAACATAAACTATGCATATTCTGGCAGTGGGTTGTGAACACACAGGTTGCAAGTTTTGTATGGGCGGGACTTGGAACTGAGTGGATTTACAATGCCTTTGCTACATAATCGATTTTGATAGTCTTTACGTTTCAAGGATTTACAATGCCTTTGCTGCATAAACGATTTCGAAAGGCTTTACATTTCAACTCAAACTCTATGAACTCACTCAACCTTTGTGTTGACACTTTTAGCATGTTTTATCTCAGGTATCTAAGGCATTCACTTCATGGCATGCATTTGGACACATCTTGGAGTCGTGGTGACGACGCGTCTCACTTGGGTTTTACGCACTTTAAAACATCGTTTGAATTGTAACAAACTTATTTCCGCACAAGTTGATTTTCATTTGGGACCTACTTTGTAAACTCTGATTGTTTTATTAAATCAAACGATGTATTTTCCAAACGACACTTTAGGTCGTTCAATATAACTGTGATTGTGATGCTATGACAGTCAATCCCCAGGAATTCCATTCCGCTGCAAAACAGGTAAATTGGGGGTGTGAAAGATTGGCATCAGAGTCTTCTAGAGAACTAGGTTGCATCATTGACCTAGACTATAACTACATTATCATAGCATCTCATCATTTCATCATAAGTGCATGATCACTTTGCATGCATTTATACTACATTTTTTCGAGTTATTTACTTTCATTTCATAACGATTGTCACATGGATGCCCTGTCATTCCTTATCACAATTTTTACACCGTTGACTTAACCCAAACAACATATGAGTCGATTAGTCCAAGCATTGCATAGTTACTCTCCTAAATTATACATAGCCTGATCACCTATGTCTAATTCAGGAAGAATCATGCAATGAAGGGAGTAGTAGGCTTATATGTGTAAGCAATTCCGTAATCGAGCCAAATTTTCAAAAGATTTTCTTCAAACCGCTTGTTTCCAGTTTGATCCGCGTGACAGTTCTTGTTTGATGAGTTGCAAAGATCGAGCTAGAAACAAGTTGTTACCTAAACCGATTTAGCCTAATCGTATGACAGTTCTTGTTTGATGAGTTGTGGGATTAAGCAAAAATCGGTTACCAAAAGTCTTTGAGGGTTTAGGTCGAGAATGGGAAGGCTTGCCTCATCAAACCCTAAACCCGATAGGCTAACAACGATTGAATTCAGGGACTGAATTCCTTTTTGGATGGGCGAATGTGACAACCCGTACTTTCAGGTCATTTCTCGAAACAATTTATGCCTCACTATTTCAACATTTATCGTAAACTTGGTTTGCGTGTTCCAAATTCGAGTAACCTTTATGGTTTAGCGGCGAATTCATGATCATAACATCACGTACATTTCATATGGACTAAGATTAGTCTACATTTCATTTGCATCATTTGCATCATATTAGTTCATTCATGACATTTCATTTCACATTTATCGCGTGAGTTATTATTTTAAATATTTAATCCGTTACTTTCAAAAATGATCCCGACATATTTTTATACTTACATTTAGTTATATAAACTATATTTTGAGTTTAACTAGTGTTTTGAATTTATTTCGTATATAAATCGTTAAAGTTAAATTATTACGATGTTTTTCTTAAAAATTTTACGATAATTATTTTTATCACTCAAATTTTACAAGGAATGTATTTTTACAATTTTTTATTATCTCATTACATTCTATTTTGATCTATTAAAAACTTACTTGTACCAAAAATTTCCATTTTTACCTTTACTTGTACATATTTTCTATATTACTTGCACTTTCTTACAACTTGTACAAGTAAATGTTTACACAATACAATTTATAAAGAAAAAAAATATATAATTGGGAAACACTAACCCCTAAAAACCGGCCCTATGGGGGGGGGGGAAGTGTGCATTTAATGTTGGTAAGAATTTCATGGTTATATAGATCTATACTCCAAATATTTCATTCATTCATCTACCTCAAATAATTCATCAAGTTTGCAAAGGTTTTCTTCTCTTTTATTTTCTCCAAAACCGGCCTTCAAGGTTAGCTAAGGGATCATCATATTTTTTTTCTCAAGCACAAGTTATAACAATCTAGTTTATACTCTTTATATGGTTTTGAAATAAAAACCAAGAGTATTTAGGATAATCCTTGTTACTTGCACCTCATCATTTTCACTTGTAAGCATATTTCTTTCATTTTCATGTTTCCTTATCATTTCATATTCATCTTTTCATTTTTGGAGCAAGTATGCATGATATGTGATTTATACCATTTTTTTCATGATTTTAGAGTATATATACATATTTGGTCATCCTATAAATATTCCCTTGGTATTCTTTGGTCTTGATGATGTCTAGGAACCCATGACACCCTAAGAAGGTGTATGGTAGGATTAGATTAGCTTTGGAGTTGATTTGAAGGGATTAGAATAGGTTTTGTCCGAGAAAAACTATTTTCGATAAGTTATAAATTATGTTCTGTCCTTGTTTCATTTTTCTGGAAAATCCGACAGTTGGTACGACCTTTTGGCCTTGATATTTAGAAAATATACTTTAAAACGAATCCGTGGCCGCTTGAACGGATGAAAACGGACTTATAACGAAGAAGTTATGGATTTTACAAGTTTGACGACGAAATATATTATTTTCAGAATTTTCAGCAAACTGTTTTTACATTGTTTGGGTCAAAAATGAGCCCTAAGCTTCACAAATTATTTTGACTTCTCAAAAATATATTAGTTTACTTCGATACGAAGCTAAGGACGTATTATACGTAGAAAACGGATTTGAAACGACAAAGATATGCACGTTTTCATAAACTTGCCGTAACTATTATTTTTCTGAAAAACTATATTAATTTACGATACAAGTGTTACGGTAGCTGTAACGTCCATGTTGAGGGCTGTTTTTAACCATGATGTGCAACTTTTTGGAACGAAATGTCTTCTAATGAAATCAAGTTCACCGACCATATTTTCCAAAACAACAAGCTGTTTGTAAAGCGGAGTTATAGTAACTTAATTACGGATGCTCAAACTTGGCCGAAACTCATTTTCTGCACAACAATTAGCCAAAATCACTATCTTTAATCCTTAATATCTTTATGATCGAGACCTTTTGGACGAGAACTCCTGAACTGAAACTTCTAGATATCGATACAAACTTTCCAAAACAGTCGAGTTCGTTCTCTAACGATCGACGTACACCATTTTACGACTAGTTTTCCAAAGCCATTTTTGTTAATTTCATGAAATTTCCGACGACATTGTTTTACGACGAAAAGTGATAATTTCACCAAAAATCATTATTAAACCATTGTAGGATGACATTTTGACGTAAAAACTTGAAAAGTAATTTTGAAGGGTCAAGACGTCAAACGAGTATTTTTCGACGACAAGTAATATTTTTTCAAAACTCGTAAATGGTATAAATAACATACGAAATGCATGCATAACATTACATTGCCACTCATTACATATCATATCATTCATAATAGGTCATTTTCGAGATTCACGCTATATTTCAGTGTATCCACTTTTGTAATCGTAATCATTGCACAGTGAGTTTCATAGCCCCACTTTTAATTGTTTTTATACTACTTTTTGGGGAGATACATGCTCAAACTGTTTTCATTTACTTTCACAAGTACTTTAACTTATATGAATTACTGTGAGTTTCATAGCCCTACTTTACTTGTTTTCATAACTGTTTGGGGAGATACATGCTCAATTATTTTCATTTACTTTCATAAGTAATCTAACTTTTAAGGATTACCGTGAGTTCATAGCCCCACTTTTACTCTTTTAACTGTTTTACAAACTCTTGTGGGAGATACATGCTACATTTTTTTAATCGAACACAAATGCTTTGAACTGTATGCTATAACCGAATGTTTTATTGTCACTAAGTATTTGCCATGTTCGAAGTCCCTACATCATGCACCATTAGTCACTTGCGAGTGAGCGCGAATATTGTGAATAGGCCTATTGGAATTAACACTCCCGCTCCTATTGACCCAGTTAGGGGAAATCGAGCGCACTATAATTGAATCATTAAGGTAAATTGGCAAATTACCTATTAGGGCGGCGATGAAACGATGATTACCAATTTTTATTGGTGCGATGTTTACGCTTTGGTGTCATGAACTTAGTGAAATAAATACGATGTTGTTTTTAACGATGAGTGTGAAACAATTTAACTCACACTACGATGATTGTGTTCAAACGAATTAATTAAACCTATGGTTTTACGTCGAGTTAGGTACTATTGTGAATTCATTTGACGATGTGTGGTTGAATATAAACTATATATACATTTCGGCAATGGGTTGTGAACACACAGGTTGCAAGTTTTGTATGGGCGGGACTTGGAACTGAGTGGATTTACAATGCCTTTGCTGCATAAACGATTTCGATACATTGAGTCATGCACTATTTTGTGAATTCATTTGACGATTTCTGTTTGAACATAAACTATGCATATTCGGGCAGTGGGTTGTGAACACACAGGTTGCAAGTTTTGTATGGGCGGGACTTGGAACTGAGTGGATTTACAATGCCTTTGCTACATAATCGATTTTGATAGTCTTTACATTTCAACGATTTACAATGCCTTTGCTGCATAAACGATTTCGAAAGGCTTTACATTTCAACTCAAACTCTATGAACTCACTCAACCTTTGTGTTGACACTTTTAGCATGTTTTATCTCAGGTATCTAAGGCATTCACTTCATGGCATGCATTTGGACACATCTTGGAGTCGTGGTGACGACGCGTCTCACTTGGGTTTTACGCACTTTAAAACATCGTTTGAATTGTAACAAACTTATTTCCGCACAAGTTGATTTTCATTTGGGACCTACTTTGTAAACTCTGATTGTTTTATTAAATCAAACGATGTATTTTCCAAACGACACTTTAGGTCGTTCAATATAACTGTGATTGTGATGCTATGACAGTCAATCCCCAGGAATTCCATTCCGCTGCAAAACAGGTAAATTGGGGGTGTGACAGTCTTGATGATGACGAAGCATGGCAACTCATGGACTTGAGCTTGCACGTCTTCAAGAAGTGGTGATCTCTCCTTTAAGAGGAACCTAGAAGATCACACAAAAACAAAAGACAAACTACATATGCTATGACAGTCAATCCCCAGGAATTCCATTTCAGGTTAGAGGGTTATAATACTTGGGGGAAGTATGTGTGTTTGAATCATCAATAGAAAGAAAGAAATGCCTCTCTATATATAGAAAAAATTCTCTACTGTTCCCCGGATCCCTCGGATCCCTTCCACTTGGGATCCGGCTAGCACAAACCTAGGGATCCGTGGAACGCTCCTCTTTGCCCATGGGTATTTTTGGTTATGGGTCATGGGTCATGGGTCATGGGTCATGGGTTATGGGTTGATCCATGGTTTTCTTTCTAGATACAATGAACTTGGTTAAGTGGTATATATAAAACCATGGGTTATGGGTCAATACCATTTGCTAGTTTTTACCCATTTAGTATATACTTGTTTTTACCTATTTAGTATATACTTGTTTTTACCCATTTAGTATATACTTGCTTTTACGCATTTTAGTATACTTAGTTTAAGCATATGCTAACCCAATATGTAAACACTAGTTGTTGTACATATGTATCTAAATCATAAAATCACTTATACTTGTTTTAGTGTTTTATGTGAAAACGTAAATGTGTTAGGAAACTATTAACTCAAACTATTTACGTATTCTATTTGTTTCGTTTAAAATGATTTTACGTTTGTTATCGACAAAACATTAGAAGATCGTAAAATATAAATAAACGTTTTTACGACTTATTTGTATTAACAATCTCCCCCTTTTTGTTGATGACAAAACAAAAAATTATTTTAAGAAAAAATCTAAAATTCGTAGAAGTTTGAATTTGTAGTTTTTACTTTCTTCTCCCCCTTTTTGTCGAAACAGAAAGTGTTAAAAGAAACTAACACAATTTTTATAAGAAAATGTGTGTAAAAAAAATATAAAGAGAGCAAGTGACGGGAATGGTACTCGTCTTAACTCCCCCTTGACGAGTCCATCCCTTTGGAAGGGCGTCAAGGACATGACGTAAAATAAACTAATTGTGTTTGCAATTATGTTTGCAAATGGTTCGTCTAAGTGACGAAAACGTGCTCCCCCTTGAAGATTGCAAAGTTGCAATGAGGTGTCATGAAGTATAGTCCAAAAATCGGATTAAGTTGCAAATGATTTTGCAATTTCGTTTGACACAAGGCTCCCCCTAGCTTTATGGTGTCAAAATCTTCATGTGTATTTTGAAAATCTACAAAGTAAAGGTTAGAAAACAAGAGTATAGTGCAAACTTTACTGCAAATAAAACTCAAGTTAGTAGAAATTTGTGTTTCTATACCACGGATCCCACGGTTCCCTTCTTGGAGGGATCCGTCTAGGCGTTTTGGAGGGATCCGGCTATCTGGTGACAGTTTCTTCAGCAGTGAAGAAATGTCAATCAATGCTAATGAGGAAATGAGATATATGTACAATGTAACAAGCACAACGCACAAAATAATCATAGCATATAAGTATTCATTCAATAAAACAAGAGATGATCAACCAAATCTCTAAAACTAAGAGAATGAATTATTCATACAAGTGCTACTAATGCTAATAAGTTATCCAAACTTTAGATTTCAACTAAAAGCTTAATGATGATCAAGAATGAAATGAGTTTTCCTAAACATTCTAAGTTTGAGCTTGTGACTATGATGCTCATTGTAGTTTAGGCATGTTGACCTCTTCGAAACGTTCGAGGAGGTGATAAAACATGAAACGTTGCTCTTCACGTAGTTCATGTATTAACCTTTCAACATGTTTACAATGATAGCAATTCTTGTCATGGTTTTGAATTTCTTGAAGTGGAAGTTCAAGTGAAGTGGATTGAGGATCTTCAAATGAAGGAAGAATTGGTGGAGGCTCATTAAGTGATGGCTCTACAATGTTTGAGGGTGGAGGTAAAGAAGCATCAACTTCCATGTGGTCGGGTGGTTGCCTTTGATGTCTTCTCATAATCCTAAATGGACTATTGGGGGGAATGATAGAGTTTGCTATTGGAGCAAGTGTTGATTCAACACTTTGATTTTGTTGCTCAATCTTTTCAATTGAATTTGTTGGTAATGGTGAAAGGTGAGATGGCCAAGAAGGTAAATCTTCTACATTGTGAGAATGTGGAAATGATTGTGAGGTGGCTCTAGGCACTAATGATATTGGTTGAGTTGTGGAGGATATGTTTGGTATAGTAGAGTTTGGTGATGAAATCTTAGTGGGAACACTCTTCTTGGGGATTAGTTTGATTGGTTTCCTTGGTGTAGGGGAAATCCTAGCATTGGTGGACTTAACCGGAGATGATTCGGTTGAGGAAACTTCGTGTATGATTCTAGCAAGTTTCTTGGGAGGTTCTTGAGTGGATGAGTTAGCACTAGGAGCCTTTCTCATGATGAAATGACTAAGGGAGATGGTTGCAATTGCTGATAATTATGTTTGTGTTTGATGACTAAAGCGTTCTTAGCAACATGGCTTATAAAGGGAAGAACTTTGGCAATTTTGCATTTAAGACTTAACCCACTATGTTCTTGGAAATGTGATGATTAACATGCACAAGGTTGAGGTTCAGAGTTTCACTGATCTAGGAACTCATTTAAGATGAGATGGAATGTTTGAGTTAGGAAGATGAGTTGATATGATTGTTTTAGCAATGTTTGATATAAACTGTCACCCGGATCCCACGGTTCCCTTCTTGGAGGGATCCGGATAGGCTAATCCTATGGTTTCGGCTCTCAGCAGTTATGATAGGTTTAAAATGAGGTTTCTAGGAGCTAGAGCCTATCTCATTTTGAGTGTTTCAGTTCTCCTAAGTGTTTTAAGATGAGAGGGTACTTGAATGATCAAAGGTAATAAGTGTTATAGAAAATGATTGCTTCTTATGGAAAGGAGATGGGATAAGATGACTACCAATGGATGTCCAAGAATAACACTAAAAATTTTAGTGGTGTCAAGTCATAATAAATGATCATAGTGATCAGATTTAAGCTTTATGTGAAATTAGAAAAATTCTTAAAAATCACAAGAATTGAAAAACTAATTTTTGTCTCACTTTGAGATAAAATGATTAGAAACAAATTCCTAAAATTGTTTAATTTGTCCACTTAAGTATTTTAAAAGATAAGAAACAGTTTGTGAGTATTGAAGCGGAAATATAGTGAGTTTTTATGTGTTGATAAATCAAGAGGCATTTTGACTAAGATTTTAAGTAATCCTTTAGTGAGTCTAAGCCTTTCTTATCCTTGAAGTTGTTCTAGTTGGATTCTAAAATCATATGCTTAGCTAATGAGATGTTATCTTGATGCAAGAAATGCTGTATTGCTGTTCTGATGTTACGGATCCCACGGTTCCCTCAAAGGAGGGATCTGGCTAGGCTAATCCTAAGGATCCGGCATCTGCAGATCAGAATCTACACAGAAATGATGTGCAGATTTTGCATACTAATAAATCTAAAATAAAGAAATAGAAACAAGCATGTCATCACAAAAACACTACTTATAAAAGCATGATAAAGTAACAATATCCAAGTTACCATAAACCAAAAGTGATAAAACATAATCATCCAAACATACGATAAGCATATTCCTATTGTCTCTTTCGTCAATCCTTTCTTTTCTTTTTGAGGCTTAGTGAGGTTGTAAGCGAGGTTTTGAATCATGCCCCTCAATTGTTTAAATTCAGCGGTCTCGTTTGGAATGGTTGGAAGTTGTTCGTGGTATTCGAGGATTTCCAATTTGATGTTGGCTACGGGGTCGACATCTTCTTCATCTTCTTCTTCTTCACCGACCGAGGAGTCCGAGAGCAGGTTTCTCTCCATTGACCATGAACCGTTTAGGGGGTTGTTTGGTAAGAGGTACCATGACGTGATCGGAAAGGTAATGATCATCGTTAATAGGAGATGGTTTCAATGCACCAACATACTTACAAAGTCGTGTTAGGAGCATACCATACGGAAGTACCATGTTGGAAGCTTTGAATACCTCAGCCATTCTCCTTACCATGTAATAGGCAAGATTAAATGGCCTTTGGTGAGTAAGACAATAGATCATTTGCACAAGACATGCGTTTGGATGATCTTTGTTTCCAACTAGGCTAATGACATTTTCTCTAAGGATTTTTTCCCATTTTCTAAACATAGGATGCATTTCAAAAAGTTTCATTTTAAAGGGATCACGGTGAATGAGCTTTTTGTTACGGTTGTAACGAGATTGGTCGGTCCTAACTTTGAAGATAGTATCTCTAATGGTTTCAGGATTGTCGAGAGGAGTGTTATAGAGAGTTTTAGGATCAAGTGCAAGGTTTTGAGCGTTAATTGCCCAATATTGAGAGTACATACAAATTCCTTCACAAGGGATGCGAAGAATTTGAGCAAAGGTGTTGAGAGGAAGAATAAAGTTTTGTTTGTTGATGATGAAGGCGATTGAGATGCTATCGTCGGTGTTTCTAATGATCCTAAAGCTTTTGTAAAATTCAAAAATGAAGATTGGACAAATTTTTTCATCTATGTCAAGGAGACAATCAAAGTTGATTGATGAGAAAACTTGACGAATGTTAGTATCTTCAAGGAAACATTCCTTGACTACACGACCTTTGTGGATAAGTCGTTTTACAAGGCTTTTGAATATTTTATGATCGGTTTTGGTCAATCCCTTTTTACGATAGTAATGAGTAAGGTAATGAACGGTGTCAAGATGATCTTGTTGAGTGGCTTTGGGCATGATTGGTCCTAAAAATACAAATTTTCAAATTAGGTAAAATTAGTTGAGATAGGTTTATGGTTTTGATTTGTATTAACAATGTTGTGAACACAATGTGATTTTGTTAAAAGCTCCTTTACATGATTAATTTGAAGAACCCTAATTAAATTAATTGATTAGAAATTAAGAAACCATAAACCCTAGGATGAGGATGAATGAAAATTAGAACATGTTAATGTAATTACTTACAATGGTGTTCTAGGAAGGATTACTTGAGAGTATGGAAGCCAATGGGGATGAATTCAGTAGCTTAGTTGTTTTTGTGTTATGTGAATAGAGGGAAAAAGATCAGTGGTGATTTTTGGCGTATAGGCTGAGTTCTGTTCCACTGTTCCCCCAGATCCTTTGTATTTGGGATCCGGCTAGTACAACTAAAGGGATCCGGCTACTGTGGACAGAAAAAGAGTTGTTTCGCATTATTTTTGTAGTAGGCTTATAAATTAGCTAAAAAATAGTTCGAAGATATTAGATAAGGATTGTTTTTGGATGACGGCTTTTGATGAATCCCATATCGAGTGTTCATATGTGATGACGAAGTTAGTTTGACGAATCAAAAGGAATATCATTCCGGATGATGAAAGAGACGGAAAAAGTGATGAGAGAGACTTCTAACGATGCTAGTGATTAATAAACAAAGAGAACTTATGAAATAAACTGAACTCATGTAACCTATCTAATGAAAAGTAAAGCATACCTCTGTGCTTCTTGGTTTGGTATAATACCAAAAATACTTCATGAGCTTATAAAGTAATCCTTTGTACTTGGTGTACGTAAGTTGTGATTACTTTTTAGATCCTTCCTTATATATTGACTTCATTATTCTTTGAATGAAGATTTTTGGAGAGATTCTAGCATGAAGATTTCTTGAGAGCAAAAGTTGTTAGAATCATCTATCAATGTCCAACAAAATGATTTAAAAGAAAATATGACCTTTTAAAAAAAATCCTTCTTTGTAGTTTTCAAACATACACGGATCGTATCAAGTCTTTAAAGTACAACATACTTTAAGAAACTTGGTAACGAAGCTCTGATGCCAATTGTGGAAAACTAGAAGGGGGTTGAATAGTTTTACCAATTTAAAACTTCCTTTTAAATATTTAGATCGACTTATGTCAATCTATTTGGTTGTTTATGTTGGACGTTGATAGATAGATATATAAGCGTGTAATGAAAGATAAAGAGTAAGAAGCACATCACCACGAGACAAGTTATTTATAGTGGTTCGGCTACAAGGACACCTTCCTTGCCCTACTCTACTCCCCGAGTCACCTACTCGAGAGTTAGTAAGCACTACACCAATCTCCTTATGGCGGAGAAGCCTTCACAACGTCGCTTAACCTTTTTCCGGTACAAAGCTAAATACCGAGTTCTTTCACACCAAGGTGAACCACACCTAACACAACGTCGCCTACCCTTTATACGGTGCTAGGCTAACCACCGAGTTCTTTCACACCAAGGAGAACTAATCCTATCACAACGTCGCCTACCCTTTATTAGGTACTAGGCTAAGCACCTAGTTCCATTACTATGGAGGAACTACTACCATTCACAACACAACACCTAATATCAAGGAGATCAACTCCTTGTTACACCATCATCAAGGATATCACCATCCTTGGAAATAAATAAATACTTATATGTATGACGATGCACCTCATCGATTATACGACCTAGTCATTCTTCCCAAATGTGACTTGATTTGATTCTTCGGCATCCTTCACTAATGCCTTTGACACAACACTTGGAACCCTTCACTAATGCCTTTATCTTGACACCTTTAGCATTCTTCACTAATGCTTTGACACGAATGAGGAGCACCTTTCACTAATGCTTTCATCTTGACACTTTGGGCATTCTTCACTAATGCCTTCAACCAAACATCTATGGAGAAACGTAGAACTATCAACAAGAAAACCCTTAGTTGTCTTGATGATGACGAAGCATGGCAACTCATGGACTTGAGCTTGCACGTCTTCAAGAAGTGGTTATCTCTCCTTTAAGAGGAACCTAGAAGATCACACAAAAACAAAAGACAAACTACATAGATCACTTGGATCTCAGGTTAGAGGGTTATAATACTTGGGGGAAGTATGTGTGTTTGAATCATCAATAGAAAGAAAGAAATGCCTCTCTATATATAGAGAAAATTCTCTACTGTTCCCCGGATCCCTCGGATCCCTTCCACTTAGGATCCGGCTAGCACAAACCTAGGGATCCGTGGAACGCTCCTCTTTGCCCATGGGTATTTTTGGTTATGGGTCATGGGTCATGGGTCATGGGTTATGGGTTGATCCATGGTTTTCTTTCTAGATACAATGAACTTGGTTAAGTGGTATATATAAAACCATGGGTTATGGGTCAATACCATTTGCTAGTTTTTACCCATTTAGTATATACTTGTTTTTACCCATTTAGTATATACTTGTTTTTACCCATTTAGTATATACTTGCTTTTACGCATTTTAGTATACTTAGTTTAAGCATATGCTAACCCAATATGTAAACACTAGTTGTTGTACATATGTATCTAAATCATAAAATCACTTATACTTGTTTTAGTGTTTTATGTGAAAACGTAAATGTGTTAGGAAACTATTAACTCAAACTATTTACGTATTCTATTTGTTTCGTTTAAAATAATTTTACGTTTGTTATCGACAAAACATTAGAAGATCGTAAAATATAAATAAATGTTTTTACGGCTTATTTGTATTAACAGGGAGGAAGGTCAACTTCAATCCAGACATCATTATCTTTTATGGATTGCATTTCCCCATTCACAGCAATCTGCCATTTATCATTTTCAGGATCAGCCATGGCAGCCTTATAGTTGGCAGGTTCATAAAGATCCCCAACCATATTTTCCTCCACCTCTACGTTAAGACATAGACGGTCAGGTGCACGTATAGTCCTTTCAGACCTACGAATGGGAACAACTTCAGGAGGAACGCCTAAGCTTTTAGGCTCTTCTTGAAGTTGGCTAGTAGTTTCAGAAGGTGTTGTATCTTCTTGATCATATTCCAGATCATATACTCTCCCATCGAGTTCTTGAGATATGAGATTCCTTTCAAGGAAATCTCCATACCTAGCCACAATGACTTTGTTCTCAGCTGGGTAGTAGAAGTAGTAACCCATAGTTTCCTTAGGGTATCCTACAAAGATACACTTAACAGATCTGGCTTTGAGCTTATCAGGTGTGTCACGTTTAACAAACGCCTCACATCCCCAGACCTTTAAGTAAGAAAAGTTGGGAGCTTTTCCTGTCCATATTTCATATGGAGTTTTCACAACCTTCTTTGTTGGAACCATATTCAAAATGCGAATAGCAGTTTCAAGGGCATAATCCCAAAAAGTAAAAGGAAGAGTCGTAAGTTCAAACATTGATCGTACCATGTCAAGTAAGGTACGATTTCTCCTTTCGAATACACCATTTTGTTGTGGAGTATAAGGAGATGTGAGTTCTTTGGATAATTCCACACTCGGCTAAGTAATCTTTGAACTCTTGACTTATATACTCACCACCTCTATCGGATTGAAGAGCTTTAATCTTCTTACCGAGTTGTAATTCTACTTCACTTTTGAAAACCTTAAATGTTTCAAAGACTTCATGTTTATGTTTAAGTAAATAAACGTAACCATAACGACTGAAATCATCCGTAAAGGTTAAGAAGTAGGAAGCACCACGTTTTGACACATGTCTAAGTGGACCACACACATCTGTGTGTATCAATCCAAGTAGATCAGAAGCCCTTTCCACTTGTGATGAAAAAGGTTTCCTTGTCACCTTCCCAGCTATGCAAGACTAGCATTTGTCAAATGATTCATCATTGACCGTTTGTAAAAGCCCATCATGTTGCAGCTTTTCCATGCGTTTCTTGCCTATATGGGCAAGGCGACAATGCCAAAGATAAGAAGAGTCACAATTCGACTTGCTCTTCTTATTGCTAATGCTATACAACGAATTATTTTCATTGGATACACAACCATCCATATCAATTTCAAACACACCAAGCATAGGAATTGCATTAAAATAAAAAACATTATTTAAAGAAACTGAAATTTAATAACTGGTTAAAGTGTGCACAAAACCAATATCTTTTAACAAAGAAACTAAAATAACACCCCTAACAATGGAGGGTGCATAATGACAATTATTTAGTTCTAAAATTAAACCCGAAGGCAACACTAAATCAAAAGTCCCTATGGCTTCGACAACTGTACGCTTTCCATTGCCAACGTACAAGTATCTTTCTCCACAGGTCAGCTTCCTTGCTCCCCTAAGTCCCTGCGATGTATTACAGATGTGAGTACCACATCCGTATCATATATCCGAGAATTTTGCTTATGAGGAAAAGAAAATAATTCAAACATAAAAATACCCGATGAGCTAGGCACCATCTTATTTTTATTCTGAAGGCACTCATTGAGATAAACCGGACAGTTCCCTTCCGGTGGCACGGTGAGTTGCGATGGTGGCAAGTTAAATCCTTCTTAGGATTCTCCTTTTCTTTCAGGGTTCTTCTTAGAGCTGGTGGGATGACAACTTGCTTCCCTTTCCTTTTCCTTTCCCTTTCTTATCGCTATGGCTTTGGCTTATTCACCCTACCACCCTGTATTGTGAGTACATCGGTGTAGGAGCCTTCTTTGGCAATCTCTTCTCGAAGTCTACAAGCATTGCATGTAACTCATTCATTGTCTTCCCGTGCAATGCATGTTAAAATTTCGGACAAAATCACCAAATCGCCTCGATTAAGGGAATGGCCGATGAGGCCGACACATACATCATTCGAGTAACCACAGCCGAGCTTCTCCAATTGGCCCAAGTGATGTTTCATCTCGAGGACGTGGTCGGAGACAGATTTGCCAACCTCCTCGCTGCGGCTATGAACCTTTTCAATCAATTCATACATTCAGCTGCGGTGGCTTCTCAAACATACGTTTGAGTTCATCTAGGATGCTCATAGGCGGATAGTGCTCAAATTGTTTTTGCAATTGAGCAGACATCCCTGAAAGCATTAGACACGCCACATCATTGTGCTTCTCATATTCAACACGATATGCTTCTTGTTCAAGAGCAGAGTATTGAGAGGAGCATCGAGGCAAGGTGTAGTCAAAATTTCAACCCTTTGGCAACACGAAGGATGATCCTAAGTGAACGATGCCAATCATTGAAATTAGGGCCAGTCAACTTGTCTCTTCCAATCATATCTTTGAAAGCGGCACTCATTAAGCTCATAGTGTTTTCAGGTTGATGAGCCATCTACAGAAAATGTTCAAAAAACCATAATTAGTATTTTGATAATTTTCCTTTTCAATAAACAATTAAATACCCAAGGTTCATATTCATATAACCAATTAATTATTATTGAAAACTAGGATCTAAATTGTCATAATCTCATCACATCAGTTGATCTGTTAGTGATGAACCTTATACAGAATGGTAGAGCTTTTGCTCAATTGCCAATTTCAATTGCAATTCCTAGATTTATGGGATTTACATATAGCCAATTTCAATCGCCATGTAAGCATGTTTTATCCCATCTTATGCCTTGAGTTGCCAGTTCTCACCACCTAACTCAATTAAGTTGTCCAACTTAAGAAACTGCAAAATCGTCCATGCCCGTTCTCACGACACGTGGACATTTTACCCTTCGATTACGATCTAAGTCACATTCTCACGCAAATAAAAGGTAATCTTAGGTGTTTCCGTTTCGCTGGATGGCATATAACTCAAATTAAAGGGTAATAATTTTGATGTCAAATCAAATATGTACAAAGATGTCATGCATTCATCTTCGTAGCATAGTTTTTATTAAAACATTTATATGCTTGTTTTAATGATTTAAGCTTTTCATCATCAAACTTTAATCGAGGTATTGGATAACCAATTAAAGAATCACCTTAATTACCACTATATCCTACAGCTGCATGAGTCATAAGACCCAAGTTATTCGGATAATTACCACAAAAGTGGCGCGTAGAAATTAAAGTAATTCACCCTTAAGATTTTATGCACATATATAGGAATACTTGGTAGCTCCATTAAGATGCACAAACGAGCGGAGAATTAGGTCAGCGTGAAGCATATTACATACCCTCATCTTTAAGGTCACAATTTAATGCGTACCAACCTTATACCCATCACACACATTGTCATTAATGGGTGAGCCGTTCTAACTATTTTGTGCAAAAAATCAATCAATTAAACGATTATGATTACTATGCTTAAAAATACATGTTTCACCATTGTTTAGGTCAGTTTATTTTTCTTGTAAAAAATACCCTTGTTACACATAACAAACAAGCAAGTATTTAAAAAATAAAAAATAAACAAAGAATGCATAACAAAAATAAGTCATGCATATCAAATAGCCACATGCAAACCTTTTTGATAAATCATATTAATAATCAATTCTAGATCTGTCAATATGTATATATTTAATTAAGACTTTCACCCGTTTTCAGCTATGTACAAGGTGAGCCACATGCATCGATTCATCGATTGCGTAAGTCAAAATTAAACATATACCACATAGCACATAATTGATTAAATAATAATTATTGAGGTGTTCCCCAATTTTAGATCTATCATAATATTTAGTGTATATCACTTAAGCAAATAAAACATACAATAAAAACAGACCAATGATAAAACATGCATGTAATTATCATGGATATAAATTACACATACATATTTTCAAAAAAAGATATGCATGCTTGTCTTCGAAAATGAAAAATCGATTTTGCTTGCTTGAAGAACCAATAATTCCATAATACTTATTGTAAATTAGCTTCAATTGAAGATCATGCCCAAAAAAGAAAAAAGAAAGTTAGATGCAATCATACAATTATACAGACACTTTTATAACTCAACTGTGAAACTATTCCTGAATTGGGCTTTGGTCGTTGTTAAGTTTGTTAAGTTTGCTAAGTTAATGGGCTTGAGATGACCAAAACGTTTATGGGCTGAACTGATAATAGGTTAGAAATACATTTTTTCAGAATTATTACAAATAGTATTGAAATTTGAAAGGCTATCTTCGAGTCATGAATTGTGCTTTTAAAGTCAATATCATGAATAAAATCTACCATATTTGATGATGTGACATTTAAACAACAAAGATGACTATTCTGTGGTTGTCGAGCAATAAGAAACTTTATAGCTATCATCATTAGAATGTGATGTATTTCATGTTCGGATCATCATTAACTTTAATCTATACTACTTTATAGTGTATTTAGGACTTTCTAAAGAAGGAAGTCTTAATTTTTTAAGCTTACACATCTTAATATAATTAGTACTCCCTCCGTCCCAAAATTACTGTCCACTATTGACTTTTTTAGTCTTTATTCTTTAACTTTGACTATGATTATTTTTGTTTGTGTTATATACTACTTGATGAAAAATATATGAATGTATTGGGTTTTAAATGTATTTTTCATTGGTACAAATTTCATCAAATATTATATAACACAAATAAATATATTAATGGTCAAAGTTGAACAAGAAAGACTGGTCAAAGTCAAACCGGACAATAAAAATGGGACGGAGGGAGTAATTAATGTAATTAAATTCTACACTATAATAATTGCATTATAATGTACAGTAATGACACATTAAATTTTAGTATTAAAATGGATGTTACAAACTTACAATAATACAAATTTATAGTTGTACCCTTTATCATAAACATACAAGTTATACAAAAGTTCAAATGAGTATAAGTATGGATATCTTTATTTGTATTGATATATTTTACGGAAATTCAAATACGCATCTACTCTTTTCGAACTATCAAACGGGTAAACCGTCAAATACTAACTTTCATTGCATACCACTTAAAGATCAAGGTAAAAGAAAAACTGACATGTTGGGTACCGCCGCTACTTTGCGCGGGTACTATGCTAGTAATGATAAGAGTGGCCGCATCAACATTTCTTAGGTGGCTTTAACCAGACTGTGGATATGTAACAAGAAACTCAATCTACGTGTATTAATCGATCAAAATGCTATAAGCTATAGTTAAAAGAGTTTGATGGACGAAGATAATAAATAGTTGGGAACGATAATGAAAATATTTCAATTATATCGTAGACATTTTAATAAAAGACTTATCATCCTCTAAAAGACCTGCCTTAAAGACAATAATATAAGATTTACAAAAATGAGAAATAAGATAAAAATAAAGTTTTCAAAAAGCTTTGCATACAAATTTGTTATTCTATGATGTGCAACTCATAATTCTTCACCAAAAAAGCATGACCCACACAAAAGTAAAATAATAAAAGTATTCATAGTTCAGTTTAGTAACTATAAATTCATCATTGCTTAACAAACTTGATCACAACCTTCAAAGAAGTTTAAGAACATAATCGAATAAGGATGAAATCCCATGCTTAGCCCTATGTAAAGATCTGCGGAGTAGAGGTGGCAAAGCGAAGGCAATGCACGGACAACGGGCCAACAAGCAACGCACGGGCCAAACGGGCTCATGTTATACGAATCGCTTTTAAAAAGACTCAAAACGACAAAATAAATTCCTCGAACGTAACACCTCATTTATATTTAAAAAATTAAATATAAGTTTTTCTTTAAAAACAATCTAATGTTCGAGTAAAACATGTGCCCGTTTTGCCCATTTAACTTCTAAATGGGTAATACATGCCCATTTCAAAAAAAAAAAGGGGGCTCAAATGTGCCCAAATCTTTTAAAAGTTTGCCCATTTAGCATATTTTTTTGATTTTGGGCACAAATTGCCACCTCTACTGCGGAGTAACCTGTGAGACTTGTGAGTTGTGGGTGGGTTTTGATTTTTTACGCCGACTTTTTTCATTCTAAGTATCTCTAATAATGACCATATTACTACAATCGATATCTCATCAGATCAATTTTGAAATTTTAAAGTCTTGTTCAGAAAGCTCACTTTCTGAAATCATACCACTTTCAACAAATTGCATTAACATTGTAGATGCTCGAATAGTAGCAAAGCTCGTTTACTGCGTTTTTTAATTACTTCTTATGCATGTGGGAACACAAAGAAACTTCAAAATTTCATTGCGACCAGTGCATGTGTTAATTACTACCCATAAGGCATAAGCATCAAGCAGTTGGCCTCTCTACAACATTACCGGTATAACATGAAGGAGAATCACAACAACCAGATGACATTAGTGGAACTAACTTCTATCATCACAAATGTTAACTTTTTTAATAAAAAGTTTTTAATTCTTTTCGACAATTGATTAATTAGAAAAGCATGTGAAAAGCACAAGACTGGAGTTCTTATATTCTTGGTATTAATGAGCAGCATAGCCCTGCTACAATTAAGTTATGTCTTAATACTTTTGCTAAAGGTAAGTATCCCAGCCTCATTAATGTCAGATTCAAATATTGTCTACTACTGCTTCCAATCTAGGTAATACAAAGTACGAAACAAAAACAGATATATCAAGGTAAAACAAAAACAGTTTTATCAGTTTAAGCATAATATTTTCCACAAAGAATGATCATTGTCTTGCGAACTTATAGTTTTGGTGAAACGTATTCTTGCTGAAATATAAATGGCTGAAATAAACGGAAGCATATAAACGAATTATATTGAAGGTTCAACCACACAAATACTTGAATTATAATTTTATCAGTTTTGGTAAAACATTAGATTTTGCAGATCAAGTTTTGGTAATAAGTAAGGGGAAATGATGCCTACATTACTTTTGTTCTGAAATTGAATTTAGTAATCCTAAAAAAGGGGAGAGAGGGGGGACTGGTAAAAAGTAACGGTTCAACCCGTGACCCAAACTCATTTTGACCCATTACCTGACTGTCCCGCCATTTTGAGACCACTAGTTTTATTGTCATTGCCTCAGTCACCTTGTGCCCCTTTTAAGCTTTTGGACACACTGTCAACTAATTTCTTAATTATCCCACAACTACTATAACAGAAAAGCAACAAATGTACTCATCTTCCGTAAATAAGAACAAAAGGCCAATAAAATTAGATGGCAAAAAGATGTAACCATGTGTTATTTATTAAGTGTTGAGTTTAAGATATATGATAACAAATTAAACCATATAGACATCACAGAGTACACAGCGGAAGACTCAGAATCATAACAACAATTCATTAACTGAAAATAAATGCGTAACATACCTCTTCCAATTGGCTAGATCTCTTCAATGAATGTGACAAAGTGGTTTAACGAGTTATCCCTTACAGTTTTATAACTCAAACCAAGTGATGTAACAATAGTGTGTTACACCACATTCTTGTACACGCGAATTAACAAACGAATTAAAGAGATTGCTAGATCTACAAAACTTTGTTTTAGAAAAACAAAACCAAACACCCTATCAGAATGGTTGGCCGATTTTTGCAAGAGAAAGACAAGAAAGATTTAGGTTAATGTGTGTGCACAAAAGTTATAAAAAAACATTAACCCTAACCTTTGTACATATAGTGAATGAAAATCTTAGAGAACAAGTTATGGTTTAGGGTTGTGTAACCCCCATATGGCCGGCCACTTCAAACCCCCAAGGGATACCCAAATATTTTCCATTTTAAGATGTTTCACTACTAGTCCTTCTCTTTACCTTTAATGATCGTTAGTTATTTCCCGTTAAATACTTAACGATCGTTAGTCGAGTTTTGTTTAATAACTAATTGTAATCAATTAACATTAATTATTTAACTTTAATTCTCATTCGTAATGTGTGAAATCCCGTGGTAACGAGTTCGAATCCGGACATGCACGGTTTTATAAATATATACATTTCGAACAGCTCCCACTTGGATATGTTTACAAAACATGTAATGACATTGGTTAGCGTCTAGCAACACGTCAATGCCCCCAGTACAACTCGTGTATGGTTTTTTGGAGAAAAACCACTTTAATGATTCATCATCATATTCATCCTTTTGTTTCTAATACCATGTTAATAAGAATATGGATCTCACTCATTTCTTAATTAACTATTCTGTTTCTCGCTTTATATGATTGATCAAGATTACCAATTCTTCTGAACGTATTCCAGAAGACCTTGGGCATGGCCATGCAAATATTTTGACAACCCTACTAGGGGCCCATCAGTATTATACTTCAAAATAAATTTGAAGGAAACAAATCATGTTTTGACTACGAGCATAATTCATAAATTTCGCAACACTTCTGAAAACAACCCTTATAACTACCAGTTACGTATAGCGTTAGATTGCTTCACAGAAATGCACTACATCCATGACCGTTCTCTAGTACCTCAAGTCAGAGGATAAATATTCATGATGTACTTAATGACTAAGATCCATAAAGTACCATCATGTGGGTGGGACAAGTCATATACTCAATTCATTGAATATCATCTGAAATTAGTCATGCTACGCATCAATATACTTTCAAGTATATTCTAACTAATACCCAGATTTATCTTAATTCAATATCATTCCCATATTATTGATTGACAACGGACTATTTAGAATAACTTAAGTTATTCAAGGATTTAAATATGCAAATATAGAATAACATCATAATAAATGAATAATAAACATAACAAAATACTTCATTTCATTTCAATAATAATGTTTACAATATCATTTTATCTAAAATACTTAGTCACAGATGGGCATGAAACTACTAGCTAAACGAAGTCCAAACTTATCAGACAAATGATTAAGTTTTTCACCATGTAAGGCCTTCGTTAAAGGATTTGCTAGGTTATCATCTGTGTGAACTTTGAGCAACTCAAGTTCACCTATCTCTACTTGCTCTCGAACGTAGTGATATTGTCTAGGATAGTGTCTGGTGCCCTTCATGACTCCCGGTTCATGGGCAAAAGTAATTGCAACAGAATTATCACAATATAATTTAATAGGATTTTCAATCGACGGCATAACACCAAGCCCCAAAACAAACTTCCTTATCCAAACAGCTTCCATGGCAGCCTCATACGCCGCTATGTACTTACTTTCTGTAGCAGACATCGCAAGATCTTCCAATCCACAACACCTCCATTGATGACAAATATGTAACCCGTCTAAGACTTCGTATCATCTTTGTCACACTTCCAGGATGCATCGCAGTAACCTGTAACAAACAGTTTGCTTCGGATTTCCCCATACACTATGAACATATCTCTTGTAACCCTAAGGTACTTGAGAATATGTTTAACAGCGATCCGAGTGGATTTCACCGGATTCTCTTGATATTGACGGTCGGTTTTGAGCAAACGCCACATCAGGCCTTGTGCATCGCACCGCATACATGATAGATCCTATAGCCGAAGCATAAGGAACTTTCTTCATATGCGCCACCTCTGCAGGTGTTGAAGCACAGCCTTCGCTGTTCAAACCATGGTTTACTTGCATCGGCAAAAATCCCTTCTTGAAATTTTGCATATTGAATCTCTTCAATATTTTGTCAATGTAAGCACTTTGGCTTAAACCAATTAGCCGCCTTGATCTATCCCTGTAGATCTTGATTCCGAGTATATATGATGCTTCCCCTAAGTCCTTCATCGAGAAACATTTACAAAGATAGGATTTCACCTCATTTAGACTTGGTATATGATTCCCCATGATTAATATGTCATCGACATATAGAACAAGGAAAGTAACATGACTCCCACTAGCTTTGTGATATACACATGGCTCATCAAGATTCTGAGTAAATCTAAAACTTTTGATTTCTCCATCGAATCTTTTATTCCATTGCCTTGATGCTTGCTTTAGTCCATAAATGGACCTTTTAAGCTTGCATACACGGTTAGGAAATAGTGGATTCACAAAACCCTCAGGTTGTGCCATATAGATGTCTTCATCTAGACGACCATTCAGAAAGGCGGTTTTGACATCCATCTGCCAAATCTCATAGTCATAGTGTGCAGCTATAGCTATGATAATCCTAATAGCTCTTATGTACGCTACAGGAGAGAATGTCTCCTCATAATCAATGCCATAGGTTTGAGTAAAACCTTTAGTTACCAGACGAGCCTTGTAGGTGTGTACATTGCCATCCATGTCAGTTTTCTTCTTGAAGATCCACTTACTTCCAACGACTTTAGCATTGGGAGGAATGTCAACTTCAACCAGACATCATTATCATTCATGGATTGCATTTATCTATTCATAGAAATCTGCCATTTATTCTTTTCATGATCAGCCATGGCAGCCTTATAGTTTGCGGGTTCATTAAGATCCCCAACCATATTTTCCTCCACCTCTACGTTAAGACATAGCGATCAGTGCACGTATAGTCCTTTCATACCTCAATGCGAACAACTTCGGAGGCGCCTAAGCTTTCAGGCTCTTCTTGAAGTTGGCTAGTATTTTCAGAAGGTGTTGTATCTTCTTGATCATATTCCATATCATATACTCTCCCATTGAGTTCTTGAGATATGAGATTCCTTTCAAGGAAGTCTCCATAACTAGTGATAACATCAAATAGTCCTGATTTTCTAAGCGTTAATTACCCCCTTTATCATCACATTTTGAGTAAAATACTCGTGAAAACATTCTTATTCCTTATTATTTTATTTCAGGACCTATTCAATGTAAGGAAGCTGCAATTGGATGTTTTCAAGCCCTATTGATAAGATTTTCTCTTAACTGCGGCGTAACCAAGTGATGAAGTTATGACATAACTAAAGATTTTTTGGGTAAAGTATGACATAACTAAAGATTATGAAGGCTACGACGTAACCCTCAGCTCGGGTTACGCCGTAATAACCGATAATCACCCTATTGACAAAGACTACGGCGTAACCCTCAGCTCAGGTTACGCCGTAATGAAGAAATACACATTATTTACAAAAGCTACGACGTAACCCCAGCTAAGGTTACACCATAGCCATGGATAAGCACAAAAAATTGAAGAAGTTACGACGTAACTACCTAATAAGGTTACGCCGTAACTAGTTCGAAGCCTATAAATAGTCGAAGGTTTCACTAGTTTTAATCATCTCTCATTCCCAAACCTTCTAGGGTTTGGGGAGATCAAAACACAGAATAAGAAGCATGATTTAGGAGCACTGAATAACGAAGTCCTCGTCTACGATTTTCATTGTATTCAAGTTTGAATTCTTTTTATATTTTTCTAGGACTTATACTATGAATTCATATTATTAATTGAAGTTTGCATTTATGTTAGTGTTAATCTTTTTAAAGAGTTACGACGTAACCACTATACAATCATATTTTTAAAAATTAAATCTTTAATTAAATATTAAATATTTAGTTACGGCGTAATCCATATTAGGATTATGACGTAACCCTTTCACAACATTTTATATTCTGAATATATTAGTTACTGCATAACTATTAATTAAATTACGCCGTAACCTCCTGGCGGTATAAAACCTTATACGGATTAAAAACTAGGTTTTACACAAAATCTTTTCACCGCCTACCAAAGCAGTAATTGTTTCTCTCAAAAAATTTTCCATCAAGATTTCTTCATCTCGTCATTCACCATGGCTGGTAAGATCTATTACTACTCTTTTTGATTCGTTTATCTCGATTATTCAATTACGGTTTATATTTTAATATTTTGGGGATCTTGCTTATTTGATTATATTATTGCTATTGGTTTGATTAATTGATGATTATGATGATTTCCCCATGTTATTTTGATTCGTGTCCTATCACTATGGGTCGCTTAGAATGTTTTGACTTAATTTAAAATGGTTTTGGGTCAAACATAAACCTAGTGGGTTAGGCGCGGCCCCTCAGCACTAATAGGTTAAAAATATATAAAAACTTTTTACCACTTGAAAAAATTGATGGTTCCGGCATAATCTATTGCTTAATTTGACCACATGAGGTGCTGAGTTTCTGGGGAAAGTTACGACGTAACTGGGGGTCAGTTACGTCGTTACGTCGTAACTGCTGAAATCTGTAATTATGGCATAACCATTTCGTTAAGTTGCGCCGTAACTTCAGGAATTATCTAACTACGGCGTAACTATAATAGTGGTTACGCCGTAGCTTTACATCAGTAAGGTCTGCACTTACTGTTATCTGTCTTATTTACAGGCGCAAACAACCCCGCTAATTGGTTTAGGTTTATGGCATACGAAGAAGTAGGAATTAGGCAATTGTGCCTTAATGAGTTCAAGAAATTGAGGAGGAAAGATATTAGTCAACCGGAAGCCCTTGATTTTGATGCGTTTGATAGTTTGTCAAATGGGAAAGCTGGTAGGAAGTTGAGGAAATTCTGCAAGATTAAGTTCACATGTACAGCAGGGGAGTTCACATGCAATGCGTGGTTAAGGCTTTTTAGGATCATGGAGCCGATCATTCCGGAATATGTCCGGGAGTTCCTTGCTCGTGTTGAGTTTCGTATTGAGATTAAGGATGATGAGGTGGAGTCTTTGTTTTTCCAACTTGGAGGTGTGACTTTTACTATTCACTTTCACTATTCATCCCGTAAAATTTTATTTCACATTCTCGTAAGATAAATTATTTTAGTAATGACCTGAGAGTTTGACAATCGTTAGATCATTTTCGCAAAAGTTATTAAGAAAACATCGTCTTAAAGTTTTATTTTGGTCGGAACACCATTTCAACATTCCTCGCATAACGAAAACCGCCTCTGAAAATTTTCCCCACATCAGATTAATTTTTAGATCACTCACAATTAATTATAGAATTTTTAAGATTTCTTTTAAATGTTACCGAATAAACTCTGAGCCGCATGAGACTAAACTTACGTTTTAAACAATTCTACTTAGACTCAGACTTAACCATTTCTGCACTGTGTTTTCTAAGATGTTTTCAAACTTTTACATTTTTTGGAAAAGTCAAACATATTTCCCTCCTCCTTTGACCATAAAGAAATTAACCTTGTACGTTCTACATTTTTGATTAAATCGCGTAACTTTTAGACTTCACGTATAACTGTTAAGTGATCTCACGTACGACGAAAACCACATTTTGATATCTCATATCACTTTTAGACTAATTTTAGTCTACTCTAAATAAATCCACGGTAATTTCCCTGAAATCTCGTTCTTTTATGATAAATTGCATTTTCATTATTTAGCCTCACGTTCCGTTTTAACAATAGTTTACCACGACCCATTAAACTTATGACTCATTTTTATGAGATAATAATGAGTATATTGATGAGTTTAATCATTCCTATAAGTTTCAAATTTTTACGACACCCGGTTTTACGTTTCATTAATTAAATACTTACCGTTAGCGATTTTCAGAACCTAACTACACTCCGTAAAATCAAGATAATATCAAGAAATTCCAATATTATCACCACCTCACCATATGAACGTGTAAAAACACATGTAGGGATGATATTTGATCATTCCTTAGATCATTACAAGTATACAACTTAACCATGGCTAGTTTTGAAAACTTCCAAGAAAGAGTCATTATAATATTCAAATAACTTCAAGTCTCCAAAAAGACGTTGTTATAATCTTCTTTTCTTCTTCGGGTTCTCAAGAAGGTGTTGTTATAATCTACTAATAACCTCGGGTTTTCGAAAATTACAAATTCTACGTCGAAGCTCCGCTTATATTTCTTTTTTCCATAATACTCAAGAGTTCTATATTAAGGTAAGTATATATAAAACTCAAACTTATTTAAATACTTATAAACTTTGTTAGTTTATTTATTATATTTATAAACTCTTTATATATCATATAATCAAGTAATTAAAATACATGTTTTACGTATTAAGCACTACAACACTTGGGAACTTCATGTGAGGGGTTCATTTGGGTAAACGGATCGACGAGTTGCTGGATTTACAAATTAAAGTGTCCTAGCTCCTCGAACGTTTACTGCATGACCTCCGAATTATGATGGCTCGAACGGTAGTACGAGATATAAAAACTAAAACCATTTCTATAAACAAACATACAAATACTACATCATGATCGATATAATGGCATATATAGGCTCGTTCATGTTTTCTTAGGCATTATTCCGAATCTAAGAGTTGACATCATATTCTAGGTTATACGTAGAGACTTTCAGGCTTATCCATCGATTCCATTACACGTTGTGATATCATTTATTAAGGTGAGTCATAGCCCCTACTATTTTAATACTTGGTTTACAAACTCTTTGGGGGAGATACATTCTCAACTACTTGCTTTTACTTTTACAAATACTCAAACATTATACTTGATTGCATTATACATGATTACATTATACTTGATTGCATTATACTTGATTGCGTTATACTTGATTGTGTTATACTTAAGTTTGAAAGTCTCCCAACATAAACGGAGCAGTCCAATTTGAAAGTCTCCCAACATAAATGGAGCAGTTCTTTATCGAAAGTCTCCCAAAATAAACGGAGCAGTCCAATTTGAAAGTATCCCAACATAAACGGAGCAGTCCAATTTGAAAGTCTCCCAACATAAATGGAGTAGTCCAATTTGAAAGTCTCCCTTATCGACGGAGCAACACTAAGTGCAATAATGTGAACTATTATGATTGTATGTGTGCTTGACTATAAAATGTACTATATTTTAGCAGTGGGTTGTAAATACACAGGTTGCAAGTTTTGTATGGGCAGAACTTGGAACTGAGTAGATTTACAATGCCTTTGCTGTATGAACATTCTTTAAAGGCTTTACATTCAAAACAAACTCTATGAACTCACCAACCATTGTGTTGACACTTTTTAGCATGTTTATCTCAGGTCATAAGGCGATAGCTAGAGTTTGAAGCATAGAGTCGCACGACATATTTTGAAGACTTACGCTTTTATCATTTACCATTCGAAACATTTTGTAAACATTTATATATTATACTTTGGGACCTCACTGTTTGTAACTCTGATTTCATTAATCAAATGGTAACTTTTCAAAACGTCTCATTTAGAGGTCGTTTTCTATAACTTGTACTTTGTATTATGAAGTAGCACCCCAATGACACAATCTTCCGCTACGGTATTTTGGGGGTGTTACAAGAAGTTTGACTCTAAGGAAATTTAATCTGAGAATGGGCTTGTATACTCAAGAAGAAATGGAGTCGAAAGCTTTTTGTAGGTTTTACAACACTTGTTGGAGGAGAAGGGATGAAACTCAAGACACTGCAGCCTATTTCAACCAGATTGCTATCATGGATGGTTACGATTCTAAATAGCCACCATCCTAAAAAATGGTGAGGAACCCCATTCGCCGATTGGTGCACCGCCTCCTTGCTTGCTCTATTCGAGCAAGGCACTCTGCAAAGGAGAAAATGACTATGGATGACTTATACCTCATGGAAGGCATGGAAGGGGGGAACAACATCGATGTCCCCTTCTATTTGGTGAGGTTTATGGGAAGTGGTGCTAAGGGGTTTACATCTAGGAGCCCAATGCAGGGGGCTCATTTCATTAGGAGGTTGGCTAGGAGCTATGATCTGATGACCGATGCAGCTTTGGCTCGGTTGACCCGTGGTAGGAAGACTAGCTTGATTGGATTGAGTAAGCTAGTTGAGTTTGGGATTAGCACCCAGGACATGTATGGAGTGATTCAGCTAGCTAGGACAGCCCCGAGGAGAGAAGTCGGGGAAGGCAGTGGTGCTGGTGGTGAAGCCGAAGAGGATGTAGAGGAGCAGGTGCCCAGGGGACGAAGAAAGGCACATGTAAATGTAGGGGAAAGGTTACAGATCATCGACGAGAGGATCGAGGGAATGGCTACCCACTTCAACGAGGAAATTGATAGCCTCAGGGTGGGTCTATATGGTCTTAGTAACCAATTTTAGGGTTTTGCAGGTACCATGGATCAAGTGCAACAACTCTAGCAGGACTTCTTTCACTAGAGTGCAGATCGGACTAGCCAAATGCTCCAGAGCATGCACTTGAGTCACCCTAGGTGGCAAGCTTCGGAGTATGTGTACCAGCCTGACATCCCCAACGTTGGCGTCCACGGAGGAGTGGCTTTCATGCATGGCGAGCCCACTCCTGGTAGCACCACGAGCACCCCGTTCGATACCACCCAATTTCACTCCATGGATCATGATCTTTCCAGGGATGATTGATTTCCCTGTTTGATGGAACAATTTGATACTTATGTCTGTAATAACTGAATTATTAGGATATTTGTATGCTTAATTATCGATTGTACCTATTGGGCACAAAATTTTCCATGTATTCTGTGCAGGTTTTGATTCTATGATGCAATTACGGCGTAACCTTAGGGTCAGTTACTTCGTAACCTCTACTGCAGTAGGAAAATTTTGAGGTAACACAATAGTTAAGGTGTAGTCCCGGGAAACGATACGCATTAGCCACCCCATGACCAACCTTCAACATTTAGTGAGACATCTTGGGAAAGCATTTGAGAGGGGAGTTTATTTCTTTCCTGATTATTTTTCATTTCTATTTTATTTTTCCTTTTTCTTCGTACAAATGGGACTTTGTACACTTCAAGTGGGGGGGGGGGGGTAGGAATAGAAATGAAGTGTATGATTACTTAGCTTACTTGCCCTAATTTTCTAGTTGGTTTCAAAATTTTAAGCTCATTTGAAAATTTTTGTCAAATTATTACCAATCTAGAATTGTATAAAGCCGAACACACTATAACCCTTATTGCCATTGGTGAGATTTAGCCTTTCTGTTTTCCCCATTTTACCCAAATCTACCAAATATTGAGTGTGCCGATAGTATTGTAAACTTTAGAACTTGGCTTTTACATCACTTCGAGACCATAGACGAGTAGTGTATCAAGTTAGCTTGGTGCATTTGGAAAAGTCGATTTGAAAAAAGTAAATGTTTTAGGATTAAACCCAAATAGCCCATATGTGTTCACTTGTGTGCGTTTATCGATTAGTCACATTGGCTTTTTGACCTCCGTGTTAACCCTTTTTGTTGCACTCACCTTTAGTGCAAGATACCCCTAGTTACACCCCTTTTGAGCCTATCCTTTCATTTTCTAACCCTTATTTTCGTTACACCCTTACACCTTAGCCTACCGTGTAGTCTTACCTTTTTATCTTGAAGTCATTGTTCGCCCTGGTTCGAGGTTCAAAATAAAGTTTTGAGAGGTGTACCTAATTGTCTACATCTTACTGAAGACCGTCAAAGTCCCCCAAGTTATCTCCTTATGCTCAGTTCAAGTGGGGGGGGGGGTGATGTATGTTAAAAAAAAATTGTGTTACAGTGCGATGAATTATAAGCACTATATAAAGAAATTGGCATTGAGAATAATCTCGATCACGTTTGAAGGTTGGAAGAATGGTTCAAGAAAGAATAATAATGGATTCCAGTGACATATATTGATCATATGAAGATGAACCTCGAATTAACGGTTTGGCGATGACAACTTGGCTTTAAGCTAAGACTATTTGTTTTTTTTTCTTTTACACCCATTAAATTATCCCATGCCTTACCTTACACTTTTTGTCGTGAAGCGTGTCTAGGTGATGCAGCGAACAATCCTTGATATCTTGGCCATGGATTTGGTCATGTATCATTGATTTTGTCCACTTCGCCGTGACTATGCACTTATGATGAAATGATTCTCTATAACCGAATGTATAGTGACTATGCACTTATGATGAAATGATGAGATGCTATGATGATGTAGTTATAGTCTAGGGTCAATGATGCAACCTAGTTCTCTATAACCGAAGCTCTGATGCCAATCTGTCACACCCCCAAATTACCTGTTTTGCAGCGGAATGGAATTCCTGGGGATTGACTGTCATAGCATCACAGTCACACCCCCAAAAACGACCCTCAACTTAGTCGTTACAACTCCGTAATTTTTGGCTATTAGAAAATATATATGTTATACTTGTAATAAAAGTTACGACAACTTGTTTAAAATGTGAATAACTTAGTCGTTAT
Source organism: Chrysanthemum makinoi (assembly GCA_910596185.1). Taxonomy (NCBI): domain Eukaryota; kingdom Viridiplantae; phylum Streptophyta; class Magnoliopsida; order Asterales; family Asteraceae; genus Chrysanthemum; species Chrysanthemum makinoi. The sequence continues at coordinate 252,779,323 of OU343218.1, forward strand.
AAGTCCGTTTTCTGGTAGTGGTGTGTCAAATCATGCACGCTTCCCAAGCGGCAAATCAAATGTATGACTAATAGGTCCATTAGGACTAAGCCTGTAAGTCCTACCAAATGGTATGATCTGTCCCAACAGAATGATAAAAACTGTCCTGATCCTAAGTGAATCAATGGTGATCGTGATGGTGTAGGTGCCACTTCGCCCTTCTCAAAGGGTTCAGTCTCCACATCGGATAATATGTGTGGTAAGTCTGGTGTAAAGTCAACTGATGTTAAAATTGTGATAGGGAATGACAGGGCATTCTCCATGTCAAAGTCTGATGTGAGTATGATGGGACGGGTATCTGAAGGCATTAATGTGACAATCGATTTGAAATGAAAGTAAATAACTCGCAAAATGTGCGTATGAAACCGCATGTATAGTGACTATGCACCGAAGCTCTGATGCCAATCTGTCACACCCCCAAATTACCTGTTTTGCAGCGGAATGGAATTCGTGGGGATTGACTGTCATAGCATCACAGTTATAGATATATTGAACGACCTAAAGTGTCGTTTGAAAAGAACATCGTTTGATATAATAAAACATTCAAAGTTTACAAAGGATATGTCCCAAATGAAATTAGACATGTGCGGAATTAAGTTTGTTACAAGTCAAACGATGTTTTGAAAATGTATAAATCCATGTGAGACGCGTCGTCACCGCGACTCTATGATAAGTCCTTATGTATGCCATGAAGTATGTGCCTTAGTTACCTGAAAATACATTGCTAAAAGTGTCAACACAAAGGTTGAGTGAGTTCATAGAGTTTATGTAAATGTTTTATACGACCAACGCAAGTATAAGTTATGTATGACAAATATGTCACAAAAATGGTACAATTGCTTAAGCACATGACATCGAAGCTAGACTGTTCGATGTTAAGCCCCAACGAGTGTTTTGCCAAACAACTCAATGATGATAAAATGAAATGCATCCGTTGACCAGTTGGGACCACCAACACGGATGGAGGAGTCACCCTCAATAGATCTATCCACTCACCCTCGCTTCTTTCGAAATTAACGGTTCATGATTATGAAATTGGGACATTCAATTGGCAATGAGGTAACTTAAGCAATGTAAATGAATTTGAACATACTTGGGCTCGTATAAAAATGATGTGCAATGTATTCTCCCCTGTAGGTTTGAAATAATGTATAAACTTGAATAAATCGGGGCTATGAAAACTCACCTTGCATTGATCATGATGATATAATGGCAATCTTTTGAAATGAGGCATAACCTCTAACTGTGACATATTATGAATGATATGTTCTAATGTAAATCATGAAACAATGTCGTGCATGCAAACTCATATGAAATCCATACCACTTGTACATTTGAAAATAATGTTTATCGTCAAAATATATGTTTATGACATCTCGTCATATTATAAAATACTTTACAAGTATTTACGTTGAAACAACCTCCTACGATAGTCGTTTAGTGATTTATCAAGAATTTACAGCTTTTCGTCGCAAAATAATATACTTTGATAATTTGTGAAAGTGACTAAATGGCCTCGAAAAGCTAGTTGTAAAATAGTGAATATCGAGTGTTAGGAAACAAACTCAATGGTTTTGGAAAGCTTGTAGCTTTATCTAAAAGTCTTAGCTTTTAAATTTTCATCATAGAGGTCTCGATCATGGAGAAAAATATAGGTGAAGTAGGGTACTTATACCCAAAATATTGTTTAAGGGTAAATTTAGCAAAGTTTGAGTGACCGTATTTTTAGTTACAACTCCGTTTGATGAACGGTTGGACATTTTGGAAAATAGGCTAGGTGAACTTACTTTTACTAGAAGACATCGTTTTCTGAAAAGTAATCTATCGATGTTAAAAACTACCCTCAACATGGTCATTCAAGTCGTAATTTTTGGCTATTAGAAAATATATATGTTATACTTGTAATAAAAGTTACGACAACTTGTTTAAAATGTGAATAACTTAGTCGTTATATGTCCGTTTTCTACGTTTTATATATCTTTGGAATCGTGATAATATATACTAATATATTTTTGATAAGTCGACTCATTTAGACATTGTTTAAAACTCATTTTTGACTCGTAAAAATTCTGGACAGCATGCTATTTTCCGGAAAATATAGTTTTCGTCGTTAAACTTGAAAATAGCGTAAGTTCTTCGTTATAACTCCGTTTTAACCCGTTCAAGCGGCCACGTTTTCGTTTTAAAGTATATTTTCTGAATATCTAGCCCAAAATATTTTACAAACTGTCGAAATTTCCAGATTTCACAAATAGATCAGACCCTTAATTATAGTTGTCGAAAATGATTTCTCTCGCGTAATACTTGTTTCAATTACTTCAAATCAACACCAAATCTATTCTAAACCTACTATACACCTTCTTAGGGTGTCATGGGTTCCTAGACATCATAAAAAATGATATGTTTCATAGGAATATTATTTGGATAATTAAAACCCATTATATGTACTAAAAATCAATAGAAGTGGTATGGATCATGGAATTTATGCATGTTTTTCTTGCAAAAATAATGAAATAACATAAATATGAATATGAAAGAGTAATAAAAATCATGAAATGCTTACTTGAGTGATTGAAGAGTTTTAGGTGATAGAAAACTTAGTTAATCTTCAAGGTTTAATCCTAAACCTTAACTAGAACACAAAATGGATCTTGTAAACACTTGTAGCTTGAAAAATTATGGATTTCTCTTGGTTTCTTGAGCATGGCCGGCCATATGGAGAAGAGGAGAGGACTTGCATCTTATTTTCACCTTTCAAAATGTGTCATCTATGTGTTTTTGGATTTGTAAGTAAATGATACTAAATAAATATCTAGTGAAACTTGTATAGGTGGACATTTAATCAAGATATATATTTGATAAAATGGTGACTAGGGGGTTGGCCAGCCATGGATAAGGGTGGATGAGTTGGATGAGTTTTTGTAATTAAATGTATTATATGTTATGTATAATGTGTAATTTGTAAATATAATTAGGTATTTAGTGTAGCGTTAACTAAAAATAGATTTTAACGGGACAAAATAAAATGTATTGAAGTCATAAAAATTATAAAAATACATTTCTCACAAGTATTGAGTGAATAAATATTTATCTTGTTGAATTTACGAAAACCGTCGTAAATATTTATACATAACAATTTATATACAAAATAAATTGAAAACATCGGGTAAACTAATAATATAATTTTTATAGTCTTAAAATGAGTATAAAAATATATTAAGATTATTTTTGGAAGTGTCGGATCAATGTTTCAAAATAATGTTTACGCGATAGCGTTTATTTAATAGGAAAATAAACGTTTGATGAAAAATGCAAATCCATACATGAACCGATATGAAATGATGTTATTGATGATATGTAGAGTAAATCTAGTCTATATGAAATGTCCTTGATGATATTTCATGAATACGCAGCTTAACCCTCTAGGTTACGCGTATTTGATACTCGTAAACCTAGTTTACGAAAAATGATGAATAGTGACTCATGAATAGTGATTTTCTCCGGGAATGAATAGTGTTTCGTGAATAGTAAAATTTTTAAATACCCTTTCAAAATATCAAATCGACTTCGAAAATGATGAATAGTAAAATGATGAATAGTAACCAGTGAATAGTAAATTCCCGAGATGAATAGTGAAATTTTCAAAGTTTGTAAAATGACCTGAAATTACGAGTTGTCACATTAACACTTAGATTAGGATGAGAGTGAGAGTGTTTTCGTTCCCATTTCGTAAGGTGTTCGGCTCTTATTAATATTCTAGCATGGAAATTTTAATTGCACATTCATTGAGGATGTATCTGTTGCAATCTAAATTGGTCTACTTGAGGGCAAGTAGAGTTTAAGTGAGAGGATATTTGATAACATCAAATATTCCTGATTTTCTAAGCGTTAATTTCCCCCCTTTATCATCACATTTTGAGTAAAATACTCGTGAAAACATCCTTATTCCTTATTATTTCATTTCAGGACCTATTCAATGTAAGGAAGCTGCAATTGGACGTTTTCAAGCCCTATTGATAAGATTGTCTCTTAACTACGGCGTAACCAAGTGATGAAGTTACAACATAACTAAAGATTATGAAGGCTACGCGTAACCCTGAGCTCAGGTTATGCCTTAACCACTGATAAGCACCCCATTGATAAAGACTACAGCGTAACTCGCAGCTCAGGTTATGCCGTAATGAAGAAATACACATGATTTACGAAAGCTACGGCGTAAAACCAGCTAAGGTTACGCCGTATCTATGGATAAGCACAAAAGATTGAAGAAATTACGATGTAACTACCTAATAAGGTTACGCCGTAACTAGTTCGAAGCCTATAAATAGTCGAAGGTTTCACCAGTTTTAATCATCTCTCCTTTCCCAAACCTTTTAGGGTTTGGGGAGATCAAAACACAGAAGAAGAAGCATGGTTTAGGAGCACTGAATAACGAAGTCTTCGTCTACGATTTTCATTGTATTCGAGTTTGAATTCTTTTTATATTTTTCTAGGACTTATACTATGAATTCATATTATTAATTGAAGTTTGCATTTATTTTATTGTTAATCTCTTTAATTCTTTATAGACATTTGCTAGTCTTTTCATAGATCGCTATCCTTGGTAGTATTATAAGCTTGGTGGTAGTATCTAAAGGGCTGGGAGATATGACCAACTGACCCCAGTTTGATAGATTGCGAAGTATGGGAGGAATTGACCATAGTACAACCACTCTTTGTGTGCGAACTGACCAAATGATCACCTATCAAGTGGAGATATTTAAGAAGTTAGGGGGAATCTAAGTTCGTAACGGCCAGATTCCCACCATCTAGATCTAGTAGATTTGGTGCTTAATGACTGCTATTAGGTTGCCGAATGATCCTGGGTGACCTGTTCATCTTCATGAGGAATCTAAGAACCATAGGCCATGACGAATTGACCAAAGGAGTCTGGTGATAGTTAACCACTATATTGAACCTTCATATCGAGAATCAATTCATATTTGTATTCTTCGTTAAGCTTCGTTTATCTATCTCTTTTCCCTAATTTTTTGGTGTCTGTGTGAGTAGAATAATAGCATATAGATGAATTATAGCAACTTTGTCATACCAATATATTATCAATATCATTTCTAATCATTTTAATTCTTTCAAGGTCACAAATCTCTTGGGACGATACTCGGATTTACCTAAGGCTTTACTACATCTGATCGGGTTCTCTGCCCGTTAGTATATGTCTATCCTAAGTTATCTAAGTTTTATAAATATTAAAAACAGGATGAAATAGCACATCACCTAGCCACTATGACTTTGTTCTCAGATGGGTAGTAGAAGTAGTAACCCATAGTTTCTAGGGTATCCTACAAAGATACACTTAACAGATCTGGGTTGGAGCTTATCTGGTGAGTCACGTTTAACAAACGCCTCACATCCTGATACGCTTACGCAGCACGTTAGGGGTCAAAGGAACTTCCTTTTCGTCGAGCTAGTTTTATAACACCCTAGGCAGTGAACCTATTCGCTGTAGTGTAGTATTAGGGTAAGCCACGGGTATTGATATCGTTCTCTAGGGGAATAGGAATGCTAGTGAGAAATTACCACGCTAAGGTTGGAGTTGAGGAAGATTATTATTTTTAGCTTTTTATGTTTTTTAGAAAATGGAAAGGTACGAATCTCGGGGTTTGGATTTGGGGGTTGGTATTTCTACCGATTACTTATACTGTTATCTAATCTAATTAACTAAGCTAGGGGTAGTCTATGTCTATTGTTGTGTGCTCGTATGATGATTAAAAATGTATTTACTTAGGTTTTATTACTCCCTAGTTATCTCCTATTGATGGTTGAATTGTCACGTCCTTATTCTTAATCGCGTTGTGTGTCTAAGGTCGTAGGGTATGCGTTTATCCCTAAATCTTTGAAGCTACCAAAGGTTAATGACTACAAAATCTCTAGGATTCATAAACTTAACACTAAGGTACTCTTTGGATGTTTAGCCTACGATTCCACTAGTGACTATAAGCTAAGGTTCACAAAGATTAATTACACAACGAATGACCTATCGCAATACTAGGTCAATAACAATTAAGATAAGAGACAACCAATCAATATTCAATAACTAAGTTTCATATTACCTAAGCAAACACACAAGTAAATTAGCCGGACATGGAAAACATGCAAGCATACACACAATCAATTGAAGACATAATTGAATCAATGAAGTAAAACACTTATCTTGATGTAAAATAGGTTATGGAACCCTAAAATCTGCAAAGACGAGCCTTGGTTGGTTTAGTTTTTACTCCACAAAACTACCTCTCTAAAAACTGAAAAATCCGATTTCTATATATAATGTTACAATCGCGACGGCGTCACTCTTTAATTGTGAAGCCGTCAGGTCGCCGTTATTAGGGTTTTGTCTTGGCCACGTAACCATCGTGACGGCGTCACCTTATGCCCGTGACGCCATCGCCTCGTCTCGATGCGGATAAAATCTAGGCCGTCAGCTGCGCGCCCTACTCTTTTAAAACCTTATGCCGTCACTTGAAAATAAGCAATTTGGCTACTGAGTCATCACAATACATGTCGCGACAGCGTCACAAGTATAGCCTGACGCCGTCCTCTTCAGTTTTCGCAGCTTGAGTGTCTCGATTCTTGACTTTGGCCATTTTTTTCGTATATTCGCGCCTTTTTGTCCGAATAAGTGTCATTCCAGCAATTTGCCTTCAAGAGACCTAAAAAGTGAAAATGAACGAAATTAAGTAATAACGGATACAAAAGTGATCAATTGTTGTTCCCCGTTCACTATCGTTTAAAACAGTTTAAGAATCAAAAACAAGTTAATAGTGAACAATGACTGAAATTAACATAAGTAAAACACACAAAGTAATTTTCAACATCATATTCTTTATTAGAAATTAATCAAAAGAATACGTTACCCAAGTACTTGCGGAATAGTACTTGGGATTGAAATAACAAGGTTTGGTGACTCCTCTCTAAGCTCAGGGCTAAGTGAGCACAACTCTTAGAGCTCACTGAGCTATCTCAGAAACTAAGTTGTATTTGGAGGAGTGAAAAGATGGCTTGCGTGTATGTATGTTTTTACAATTTACAAGCATAACCTTTTCACTCCATCTCTAATGCTATTTATACATGTATGAGTTTTAACTCTTTCCTAAGTGACAAACTGACATCATACAGAAGACAAAATACCGATGTATTTTGTCTCTGTTTACAAAGACTATTCAAGGTAAGAGACAAGACTACTTTCCAAAAGTCAGTGATGACACTGAGCCTGATCTTTAGCCATTCAGGGAAAGTTGACTTTGGTTGATAAGGACGTCGTCTTATCTGATTCAAACTTATCCCGCCTTGTCCCGCTCATTCTTCGCTTCTACTTCAGTTTATCTTCAGTGGAAGTAGTTGGAGAGGAGTCTTAGGGATTCCGTGAGTTATTGTCATCACTCACTGAATCCACCGTCTTCTTCTTGACTCAGTCTTCACCCTTTAAGTTCCGCCTTGCGGAGTGGAGAGACTATCTTGTTGCCTCGTACTGAGTATCCTGAAGATGGCTCACTGAGATACTATGCACTCGGTGACTGTTAGTGTTTAATGGACTAGACACTTGGGCTATTTTCTATTCAAATCATAGATTAAGGGGTTTGGGTATTTCTTGAACCAGCCAGTCTCCCCTATTTGGATATACAAATAGCCTAAGTGTTTGATCAGTGTAAGTGAGCAAATGGCTTCTTCTTACACTAAATGTACTAATGAATAAAATAAGGAACACTGAATATTTTAACAAAAACATACATCGTTTATTGATCAAATTACAAGGTTCCAATTACTAGTACAAAAGATAATTCAAAATGATGTCAGTCCAAATGGATTCCCAGAGCTTCAAGCTTGACTTTCTTGGTGATGAGTGTTTCCCTGTCAGGATGGTCTTTTATCTTTGCATTTAAGTCAGTGCATAACCTGGTATTCGCAGGAGTCTGAATTTGAGAGGCCAGTGGAATATAGCTGATCATTGTAGCTACTCTGCACGATCGATATCACTCCACCTTTGGAATCTTTGGTTTTCCATAGACATCAATGAAAAATAGCCCTCTTTCAGGCTTTTCAATCACTAGACAGTTCACAAATTTCACTCCTTCAGGAAGCTCCCTATTACACTCCAGTCCATGCACTTAAATCTCAGGCTGGAACTCAACCATTTTCCTTTTGCCAGTGGATGATTGTGGTTGAGATCCTTGAGGTGCGATTAAGGCAAGTGAATTCCCGTTGTCTTTGGTGAATCCCTCGGTCTTTCATATCTTTACTCGAGCATCTTCATCGGCTCCTTAACCACGCATTTTGCTTCTTTTCTATTATTGGACCAAGTTCATCGAGTTCGATGATCCCAAAGTCGATTGAATTTTAGAGGATCATGAACCTCGAAATGCCTTTTATCAACCCCTTGTAGACGTTCATTGCGATGGTTTATACCGGGGATGATTTTGACATCGTGATCTTCTCGGAAGTCTTCTTCTTGTCATTGTCCAATTATAATGGTCAATTCTTGCTTTCCTGATGGCTACAGTTCTTTTGTTCTTTTCTTCCAACCGCTTTTCATTTCGACCATTTTTCTTGCCTGAGCATCCTTGAACTTGTCTGCGACCCTTTTCAAGTTTCTTAGCATCAATTCCAATGCTTTCAGCTTCCTCGGCAATCGCTTTAACTAGTGCTTCCTTACTCTTCTTATCTTCCTCAGCTTGTTTCAATCTCCTTTCTTCTTTAGCAAGATACTTACTTAGCTGTTGAGGTGTGAGAAGGTATTCAGTGTCACCGATTTTGTAGGGAATCTTCTCAGGCTCAGTAGTTGTCATTATGCCTTTTCCTTTGTCCTGGCCTGAGGAAGATGATGCAACCAAGGGTGGTGTTGTTGTTATGATAGGTGGTGTGACTATCAGTGTTGTTGTTGGTAGTGGTACTGATGAGATGGGTATTACTGAGACTGGTGGTGTTTATGATATTGGAGCTGCAGACACTGGTGGTGTTGGCTCTCCCTCAGTGTGAAGAGGAGTTTCTTCAGCAATATTCTCCCCTCAACTTCTTTGGAGCGTCGGTGAGGCAAGAGTTGGTGTCGGTCGAGGGGGCGGAGCTTGACCCTTGAAGGCCCGATAAATTTCAGAATCATGGCCTTGATGTGCAAGTATCTGCCGAATACTAGTGACTTTAGCTTCCAAATTAGCCTGAGATACACTCAAGCGGTCATTCGGGCCCAAGATTCCGGCCGAGATGAGGATGCTCGAGCCAAAGTAGCCACTTGCGTATTCAAAGAGTCCAATGTAGCTTGAAGAGACTGGACTGAGGATGGAAGACCCTGAACATTTGCAGATTTTAGCATATCGGCAGTTCGGTGAGGCTTGAGGATTGTTTCAAGAACGCCTCAGTAGCCTTTAGCACTTTAGAGTTGAGTGTTGGGTCTTCTTTGACAAATTCCCTGATTTCATCTACCTTTGTACCTACACCCGAAGGTGCACGAGGAATTTAGCTAAGTTGTCATCCGGTCGGTGAAGGTTGTAATACATGGATCCCTGCTCATGAAAATTTTCATCAAAGCCATGTACCTCACCTTTAGATCAAGCATAACTCGCAGCTGACCTCAGTGTGTTGTTCCCACAGTGTTTTGGTGACCCAGTATAATCTTCTTGCGCTTTGGTGTTCCACTAAACAACACGCCTTTCGATAAGTGGGAGAACATTATCAAATCTTTCAAATTCATCAGTGGAGGAAGAGGAGTCATCGTTTTCAGGCTGGAATGGTGATTCAAGATGCTCCTTTGGATCGAGGATGAGGCTCTTGTTGAGATTGAACCTCGGCGTCCACTTCTTCCCGGTGATAAAACTTCATTATCGGTTTCAACAAGTTCATCTTCCGAAAAGAGTATTCCAGTAACATCAGCAACGGTTAACAAGGGGTTGGTGATGGGTTCCATATCATCGGGTGGTATGTTTCCTCTCGAGTCTTTGTCCTCCGTTGACCCCTCGAACACCGGTGGGCATTTCCAGTGCCTTCGCTGGAGTCAAGATTGGTTGTGGGTTCCATATCGGCGGGTTGTTCCTTTCCCTCCGAGTCTTTGTCCCCCAGTGACCCCTGAGACACCGGTGGGCATTTCCGATGCCCTTTAGCGAGTCGGTGATAGTTATATCCCTATCGGTGGGTTGTTTGATTCCTCTCGAGTCTTTAAGATAGATCGGTGTGCCCTCGGACAAAGGCGTGATTTGCTAATGTCATCCTTGGGCTTTGTGGAAGGCGCTCCCCTATCAGCGGGTTGTATGTTTCTCTCGGATCTTGGGGAGTAGTGGTTTGTGACCAAGGGCACCGGCGTGATGTATCGGTGTCCTTCTTTGTCACGGGGTGGATGTTTCCTGATCACCAATGGGTGTCAAATCGAGTCTTAGGCCTTCTTTTCCTTTTGGCGGTGCTCCGAAGCCTCGGGCCACGAGACTTGGGTTTGGTCTTACTCCCGGTTGAGACTTCCCCCTTTTTTTTTTAAAGGAACAGGGTTAGGAGACACTGATTCCCTTTGGTTGTTTACATCAACCATATGGGCCGTCAATTCAATGTTTGTGACAAGGGATGGGTCCTTTTGAAAATTTGATTTGCTCAGATGCCGGTAATGCAAAAAATTTCTTCTTCACGAGGATAATTTTTCCCCAGTAACACTTGTAAAGCACAAGAGACAAACCTAGGATACGAAATGTATTTCTTCCTAGTTTTGCTCAGTAGCTTGGTTTGAGATCATTGTAAAAGATCTCCCCTATGTCGACAGTGACCCCATTCATCAAGCGGTATGCCATCATCAACTGAATAGAGTTAACTTGTTCAGTGGATGAGTGGTTCCCACCGAGGACACAATCACAAATGTGAATAGGATCCTCCAAGCGGGAAATGAACTCTTGGTGGAGGGTCTTGTCCAAAAACGTTGGATCTAAAACAATTTGTTTTAATCCATCCTTCATTGTGGAGGGTTCGGGATAGGCTACATATACACCTTTGTTGTAATCGATCTAACCACGTGGATGTGCAAAAGTTTTATAATCCAGGTGAATTGTTGCCCCGTTGAGACCTGAACCTGATGAGATATTCCCGAGAGGTCTAAGGTTGTTCTCATCAGAGAAGGTGTCGGGTCAAAGGCCTTGGTCGTAGCCCAAAACTCCCCGAGGAGGTTTTGGTACAGTATTGAGGGACACTGAACAAAGGCCGTTTTCAGTGGGAGATTATAAAGAAATTTCATAATGTCCTTATAGGCTGGGACATTTTGAGGATATTCAAAATTGCCTATGACATTATTTGTTTTAAACTCAACATTTGTAAGATCCCCTACCCACTGAGAAGCAAACTGGAGAGACTATGTTCTAGCCATTTCCATTAAAGATTTTAGGTTTTTTTTTTTGAAAATAATTTCTTTTGACTAGAACAATCAAGGGTTTTTTTTTTTTTAGATCTCTCAAGTTTTGTGATGAAAAACTTTTGTAAATGTTTACAAGAAGGATTTTCCAAAAGAGGTTTCAAGAGTTTTTGAGAACACACAAATATTTCTGGGTTTTAGAAATGATTTTGACAGAATTTTGTTGCAGAAAATAATTTGTCTGTTTTTGTTTGTCTTGGAAGAGGGTATTTATAGAGTGGTGAGAAGGGTGGTTTGTGCACAAATGGGAATATTAAGAGTCGGTTTTTGAAAAACGTTTGAATTTCCACATTTAATGCTACCACTCCATTACTCGCAGTAAAATCCCGTTTTTCAAGGGAATAGTTGCAGTGCACAGTAAAAGTGCACTTTTGAAGAGATAAAATATCAATTAGATATTTTCTTTGTGAGGAGGCATTAAATGCCAAGTGGGATGACAGTAAGACAAAGAGACATATATTCTTTTATTTAAATTTGTATTTCTACCAACCTAGGACATTTAAGTAACTAATACTTAGGGCATTTAGTTATTGAATGCTCTTTGTCAAATGTTAGGGACCCTGAATGAGTCTTACTCATTCAGTGAGAGAATAATTTTAGGTGTTCAGGGAGGAAAAACCATTTCAGAGAACTTACTGAGATTGGTTTTCAGATGCCTGAATTACAATGTCAAGCATTCCCAATTCACTTTCAATCTCACGAAGGTAGGTTCATCCAAGGGTTTGGTGAAGATATCGGCCAGTTGATATTCAGTAGGGATGAAATGAAGTTCTATGTCTCCTTTCATTATGTGGTCCCCGATGAAGTGATATCGATATCAATGTGTTTGGTTCTTTGGTGGAGGACGGGGTTATTAGAGATTGCAATAGCTTGGTGTTATCACGAGAAGATCGGCACCATTTTGTAATGGATGTCATAGTCACTGAGTTGACTTTTCATCCTTAATACATTGGCACAACGTCTGCTTTGCAGCCTACATATTCACGGTGAGGACATGGCCACTGATTGTTGCTTTTTAGCACTCCAACAAACCAGTTTTCCTCCAAGAATTTGATAGGACCCTGAGGTGCTTTTTCTGTCCATGTTGCAGCCAGTAACCTTTGAGATCAAACCCTGAGCACTTTGGATAATAGAGTCCAAGTATTGGGGTTCCCTTCAGTACCGAGTATTCTTTGGCTGCTTGTGAGGTGATTTTCTTTGGGATTGGACTGATATCTTGCTATTAGATAGACTAAGAATTGTATGTCAGGTCTAGTAGCGAGTTAGATACATCGATGAGCCAAAAATCCTCGAAATGGGTTTGATTGACTGATTTGCCAGTGAGATCAGGTCCAAGGTTGTTAGGTGGGACCATTGGAGTCTTCAGACTGAGGGATATCTCATATCTTTTCAAGAGATTTCTGGTGTATTTCTCTTGACTGATGGAGATACCTTTATCAGTTTTCCTGATTTGTAGTCCAAGGAAGTATGTGAGTTCACCTATCATGCTCATTTCAAACTTCTTTGTCATTAGTTTTTCAAACTGTTTGCAAAGTTTGTAGTTTGTTGAGCCAAAGATGATGTCATCAACATACACTTGGACCAGTATCACATCCTGTTTTGTTCTATAGACAAACATTGTGTTGTCTATCTTTCCTCGACAAATTTGTTTTGTATCGGAAGGAGAGAGTTTCATACCATGCCACGGGAGCTTGTTTAAGACCATAAAGGGCTTTGTCAAGCTTGCTTACATAGTCGAATTCACTACTCTCAAAGCCGGAGGCTGAACATACACATCTTCCTTGAGATCATCATTTAAGAATGCACTTTTAACATCCATTTGGTATACCCGGTTCATGTATGTTGCATATGCAAGGAAGATCCTGATGGCTTCCATTCTTGCAACAGGAGCAAATGTTTCATCATAGTCAATGCCTTCTTGTTGATTGTAACCTTTGGCTACTGAGTGCGGCTTTGTTTTAATGACAGAGCCATTTTCATCGATTTGTTTCGAAAATTACCCACTTCATTCCTATGACAACGACATCCTGAGGACATTTGATCAAGGTCATGATCTTGTTTTTATCAAAGCAGCTCTTCTTGCATAGCTTTGAACCCGCTTGGGTGCTTTAGAGCCTCAGTGACACTTTTGGGTTCTATTTCGATAGGTAATCGACATATAGACATTCATTGGCTGAAGCTGCAGTTAATTGAGCAACCATGCTTCTAGTGAGCATGCCCTCAGTGGGTTCACCAATAATGTTTACAAGCTCAATGTCCTGAGTTTTTGTCCACTTACTTTGTGGTCTAGGATCTGAGCTTGAAGAGGTCACTGGAAACTAAGGAGCGAAATTGACGTGTCGAAACTCTCCCGGCGATTTTGGCGATTAACGAAACCTTAAACCTAACAATCCGTCGCTTTCAATCTATTCTTTAATCAAGTGAACCATTAATGATTTAATATTTGATCATTAGTTGGTCACTTGTGTATGAGAATATATTGATCGCACTTTGTTTGTTTTTTATATTCTCATCGCCTTTTTACATTAATTGCCAATTACTGATTGATCATTCATATTGTCCATATTTTATTAATTGTCAATCTTTGGATCTACTCATTATTAATTCATCAATATCATTTGTGATCGACGTTGGTTCTATGGGTTAATTATATGTGATGTTTCGCTAAAAACCCTAGTTTTTAAACTAGGGTTTATTCGTATTATCTTCTTGATTTTCTGTTTTTTATTACTTGTCTAAAGGGTTTTGTGGTTGTTGTGATGTCGAAGATGAGAGAGGAGATCAATACACAAACACGACTTGTTGGAGAGAAGGTTGACAGTATGCCACGACATGTGGCTAAAGATAACACTGCTAATGACGACATGGATGCTTGCCCTTCTCCGATTAACGAGGGGAGTAGTTCTCGTACTGATGGACAAGTGGAGCCGATTTCACTTGGTTCGAGCCCTAGTCATGACACGCCTGAGGGTCATGATACTTTATTGAAAATTCGTGCTATTGAAAAACAAATATTTGAGGGAAAACTTGTTCTTGTGGGTGACGATGGGCAACCATTAAAACCAGCTGTGACAGTGGATACTACTACTACTGGGGCTAATCCATTTGAGCATCTTAAGGTGCCACAGTCACAGAAGGAGCTAGAGGAGATGCTTACTGCTATTGGTTATTATTCAAACCTCCTCAAGATACAGTGTTCCTATGGTTTCTAATGGTAATGCTACTAGTAGTCCTAATAATGTTAATGATAAGGTTGATACAAATGCACATGGGGCTGTTGGTATTGAGAAGGTTGGTGCTTTGAAACAACCTTCTACATCATATGTTGGTGTTACTTCTCTTGAACCTAAGAAACACACGTCAAACTTTAGAGGTTGGAATGTAATAAGAAAGCTAATGGTGTGGATCTTTCGTCCAATGAAAGTGGTTGAAGAGGTGAACTCTAGGTTTGAGAATACTTTATATGGGTATTTCCTTGGTCAACGACTTGCTTTTCCTGTTGTTGATTACTTTGTACGCAATACGTGGGCTAAGTTTGGTTTACAAAAGGTAATGATGAATGCAAAGGGTTCTTCTTTTTAAGTTCAATTCGAAGAAAGGTGTTGATGATGTTCTTGAAAACGGTCCTTGGTTGATTAGAAATGTACCTATTATTCTGAAACCATGGACATTGAACACAAACTTACTTAAAGAGGATTTGACCAACATCCCGGTGTGGGTTAAATTCCATGATGTTCCTCTTGTTATGTTTCCTGTTGATGGCCTTAGTCTCCTTGCCACATTGATAGGCACGCCCAAAAGGTTAGATGCTTTCACTAGCCAAATGTGTAAGGACTCGTGGGGCCGTAGTAGTTTTGATAGATGCATGATTGAAGTGAAGTCGGATGAGGTGCTTAGGGACAAACCTTCTTTGTTGAGATACCGTTACTTGATGGGTCGGGTTCGACTATTGAGAAGATACGGGTTGAATATGAGTGGAAACCACCTCATTGTGATAAATGTAAGATTTTTGGTCATACTCTTATTGAATGTCCTAAAGTTGTTGAACCTCCTGCTCAGCCTACTAAGCGTGTTAATGATGGTTTCAAGACGGTTAATAACAAGAAGAAGGGAAAGCAAGGTGGGTCTACTATTCCGGGTCAAGGAGGGTTTATTAAACTTTGTGTGGTAAGCGTTTCAATATCAACCCAAAAATACTCCTTCTGAACCTAAGAAAGTGGAAGTCACTAAGAAGAATGCTTTTGATGTGGCTAGTTCAAGTGGAACAAAGATCTCTACATCTAACCAGTTTGATGCTCTTAATATGGAATATACGGATGCATTTGGTATTCCTTCTAATGACACCAACAAGGATGTGGATTCTGGTCGTACAATGGAAGTTAATGAAGATAAGTCTACTAAGACAGGTATTGTATCACAAGAACCCCTTGTGAGTGATTTGAAAGAGATGGAGTCGGTTGTGGCTCCTAATACTAGTGATTCTTGTAATCCGCCCGCCTCTTCTACTAAGAGAGTTAATCCTTTTTCTAAAGTGGAAGAGATCGTGGTTTCTGATTCTGATGATGAGGTGGTTGCTAACCCATTTGATGAGTCTGCTAATCTATTTGGTGGTGGTGGCCAAGGGTTTGAAGATGAGTATGATGATTATGACTACGATGACTATGCGAAGCAGGTTTATGATCTTATAGGGAATTTGGATGCCTTTAATGCCATGTATGGCACCAAGCTTCAAGGTCCTAGGAAGTAATTTTATTCGTTATGTCCTATGTTATCATGTGAGTAGTGGTATGTTTTCTTGTTTAGAAAATAGGTAGTATCTTGTTATGTAAGCTTTATGCCTATGTAACAGGCTGAGATATGGGATTTCACTCATATCCATTGTAGTTAAACGATTCTTTTGGTTAATATATTTAACAGGGTGCAGGATTACTCCCCATTACCCAAAAAAAAACTCAGGAGCAAAATTAGTCTAAGGAGCAACAGAATCATTTAGAGCATCTGTTGAGATGTCCTGTTCAGGTTGGGGTTCTTGAATCACAGGTTCCTGAACATTTGGTTCAGTGTTACCTATCCTAGTAGGGACTGATTGATTATCAATGAATTCACTGATAGTTGGTTGTGATAGGTTGTGAGGTAAGACATAATATGAGATGTCGATCGACTTGATATGAGGAATTGAATTCAGTGTTGTACTTATCAGGAGGATATCTTGATAAGTTATCAATTCCTATTTCCTCCACTGAGGTGTTGGTGAACACGATGCTTTCAAGCACTTTCATCAAAGGTGACATGAAAGGTTTCCTCAACTTGTTGTCTCCTTGTGTTAAAAACCACGAAGGCTTTGGAGATCGGTGAGTAGCCTATGAAATATCCATCATCGACTTTTGCATCAAACTTGCCTAGATGATCCTTGTGGTTATGAATAAACACTGGACATCCAAACACATGAAAATAGCTGCTGTCTTGGAAGTCTACCTTTGAAGATCTCATATGGGGTTTTATTATGTATTTTGATAATGATTGACTGTTTAAGTGTAACAGGCAGCTTTTTGATCGGAAATGCTTTGAGAGGGCTGAGCCATGTAACGTGGTTCTAGCAGCCTCAATGAGAGTTCTGTTTTTCCTTTCAACAACCCCATTTTGTTCAGGGGTATATGGAGATGAGAAATTTTGAGAAATTCCTTTTTATCACAGAAACTCTCAAGCTCTTGATTTCTGAACTCAGTACCATTATCGAGTTCTAATTTGTTTAACAAGTAATGTCATTCGGTTTTCAATCTTCCCGATGAATGACATTATTGTATCACCTGACTCTTTTAGAAAGAAAGTCTACCCAAGTGTATCTTGAGAACTCATCAACAATGACAAGTGTATACTTCTCACATTTGGATTGATCTAGGATGACAGTCCAAAGAGATCCATGTGCAGGAGGTAAAGGCAACTTTTGATGGAGAAATTTTGTTTGGTTTTGAATGATGCTCTGTGGTGTTTTCCTTTTTCACAGGCAGAGCATGGTTTGTCTATTGCAAAAACCAGTGATGGTAAGCCAAGGACCTTATTTTGTTTTGCCAAGTTGTTGAGGTTTTTGAAGTTTAAGCGTGAGAGTCTCTTATGCCACATCCAATTGATAGTTTCAGTGGCTTTAGCAAAGAGACAAGTTCCATCTTGGGAGAGTGTTGACATGTCTAACACATAAACATCATCTCTCCTAGGAGCTATTATCACCACTTCCTTGTTGGCATTGAAGATGGTACCTTGTTTGTCATTGAATTGCACAATGTACTTAGCATCACATAGTTGACTGACACTGATGAGATTGTATTTTAGACCATTGACATAAGCTATTCTAGAGAAAACTATTCCATTGAAGTTTACTGAACCGTAACCTTCAGTGGGACATGATGAGTTATCACAAAATACTACTTTGGGTCCTGGTTCCTCTATATACTTGTGCAGATACTCCTTTACACCGGTCATGCTTCTTGAGCATCCACTGTCTAGATGCCAAATAGGCTCCACGGCGTGTCTCTACACAAGT
This sequence comes from Chrysanthemum makinoi, assembly GCA_910596185.1. Classification (NCBI taxonomy): domain Eukaryota; kingdom Viridiplantae; phylum Streptophyta; class Magnoliopsida; order Asterales; family Asteraceae; genus Chrysanthemum; species Chrysanthemum makinoi. The sequence goes on from OU343218.1 coordinate 252,797,331, forward strand.
AGTAAACTGAATTAGTTTCTCTTAGTGACCCACTTACTAGTGGGCTTGGGTCTCAAGGTCTCTTTGAATTTGGTAATTGACTCATGGTCAGTGGTTGAGTGCATTGTGCTACCACAGGTTTTGCATTTAAAGATTGAGGATGACTTCGGTGATTTTGGGTTGTTTTGTACCTCTCCTTGCATGAATGATATTGTCATGTTGGGATGTCTCATGAGCTGGATTACCACATATATCACAGCATGTGTTCATGAGACAATCATCCCGATGATGATCATTAAACCCACAGTGAGGGCACAGAGGAAAAGGTTTTGCTTTATTCTTGGGAGCTGTTTTGGAGGATGAAGCATACTGATGACCAACTTTTGTATAGTTTGCTTGACGACATACTTGTAGGTGGTCTCTAGTCCTGTGATCATCCTTTTGCGATCATGCAAAAAGGATTCTATAGCGTTGTCGGTGGTATGGCGGTGTAATGACACGACTTACACTTTTCTTGGGTTTGTTGGTGGATTTTGACTTTGATGAGCTAGATGAGGCTGACTTAGTTTCCTTGATTGAATCAGGAGCTTTTTCAATGGATTCCATCTTTTCGTCGGCTTCTCACAAGCTCGGTCGAATTTGGTCAGCGACTTGGGAACAGAGGATGTTGAAGTCTCGGAGGAGTAAAATCTTGTTGAGTTGGTTTTATTGGTCTTTTAGATGGTTCTACCAAGTCCGACCTTTCTTTTGGTGAGTGAGGGTTAAATTGTAATGGAGTAAGCTCGAGCTTGGTGCAGCACCAGACGAGGTTTCGGTGGTAGGCGGTGCTTGAGATTCGCCCAGACTTCAGAGATGTGTTCGCATACTCTGGGCACATCGGGAGTCCAAGCATGCTCTTTAGAGCTTGGCTTTCGAGCTCTAGAATCCTTCGAATCGAAATTTGGAAGCTTACTCTCAGGATTGACCCTTTCAATCCAATCACTCGGTTTGGGAGTAGTCAACATATTGGTAATCATACCACCAGACACAAATGGCTTAGGACCCTGGCCTTTGTTGAGAGAGTCGGGAAGATGATCTTCACCTAAGACTCTCTTCTTGCTACTAGGGGTTCCCACAGCATCAAAGACCCTGGGATTCTTGGCAGTCCAACTATCAAGGATATCTTGTACCTTTTTAAGTTCTTCTTGAAGAGACTGATTTCTTTTAACTAGTTCAGTGTTTTGAATTTGCAAAGTGACAGCCTCAGGCTTGGCTTGTTTTAAAATAAGCAGTTCATCTCTACACTTGTGTAATTCCAAACATAGCTTGTTGTATTTTGAAAAAAGATTCAGCCTTTGCTCTTCTACGAACTTAAGGTCAACATTAAGATGATTCATGTAAGACGCTTGTCGGGTCATCATCCATAGAAAGTAGAGTATTTACCTTCTTCATTGTGATGTTGACCCATTATCCATTTCTGGCATGATTCTTTCCAACAGCTAGCTTGTCTTCTTCTGAGAGGGCCATCAGTGCACTGACATGTACCATTTCATCATCAGATGAGACTGTCTCTTCATCCTAGTCAAAGGTTTCAGTAACAAGGCCCTTGTTTTTACCCTGCACAGCTTGAACACTTTTTGTTGTTTCTGAGGGACTGGCCTCAAGTAGTGCAAGCTTAGCTTTTTCTTTCTTATACTTAGCTTCATAATCAATGGTTTTGTTATTATCAGATTTGTTTTGAAAGTTTTGATGAGACTGATACATTTTTGGTTAAAATTTGCTAAAGCCTGATGACTGATTTGACCCTGATGGTTTATAAGAGGGTTCTGAAATTGTTTTAGAAAAATAGTATTTTTGCAAAATGACCCTTTTTGTGACACTTAAAGCATTCAGTGTCCTCATTTGCTTTAGCATTTGAAAAACTTTTGTTTCTTTTTATAAACCTTCGAGAGTTAGCAAGTAGTGCCCTTTCCTGAAATTCAATGTTCAGGTCATTTAGGTACTCCTCACTTGATCTCTCATCGGGCTCATCATCAGAATTTTCCTGAAAATCTTGAACAACATTGTTAGAATAGAAAGCAGTTGATATTGGTGATGAGGTAGTGGTCAGGGACTTCTTGACTTCCTGAGACTTCTTTAAGTCAGGTATTGTACGTTGATGAGGTTTTCCTCATAGACAAATTTTCCATAAATTTCGAGAAGCTCAAGATTTTGGATATGATTAGCATTCCTGAGTCCCTGAGAGAAATTCAACCACTTCTCAAGGAGACTGTTGACAAAACCAACATTGATTTCATGTTTGGACAACTTAACACCATCATTTGACAGTTCATTTAAAAGAGTTTTGTACATGGTGTAAGTTTGAGAGAGAGTTTCAGAGTCCTTAGCCCGAAGGTGTTATACTCAAGTTTGTGTCCATTATCCTGTTTTCCTTGGTATCAGATGGTCCTTCATGACTATGAACTAGGTCATCTCAGTTTGCTTAGTACTACGACTTATAATCGACTCCATAATATATCGCCAGAAGACAAGATATTATGATACTTTTGAGTCTTTGGTCACGGTTGACCACTCTCCTTTCATCTGGGTCCACTCGAGCTTCGTGTTTAGGCAACCTTTCAGCAGTCTTTGGGACAAATGGACCTTCATTTATACACTTGATATAATAAGGTTCCATCCCAATCAAATAGCAAAGCATTCGCTTTTTTCATTTGTTGAATTTGCCAACTTCAAGTCTAGGGCCAACAGCTGAATAAGCTCCACCCTTTTTATCGACTAGTTGGGGTACATCAATTTTAGCCATTTAGGATCCTAATTTAAAAACTTTTAGAGCGGCCTAAAAATGATTTTTATAATTAGCCTTGCTCTGATACCACTTGTTGTTCCCCGTTCACTATCGTTTAAAACAGTTTAAGAATAAAAAACAAGTTAATAGTGAACAATGACTGAAATTAACATAAGTAAAACACACAAAGTAATTTTCAACATCATATTCTTTATTAGAAATTAATCAAAAAGAATACGTTACCCAAGTACTTACGGAATAGTACTTGGGATTGAAATCACAAAGTTTGGTGACTCCTCTCTAAGCTCAGGCTAAGTCTGAGCACAACTCTTAGAGCTCACTGAGCTATCTCAGTAACTAAGTTGTATTTGGAGGAGTGAAAAGATGGCTCGTGTATGTGTGTTTTACAATTGAGAAGCTTAACCTTTTCACTCCATCTCTTATGCTATTTATACATGTATGAGTTTTAACTCTTTTCCTAAGTGACAAGCCGACATCATACGAAGACAAAATCGATGTATTTTGTCTCTATTTACAAAGACTATTCTAGGTAAGAGACAAGACTACTTTCCAAAAGTCAGTGATGACACTGAGCCTGATCTTTAGCCATTCAGGAAAGTTGACTTTGGTTGATAAGGACTTCGTCTTATCTGATTCAAACTTATCCCGCCTTGTCCCGCTAGTTCTTGGTCTTCTACTTCAGTTTGTCTTCGGTGTAAGTAGTTGGAGAGAGTCTTAGGGATTGAGTGAGTTATTATCATCACTCATTTGAATCCACCATCTTCTTCTTGACAGTCTTGACCCTTTAAGTTCCGCTTACGAGGTGGAGAGACTATCATGTTGCCTCGCATCTTGAGTATCCGGAAGATGGCTCACTGAGAGACTATGCACTCAGTGACCTGTTAGTGTTTAATGGACTAGACACTTGGGCTATTTTCTATTCAAATCCTAGATTAAGGGGTTTGGGTATTTACTGAACCCAACATCAATTAAGGGCTTAAATGACCCCTCAAAAGTGTACCTTTTAAATCCTTATCACATCCCCAGACCTGTAAGTAAGAAAAGTTGGGAGCTTTTCTTGTCCATATTTCATATGGAGTTTTAACAACCTTCTTCGTTGGAACCATATTCAAAATGCGAATAGCAGTTTCATGGGTGTAATACCAAAAAGTTAAAGGAAGAGTCGTAAGATTAAACATTTATCGTACCATGTCAAGTAAAGTACGATTTCTCCTTTCAGATACACCATTTTGTTGTGGAGTATAAGGGGATGTGAGCTGCTCGATAATTCCACACTCAACTAAGTAATCTTTGAACTCTTGGCTTATATATTCACCACCTCTATCGGATCGAAGAGCCTTAATCTTTTTATCGAGTTATAATTCTACTTCACTTTTGAAAACCTTAAATGTTTCAAAGACTTCATGTTTATTATTAAGTAAATAAACATAACCATAACGACTGAAATCATCCGTAAAGGTTAAGAAGTAGGTAGCACCACGTTTTGACACATGTCTAAGTGGACCACACACATCAGTGTGTATCAATCCAAGTAGATCTGTAGCCCTTTCCACTTGCCGTGAAAAGGTTTCCTTGCCATCTTCCCAGCTATGCAAGACTCGTATTTGTCAAATGGTTCATCATCGACACTTTGTAAAAGCCCTTCGTGTTGCAGCTTTTCCATGCGTTTCTTGCCTATATGGGCAAGGCGACAATGCCAAAGATAAGAAGAGTCACAATTAGACTTGCTCTTCTTATTGCTAATGCTATACAACGAATTATTATCATTGGATACACAACCATCCATATCAATTTCAAACACACCAAGTATAGGAATTGCATTAAAATAATAAACATTATTAAAAGAAACTGAAATTCCATAACTGGTAAAAGTGTGCATAAAACCAATATCTTTTAAAAGAAAAACTGAAATACCACCCCTAACAATGGAGGGTGCATAATGACAATTATTTAGTTCAATAATTAAGCCCGAAGGCAACACTAAATCAAAAGTCCCTATGGCTTCGACTACTACACACTTTCCATTGCCAACGTACAAGTATCTTTCTCCACATGTCAGCTTCTTCGCTCCTCTAAGTCCCTGCGATGTATTACAGATGTGAGTACCACATCCTGTATCATATATCCAGGAATTTTGCTTATGAGGAAAAGAAAATAATTTAAACATAAAAATAAAGGATGAGCTAGGCACCATTTTATTTTTATTCTGAAGGCACTCATTCAAAAACACTAGACAGTTCCGCTTCTAGTGACCTGGTGAGTTACAGTGGTGGCAAGTCGAATCCTTCTAAGGATTCTCCTTTTTCTTTGCAGGGTTCTTCTTAGGAGCTGGTGGGATGAAAATTGTTTCCCCTTTCCTTTTCCTTTCCCTTCCTTATCTGCTTGCGACTTTGGCTTATTCACTCTACCACCTTGTATTTCTAGTACGGAAGGTGTAGGAGCCTTCTTTTGTAATCTCTTCTCGAAGTCTACAAGCATTGCATGTAACTCGTTCACTGTCTTCCCTGTGCAATGCATGTTATATTGGCGCACAAAATCACCAAACCGCTCCTGATTAGGGAGTGATTGATGAGCCCAACACACACATCTTGGGAGTAACCAAAGCTGAGCTTCTCCAATTGGTCCAAGTGATGTTTCATCTCGAGGACGTGGTCGGAGACAGATTTACCAACCTCTTGCTTGCAGCTATGAACCTTTTCAATAAGTTCATACAATTCAGCTGCCGGCGGCTTCTCAAACATACGTTTGAGTTCATCTAGCATTCTCATAGGTGGATAGCGCTCAAATTGCTTTTGCAATTGAGCAGACATCCTCGAAAGCGTAAGACACGCCACATCATTGTGCTTATCATACTCGACACGAAACTCCTCTTGTTCAAGAGCAGTTGCCGTATCAGCAGGAGTTGCAGACAGAGGTGTAGTCAAAATATCAAGTCTTTTGGCAACACGAAGGATGATCCTAAGTGCACGATGCCAATCATTGAAATTTGGACCAGTCAGCTTGTCTCTTCCAATCATATCTTTGAAAGCAGCACTCATTAAGCACATAGTGTTTTCAAGTTGATGAGCCATCTACAGAAAAAGTTCAAAAAACTATAATTAGTATTTTGATAATTTTTCCTTTTCAATAAAATTAAATACCCAAGGTTCATATTCATATAACTAATTAATTATTATTGAAAACTAGGATCCAAATTGTCATAATCTCATCACGTCAGTTGATCTGCTAGTAATGAATCTATACAAAATGGTAGAGCTTTTGCTCAATTGTCAATTTCAATTGCAATTCCTAGATTTATGGGATTTACATATAGCCAATTTCAATTGCAATGTAAACATGTTTTATCCCATCTTATGATTTGAGTTGCCAGTTTTTATCGCCTAACTCAATTAAGTTGTCCAACTTAAGAAACTGCAAAATCATCCATGCCCATTCTCACGTCACATGGATATTTTACACTTTGATTACGATCTCTAAGTCACGTTTTTTTTGGGTAAAGGGGAGTAATCCTGCACCCCGGTAAAATATATTACTCAAAAAACATTGAAGTACAAAGGATGAGGGTGAATCCCTCATCCCAGTCCCTTAGGACACTTATAAGCAACTCTATATAAGAATGACATGCCATTCTTATAACTTACAAAATAAAGCTATGAACCTACAATGACTATACACGTGAATAAACATCCTGAAATTAAAAGCTTGCTTCAAAAAGGTAACACCAAAAGCATAGTCGTCATAGAACTTCCAATCATCTTCATTGTCCCACAAACATGCTTACACGGTTGTGGTAAACAAGGAGATGAACTTACACCAAAGTCTGGCACGATCAATGCATCCAGTACCACTTCATAAAAGTGGTACCAAGTGAAATTCAAACACGAATCTGCTAAACAAAACGATCAATCAATAAATATCAATAGATCAATAGGGTTATGGAAACCCTAACAAACAAATGTATTTAGCAAGATCGAACAGCCAAAAACACAACTTCCAAACGAAAACCAATAAATAAATAACAATGCATTGACAAAACCATTGTTATATCACCATATCATATCTAACATCCATGCAGTAGCAACAATTATAGCAGCCAATCAACAAGATACCACCAAGGATGACAGAATAGGACCACTATATTGAAATAATACAACACAACATACACGCCAACGATGTACCTCCACAAATCAATCATAACATCAACCATATGACATGGTGGCGACACCAAATAATCAGATTGATTCAACATACATACAGTTCGCAGCTCCCATGACCCTTAGATCAATGTTAACCACACATAATACTATGGTATGATTCAGAGCATCATCAGCAATCACAAGTAAAGTAGAATGAAATCCAATACGAACCGAAACTACCATAGACAAACCTAAGGTTTTTCAAACCCTAACTACACAATACCACATCATCCATGATACACGAAGATCATAACAGATGCAGCAATACTCCTGTATAAACCAAAAATAGGGTTTAGCAACCCTAACATCCAAATCGTTCAACACAAGACGAAGGTTTTTGAACAAGGATACACAAAAACTTGACTTTCATCTCTCTTAAACCCATGTACAGCACACATAAATCTAATCTAGAACCTGTAGAAAGTATAATCACATACAAGATCAAACAACCCCCAAACGGGTTACATGCCAACACGCACGAACAACCAAGAATATTCAGGAAAGCATGTGCAGTAACTCGTGACCACAACAACAATAGATAGACAAGACAAAATTGAAAACCCTAAAAGAGTTATCCAACTTGCGTGTAAACATAAGCGCATAACAGAAACCCAAGCCGCCACCTTATCACAAAACATATATCCCTAGAAAATCGATTGCATACCCTTAAAGGTAGAGAGGCGATTAAAAGGGAATATAATCAGAGAAGCCTGCAAGATGATGGTGGCCAAAAAACCACAAGGATGATTCCAAACCCTAAGAAAAAAACGGATCCACAAAACTGACCAATAATCGTTGATGATCAATGGACGGATCAGATTAGAAACGATTTGAAAGCTGAGGGTTGTTAGGGTTTTGGAAATCGCACAATAAAAGGAGATTCCGATAAGATATTGAGTGAAAAGCGTAACCAGCCACCCATAAAAGAATACCATAGCCCAAACTGAATGACGGAACAGATAGGTATTATGGCCGGAAAAGAGACATGGATGGCGGCCGGAAATCTCCTCAAGGGAGAGAAAACTTGGTTATACCTCTAACGATCTAAGTCACGTTCTCATGCAAATAAAAGGTAATCTCAGGTTTTTCCGTTTCGTTGGATGGCATACAACTTAAATTAAAGGGTAATAATTTTGATGTCAAATCAAATATGTACAAAGATGTCATGCATTCATCTTCGTAGCATAGGTTTTATTAAAACATTTATATCCTTGTTTTAATGTTTAATATTTTCATCATCAAACTTTAATCGAGGTATTGGATAATCAATTAAAGAATTACCTTTAATTACCACTATATCCTACTGCTGCATGAGTCATAAGACCCAAGTTATTCGGATAATTACCGCAAAAGTGGCGCGTAGAATTTAAAGTAAATTCAACCTTAATATTTTATGCACACATATAGGAATACTTGGTAGCTCCATTAAGACGCACAAACGAGCGGAGAATTAGGTCAGCGCGAAGCATATTACATACCCTCATCTTTAAGGTCACAATTTAATGCGTACCAACCTTGTACCCATCACACAGTTTGTCTTAATGGGTGAGCCGTTCTAACTATTCTGTCAAAAAAATCAATCAATTAAACGATTACGATTACTACACTTAAAAAATACATGTTTCACCATTGTTTAGGTCAGTTTATTTTTCTCATAAAAATACCCTTGTTACACATAACAAACAAGCAAGTATTTAAACAATAAACATATAAACAATGAATACATAACATAATGATAGTCATGCATATCAAATAGCCACATGTAAACCTTTTGATAAATCCTATTAATAATCAATTTTAGATCTGTCAATATGTATATGTCTAATTAAGACTTTCACCTGTTTTCAGCAATGTACAAGGTGAGCCACATACATCGATTCATCGATTGCATAGGTAAAAATAAAAAATATACCACATAGCACATAATTGATTTAATAATAATGATTGATGTCTTCCCCAATTTTAGATTTATCAAAATTTTAGTGTATATCACTTAACAAAGTAAAACATACAATAAAAGTAGATCCATGACAAAACATGCATGTATTTATCATGGATATAAATCACACTTAATAATTAATGCAATTAATCAAGAGTTACACAATTTAATACACATAAAATTGCATGCAACATAGGGTTTTCTAATCCAATTAAAAACAAAGTTTACAAAACCCTAATTAGGGCACAAAAATTACGCCCCCCAAAAAAATTAGGGTTTAGGTTTTTGATGCAGGTTTTACTGACCAAGTTTTAATATTTATATTAACTCGTTATACCTATGGTCTACTTTAATGCACTAACGGGCAGTAGTGTAGTAATCGGTAAAGCCGAGGTCGTCCCAAGAGCTATGTGTGTTGGATTGCTCTCAAGTCTAGTGTCACAGATTAATAATGGTTTCAATAAGGAATTAATTAATTAAACTACTAAAACAGAATAAAACAAATAAAAGCAGACAAATGGTAAAGGGAAATCAATAGAGGAAAGTGGTGCTAATATAGTTAATCCTCCTAACTAGTTATGTCTATGTCTACTTACTTCCAATTACTTCAGGTGGGGTCAAAGTCGATAGGACAACATTTGGTCGTTCTGCCCTAACCTATCATCAAAGATGCCACCAGGAGAAGTCGGTGTCCCTCATGCAAGTCACATTGTTCACGGTCTCTGCCAAGTCATTAAGTACCTTCATGCTAGATTTATAATAATGTAACCGTTAGAAACTTAGACATACCCTAATTCTTAAGTTCATCCAAACAATAGGTGATCAGTTGGTTAAATCGCACAAATAGAAAGGGTCGAGTTGCTTGGTCATATCTTTACTCTTCCCGTCTAGGTCCGCTCACCTAGAATTAGGTTGGTCATATCTCCTAGGCAATTGGCATCTACCGCCATTCAAAACTACCGAACCAAGGGTGGCTACCAATAAACTATGCATGCATACTCTTAGAAATAATTATCTTGAGTAATATAAACACGCCAAAATAATTAAGGATCATAACTAGGCAAGCGCTAAGGGTGCTTAGTCAGCCATATTAATCATACAAACCAATTCAATATTCAAAGGTGTAAAATACATAAATGAAAGTAAAAGAAATATAAAAATGCTAATGCTTATCGTGGGAGTGATTTCTCCCTTGGAGGCAGCCCGTATGCTCCTCTTCGGACCTTCCTTTAGCTTTTTCCCACGTTCTCAATGTTGTGTGGAATGGGATGATTAGAAATGCTGAATTCGGGTATTTATAGGCGATTTGGGTTATGGGTAACTATAATAAGAGTTTCACTGGTAATTCCTTCAATTCAAGTAGTTAGCACTAGATGCGCTAGTTACGGCGTAACCTTATAAGTGATTACGCCTTAGTCTTCAATAAACTTGGTTACGCCGTAGTTGATGTAGTAGTTACGGCGTAAGTATCAGCGGCGTGGATCCTCGTTTGACCTATTGTAGTTACGTCATAACCTTTGGGAAGAGTTACGCCGTAACCTCTTGATAAGTTGGTATTCTGAGTCATGCAATAGTTACGGCGTAATGTGAGAGAAGAGTTACGCAGTAACTTCTTCAAAATAGCATACCATGGTAAATCTTTAGATAATTCTCCAATTCCGTGTCTCTTTAGCTCTAATGCTCGTAATTTACCTGAAAGTGGAAAATAATGGAAAACATGCCTAAATCCATATAAATGATATAAATTACAAGCATTATCAGGGGAAATTGACACTTTATAATCAGGACTATTTGACATTATCAAATATCCCGCACTTGAACTCTACTTGCCCTCAAGTATACCTTATTAGAAAGATTCCTAAAAAGATATCTCCCAATACCTGGAAAATATAAGTTTACAAATCCCTTATGCTAGAATAAAACAAAGCCGAACACCTCACAAAAGGGGAACAAACACTCAAATCTCTCAACTATATTAAGTGTCAATTTCGGGGTGATCACTCAACTGCACAGTCATAGCCAATGTTGCAAAAATCATGAATCGGTAGTCGGCTGTCGATCACCCTCAGAGCGAGTAATCGGTCAAGTCGGGATTAATCGGTGATTAATCGGATTGACATTTTCTGCAATTTTTTGGTATTTATGGAGACCAAACTAAAAATCTTAATTGATTCCAGGCCTGTTATGTTTCCAAACCTCAATAAAAGGCTCTAATTATGATTATGATGCCCATTGTGCGTTATAAGTGAAATATACGATCCCCAAACTAAGTAGAATGCCTAAATTATTATTTTTTTTAAATGACCGATTTGCCCTATTCGGCCGATTTTTGACCGATTCGGCCAATTAATAGGCCAATTCGGCCGATTTTTTGGCTGCTTAGTGTCGATTTTTTTCCTAGGCCGATTTTTCCACCAATTTTAAAAAATTGACAAGGTACTCGGCCGATTAAAGATTAATCGGCGATTAATCGGCCGAGTTGACCGATTTTTGCAACATTGGTCATAGCATGTATTCAATCATAAGCTTGGCGGTTACACAAATCTCCACTACTAGAGTTAAGGGCTAAACAATTCTCGAAGGCAATATGGGTAGACACGACAAAGGTTAAGGGGGTGACTCGTCATTACCAACATGTCACGGCGAAGTGGACAAAATCAATGATACATGACCAAATCCATGGCCAAGACACCAAAGATTGCTCGCTGCATCACCTAGACACGCTTCATGACTAAATGGTAGGATAAGACATCGGATATATAATTGGTGTAAAAAAATAAAAACAAGGGTAGTCTAAATCTATAACCAAGTCATCACCACTTACCGTCTGCCCAAAGTTCAAGTTTTGAAGTCAAGAAACCGGATCATGAAATATAAGGTAGATGTGTCATTAGAGGACGTCGTGATGGGTACACAACCTTTTCTCCAAATGTTGGCATATTTACCAACTCCAATCTTCAAATGTCACCGAGGTGGCCTTCTCGATACTAAATCTATAAAGCTCATATCATAGTGCTTATAACATCGCACTTTACAATAACATAACAACATTTATTTATTTATTTATTTATTTATTTATTTTTTATTTTTTATTTTTTAATTTCAACATAACAATAATAACATAATGTAATATCCCCCCACTTGAGATGAACAATGGGAATTCAGGGGGTCTTCAATGATCTTTAGGAATGCTGTCGATGAAAGCGTGATTTCCGAACCTTTTCACTCGAACCTTGAACTTACGCAAATGATGACTTCCCAATCACAAATAAAGACTACGGGGTAGGCTAAGGTGTATGGGTGTAACGAAACAATATATTGGGTTGACAAAATGAAAGGAATGGCTCAGAAGGGTTTATCTAGGGGTATCTTGCACTAAAGGTGAGTGCAAGAGAAGGGTTTCACATGGGGGTCGAGAAGTCAAGGTGACTAATCGATAGACACACAATGGTAGGCTGTTTGGGTGATAATCTTATAATATTGCCTTCTAAAACTGAAAAGTCCAAATACATCAAGCTAACTCAACATACCTCGTCTATGGTCTCGAAATGATGCAAAGGCCAAGTTCTAAAGTTTACAAGCTACCGGCACACTCATAATTTGGTGGATTTGGGGTAAAATATTGGAAACGGATAAGGCTAATCTCACCATAATATATCATGGGTTGTATGTGTGCTCTACTAAGGTCTAATCTAGTTAGGTTAAGAAAACATGTCAAAATTTTAAAATGGCATAATTTCTCAAAATAAAACTAGAAAAACGAGGGCAAAATATTGTTCAAGTGATATTCTACTCCCGCCCCCACTTGAAATGTACAAAGTCCCATTTGTACTAAGCATTAAATAAAGGTGAAGAGAAAAGTAGAATTAGAGCGAGAACTTCCCTGAAATTTGTTCCATAAAGAAAGAAGGCCCACGAAAAAGAGACGTGCCTTCGTATAAGTGTCATAAACAAACTTCAATCCCTGAAATCACACTACCGACAAGCATTATTCTAAAAATAAAAATGAAAAATGAAAAACAAACCTAACTCACTTTCGTAGGAATCACGGTTGCATTTAGCATATGCAACAAGCCTTTTAAACCACTTGGTGTCTCAAGTGAACGAGTGAAGTCTCGTGAGGGTTTACAAGAAACACACCTACAAAGATCATTTAAAAACTAATACAAGGTTATTGAGTTTTAAAATGAAAGAATCAAAGTAGAGGAAAGTTACGTCGTAACTCTTTTGAGGGAGTTACGCCGTAACAGGCAAAACCTGGTACAAGCTGCAAAGCGAGTGGTTACGGCATAACTACTGAGATGGTATTAAGCCATAATTGGAAATGCGTCAAGAATTCTGCTGCTAAAAAGTTGGTTACGGCGTAAACATATAGATGAGTTACGTCGTAACTCGGGTCGACAAGAATCGCAGTAATTAATTCCTTGTTTCCTACAAAATGGTTAGAAAACACAAAACCCAACATAAATGAAAATAAAACAAAAGAAAGGGATAATTCGGGTTGTCTCCCTAAAGAGCACTTTTCTTTATTTACGAGTCTTAAAGTTAGACTCAGAGCGCTGGGCTAGGTTTGTTGATCATTTCGTGGATATGGCAATGTCCATGTTGGATCCAATTTACCAAATTCTCATCCCGTTTGTAGTCATCCCCTAATTCTAAAATGCCGAGTAAAAACTCTTGATTTCTCAACGGGTGGTCAATACCCTTTTCTTTGTCTTCTCCTCAATCGATATCGATGGTTGGGCTTGGCTTAACTGCCTCTTGGTCCAATTTTTAAAGTTCTTGATTGTTCTTGGCATTTTGAAAATAGTCTTATCATTGTTTATCTTCAACCATACCAACCCTTCTTTTTCATTTTTATCTAACCCCGACATTTCCTGAAAAGGCTTTCCTAAAATTATTCCCGTAAGTCCATCTTCCACAAATTCGCTTACGTCGTCTAAAACCATAAAGTCCACCAAAAATGAATGAGCTCCGACTAAGACATGAATGTTAGATGCGAACCCAAGAAAGTTATTCCCTTTATATTCTAATTCTTTTTTCATAACTCGGTTGTAACATTCTTTCGACATGATGTTGACTGGTGAAGTAGTGTCAATAAATGGATGAAAGTCGATGAATCCGATTTTGCATGAGATCTTTAGATAATAAGGGTTTCTATGATGTATGCGGGGTACCTACCTCGTGAAATCTAGGTTGATTGGGTTGCGAAAAAGACTTCACAGAGTTGTCATGCCAATGTGTCATTTCAACGTCACTTGAGAGGTCTTCAAAGACTAATTCCCAAATTATCCTCTTCCTTGAAGTTGACAAAAACATCAAAATCTCTCCCCTAATCAACTTCGCCAGGGTCTGGGGGGTCACTAAGAAATTCTTCCAGAGCGTCACCAAAATTGCCTACTAGGTCAACTGCGAATACCTTTTCCGGGGTAGACAAGTGTTCATTAGTTCCAAACGTTGCAATTTCTCCATTAGCCTCAAGAGTTAACTTTCCAAAGAAAGACATCCACCTTAGTATGGGCAAAGGGCAAGCATAGGCCTTCCTAATATAATGTATTCGTTGTCTTCCGGAATGTCAAGAATCACAAAATCTACTGGGAAAAGGAATTTCTTAATCTTTACCAACACATTTTCAATGATCCCTAACGGCGATTGCATAGATCGATCTGCCATTTCAATTTTCATATTTGCCGGCTTTAAATTACCAATCCCCATACGCAAAAATATCGAACGAGGCATTATGCTAATACTAGCTCCAAGATCAGCTAGGGCATTACACATGTTTAGACTCCCGATCAAGCAAGGGAGAGTGAAACATCCTGGATCTTTTTCCTTTTGTGGTGAATTGTCTCATCATTGCGAAATTCCTGCTGAATATCATTATGAATAGAATTATTGATAGGTAAGTTTACCGGTAAAGCTTGTTCCGTATGACTGCTTCCGCATCGACTGCTGCTTAACTTTTTCTCGAAAAGGTCATAGGTTCTTCAAGGATAGTTTCTACAAGCTGGGACAACTTCCTCCTCCCGAAGCCGCTAGGTAATCGAGATGGCTTCAACATGAGCTAACAATCTTCTCCAATCTCTTAATCCGTCATTATGAATCTTAAGAGAAGAGATCTGATATCCACTTAATGTTTTCATCAATCTTTCAATCCTATCATCTTGTTCTCTTGATTCCTTGATGTGGTCAAGAATCTTTTTCTCAAGATCGCTCCTGGTTTTTGTCCCAAACACGCTCTTAACCCTCTCGACCTTGCATGCTTCAGCTTCTCTTTCTAACCTTCATTTTTCGAAAATTTCCCCATAATTGTTTTCTTGCTTTGCTATCGTCTTCATTACCTTATGATCTAAATCGCTCTTGGTCCATACCTCAGATCCATATTCCACTTGTAGCAATGTTCGAAATACCGGATACATTCCAAGGCTTGGTCAGGAGTCATGCTAGGAATAGGTCTCGGAGAATCAAGAAGTTCTCGTGTTAGCGCATTAATCCCACGATAGAAGACGTAGACGATCTGATATTTGTTTAAATCATGTGTAGGGCATCAATAGAGTAGCTCATTAAATCTTTCCCACGCTTTTGCCGTTTCCAACTGAATGAATTGATAGATTTTTCCAAGAAGCTTGGCCATTTTTGAAAGAGGGCAAAATTCTTGGACGAGCTCTTTTCTTAGTTTATCCCATGCTCCTTTATATCCGTTAGGAAGTTTGTTATACCATCTTTTTGCTGTCCCAGTAAGGGTCATAGGAAAAATCCTTGCAGTGACCGAATAGCTCGGAGTACCTCTGATGTTGAAAAGAGAGGATAAGTGAAGAACTTCTTCTACGTGATCTTGAACGCCCTCATCTTCATCTCCAGAAAACTTAAGTTCGTGTATCTCTCGAATAATATGATCTCGATCGAAGTACTTTCAAGATGAGAATCCTGTATTTCTGGTGCTCTCATTTGGTCGCTCCAAATACTGCTCCATAGTTAGGTCATTGATATTATTTTCGTTGATGACCACCGTTCTCGCCGACTAATCTGATTCAGAAAATGAGAAGATGTTGTGAATAGGAACCGAGAGTAAACTTTCCTTCTCCTAAATTGCTTCTCTAGGTCGCCAAATGGAGTGGGCTTAAAAGGCCTCGAGCTGCGAAGTCTTGTATCCCGACATTATAAGAAAGAAAATTAAAAACGACTTAATATGAAATCCTAAAATAGCTCACCGCAATGGGCCAAACTTGATGCATGTTTTACCACTGGTTTTAATATTTATATTAACTCATTATACCTATGGTCTACCCTAATGCACTAACGGGCAGTGTACCCGGTCGCGTATAGTGTAGTAATCGGTAAAGCCGAGGTCGTCCCAAGAGCTATGTGTGTTGGATTGCAATCAACTCTAGTGTCACAGATTAATAATGGTTTCAATAAGGAATTAATTAATTAAACTAATAAAACAGAATAAAACAAATAAAAGCAAACAAATTGTAAAGGGAAACCAATAGAGGAAAGTGGTGCTAACCTAGTTAATCCTCCTAGCTAGTTATGTCTATGTCTACTTACTTCCAATTACTTCAGGTGGGGACAAAGTCGAGAGGACAGCATTTGGTCAATTCGCCCTAACCTATCATCAAAGATGCCACCACAGGAGAAGTCAGGTGTCCTCTCATAAGTCTTGTTGTTCCTGGTCCCCTAAGCTAAGTCATTAAGTACCGCTACATGCTAGATTTATAATAGTGAATGCCCGGCCGTTAGGAACTTAGACACGCACCCCCTAATTCTTAAGTTAATCCAAACGATAGGTGATCAGTTGGTCAAATCGCACAAGTAGAAAGGGTCGTCAGTTGGTCATATCTTACCCTTCCCGTATTAGTCCGCTCACCTAGGGTCAGTTGGTTATATATTGGTCTCTACCGCCATTCAAAACTGCCGAACTAAGGGTGGCTACCAATAAACTATGCATGCATACACTTAGAAATAATTATGCGGATGTAAAATAAACACAGACAAAACAATTAAGGAATCATAACTAGGCTATCACCAAGAGGTGCTTAGCCGCTCATATTAATCATACAAACCAATTCAATATTCAAAGGTGTGAAATATATGAATTGAAAGTAAAAGAAATATAAAATGCTAATGCTTATCGTAGGGGAGTGATTTCTCCCTTGGAGACAGCTCCGTATGCTCCTCTAGAAATGCCTTTAGCTTTTCCCACGCTCAATGTTGTGTATGGAATGGGATGATTAGAAATGCTGGAATTGTGGGGTATTTATAGGCCGATTGGGTTACGGGGTAACTATAATAAGAGTTACCGTAACCTTCAGCCTCCATATTAGCACCAGATTCAGCTAGTTACGGCGTAACCTTATAAGTGGTTACACGTAGTCTTCAATAAACTTGTTACTGTGTAGTTGATGTAGTAGTTACGGTAAGTATCAGCTGCGGATCCTCATTTGACCTAATGTAGTTACGTCAGAACTATTGGGAAGAGTTACCGTAACCTCTTTGATAAGTTGGTATTCGAAGTTACGCAATAGTTACGGCGTAATGTGAGAGAAGAGTTACTGTAACTTCTTCAAAATAGCATACCGTGGTAAATCTTTAGATAATTCTCCACCTGCTCTTTAGCTCCAATGCTCGTAATTTACCTGAAAGTGGAAAACAATGGAAAACAAGCGTAAATCCGTATAAATGATATAAATTACAAGCATTTATTCCTCCGGGAAAGAGATCAATAATAAGAGTGTGTAGTATTTGGGTAACTCAAACGTGTTAGGTTTGAGCACCGAGATCGTTCCGAACGAAGGATGAATGGAATTTCTACCACGCCGCGAATATCGGGATTTGAATAAGATAAGGGAATAATTTGAAGTTTTTATAAACTACGGGATAAGGGAAGTAAATGGAAATTAAATCTGCGGGGAAACCTAAATACGTGAATGTAACTAAAATGCAATAAATGAAACGTAAATAAAATGCAACTACGTCTAATCTAAATCCTAAATATGATCTAAAATTATTTTTACTAAAAATGATATTTGAAAACTATATAAGAATTAAAACTAATTTTTAGGATTTTTCTTGAATTTATTTGAATTAAAAACTAATTTCTAATTTTAAAAATAAAACTAAATATCTTAAAATTATGAAAACAAGTGAGAAAATTATAAAAATATTTTTTAAAATTCTAAAATAACTAAAAAGACTTTTAAAAATTGGATTTGTATTTTTCTGAATTATTTTCTAATTTTTATTATTTAAAAACTATTTTAAACTAATTAAATTGCTAAAAATTACTATTTGAACTTAGAAAATTATGGAAAAATATTTTTTGGTTTTTATATTTATCTTAATCTAATAAAATTGAAAACTTATTTTTTTGAAGCTTTTCTGATTTATTTGTATTTAAAAGTAATTAAAAATTAATTTTAAATGAGAAAAATAGTAAACAAAGGCAGAAAATTATGAAAAATTCATGGAAAATCTAAAATAATATTCTAAACCTAAGAAAAATATAAAAACCTATGCTAGTGAGCAAGAATAAGGGGATGTAGTGGAAAGTGCTAGAGAATAAGCACTTAAAAATAAGCAATAAGCCTCAAATAAGCATCAATCTTTCTCAGAACCTAAATTTAGCTAAAACAACTTAAAACAAACTTATATCAACTAGTATAGACTTATGATTTGCAAACTACAATGATATGACTAAATCAAATCCTAAAATCCAAACAGCTTCTACCTTCCTACTATAAGCTAATGCAGCAGCTAATCCAGGGAACAAAAATGAAAACCAGAACTGAGGAGCTTAAGACCACCAACTAAATAACTACTAGACTAATTTTGAGCTCCTAAATATCTAAATTGAACCTAGTACAAAGTATGCAAGTTGCCTGGTTCACACTCAATGCATTGCTGAGTGTGAACAGGGCATATGAGGGCTTATTGAGCAAAATGTTCGCACCTTATAAAAGCTTCCAAAAATTTCAAAAAAATCTGTTTTAAAAAATTGACCAATTGAAATTACAAATCCCAAAATCTCAATAGATATGAACCAGAAATGAGTCCATGAAAAATCCACAAAGTTTTGCAAAAACCACTTTTTCACTTTTTGACTTTTAGAACAGATTTGATATTTTGACTAAAATGAAATTCAATCTTCAAAAGAAAAATGATAATGATAAATTATGATGCTAAATGACCTAATTAACCTAACTTGAGTGATACTAATCCTAATGTGCAAGTTTTATTACTACTAAATCTAACTGATATGAATTTAAAACAGATTAAGTGAGATTATGACTTTTAATGTTCTAACATGCAAACTAGAGTTCTAACTAAGTGTAATGAACCTAAATGAAGCTATAATGTCAGAGCTTAACCTATAACCAACCTTTATCTCAGATCTGATTCTTTATCCAAACACTAGCATAAAAGACTGAAATGCAAATTAAATCAACCAACTATATATATCACTTACACTATTACTAAATCTGAATCTAAAGTATCCAATGACAACTAGATATATTAATTTTAGCCACAACTGCTCACAGATTCCAACTCAAGCAACTATGCAAAACTTATTCAAATGAGCAACTAAATGACAGCCATGAGATTAGACTAAAACAAACATCAACTACACAATTTTAACAACTATTAAACTAAAATAAGCACTTTTTAATATTATACTACAGATTTAAAAGAGTAAACAGAATTATGAACTTACATTGGTCCAACCACAATGGTTTGCTATTTGAAATCAATAAATCACTATCCTAAATCTAATAACAACCAAAGTGAATCAAGTTTAACCCAAATCCAATTCCATAGCAGCAAATCAGATGTGCAGATTTTGATTTTTATTTGACTGAGATGAGTTTTAGAGGTAAAATCTGAGTAAGTATTTGTGAAGCAATAAACAGAACAATAATCAGCAACTAAATTTAAAAATCAAAACAGAGATTAACAAAATGAGAAATTCAGCTAAAAATGACTTTATTAATAAAATTTTAGTACAAAGAGAGATTTAAAGACAGAATTGAAATTCAAACATTAAAACAATAAGCTACTCAGAAATTACACCTATACTACTCCTACACTACTTGGTTACATCTGTGAATCATGAGGCTATTTATACTTGAGCTTGAAGCCAAGGAAGGATCCAGAAGATTGAGTTGTGCTTTCTCTTGGAGGTTTTGAGCCATCAGATCAATCCCACACGTCACCAATCATTATCAACCCTTGGATGAGACTCTTCACGCATCACTGACCAATCAGAGGAGAGCTTTTGAGGTGTGACACACGGATTGCTGACTTGGAACTGAGCACGTGTCAGGAGGTGTAAGGTAATTGACAATTGTACCCTCAATTTAAGTGATTTGTACCAATTGATGCCAAGGGTAATCTAGGGTTCTTGTGTATCTGGGTTGAGAGGGATTTGGGGAAAAACTTTGGCGCCTTTGTATTTTTAATATTATTTCATTTTTTTTTTACTCGTTGACCACAGGTTTAAGTAAAACCGGGTATGGGATTTTGGTTTTGGACCGGGTAAGGGGTGGATTCAGTTTGGGCTTGAATGGGCTGTTATCAACTTGGGCTAGTGTAATAAGATATATTGAATAAGGACTAATATTGCAATTCGTATAAGCCAAGGGACTATAAGTGTACAATTCTGATTTTTCAGGGATCAAACATGTAATTTCTGAAAAGTAATCTAATGGCTAAACTTGACAATCTTCAATAATCCAAGGGCTACTTTTGCAAATTCTGAATCTCAAGGGTAGATTTTGCCAAATGATGAAAGTTCAGGGACTGATTCTGCCAATTCTTCAAAGTTGATCATATCTTTCAGAAATCATCTTCTCAGCATGAAAGTCTTCACAAATGCTCAATTCTGATCTTCCGGCTCAGCTTTAGCACTCTTTATCTCTCGTGCTCGGGTTTTTGTCTGATTTGACAATCTTTTGCGTGTTTCGACATATCCGTACCTACACAAGCACAAACTCAAGAAAACAAAAAATATTAGCAATAAACGGCTCTTTCTTGGTTATTTTGGGTTTGATTTGATAAAGAAATGATATGTGTTTTTGCACATATCAAAATACCCGAGACGAGACTATTGTCGTGTCCCCACGCAATGCAATTAACTCACGCTTCTAAAACCAAGGATTTCAATCTCTTTCTACTAAATCTATGAAAAGTAGCAAAGATTCCTCAAAAGAGATTAAGAAATCCTTAATTTTAAAAATGCCCCGTTTACCTTTTAATTCACATGTAGATATTACGATTAAGCATATTCTGATTATGAGTGACGGTTTATTGAACTTTCATGTCGATCAATAACTCCAACATTTTTCAAACGACATGCTAGGATCACGGAGTAGGAAACACAACACAGCGTGAAGTGACCATACGGATAGAATACATCATCCTTGATTTTTCACAAGTCCCCAAACTAAGCGTAAAATCGAAATCATTGTAAAATATGACTCTAGATGTCGACACTACCCATGCAAGTTACTGTGTAATTACCTTTTGCTCCCATTTTCCTATTTTCCTCTAGATTTTTTATTTTTGTGAGAATTGAATTTCTTCAAATCTCGCTTTGATAGCTTTTATTCCGATAAAGATATGAAGCTAAGTCGCTAATTAGTTATCCATCTTCCCCGAAACCATTGCACACAATAATGAGGTCCACATCAAGGTCCTACTTCGACGACAGGGAGATATCTCTCGATTCAAAGTTTGGCTTAACACTTATTTCAAAGACATTTGCATTTTGCAATTTAGGCCCTTGGTCTTTTCAACCACTAACTCAACGGGATTACCGCTTTTATCGAAGTCTAATTATGATTTTGGATTTTCCTCAAACTTTTAGAAGTCCATGAAAACGGGGATGGCCCTGACATAGAAAACTTTTATTGGCCTTGGATTTTTCAACTTTAATACATTTGGGCTTTATTTCATGTTAATTTTGCCAAACTCAATCCTACCGCTTTTATAACAATAGAAACAATAGCAAAGAACTATCGTGAATCAGTGTCTATTGCACCGCAACACCGACAAGACCTTGATGTACCCAACTCTCATGGGCAAGGATTCTCTAAAGAAGATAAAGAACTAACTATCGCCATAAACTCAACATCTCTAATTATTTATTCACATATATGGGGTGAAACAATTTTGTGGGAACAAAAAGCCATAAGTACCTTCGATGGGCTCTAAAGAGAACCAACTACTCCACGCTTAGCATCTAAACTGATAAGTAACTCTATCATTCCTCGATCTCCGCAAATTTAAAATCCCAAATAATGAGATCCGCGGATGCTTAGCCGATAATTTTTAGATTATCTACGATTAAGGGAACAAGCTTAGCTCAACACTCCGGCCAAGTCAATTCTATTCCTACTCTCACTAGCGGAAAGTCAACAAGGTGTCAAAACATATATTAACTTAGCTAATGCTTCACAAATAATCTCAAGTCTCGCATTTTTAAAGTCACTTATTAGAAACTAGCAAATTCTTGTTTAAGCTTCGCATATTTAAAATCACTTAGGGAGACTTGCAAATTCTTGGCCTTGTGAGCTAGAATCGCATTTTATAGCCTCTTGTCTAAGCAATTAGCAAAGACTATTTCAAGAAAACGCATATTTAAAGAAACTTCTAAGAGACTAGCAAGAACTTTTTGATCATAAAACTAACAAAAGCTTACAAAATTTTTTAAATTTTCTCATTTTTTGCACAATTTTTCATTTTCTAAGGAAAAACGGGGTTGCGAGAGTATACGACAAAAACAAGCAAGTGCGGTCAAATCAAATCGAAGATTACCCACCCCAGACTAAAATGAAACATTATCCTCAATGTTTAAAGGTAAGGGTATCAACGAAAATCTAAAAGCCGTTTATTAAGTATGCTCAATGATAAACGTTAGTCGATAAGATTTCGGATATCGGATTTCCATCGCAAGATCGATCATTAAACTCGAGTGGAGAAAAGACAAACTTCGAGCACGAGAGTCTTCATATCGAAAACTGGACAAAAACATCACAAACAACCAAACAAGAGAAATAGAAGAGGCTAACCCCTTCACGTCACTTATTAGAAAATAGACAGAAGATAGAGATAAGCATTGGTGCCTCCCACGGCGCTACTGTTTTTATCACCGAGTCGCTAGCCCTGACTCGCCCCGAATTCATTTGTCCTTGGGGAAACAAGTGGAAGGGATACCCGGATCAAAGATGGTATCCTCATTCCGAGGGAAAGAGAATGGGTGGGTCGAGGGAAGAAAATGTCGGGCTCAAGCACATAAGGAATAACTCCTCCCAAACTCATATACGGTATATCAAGAAAGAATGATCCATCATCCGGCGGTTTAGCGGGTGGACGTCGGAATGACGGATCAAAGAGAAACAACTCCATAGAAGAAAGGAGTCCATGGTACAGAGAGGTGTTTCTTAAAGGCTCGAACATGAAGGCATCCATCGGAGGATCCTTATCTCGGACAACGTTTTTAGCATAGAGCTCATCTATGAATATCCCAGGTTTAAAGATTTTGTCTTCACACGTCGGCTCAACGGGATAAAGGATGGTAGACTCATCAGAGAAAGGGGAGTCAATAAAACCATCAAGAACAACCATATCCCCCTCGGGATCATGCACGACCTCCTCAATACCCGGTGGTATTAGGTCATCAATAACATCCTTAATGATCAGGTCATTCGTTGGAGTATCGGAAATCTCGTTCCAAACTTTGCTCATATCAACATGAAAGTAGAATCGCTCATATATCGGAGGATAAACATCGGACATAGTGGGACTGCCACTAATATCTTCATCAAATTGGAAATCTCAAGTTCTGGCAAGAAATCGCTATCTTTAACGGAGATAGGATGCGAACTCGAATTATCTTTTAGGGCTTCAATCTTAAAAATGAGAAGATTAACATTCAACAATGTTTCTCATAATGCTTCATCCTCGTTTTGAATATTATCAGGCTCAATCTCTTCCTCTTCCGACTCAAAATCGTTATCTTCTATGTGAATGGTCTCAGAAGGTAAATCATCGACGAAATCGATGTCTCCATAAGAATCGTCATTGGAATCGGAGAACATCTCATTTTGATCATTCGAAATATCAAGAGAAGGCTCCTTACAAATATCATCAACAACAACCTCGGACTCTCTTGGGATTGGGACAAGGACCTCAACATTAGACAATTCCGTTTCCGGAATAGTACTATGATGCTCATCCCCCATTATGAGAGAGTCAACGGGTTCAACAATTTTCGAAGAAATAAAATCATCGACCTCTTCCAAAAGAACGTCACTTCTCTCAACCCGGAGTGAAGGGGAAGGGTCGAAATGAAAGGCCGAAACGGAGTGGATTTCCACTGAGGAGTATAATCGCATCAGAATCATCGTCAATAATTGGAAGTTGGACGATATTGGATCACTTTCGCGGCCTTTTCAGCTAATAATTCACGATAGGTCTTTAGATTAGGATCTTTTTCTTGAGCCGTTTTATTAAGCAATTCTTTTAATTCCTTTAACTTTTGTAATATATCGAGACAACTTTGGTGAAATTCTTGATCATCTGACGTAGTTTGCGGTTGAATTTCTTGGTATTGTGGAGGTGGGTTATAAGCATAGTCGTAATTATCACAAGGAACTTGCTCGTAAGCAATATGGTTCGCGATCACAATCGGAATTAACGGCGGACCTCCACAATACTCACAAATAAAGATGATTGATGTGATGAATACGGGTAAGGTTCATAACCAGGTTGAGTTGTTAAATTGAACTTGACATTGAAAACCTTGGTGAGGACCACCACAGATTTCACAAAAGTATGATTCCGGCTCATGGTACAGAGGCTGGTTAGGGAAATCGATTGTCTCATTGTAAGGATTGTGGTGAAACTAGGTTCCTGATTTTCCATTGCTACAACCGGGACAATTCCCACCATATTCGGGTCCTCACACCATATGCACATGAGTCGATAAACCGAAGAATTATCCTAAGAGTTAGCATATATTCTCCATTTCCGATATAGGCTCTTCTTGAACGGAGTCACCTCGCATCGAACATATTCCCTCAACGGAGAAGGAGTAGGAATCGGGGTCTTCAATCAAATTCTTCCACCATGCTATTATATCATCATCGATGAAGAGTACCCTTTGTTCTAGTCGTGTATAAAGACGAGATCTGGATTTGATTAATAAAATTCGCATACATTACAAAATCCATTTATTATTACCAACCGCAAATACATTTCAAACATCGAAATGATTTTCTTCCATACGGCTTCAATGAAAACAATGACGATAATCGTCGATCCATGAGAATTAAACGTATAGAGGGTTAAGAGAAAGAATTATCGGTTTGATAAAGAAGAATATTTTGGGTTTTAGAAAACATATTTTGAAAAGGAAAATCTTTTGAGTTTTTATATTTAAGAAAATTTTGAAAACATAATATTTTTGTAACCTTCACGCCAACCTGCTTGGTAGCTCCCAAAGTACGCCAATGAGCGGAACTAAGAGTGGATCGCTCTTCACCGCAATTTAATGTCAAGACTTCCGCTAACCCCGTGTAGGTTTGGACAGGTGAGCCGACATATTGACGCCGGGTTTGTTTTGTTGGTTTTTACTTTTTATGGTTTTGTAAACACTCTAGGAAGAATGTTTTGGTGTTTTTAGATGTTTTTGGGTTTTTCAAAAATATATATTTACAAAAACAACGGGAACTTCACTCGGGGAAGGATCTTCAAATTCATCGATTCGAGACGAATACTAAAACTCACTACATGCCTTCCCCGCAATGGGCCAAAAATTGATTCCTCCGAAAGAGATCAATAAGAGTGTGTAGTATTTGGTTAACTCAAATGTTAGGTTTTAACCGCATCGTCCGAAACGAGGGTTGAATGAAATTTTCAACTCATGTCGCGAATATCGGAATTTGAATAAGATAAGGGGATAATTTGAAGTTTTTCTAAACTACGGGATAAGGGAAGTAAATGGAAATTAAATCTGCGGGGAAACCTAAATACGCGAATATAACTAAAATGCAATAAATGAAACGTAAATAAAATGCAACTACGTCTAATCTAAATCCTAAATATGATCTAAAATTATTTTTACTAAAAATGATATTTGAAAACTATATAAGAATTAAAACTAATTTTTAGGATTTTTCTTGAATTTATTTGAATTAAAAACTATTTCTAATTTTAAAAATAAAACTAAATATCTTAAAATTATGAAAACAAGTGAGAAAATTATGAAACTATTTTTTTAAATTCTAAAATAACTAAAACGACTTTTAAAAATTGGATTTGTATTTTTCTGAATTATTTTCTAATGTTTATGATTTAAAAACTATTTTAAACTAATTAAATTGCTAAAAATTACTATTTGAACTAAGAAAATTATGGAAAAATATTTTTTTGGCTTTTTATATTTATCTTAATCTAATAAAATTGAAAACTTATTTTTTTGAAGCTTTTCTGATTTACTTGTATTTAAAAGTAATTAAAAACTAATTTTAAATGAGAAAAATAGTAAACAGTGCAGAAAAATTATGAAAAATTCATGTAAAATCTAAAATAATATTATAAACCTAAGAAAAATATAAAAACCTATTCTAGTGAGAAAGAATAAGGGTCAGAGGAAAGTGCTAGAGAATAAGCACTTAAAAATAAGCAATAAGCCTCAAATATGCATCAATCTTTCTCAGAACCTAAATTTAGCTAAAAAAACTTAAAACAAACTTATATCAACTAGTATAGACTTATGATTTGCAAACTACAATGATATGACTAAATCAAATCCTAAAATCCAAACAGCTTCTACCTTCCTACTATAAGCTAATGCAGCAGCTAATCCAGGGAACAAAAATGAAAACCAGAACTGAGGAGCTTAAGACCACCAACTAAAGAACTACTAGACCAATTTTCAACTCCTAAATATCTAAATTGAATCTAGTACAAAGTATGCAAGTTGCCTGGTTCACACTCAATGCATTGCTGAGTGTGAACAGGGCATATGAGGGTGATTCAGACCTTATAAAAGCTTCCAAAAATTTCACAAAAATCTGTTTTAAAAACTTGACCAAGTGAAATTACAAATCCCAAAATCTCAATAGATATGGACCAGAAATGAGTCCATGAAAAATCCACAAAGTTTTGCAAAAACCACTTTTTCACTTTTTCACTTTTAGAACAGATTTGATATTTTGACTAAAATGAAATTCAATCTTCAAAAGCAGAACGATAATGATAAATTATGATGCTAAATGACCTAATTAACCTAACTTGAGTGATACTAATCCTAATGTGCAAGTTTTATTACTACTAAATCTAACTGATATGAATTTAAAACAGATTAAGTGAGATTATGACTTTTAATGTTCTAACATGCAAACTAGAGTTCTAACTAAGTGTAATGAACCTAAATGAAGCTATAATGTCAGAGCTTAACCTCTAACAAACCTTTATCACAGATCTGATTCTTGATCCAAACACTAGCATAAAAGACTGAAATGCAAATTAAATCAACCAACTATATATATCACTTACACTATTACTAAATCTGAATCTAAAGTATCGAATGACAACTAGATATACTAATTTTAGCCACAACTGCTCACAGATTCCAACTCAAGCAACTATGCAAAACTTATTCAAATGAGCAACTAAATGACAGCCATGAGATTAGACTGAAACAAACATCAACTACACAATTTTAACAACTATTAAACTAAAATAAGCACTTATTGATATTATACTACAGATTTAAAAGAGTAAACAGAATTATGAACTTACATTGGTCCAACCACAATGGTTTGCTATTTGAAATCAATAAACCACTATCCTAAATCTAATAACAACCAAAGTGAATCAAGTTTAACCCAAATCCAATTCCATAGCAAAGAAATAAGATGTGCAGATTTTGATTTTTATTTGACTGAGATGAGTTTTAGGAGTAAAATCTGAGTAAGTATTTGTGAAGCAATAAACAGAACATTAATCAGCAACTAAATTTAAAAATTAAAACAGAGATTAACAAAATGAGAAATTCAGCTAAAAATGACTTTATTAATAAAATTTTAGTTCAAAGAGAGATTTAAAGACAAAATTGAAATTCAAACATTAAAACAATAAGCTACTCAGAAATTACACCTATACTACTCCTACACTACTTGGTTACATCTATGAATCATGAGGCTATTTATACTTGAGCTTGAAGCCAATGAAGGATCCAGAAGGTTGAGTTGTGCTTTCTCTTGGAGGTTTTGAGCCATCAGATCAATCCCACACGTCACCAATCATTATCAACCCTTGGATGAGACTCTCCACGCATCACTGACTAATCAGAGGAGAGCTTTTGAGGTGTGACACACGGATTGCTGACTTGGAACTGAGCACGTGTCAGGAGGTGTCAGGGAATTGACAATTGTACCCTCAATTTAAGTGATTTGTACCAATTGATGCCAAGGGTAATCTAGGGTTCTTGTGTATCTGGGTTGAGAGGGATTTGGGGAAAAACTTTGGCGCCTTTGTATTTTTAATATTATTTCGTTTTTTTTTGACTCGTTGACCACAGGTTTAAGTGAAACCGGGTATGGGATATTGGTTTTGGACCGGGTAAGGGGTGGATTCAGTTTGGGCTTGAATGGGCTGTTATCAACTTGGGCTAGTGTAATAAGATTGGATAAGGACTAATATTGCAATCCGTATAAGCCAAGGGACTATAAGTGTACAATTCTGATTTTTCAGGGATCAAACATGTAATTTCTGAAAAGTAATCCAATGGCTAAACTTGACAATCTTCAATAATCCAAGGGCTACTTTTGCAAATTCTGAATCTCAAGGGTAGATTTTGCAAAATGATGAAAGTTCAGTGGACCGATTCTCGCCATTCTTCAAAGTTGATCATATGTTTCGTAAATCATCTTTTCAGCATGAAAGTCTTCACAAATGCTCAATTCTCGATCTTCCGGCTCGCCTTAGCACTCTTTATCTCGTGTCTGGTTTTTGTCTGATTTGGCTATCTTTTGCGTGTTTCGACATATCCGTACCTGCACAAGCACAAACTCAAGAAAACAAAAAATATTTGCAATAAATGGCTCTTTCTTGGTTATTTTGGGTTTGATTTGATAAAGAAATGATATGTGTTTTTGCACATATCAAGCATTATCGGTGGAAATTGACACTTAATAATCAGGACTATTTGATGTTATTAGTTTTGCAAACCCTAGATCTCTACATACAATTAATGACACAATTACTTTATTTGTTTTATGTGTTTCAGTAATTAATTACTTGTTATACAAGGCTCGTGATGCCACTGTTGAGTTTAAGATATACTCCCTCCGTCCCAAAATTATTGTCCCCCGACAAAAAATACAAAATTTTAGAAAAACACAATTATTATTGCTTTCTCTCTCTTACTTTTGCCATAATTACACTTTTACCCTTAACTAATTAATTAACTTCTTCTTTAAAATTTGTAATAATAAGCACAAATGAGGGTAATATTGTAAACTCGATCAAAATTCCTTTTTCATTTTTAGTAGTGGACAATTAAAATGGGACGTACCAAAAAGGAAATGTGGACTATTAAATTGGGACGGAGGGAGTATGATAACAAATAAAACCATATAGACATGACAGAGTACACAGCGGAAGACTCAGAATCATAACAACAATTAATAAACTGAAAATAAACGCGTAACATACCTCTTGCAATTGGCTAGATCTCTTCAATGAATGTGACAAAGTGGTTTAACGAGTTATCCCTTACCGTTTTATAACTCAAACCAATTGATATAACAATAGTGTGTTACACCACATTCTTGTACACACGAATTAACAAACGAATTAAAGAGATTGCTAGATCTATAAAACTTTGTTTTAGAAAAACAAAACCAAACACCCTATAAGAATGGTTGTCCGATTTTTGCAAGAGAAAGACAAGAAATATTTAGGCTTGTGTAACCCCCCCTATGGCCGGCCACTTCAAGCCCCCAAGGGATACCCAAATCTTTTCCATTTTAAGATTTTTCACTACTAGTCATTCTCTTTACCTTTAATGGTCGTTAGTTATTTCCCGTTAAATACTTAACGATCGTTAGTCAAGTTTTGTTTAATAATTAATCGTAATCAGTTAACATTAATTATTTAACTTTAGTTCTCATTCGTAATGTGTGCAATCCCGTGGTCATGAGTTTGAATCCGGACATGCACGGTTTTATAAATATATACATTTCCAACACTAAGACACACATATCGTTTGTCTTCAAGTCTGGCAATACAACACAATAACTATAGAGCCAAAGCTGTACGGAAGTGTAGTATCCACAACGTTACTTGCATTGTGAAATATCGGGCTTCAAGTGAAATCGCCTCCAACCAAACATATCGTCTTTTTATCTGTCGAAAAGTAATGGAAGACTCCACAGTCCAGAGATGGTCTTTTTATCTGTCAATAAGTAATTTCAAAACATTAAATTCTACCAATTATACATATTATGTGGATCCAGAAAAAACATTCCAGTTCGTTATTGACTGAACGCAATCAATCATTAATCTTTAACATTTAAAAAATGACAAGTAGCAGTTTACTAATTCCTAACAACACACTAATATTACATACAAAATAATTTAAAGAGACAAAATGCAAACATCAAAATTCAGAAATACGACTGCACAATTCATAAGGTTCCAGATCCACCCATAATCCTCTACCTGCATCATAAATTGTTTTAGAGCAAGAAAATTTATATAGTAAGGCATTTTGCAAAATTTGATGAAATAAGAAAATATGTGAAACACGCTACCTTTAATGAAATCATTTTCCGATATATATGTGTCTTCTATTCCTTTTCTTCAAGACCAAACTCTACCTGCATCAACAATTGCATTGAACCACTTGACTTTTCGTGTTGACAACATGATATATCCCATCACCAATCCGACTGATGTTCCACATCCATATCCCAATGTCACCACTTTCCATGTAAATCCAATCTCCTCCTCGTCATCATATTCTCCATCATCTTAAACTTGTGAGGAACTGTGATGTTCACGTTTGGGCAATGGAGACCCGTAGAGACCTGAATTCCCTCCAAAGGAAGTGTCAAATGTGCTGAACTGTGGTCCTTCCGAATACGCCCCACGAGATGGTTTTGCGAGAGATTTAACTCTTCAAGGGTGGTGATAGACTTTGGGGGATCTCTCCTGAGAGTTGGTTCCAAGATAGGTCTAATGACTCAATCTCTATGAGATTCCCCAGAGCATGTGGAATTAGACCATTAAGGCAATTGTGGGATAAGTTGAGCACTATTAGTGAATTAAGACCACCAATAACGTCCGAGATGGCTCCTTCAAATGCGTTATCTGATAGATCAATAATTATGTAGTCAACCGAAATTTGTGGAAATTCTTGATTCACCCCTTTCACCGCAACAACAAATGAGTAATACTTTCCACCCATGTCCAAATATTTTGGTGATGTGTTGTTTTTAACAACATTCTTCATGGAATTGAAATTTTGAAAATATTTTACAGGGAGTTGCCCCACAAACCCATTATGAGATAAATCCAAAACTCGAAGACTAGGAAAGAGGGATTTAACAGTTGAAGAGGGTTGAATACGTCCATGAAAGTTGTTTGATTTGAGGACAAGAGCCTGCAAATTTGGAAGGCCTGCTAACCAACTAGGGAATGTACCATTTAAGTGGTTATTTCCAAGATCAAGTACACCCAAGTTTCCGCATTTAGACAAGGAACTTGGAACCTCTCCTCTTAATTGATTTCCATTCAAACTAAGCCCTTGTAAACTTCCACAATCCCCGTATACATTTGGAATTGTTCCTTGAAATTTATTATTCCGCATATCTATCATTTCAAGAGGTGAGATGATATTTCCAAAGCATTGCGGAATCAATCAACCAAAATATTATTGGACATATCTAAATACCATAGGTTGCTCATGTTGCAAATTGATGGAGGGAATGGCCCCTCAATCAAGTTGGACTGCAAGAAAAGATCTTCTAGTCCATACCATTGAAATTGTGGCAAGCCTGTTATGAAGTTATGTGAGAGATTTAAAAACTCCAACTCATTGCCTCCTATCTCCCTGCCCTGATGAGGAATTTGGCCATGGATTTCGTTGCTAGAGAGATCTAATCATCGAAGTTGTTTCATGGCTCGAAATGAATTCAGAAACACCTTTAGCTTGCAAGAGTCCAATCTTAAGTGTGTAAAACCAGGGTTGACATAATGATTGGTATTCTTTGATGTAACAGAGAAACCGCCGTGTGAGAGATCAAGATATTCAAGGTTTGTGAGGCTTGATAACAATGTATCCAACTCCCATTCACCAGTAAAATTATTAGATGAAAGGCCTAGTTTAATGAGGTTGGTTAGTTGTTGAAATATTTGCATATCGAGTATGGCCAGTTAAGCGATTGTAACGAGGCCTAACACCACTTAATGATGGAAGAGCAAATGATTCAAAAGGTACATTTTCACTAAACATGTTATCGGTTAGACGAGAGAAATACTAAAGAGGGGAAGTAAACGACCTAGATGGCAATGTCCCATTAAGTTTGTTAAATGATAAATCAAGAAAAGTAAGGTATGTTAGGTTAACGAAATTTCCCGAAGGGGATATCGCCTTGTGAAAGAGTTACCTCCCAAGTCGAGTATTTCCAAAGATTGAAGATTGAAAATGTCATGAGGTAATTTTCCTTGCAATCCAGTACAAGAGCCAAGATTTAGTAATTTTAAAGAAGAAGAGATGTTAACATTTTGAATCAGATTGATATAAAGATCTGGTCTAAGCTTCAAATGATCAGCATTAACTGAGAGATCAAGAGAGACTAGTTTATGAAGGACTATGATTTCCATTGGGACTTGGTGTGAGAAATATATCAGCAACAATAGATTCACAACAATACTTTATTCAAACCAAAGCCTCAGTAGTCACCTTAGATTAAGCCAACAATAGTATCCAAAGTGTTACAAGGTTAGGTTAATATCAATGAGACAATAACCAGACAAATACAAAGAAGAAACAAGATCAGTACTATGATCAGAAAAGAGAGAATGTGAGACAATGATTGCACACACAGTTGTATCTAACCCTAGATTAAGAGAGGGTTTAAGTAAGAGGAAAAGATACACATTGACCCCTTCAACTATCATAAGAGAACCATCAGCAACAATGAGCTTCTATACTCTTTAGATCATTTATGCTTTGTCCAAGAATAACCCACAATAATAATCCCTGTGGTAACATAACTAGAAAACCATTAGCAATTGATAGAATGACATGTTTGCCACAGATTATCACCTTAATTTCTAACATTCCCCTTAATCATTGGCAAACATATCAAACAATATCAATTTTTCACACAAGAATTTATAAACAGGAAGGTTTTTGTAAGAATGTCTCCAGTTGGTTTGAAAAGCCAATCTTTTCGCACTTATAACACCTCGTGCAATTTTTTTTCGATGAAGTGAACATCAATTTCAAAATGTTTTGATCATCATGGAAAAGCAGGGATTGACAAACAAGTTAAAGCGATTTGTTATCACAAAAGATTAATAGGAAGATTAATATCAACTTTTAGATCTTTTAGGATTTTTGAATCAAATAATTTCTGAGCATCGAGAGCATTGATCTATACTCCTTTTGTGGAAGATTTTGAAAGAGTGTTTTGTTTTTTACTTTTCCCCGAGATCGCACAATCATTAAAGAAACACAATAACTGTGATTTAGTGGTTTTTGCATTTAGCCCCGATGCATCACTATACCTTTCAAGATGATTTTGGAGTTACGAATTATACCTTAGACCTTTCACCTGAGCTCCTTTTCGGATATCTCGGAACATTGAGAGCACATTCTAAATGAGATTTCAAGGGAGAATGCATATATTATGCCGATAATGAAAGTATGAGATGTCAGTGCAGTATGGGTGAGATAAATAAGTTTCCCAAGTAATTTCGTGCCGTAATGTTAACAAGTAAGGAATCATCAGCAGTGGGAATGTATGGAAGAACAGAGTTGGGTTCCATGGGAGTGGACACAGGTTTGCACCCAAGAAGTCCAAACTCTTTGAGGAGTTGAAGACAATATTTTCTTTGGGTGAGACATATGTCATTACCAGTTTTTAAAACTTCAATGCCAAGAAAATATTTTAAGTTTCCCAAGTATTTTATATGAAATTTAGTTTTTAGAAATTCTTTGAACTGATTTATCTCATCAATGCAATTTCCAGTAAGGACAATGTCATCCACATAAACAAGCGTAGCAATTAATTGTCTCTATTTTGGTGAACAAAGAATGATCATTGACAGTTGAACAAAGTTACTTTCTTTAATAAACTAACAAGTTTTTCATTCCATTTCACGGGAGCTTGTTTGAGGCCATACAGAGACTTGACAAGTTTACAGACTTTATTTTTATTGTTCTCTTTACAGAACCCCTTAGGGATAGTCATATAGACATCCTCATCAAGGTCTCCATACGAGAAAGGATTGTTAACATCTTGTTGGAAAAGAGGCCATTTGTTTTTCACATTAAGGCAATAAGACATCTAGTGAACATTTTCACAAGGAGAAAAAGTTTCATCATAGTCTATTCCTTCCCTTTGGTTATAACCTTTAGCAACTAATCTAGCCTTTTATCTATCAACTTCATGTGGCTTTATATTTGATTTTAAAGATCCATTTGTAACCAATGGGAGTTCTATTAGGTGGAAGATCGCTTATATCCCAAGCATGATTTTCATTTAAGGCCTCAATTTCAGAGTTCATAGCATCAACCCAATTATTGTCAAGAATAGCTTCTTCATAACATGTAGGCTCAATACTTTTATTTAGACTAGAGGCAAAGCGGTGGATTATCTTTGTTAAGATTAGAGTAATTAACAACCAACACCATATTTAACTTTCCCTTCAATAATAAAGTCATTAAGACTTGGCGTTTAGAAACTCGTTGACCTTCTAGGAGAGTGGTGGCAAGCCTTCTTCTTGTTCGAATTCTGATTTGAATCGAAGATGTATCAGTAATCGGAAGATGCATCGCCAGAATCGGAAGAAGCATTAGCGAGGATGTGATTCATGTTATATAGTGCCTCGAGGTGTGTATTTTCATCTGGAAGTTGCAGCAGGTTCAATCATCCCTAGTAGGATGACTCAAACTATTGTATCATCATAGGATGTCACTCTCCCTTCATCATTGGGTCTTATTTGTTAGTCAAATAAATTTTTGTGGTTTAAATCTTTAGGCACATAAGTTTCAACAAAAGGTTTTGACAAAGTATTTTTCATTTTGAAGGGAAAAAGGTTTCATAAAATTTGACATCTCTAGAGTAAAAGATATTTTTTGTTTCTAAACTTAAAAGTTTATAACCTTTTTCTCATTTGGTGTAATAAAAGCAGTTTTTCGGACCTACTACTAAATTTATGAGAGATGTTGAGAATGGTGGCATAGCATAAGCGTGAAAGAAAGGAGAGAGAGTGAAGGGTCATGCCCATACACAAGGGAGAAGGGGACTTGCCGGACAACACTGAAGAGGTAACCTTGTTTATGACATATGTGGAGTTAGAACACATTCATGCCAAAGATATAGAGGTTATTCCCCCTGAAACATAAGGGATCTAGCCATATTGGAGATGCCTACTTTTTTCTAATACCATTTTGTTGTGGTGTGTAAACACAAGAGGTTTGATGTAAAATTCCTTTGTCATGAAAGAAGTGTTGAAGTTTATTATTGACAAATTCTGTCCCATTATCACTTCTGAATATCTTAACATTGTGTTCAAATTGATTTGATAGCATATGAGTAAAGTTAACAATGGAAACATAAACATCATCCTTTCCCTTAAGCATATAAACCCAAACTGCCCTAGAATAGTCATCAACAATAGTTAAAAAATATTTGTAACCATCTCTGCTATTGACTTTGTATGGTCCCCATACATCTAGATGAACAAGTTGACCAATTTTAGTTGATTTATGTTCACTTAGGGAATGGTTCCCGGTTTGTTTAGCTTTATTGCAAGTATCACGAAGATGGTCAATTCAGGATGAACTATCAAGTTTAAGAGTAGGTTTAAGATATATGCAGGGACTTGGTGAGTATGACCAAGTCTTTGATGCCAGAGATTTCTAGAAACATGACAAACAGAAATGCGGTTATTAGAAGTAATCTTACATGTAGAATCAATATCAAACATATATAACCGATTGCATTGTTTACCAATCCCCACAATCCTTTTTTGATGTAAATCACGTATATAGAAATTAGATTCATTAAACCCAACAAAAATCTTATTATCTCTAGCAATCTTATGAAAAAACAGATGACCGACATTGTACTAGGAACAACCGAACATCAAAAGAGTTAGGTCATTATTGACCTTTAAATCACCAATTTTAGTAATTAAGGCCCGAGTACCATTGGGATGTCCAACAGTTAGACCAAGATTTGAAATGTCAACAACATTGATTAAAATTTTATGTCTGATCATGTCTTGCTGATTTGCACCGAGAGTCCATAATCC
Organism: Chrysanthemum makinoi; assembly: GCA_910596185.1. Taxonomy (NCBI): domain Eukaryota; kingdom Viridiplantae; phylum Streptophyta; class Magnoliopsida; order Asterales; family Asteraceae; genus Chrysanthemum; species Chrysanthemum makinoi. The sequence goes on from OU343218.1 coordinate 252,833,791, forward strand.
AACCAAGACGATGTTTCGGATAAAGTTTTTGTGTTGTTATTAAAAAATTTGTTGAAGTTTATGTTAAACTTGACACTACCATTGAAGAAAGTTCAAAAATTTTGCCATGTTGGCATTAGCAGAAACATTGTGTTGTCATTAAGAAGACTCATAAGTCCGGAGAGTGTTCATTTGACAAAGAGACAGGAGTTGCTAGCTCTATTATCGGTGATATAATTAGCATCAGTGGAAACATTGTTATTCTGTGGTTTAGCATTAAAGTTCCTTTTAACATATCCGCGGATAACCAACAAGATCATAACATCTATCAACAAAGCACCAGGTTTTTGCAGTTAGTGCATTTGAGATTCATGTTTGGTCCTCTTTTGTTTGAGTTGTTACCCGCGTTAAAACCAGAGCCTTTATTGAAATTGTTGTTGTTAGATCCTTTTTTGTTATCAAAAAATTTTCCACCATCAAAAGTTTTTCTTGAGAAAAAAGCATTGGGTTGCGAGCTATTCCGGATGAAACATTTATGTGAGATTCTTCTCCAGAGAGACAGAAGCGAGTTTTGACATTAGGCAAGGGTCTCGTTAAAATATTACTTGATAGGAACATAGGTGTCATCAAGACCCATAAGAAATTGCATTAATTTGATTAGCTGATTGTGTTTTTCAAAATATTTTGACACAAATTGGAGAGGCAGCTAATCATACAATCAAATTGTTTCATAAAGAGTTAAGGTTGTTGTAGTAATCGACAAGAAGACCCACTTTGACTAAGAGAGTTTATATTTTTGTGCAAATTAAAGATAGCTGAACCATCAACCTTCATATAGTGTCTTTAAGATCATTCCACATTTCATAAGCAGTTTTAGCATAGCACCAAAGAAATAATTCGACTTTGAGAGTTAAGAATCCAAGTAACCACAATAGAGTTACAGGTATCCCATTGATTAGCAATAATAGGATTTGAGTCATCTCTCAAGCAAGTACCATCATATAAACCTTATTATTAGATTCCTTAAGGCAAAGGTCATGGCCATATTCCATATTTTATAATTTTCTATTCCAGTGTGTTTTATGGAAATAATAGACCCATTAGTGTTATTAGGGTGTAAATACAAAGCATCACCAAAGGATAAGCTTTTTTCAGTGGAAGAACCACCACCTCCACCAGATATCATCACCATGACCATAATGTAAATAATAAGAAAGGCAAATAACACAAAAAATAACTAAAGCGGATAAGAGGATAAGAGACGATAAAGATAAGAACATGAAATTAAGAAAAACAAGAACCAAGCCTTGTTGGTAAACCAGAGCAGGTATTCATACCACTGAGATGGCGATCAAGATGTCAGTCCCGTTTGCACCACAAACTTAAGTACTGTTGTTTGAAGGTGATATGACTTCGAGCAATATGCAGAAAGAACAAATCACAATTACCCTAGATTCACTTTGTTCAGGGCTAATTGTGAATAGAAATAACAATGAATACACACAATAGTAATAACCCCAATCCACCGTAAATATTTTGATTGTTGTGTGAGATATCCTTAAGTTTCTATGAAGAAACCCTAGGATGGTGAATCAATTATGATTATGAGCACGAGCTCGATACCATGTGAGAATGTATATGACAACAGTTCACAACAATACTTTATTCAAACCAAAGCCTCGAGTAGTCACTTAGATTAAGCCAACAATAGTATCCAAAGTGTTACAAGGTTAGATTAATGTCAATGAGACAATAACAGGACAAATACAAAGAAACAAGATCAATACTATAATCAGAAAAGAGAATGTGGAGACAATGACACACAGTTGTATCTAACCCTAGATTATGAGAGGGTTTAAGTAAGAGGAAAAGATACACATTGATTGCAACTATCATAAAGAGAACCATCACGTGACAATGAGCTTCTATACTCTTTAGATCATTTATGCTTTGTCCAAGAATAACCTAAATAAGCTGTAGTAACAGAAAACCATTAGCAATTGATAGAATGACATGTTTGCCACAGATTATCACCTCAATTTTTAACACTTGGCCAAAAAAATAACAACCAGAGAGGTTGAGATATGTGAGACTATTTGAAAACCTTCCAATTTCACTTGGAATTTGGGAACCAGTAAAATCATTGAAAGCAAGGTTAAGTGTTTGTAGGTGAGGGAGGTTGAAGACGGAGGTGTTAGGATGGATGATACCTTTTAGCATTCCGCAACTAACGTTGATGCCGATAATGTCACCGTTGGAGTTGTCGCAAGTAACTCCATTCCAATTACAGCAATCTGTACATGTGTTCCAATTCGTTATTATTGGAGGATAATCAAAACCGAACCTTTCATGACAATAGTAATCAAGGTCATTATTTGTGTAATTGATGGATGAAAGGTTATGTTTAAAGAGAAGCAAAGCTTCACTCTGTTTTTTAGAGCACTTATGAATGTTATCGAAAGAAGTGGAAGAAGCAAAAGTGGTGAAAAAAATGAAAAGGAAAAAGATACTCAACAATTTTGAATCAGTCATTGTGTTTTATATATTTTAATTTGAATTGCTATAAACATTCATACTTGCTACACATATATATACTAACACTAGTTTCACAAGAATATGATCGTAATATGTTCTGTGGTCGTAGTTTCATTTATAAACGTATCACTTGGGTTGTACAAGTCTATCAAATTGATAGGCTCTAAACTTCAATTTCTTGTCGATTTATGCACAATTCTAACTTTTGATAGCGAGGAAAAAGAATCTTTGAATGAAAATATGTGGTTAAAAGTAATCTTTAAACACTAAAGGAAAACGATTTTTGGATGATTCATTAGACCAAAGACTAAATCAAACCAATAGAAAAGCTCAATGCAGTGAAGAAATGTCTAAGAAGACTTCAAATTGAATGTAACTGTGTTAATTACATATAAGGCATAAGCGTTAGCGATTGGCCTCTACAAATTTCTACGTGTGTAACATGAGTGTATGACAAGGAGAATCACAACAACCAGATGACATTAGCGGAACCTAGCTTCTATCATCACAAATGTTACAGTTTTTATAAAAAGCTGTTAATTCTTTTGAACAATTGATTAATTAAAAAAGCATGTGAAAAGCACACGACTGGAGTTCTTATCTAACTAACAATTTTTTCTTGGTATTAATGAGCAGCATAGCCATGCTACAATTAAGTTATGTCTTAATACTTTTGCTAAAGGTAAGTATCCAAGCCTCATTAATGTTAGATTCAAAGATTGTCTACTACTGCTTCCAATCTAGGTAATACAAACGAAACAAAAAAAGATCAAGGAGTAGGCAGTTTTATCAGTTTAAACATAGTATTTCCCACAAAGAATGTTCCTTGTCTTGCGAACTTATAGTTTTGGTGAGACGTGTTCTTGCTGAAATATAAATGGGTGAATGACCATCAAGATAATAGAAACATGACGAATTACCTAAGGGTAAAACATTAGACTTGTCGGGTCAAGTTTATACCAAATTAGTACTAGTTATAAATAAACTCGGCTATTACTTTTATTTTCTACACCTGTTTGCCAACTTTGGTTTTAGAAATAGGCATATAACAATTATTATATTCTGAAATTGAACTTAGTAATCCCAAAAAATCGGAGAGAGGGGGGATTGGTAAAAAGTAACGGTTCAACCTGTGACCCAAACTCATTTTGACCCATTACCGGACCCGTCCCACCATTTTGAGACCGCTAGTTTAATTGTCATTGCCTCACTCAACTTGTGCCCCTTCTAAGGTTTTGGATACACTGTGTATATCCTGTTACGGATATATCTTCACAGCCTTTGACAATTTTTTAAACAATTTGCATCAGAAACCATGAAACTTGGTTTTTTCTGATATTGTTAATGACCATATACAACTTAGGTTGTTTGATAGGTCAAAAACTAGACTATTAACTAATTATGTACCGGTCCCCAATATGGTTCCATAAATTCTTGACTGACTCGGATGAGTTCAGCTCACAATTGAACTCAAAAGATAAGTTCGGCTCATGATATGACTTGATTAGAATCAGAACATTAAGTTAGGGCCGTGTGATGATGTGATTCGAGACAAAAGCCTCTTTTAGACCCATATCATGAGAACACCAAGCTACCAATATCAGATGAACACCAAACTGTCCGGTTTAGGTTGATGGTGGTTCAATGTGCATTCATGTTCAATGCAAACTCTTCTATCTGGTTATCTATAATAAATTAAAAACTCAAGCAAAGAATTTTTTAGCTTTACTTTTGAGTTTAGACAGGGCGAAATTGAAGTAAAGTAGTAAGAATCACTGAATAAAGTCGTTATAGTTTATCAATAGTAATGGATTTAATGCTTTGTTTTTGTTAAGCTAAATCTTATGTAGATGCTTTATAACTAAATTTGGATGTTGTATCGTCCTATTGTAATTCTTTGTTAATGATTATTTCTTTAAAATTCTGGCTAGCTCGGATGCGATAAAATATACTGAACCCAAATAGATACATAGAAGATTATTGATGTAACCATATTATATCCCTTACAGTAACAATTATTTCTAAATATGTATCATCTTGTTGTCCAGTAAAGTACAATTATGTCTATTAAGTCCAATGGGGTTTACATAGCTATAATATCAAATGGAGTAAGTAACGCAAAACTTGAAACTATGACTCCACCATTACAACCACTGAACTTGTGGTCATCGCTTCCATCACATTTATCACAATGGCAACCCATGTAACTACTACCTTGTTAACCACCAATGGCCTCGTTATGACAACCTAAATCATTACAAAACCAAGCCTCATTGACTCTAACGTTACATTTGTCCGGACTCGACTATTCATCACCTTACCAACTCGAACAAAATTTAAGCCCTCATACAAATTTAATATTCCATCGATCCTGAGTGAGGAAATCTAACTCATTATGGATTCACAGGAACATAATGATGTTTTGTATCTTTAATTATGTTTGTCATAAAAATATAGACAAATAGTGGAGGAGGTTTCAAAAGTGCATACTGATGAGGTTTCTTGTCCCACATCACTGGGTCAGCTAAAGTGGCAGAGGCTAGGAGGTGTATATAATAAGATGTTGGGATGGGTTGTAAAGCATCTTTGCGCTTGGGACAATGACGCAGCTAATGAGGTATTAACCGAGACGCGTCAATTGCTGGTTGAAAACTATTTCCAAACCTCCTCCTTGGCCTTGGGTCTCGCTTGGCCATCGAGAATTTCTAGAAGGGATCCCTTTTTAAGGGTAAAGCCCTACAATCACTAGTTTTGATTTTGTAAATTCTATGGTAAGTTTACCTCTGTAGTGCTTCAATTCATTTTGTTTGGCTCTTGTATAGTCTTTTATGTCATATATATATATTGACCTTCTCTAAATTTAACTGGGTTTGGTTTTGGTTTGAGTGAGGCACGGCGAATTTAAAACATACAAGCTGTTTAGTTTCTGCTGCGAACCATTTATCTTTATTATTATCGATCTTAGCACTGTTCATCTGAAAAATTCATTTGAGACCATAGTGGATCCAAAGAGCAAAGACCAATATCTAGTCAACAGCCAACTAACGTTTTAGTTCATGCTCATTAGGAACCTTCAATATTGGTTCTCTACTTATCTAGGTATCCGCTGTGGTGGCCTTAAGGTCTTACTATAAAGGAAAACTGAGTTGCCATGGTTCATGAATATAAGCGAATTTGTTTGGGTCCAAATCTGTACCCATCCTCCAATTTAGCTCCATAGTTTCATGTCTAATTTAAAAGATTGAGTTAGGTTCACGAGATAACTCAAAAGATCGAGTTATATTGAGTATCACGATATGATGTGATTTTAGATCAAAGCAACTTTGAGACCCATATCATGAGACCACCAAACTACCAGCATCATGTGTACACCAAACTGTCGGGTTTAGGTTAATAATGGTTCAATGTGCCTTCATGTTCGATTCAAAGCCGTAACTTTGGTTTTCTAACTAAAATAAACGCCCAAGCAATATTTTTTTAGCAGCATATGCAATAATATCAATTTTTCAATTCTGAAAATTGAATAAGTAAGAGGTATGTGAATCTTTACTTGATGACACCAATTCTAACAATGCAACTGAACTGCGATTAACACCGCATGTCAAATTACCTCCATATTCCTTAATAATAACCAACTTTGAAAATGAAACTAGACGCAACTCCTATCTCATAAATATAAACTCAAAGAAGATGTTGGAAAATTTAGTGCACTTGTGGGATTAGTTCACACCTGGTTTTGGGTTAGGAGGTATGGAGTGTACACCCATGAGGTCCCTGACACCACCGACTCACTCAATAGTGGTTATTCTTGGTAGTGTGTTGGTTACACTAATAATGTAGTACCGATGGTTCCTCTTGGTAGTGTTATGGTTCTGTTGCTAGTGTAATGGTTCTTCCGATGGATCCTGTTGGTAGTGTATGGTTCTGGCTAGTGTAATGTTCCTACCGTAGTGTTTGCAGTAATTAATTTGTAACAGCTTTGACTCATTTAAGTAGCTGTTGTGACTGCTTCATGACCACGTTTAATTGGTCATGTAACCACTATTCCTATGATAATAGAGACTTATTATGGGTGATTAATTGGCCGTTAATCACACATAATGTCCATTGATTAGGAGTGAGTATTCTCTATTATAAATAGAGAATGTCATCATCAGCATAAAAAACACACTGAAAAAGTACAATACCAGGAGAAACAAACAGATAACATAAACACTTATAAGCGCAAGGGTTATTGAATTGTGCCTAATTCTATAACTACATTTGGTCTTATCCCAAGTAGATATTCATGTAACCCAGGCATTAGGGTCGAATAGTTTACTGTGGAAAGTGATTACACAATTCCAAGTGATATCCGGTAACCACCTAGTGGTGTTGCTACTGCCTTTGATTATCTTACCCTATTCTGGGCGAATACCAACCAACAATCAAAGTAAACTATTTTGTGAAAATCAATGGTTGCTGCTGCAATGAAACATATGGCTTCAAACTTTGCCAAGCTTGATAAGTTTGAAGGGGTGGACTTTAGGAGATGGCAGAAGAAGATGCACTTCTTGTTGTCAAGCATGAGTGTGGTCTATGTTCTGACTACACCTATTCCTGATGATTGGGATGATGCTACTGTGGAGCAGATCAGGAGGAGGAGCAAATGGGAGAATGATGACTACATTTGCAGAGGTTTAATTCTCAATGGTATGTCTGATTCTCTATTTGACATTTATCAGAACTTTGAATCTTCCAAAGAACTATAGGATTCCTTGGATGCCAAATATATGGCTGAGGATGCTTCAAGTAAGAAGTTTCTTGTAAGTAATTTCACGAATTACAAAATGACTGATTCAAGACCAGTCATGGATCAATACAATGAACTTCTTGGAATACTTGGAAGGTTTACACAACACAATATGAACATGGATGAGGCTATTTCAGTCTCTTTTGTCATTGATAAACTTCCCCCTTCTTGGAAAGATTTCAAGCATACCTTGAAACATAAGAAGGAGGAGTTAACTGTGGTTAAGTTGGGCTCATCATCTGCGCATTGAGGAATCTCTCAGGGTGTAGGATAATGACAAGCCAAAGAGTAGCAATGCTACTGGTGCATCTGTTGTCAATATGGTAGAGCATAATAACTCCACCAGGTACAATGAAAATAAAGGAAAACGTAAACATCATGACAACACAAGGGCAGATCCTAACAAGAAGGCAACACCTACTTGTTGGAAATGTGGCAAATCTGGTCACATTAAAAGGGATTGCAAAGGTGTTAAGGTTGGTGGTAAAGCCAATGGATCAAGCAATAATGGTTCAGGGAGTGGTGGTTCTTCCAACTCACTGAAAGGTCAGAATATGGTTAATAAGTCTTTTTAGATTTATTATGTTACATATGTATCTGAATCTCATTATGTGCAGGATGATGATGTTGCGTGGTGGGTTGACTCTAGTGCAATAGTTCATGTGTGTAAAGATAGAAGCTGGTTCAAGACTTATGAGTCAGTGAATGATGGTTCTATTCTTCACATGGGAAATGAGTCAACACCTTGGTGCATAATGGTCGGTTGTGTAGATCTTAAATTTAGTTCCGGAAAGATTGTAACTTTGTTTAATGTTATTCATGTTCCTGATATAAGGAAGAACTTGGTTTCAAGTAGTATTTTGAATAATCATGGATATAAACAAGTTATTGAATCTGCTAAATTTGTCTTGTCGAAGAATGGTGTTTTTATTGGTTTTAGTTATTTATGTAATCAAATGTTCAGGCTTAATATTGTCACTGATAGTGTTAATTCAGCCTTTGTGACCACCACTGACCTGACTGACTCTACCCTATGGCATGCTAGACTTGGCCATGTACACTATAAAAGGATGCAAGATATGTCTAAGGATGGGTTAATCCCAGCTTTTGACATGGACACTGAAAAGTGTAAAACTTGCATGTTGACCAAGATAACCAAGAAACCTTTTCATGGTGTTAGTCGTGAGACTAAGCTCTTGGAGCTAATACACAGTGACCTGTGTGATTTGCATGTCACTCCCACTTTGGGGAATAAGAAATACTTTGTGACATTTATTGATGATGCTTCTAGGTTTTGTTATGTCTATCTGTTACATACTAAGGATGAAGCATTAGATAAATTCAAAGTGTTTAAAAATGAAGTTGAGTTACAACTTGGATCTTTGATCAAAAGATTAAGGACTGATAGGGGAGGTGAGTACATGGATACTCTGTATTTTCAGTCTGTTGGTATAATCCATGAAACGACTGGCCCTTATAATCCTCGACAAATGGTATTTCGAAAGGAAAAAGAGGTGCTAAAGGAGATGGTTAATTCCATGTTGTCTTATTCAGGACTGAGTCAAGGGTTCTAGGGTGAAGCTATGTTAACAGCTTGCTATTTATTAAATAAGGTTCCCAACAAAAGGAACAAGGTTACCCTTTATGAACTCTGTACTAAAAGGAAACCCAACCTGAACTATCTTAGGGTTTGGGGTTGTAAGGCTGTTGTAAGACTCCCTGATCCAAAGCTGAAAACTTTGGGTGAAAGAGGCATTGATTGCATCTTTGTAGGATATGCTGAGCATTCCAAGGCTTTTTGGTTCTATGTTATTGAACCTAATGAATATGTTTCAATTAACACCATAATTGAATCAAGGGATGCAAACTTTGATGAGAATATATTTTCATCAGTCCCTAGACCAAGTATGAGGATTCCTAATGGAACTCATAACACTGGTGTATCAGAGGTCCCTGATGAAGTGCCATCAGAGGTCCCTGATGAGGTTGTGGTTCAACAATCTGAGCCTATGCTTAGAAAAAGCAAAAGGGTCAGGACTCCAAAGTCGTTTGGACCTGAGTTTCAACTATACTTAGTTGAAGGAACAACAAATGAGGTCTCTGACCAATACTCCTATTGCTTCATTGTTGAGGATGATCCCAAGACATTTGAAGAAGCAATGAAGTCCCAGGATATTGCTTTCTGGAAAGAAGCAATCAATAATGAGATGGATTCCATTATGGGTAACAACACTTGGGTGTTGGTTGATCTACCACCTGGTTGCAAATGGATTTTCAAAAAGAAAATGAAGGTAGATGGAACTATTGAAAAGTTCAAGGCTAGACTAGTCATTCAGGGCTTTAAACAAAAGTCGAGAATAGACTATTTTGATACTTATGCCCATGTGGCTCGACAGATTACCATAAGGCTAGCGATTGCTTTGGCATCAATTCACAATCTTATTATTCATCGATGGATGTGAAGACAGCCTTTCTTGAATGGTGAACTAGATGAGGAGGTTTATATGAACCAACCTCGGGCTTCATCTTGCCGGCAATGAAAAAAGGTGTGTAAACCGATTAAGTCTCTTTATGGACTTAAGCAGGCACCTAAGCAATGGCATAAAAAATTTGATGAAGTGATTTTGTCTAGTGGTTATGTTCTTAACCAGCCGATCGACAAATGTGTATATAGCAAATTTGATGAATCCGGTAAAGGAGTCATCATTTGTCTATATGTTGATGACATGTTGATCTTTGGCACTGACCAAAATCAGGTTGACATGACAAAGGAATTTTTGTCATCAAGGTTCTCCAGGAAGGACATGGGGGAGGCTGATGTTATCCTTGGTATAAGGATTAAACATGAAAGTAAAAGAATTTCTATCTCTCAGTCTCATTATATTGAGAAGGTGTTGAGGAAATTCAATTACTTTGATTGTACTCCAGTGAGTACACCTATGGATACATATGAGAAGCTAATGCCTAATAATAGCAAGGTTGTATCTCAACTTGAGTATTCTAGGGTAATTGGCTGCCTGATGTATACTATGACTTGTACAAGACCTGATATTGCATTTGCAGTGGGTAAACTGAGCAGGTATACTAGTAATCCTAGTGCTCATCACTGGCAAGCAGTTCAGAGGGTAATAAAGTATCTGAAGAGAAATATGGATTATAGTATCTCATATACTGGTTATCCTTCAGTATTAGAAGGTTACACTGATGGAAGTTGGATCAGTAACACTGAAGACAATTCGTCTACCAGTGGTCGGGTATTCCTACTTGGTGGAGGTGCAATTTCTTGGGCATCCAAGAAGCAAACTTGCATCACTAGTTCAACAATGGAATCGAATTGTGGCTTTAGCAGTCTGCTGGTAAAGAAGTTGAATGGTTGAAAAACTTGCTTCTTGAGATTCCATTGTGGCCTAAACCTATAGCACCTATTTCTATCCGTTGTGATAGTGTAGCTACATTGGCTAAGGATTATAGCCAGATGTACAATGGTAAGTCTAGACACCTAGGTGTTAGACATAGCATGATTCGTGAGCTTATCATGAATGGGGTGGTTTCTATAGAGTTTGTTAGATCTCAACAAAATTTAGCTGATTACTTGACGAAGGGAATAGCTTGAGACTTGGTTATAAAGTCTGCTAAAAGGATGGGTTTAAGTCCAACCTAGTCACTGAATGCTAGGACACCCAACTCCCTCCTAAGGAAAATTGGGAGCTGAGTTCAATGTGGAAAGCTGAACATTCAGTGTACTGGAGCACAAGTTTATTTTACATCCCAATGTTGTGCTCAGAACCTGCTGAAAAGGAGGATGAAGTCTTTACTTCTTAATGGTTAATTTCTTTGAAAAAGTGCTTAGCAGAAGCATGAATAAAAAGGAACCACCTATGTGAATGTTGAAGTTTTGCCGCTTCAGGGAGCTTTGGACTATTGGCTCTTACAATATTTATGAACTTGGATACGGACACATGGCTTGTAAAGTGTCAAGAGCATTTAAGTGTTTGAAAACTTGTGTGTATTTTATCTTCAGGTATTCAAATGGGTTGAAGGGTTCAATTCTTAGAACACAATGATTCTCGAATATTTGAACGTGTAATGTACTAAGATGGAAATTCAATCCTCAGGATATTTTCGTTTATGCACATGTTTTGTTTGATGTTTGTTTTTCTTGGAAAGGAAGTGAACTAAATTTGGGGAGGATTGTTGGAAAATTTAGTGCACTTATGGGATTAGTTCACACCTGGTTTTGGGTTAGGAGGTACGGAGTGTACACCCATGAGGTCCCTGAACACCTTGACTCGACTCAATAGTGGTTATTACTGGTAGTGTATTGGTTACTACTGATAATGTAGTAACTGATGGTTCCTACTAGTAGTGTTATGGTTCCTGCTGCTAGTGTAATGGTTCCTGCTGATGGATCCTGCTGGTAGTGTATGGTTCCTGCTGCTAGTGTAATGGTTCCTACTGGTAGTGTTGCAGTAATTAACTTGTAACAGCTTTGACTCATTTAAGTGGCTGTTATGACTGCTTTATGACCACGTTTAATTGGTCATGTAACCACTATTCCTATGATAATGGAGGCTTATTATGGGTGATTAATTGGCCGTTAATCACACATAATGTCCATTGATTAGGAGTGACTATTCTCTACTATAAATAGAGAATGTCAGCATCAGCATAAAAAACACACTGAAAAAGTAGAATACCATGAGAAACAAACAGATAACATAAACACTTATAAACGCAAGGGTTATTGAATTGTGCATAATTCTATAACTACATTTGGTCTTATCCCAAGTAGATATTCGTGTAACCCCAGACATTAGGGTCGAATAGTTTACTTCCGAAAGTGATTACACGATTCCAAGTGATATCCGGTAACCACCTAGTGGTATTGCTACTGCCTTTGATTATCTTACCCTGTTCTGGGCGAATACCAACCAACAGAAGATAGCCTTAACTCATAACATGTTAATAATCTAATAAAAGTTTGAAAACACACTCTTTTTCCATAATTACTTATTCTAACTTCCTCGAACACAAAATCTAGTCACTCATTATGTTAGGCCAAAACAGGCCCAAAAGACAAGCCATCATTAGCCCTTAATTCATCAATGTAACTAGGGGTGTTCATGGGTTGAGTAATACCCGAATAAACTAAAACCGAAGTGAACCGAACTTGTAACCAAACCAAATTTGCCAAAACCAAACCAAACCGGATTAATTATTCTGTTTTCGGGTCGCTTACGATTTTAGCTATCTCGAAACCGAAAACCGAATTCAAATAAATGTATATATTTTTTATATATTTTTTTCTAAAATATTAAAACTCTTTCATACTATAAATATAACATTTATTAAGCTTTTTTTCATCTAAAAATCTATATAAATTAATAAATAAATAATTAAAAATATGCAATTTGGGTTATTCGGTTCGATTTTCGTTGGTTATAAGGGTTCGATTATCGGTTATTCGGTTCGGTTTAATCAATTTGAATTTGTTTCGGTTCGATTTTCAGTTATACCTATAAAAAAGTTAACTGAACAATCCAATAATCGAAGCGATGAACACCCCTAAGTGTAACTCCTAACCTCTTTAGCAATCGTCATTCTCATAACAACTACAAGACACATGTCATCAATCTCCACCGTTCCCTTTTCCACCTCACCATCGCCAGATGACAACAACGTCAAAACCGTCATCCCATCACAGCTACTGCTGACGTCACTCATACTCACACTCACACACCTCCTTTTAGCGTGCGTTTGGTACGGGTACATGGAAATGGGGTTATGGGTTTCATACCGATTAAAGATGTTTGTTTAGTGGACCCAGTAATGAAATGAGTATATAATAGTCATAGACTTATAACGTACCAATTTGGTGTCTATAAATCCATTACGTGGACCTCTCTCTTTTCTACTACAAAATTCAAATATCCATACACTTGTTCATACCATATTTTGTCAACCAAACATAAACAATCCTAATGACACACTTTTTCATATCCATTGTCATTCTACCCATACCAAATCCATCAAATCCAATACTTATTGTGATTCCTAACGACAAACCAAATTGCCCCTTATTCTTCAAACCCAAACCCTTATTATTATCATTAGACTGAGTCGACTCGCTCTCAGAAGACCGAGTCAGAGTCAGCTTACGTCGCCTGAGATTCGAGTTCTAGTGATTCTTAATGGCGTTGTCCGTACGACCAGGCAAGAGCTTGGAAATGATGGACCACTTGTTTCCGTGGATGAGGTGTGCACGGAGGATGACGTCATCTTCATGAGGAGTGAAAGGGTGGTGTTGGATGTTGGGGCTGAGCTGGTTACACCAACGGAGACGACATGACTTGCCGGATCTTCCGGGTATACTTGACCCGATCACAGACCATTTCCTTGCACCTTGTGTTTCCACTAACTGTATCAGCTTGGCGTCTTCTTCTGGGGTCCATGACCCTTTCTTCTTTAATAAGTTAACGTCGTCGTTTCATGATGATGACATCATCATTTTTTGTTTTGAAAAGATGGAAATGTGAAGATGTGAAATGGTTTGGTAAATAAGAAGAAGGAAGGTGGGAAGTTAGGTTAATCGTTTTTGTTATGTCATGGAATAGAGTGGTTGGTTGGAATCATAAACTGCTCGTGCAACCTGCTATTTTTATGATGAATTTATTTGTAACTAATTTCTAACAACGTCACATTGTTCGGTTACAACCTCTTTTTACTTAATTTAGGCAAGTATAACCGTTTAATTTATTTTACTTTCATTTTCTATTTTAATACTCAACTAGTAAGTAGTAGTAAATATTTGGGTAACGGATTAAAATCCTCTGAAGTTGATGGCAATATGATTGGTCATGTTGACCAATCACAATCAAGATAAATATTGCTTTAAAAAAACGCAACATGATCTAATATGTTTAAATCAAACTTGAGAGAATCTTCATTCTTTGGTAACTACTAATTTTATGATTAAACTCATTCTCATACAAAGTATAATTATATGTTTTCATTTTTTCAAAATAACTATAACCACACATTTGTGATGCATCGACTTCAATTAAATGCATCCTTAATCTTTTAAATAACCCATAATATATTTTTTAGCAAAAAATTAGATGCATATACATATATTAGATGCATTTCATCAAGTTAGACGAATCTTATACATTCTTCCTCTTGTGCAGGTCAAATTTGTTGTTAGTGCTAATTTGCATCGTTTTCACTTCAAAATCACTTTCAAAACTAATTGGGATGCATCTAAATGAATAGAAATACATCTAAATCAAGTCGATGCATTTCAAACGTGTGGTTATAGTTATTTTTCATTCTTCTCATTTTAAGTTTTCTTCTCACTAGATTCTTACCCGATTACTTCATATGTGTCTTCTCTTCTTCTTCAAGACCAAACTCTCGGTTGCATCAGCAATTGCATTGAATCACACTTTTCTTGTTTACAACATGAGATATCCCATCACCAATCCGACTAATGTTCCACATCCATATCCCAACGCCACCACTTTCCATCTAAATCCACTCTCTTCCTTGTCATCATCATCTTCAACTTGTGGGGAACATTTATGTTCACATTTGGGCAATGGAGACCCATAGAGACCTGAATTCCCTCCAAAGGAAGTGCCAAATGTGTTGAACTGTGGTCCTTCTGGAATGCGTCCCACGAGAGGGTTTTGCAAGAGATTAACACTTCAAGGGTGGTGATGTGTGCAAGACTTTGTGGGATATAAGTTCAGTTTTTGTCACATTTTATTTCCTGCACCAATTGTTCAATTAAATGTCTAACACGTCTTTTCGGGAAGGCGGCTCTTTAACTCAGATGTACGCTTGACTCCACCTCCAAATATGTGGTGAATTAACTTGGATTTTTCTAATATTCTTAATGACCATATACAACTTACGTTGTTTGATTGGCCAGAGCTATATAGAGTGCCATCAGGTCATCAAGTAAACTGTCAACTATTTTATTATATATCTCACAATGTAGCTTAACCACAAGTTCTAAGTGATCACTGACATTGCCTTGAATGGCAAGATGATCAGCAGCAGGTGGTGGGCAGATAAAACAAAATACGTTTAGTTTCCTCTAAAAATCATCAGAAACATCTGATTTGCTGCTTTACTAATATGCAGAACACAAGAACGCAATGGACGGTCAAAGTATATATATACTAAAACACATGTTATTAATAATTATGCTTTCATTTTCACATATTTATTTCTACTGCAACTTTAAATTGATAGAAATGAGAAGCATATATTTTACAAAAAGCAAAGCGATATAAATTATTGCAGTGGTCACTTGATTATACAGTTTACACCACTGTAACTGCAAATCATCAAAATAACAATAAAATTACTGAATTGCCATTAAGGTCAAGAGCATTATACGCGATCACAGAGTGACCGAAGTAAATTTATTGTTAAATACATACAACAGTAATTCAAAG
Source organism: Chrysanthemum makinoi (assembly GCA_910596185.1). Classification (NCBI taxonomy): domain Eukaryota; kingdom Viridiplantae; phylum Streptophyta; class Magnoliopsida; order Asterales; family Asteraceae; genus Chrysanthemum; species Chrysanthemum makinoi. The sequence goes on from OU343218.1 coordinate 252,849,562, forward strand.
AGACAACTCATAAACTTCATAATTCAGAAGCTTATATACGACAACTTAACTTAAATGGTCCTTGCCCCAAAATCCTATATCTGCATCACAAATTGTTTTACAGCAAGAAAAGTTATAGAGTAGGGCCTTTTGAAAAAATTGATTAAATAAGAAAACATATGAAATATCGTACCTTTCATTATCTAGCGTCATTTCCCAATATAAACATGTCTTCTCTTCTTCTTCTTCTTCTTCTTCTTCTTCAAGACCAAACTCTCTGTTGCATCAGCAATTTCATTGAACCACTTGACTTTTCTTGTTGACAACATGAGATATCCCATCACCAGTCCGACTAATGTTCCACATCCATATCCCAACGTCACCACTTTCCATGTAAATCCGCTCCCCTCCTCGTCATCATCATCTTCAACTTGTGGGGAACTTTGATGTTCACGTTTGGGCAATGGAGACCCATAGAGACCTGAATTCCCTCCGAAGGAAGTGTCAAATCCGCTGAACTGTGGCCCTTCTGGAATACGTCCCATGAGTTGGTTTTGCGAGAGATTTAACACTTCAAGGGTGGTGATGCGTGCAAGACTTTGGGGGATCTCTCCTGAGAGTTGGTTCCAAGATAGGTCTAACGATTCAATCTCTATGAGATTCCCCAGAGCATGTGGAATTGGACCCTTAAGGCAATTGTGGGATAAGTTGAGCACTATTAGTGAATTAAGACCACCGATAACGTCTGGGATCTCTCCTTCAAATGTGTTATCTGATAGATCAATAATTGTGTAGTCAACTGAAATTTGTGGAAATTCTTGATTCACCCCTTTCACCGCAACAACGATTGAGTAATACTTTCCATTACCCAAGTACAAATACTCTGGTGTTGTGCTGTTTTTAACAACATTCTTCATGGAATTGAAGCTTTGAAAATATTTTGCAGGGAGTTGACCTACAAAGCCATTATGAGATAAATCCAGAACTCGAAGACTTGGAAAGGGGGATTTAACAGTTGAAGAAGGTTGAATGTGTCCATGAAAGTTGTTTGATTTGAGGACAAGAACTTGCAGAAATGGAAGATCTCCCAACCAACTAGGGAATGAACCATTCAAATGGTTGTTTCCAAGATCAAACACACTCAGGTTTGAGCATTTAGACAAGGAACTCGGCACCTCTCCTCTTAATTGATTTCCCTTCAAAATAAGCCCATGCAATCTTCCACAATCCTCGTATACGTTTGGAATTGTTCCTTGAAAGCTATTATTCCCCATATCTATCATTCTAAGAGACGAGGTGATATTTCCAATGCATTGTGGAATCAATCCACCAAAGTGATTATTGGACATGTCCAAAAACACTAGATTCCTCATGTTGCAAATTGACGGAGGGAATGGTCCCTGAATCAAGTTGGACTGCAGATATAGTTTTTGTAGGTCATACCATTGAAATTGTGGCAAGCCTGTTATGAAGTTATGTGAGAGATTCAAATATACTAACCATTTGTTGCCTCCTATCTCCCCTGCCCAATGAGGAATTTGGCCATGGATTTCGTTGCTAGAGAGATCTAACAATTCGAGTTGTCGCATAGCTCGAAATGAATTCGGAAACACCTTTAGCTTTAAAGAGGCCAAATATAATTCTCTAAAACGAGGGTTGACATAATGATTGGCATTCTTTGTTGTAACAGAGAAACCGCTGTGTGAGAGCTCGAGAACTTCAAGGTTTGTGATGCTTGACAACAATGTATCCAACTCCCATTCATCAGTAAAATTATTGAATGAAAGTTCTAAGTGAGTGAGGTTGGTGAGTTGTAGAAATGGTTGCATATCAATATGGCCAGCTAACTGATTGTAACTGAGGGCTAACTCTTTTAATGATGGAAGAGCAAATGACTCAAATGGTACATTTCCACTGAACATGTTTCCATATAGATTGAGAGATTCTAAACGGGGGAAAGTAAACAGCCAAGATGGCAATGTTCCATTAAGTCTGTTAAATTGTAAACACAGAGAAGTAAGGTGTGTTGCATTAACTGAGATTTCCGAAGGGATATTGCCTGTGAAAGAGTTACCTTCCAACTCGAGTTTTTCCAAAAAATGAAGATTGAAAATGTAATGAGGTATTTTTCCTTGTAATCCTGTACTGTGGAGATCTAGTAATTTCAATGAAGAAGATATGTTAAGTCTATCAGGTAAAACTGAAGAGATATTAACAAATCCAAGTGAAAGTTCTTGCAAATTAGTAAAATTTTGAAACATATTGCTGAAAACATATGTTCTAAGCTTCAAATTAGGGGTATAAGAGAGATCAAAGTTATAAGAGAGATCAAGAGAGACCAATTTATGAAGGAGTGTGATATCCGGTGGGACTTGGCTTGAAAACCAACAAAAAGAGAGGTTGAGATGTGTGAGACTATTTGAAAACCTTCCAATTTCAGGCGGAATTTGGGAACCATCAAAATAATTGAAAGCAAGGTTGAGATTTTGGAGATGAGGAAGGTTGAAGAGGGAGCTGTTAGGATGAACGGTACCACTTAGCATTCCGCAACTAACGTCGAGACCGATAACATCACCGGTGGAGTCGTCACAAGTAACTCCATCCCAGTTACAACAATCTGTACTTGTGTTCCAGGTCATCATTATTGGATGATAATCTTCTGTTGCCCAAAGACTATCATGACATTGGTAATAAAGCTCATCGTTTGTGTAATCAATGGATGAAAGGTTATTTTTAAAGAGATGCAAAGCTTCACACTGTTTTTGAGAGCATTTATGATTATTATTGAAAGAAGAAGCAAAGGTCGTGATAAGAAAGAAAAGAAAAAAGATACTCAACAATTTTGAATCATTCATTGTGTTTTATATATTTTAATTTGAATTGCTATAAACATTCGTACTTACTACACACATATATATATACTAACACTAAAGGTTTCACAAGAATATGATCGAAATATGTTTGTGGTCTTAGTTTCATTTCTAAACGTATCACTTGGGTTGTAAAAGTCAATCAAAATTGATAGGCTGTAAACTTTAATTTCTTGTCGATCTTTGCACAATTCTAACTTTTGATAGCGATGAAAAAGAATCTTTCAATGAAAATATGTGGTTCACAGTAATCTTTAAACAATAAAGGAAAACGATTTTTGGATGATTCGTTAGACCGAAGACTAAATCTAACCAATAGAAGAGCTCAGTGAAGAAATGTCTAAGAAAGATTGATTTGGATGTAATTGTTTGTGGACCAACAACTTTGAAGTATACGAGGGTTTAAGAAGACTTCCAAGTAAACTCATCTTGGTCTACAAGTCCTTTGTCAATCCTGTCATCTGGTGGTCCTTCTGAACCAATAGTTTATTTTACATCCCGGCTAATGAGGTAATATCATAAGCGCGTCAATTGATTTGGGTTGTCATTTTAAGGGTAAAACTCTACAGTTGCGGTAACTATTGTCAGATTTACACTGTACAACTTTAACGTTGATAGATACTTCTGTCCAAAATTACAAAGAACACTCAACATAACAAACACAAAACTAAAACTCACGAAACAATAAGATACATTTTCATTCTTGATCTTTCTCCCCCCACCACTTGATTGTGCTTGAAGGTTGTTCAATGATCTCTATAAATCGGGTATGATTCTCATAGAACACGGACAGATTCATGTGTGTTGTGTGTGTGGGTGGGTGGGGGGGGGGAGATAAGAATCCATCGGTTTTGCATTCTTTCAACCTTCACTTGGTGAATATGATCTTCTTCATGTTCAATCAGAACATTATCATAATTTTTTTTGCCAGCAAAATAAATAAAAATAGATACCAAAACGTCAAAATGGTTGCTGTTCTGCACTTCTATTACACCTCCATTTAATCTCGGTTCAATACTTGATACTTCAGTCGTATTCTATATAGCATCCCAATTCTCATGTAATCTCTAAATGGGAATTTCCTTCTTGTGGTTTCTACTTGATTGCTTCAGTTTATCTTCTCTGTTCTCAAGTCTGTGCTTTACTTTTGAGTTTAAACAGGGCGAACTTGAAGTAAAGTAAGAAGAATCACTGAATAAACTTGTTGTAAGGGATTTAACGCTTGTTTTTATTAAGCTAAATCTTATGCCAATGCTATATAACTCAATATGGATATAGTCTCGTCCTATTGTAATTCTTTATGTGATTTGCTCCATAAGATCGAAGTCTTGCTAGCTACAGATGAGATAAAACTCATGCAGCGTTATGAACCAGTAGATACTAGCTAGAAGATATATTGATCTGTGACCATCTTATATCCCCTACAGTAACAATGATTTATGAACTATGTATTAGGTTTTGTCGGTAATTTATAAGGTCTAACTTATAAGTATTAAACCTCATCGTAATCTTGAGATTTTCAGTATATACCCATTTACAGTTGGACTTGTAATTATTACTATTAAGTCTGTGGGGTTTACATAGCTAATAATAATATCAAATGAAAAACCATTACAACCACTGAACTTGTGGTCATCCCTTCTGTCGCCTTTATCACAATGGCAATTCATGTAATTACCACCTTAATAACCACCACTGATGTCTCGATTATGACAACCTAATTCTTACAAGACCGAGCCTCATTGACTCTAATGTTACATTTGTCAAGACTCCGACTATTCATCCCCTTACCAACTCAAACAAAATTTAAGCCCTCATACAAATTTAATATTCCATCGATCCTGAGTGAGGAAATCTAATTCATTATGGATTCTCAGGAACTTAATGAGGTTTTGTATCTTTATTTGCCAAATGAATAGTGGAAGAGGTTTCAAAAGTGCACATTGATGAGGTTTCTTGACCCACATCGCTGGGTTAGCTAAAGTGGCAGAGGCTGAGAGGTGTATAAACACTACTAGAAAGTGGACTTTCAGCGACAGATTTTCCGAGGGATGCTTTTCCATCGCTAATTTACCGACCATATTCCGACGAAACAGCGACAACTGTACTTTTCTGAGTAACTTCCGACGGAATTCCAAGAGATTCGATTGTTGTAGGAAATCCGTCAGTAATTCAGATAACCTACCGTCGAATTTCTGACAGCTTTCCGACATTTATATTTATTCGTCACTAATCCGTTGGAAATGTTTTAATTTAGAATGATTTTTTATTTTTTGATATTTCCGTCGGAAATCCGTCGGAAATAAATAATATATTTCCGACGAATTTCCGACATAAATATTAAAATTTATTATGTACATATATATATGGTACGTTAAACTATGTCGACTCGTGTTTCAACTTAACCACATTATTCGGTGTAAATTCTTTTAATATTTGGGCTTTTATTGTGTGTGCCCTCAATTCATGTTTCAAGTTAGCCTCAACGCATTTCATAGTCTAAGAAACAAGCTTTTAAAAACCATTAAGTAAACGCCATTAATACAAATTTATTCATTCAAATCAGTTTAGGAGTACTAGTTATCATCTAATAATGTTAAATCCGTTTTTTATTTGCTAATTGTTACATTACTCGTATTTGGCTAGAACTATAAGAAAATCTAGAAGAATAGCGGTTTAATATATTTTTCTCTACAAACTCTTTAAAATTTGGTAATTTTTTCATTTATCGTAATACCGGTTTGACCCTGTGGTTCAACCAATAGAACTTGTAAGTTGTAACCCGGTGAACCATTGAGTCGACCAGGTCAACTAAAAACCCAAATTTCTGGCTCTATCATTACATGTTGATATAATTTTGTTTCGAATTGTAAATACACAAAAAGTTAATAAAACGAGTATTAAATGATACAAAATACTATCTAATATTAATACATTGAACAACAAAATTATCCAAGACTTTTTAAAACTAATTAAAATCTTCAAACATTTTCAAACTTAACTTTTATTATCAAACTTCTCTTATCAAACTTTAAGGGCCCGTTTGGTTTGTAGATGGGTTTAGGATTTAGATTTGGATTTGGATTTAAATTTGGTTTAGGATTTGGATTTGGATTTGATGTAGGAGAGAGAAAATATATTACTTTATAAATAATATATTTTTATAAGTTTAAAATATTAATTTAAACTTAGTATTAAATGCTAAAATAATAGAGATTGAGAGAGAAGTTTGAAGTGGGACCCAGGAATACTTCAAATCCAGGCACCTTTGCATACTTTTGAAATAGTTGCTGTCAATGGCTTTGAACCCCATATTTTAACCCAGCGTATTTAAACAAACAAAGTTTTATTCATTGGTTACCTAAACCAAAAGTGAACCCCACATACCAAACGCACCCTAAAACTTCTTTTACACTTTCAGTCTTCTCCCTCTAAAACTTCTTTTACACTTTCCGCCATCTGCCATCCGCCACCGCCGTCCGCCCCTTTTTAAACTCCGATTACTTTCATTAAGGTAAAGATATATCTATATAAAGTCAACACATTAGAAAAGATACTAGCAGGTAACAAAAAATGAATGTACTGTGAATGAAGGAAGTGTGATTGAGTTCAGTTTAAGGCAAGACAAGAACACTGGATTTATTTATTACAAAAGATACATTTACTTTTCAAACCATTAATTTTATACAGGAGTGATAACACTTGTTCCAGAAAGTTGGCTGTTACTAGTTGATGCAACATTTTTAATGAAGCCTTGACCAGTACATTTTAATAAACCTCCAAGACAAAAATTGTTTTTTTCCTGTAATTAGTTATTGGGAAAATAAGGGTAAAAGCCAAAAATACTCTATGTACTTCTCGTGAAAACTCATTGTGCTTTCTCAACTTTTTTTATTGTCATTATACTTAACGTTGTTTCCATTTTCGACTCATTATGCTTAATTACTTCTTTATGTATAATGACAATAAAAAAAGTTGAGAAAGCATAATGAGTTTTCACGAGAAGTACATAGAGTATAATGGACTGACACTTTATTGATTATAACTAAAGTTTGATCAGTTTATGTGTGATATTGCGAGTAATCCACATTTTGTCTTATACATGTTTTACAATGGCATCGTCATGTTCTGTTTTGGCTTCTAGGATTCCCAGCCCGATGGCGATACGACACCTTGTGCTTGTAGGTGAATTAATGCTTTTCAATGGATTCTCCTCGAGTATGTTTACTTAATCCTGTCGTTGCATACCTAGTAAGCAAAAGTACAAAGTTTGCCGGTCGAGCACGTTTTGGTTACAAGTCTGGGTTGAAACTGTGATTTTTAGTATGGGTCGATATGAGTAAGTCTGACCCGCTAGCAAAAGTTGCCTTTTTATCTGTTTTATTCTATCTGAACAAGAGAATTGAGGTTGTACGCAGCATGGGTCAACTTTTAACCCGTTCAACAAGTGCCTATACAACAGTAGACATAACCAATTAAAATGAAAATGGTTATGTATAATGACAATATTTGAAGTACATAGAGCATAATGAGTTTTTGGGGAAAGTACGTTAAGCATTTATAGCTTTTTTCCGGAAAATAATGAGTGATAGGTCTGCAAATTTGCAATAAAAGTGATAGGTCTGCAAAATTGCAATGAAAGTGATAGGTCTGTAAATAGTCGATATGTGCAGAGTGTTGTGTATACATAATTACAGATCACAGATATGGCCTGCAAATTTGCAATAAAAGTGATAGGTCTGCAATTTTCTTAGTTTTCATATTCAGATCAGTTTCAGGTGTAAATTTGTTGCAAATGATAGGTAAATAGTCTTATGAAATTAATGAGTGGCCATTCGTCATAAGCAAAGGACCTGGACCAGTTTGATTGATCAACATCATTTGAGCTATTATGCGCTTATTCTATATCATAGTTGAATACCACTAGATATTAATTGAGTGGATTGTTGTTATATGGCCAATGTGGATGCAGTTAACTTGCATAAGCAAAGGACCTGGACCAGTTTGATTGATCAACATGCGGGTCCATCTGGATCATAAGTCGGTCAAATCATGACTCAATTGGGTTGTGGATCAGATCTGTATGTGGGGTTGATGGGTCATATGTTGAAATTGTGACTCACTTGAGTCATGGGTATGATCAGATCATTAGCTGGGCTTAACGCAAATCTAATACATCTACGTGGCTGTCTTTTTGGTAGGACTGTGCTGTTTAAATTAACTCCGTGATTGTTTCTTCATTGCACAAACGTCACACTTTACACACCCTATCTCTTCTTTAATGGGACTTGGTACAATGTAGGTGCGAATTTTGGAAGAGACAATAAGAAAATTGCAAGCCGATAACGAACAAATGAGATCAAGAGAAATTGAGATGCAAGTGCAGTTACAACAACAGGTGGAACGATAAGTGAAGGAACATTTGCATCAACGGGAATTAGAGGCGAATGCTCGTGAAGAAGCTCGAGAGAGAGTGGCAACAAAAGATGAACGATATTAATTCGATGCTAAGGAATTTTAACAATCCAGGCCCCCCAAAGTAGTTGGATATTGTGACCTCATTATAAATATTTGGATTTTAATCTCTAATTTCTCAGTTATGTCTTTGAATGCTTTTGTTTGGATTTTGAAACTTTTCCGATGTAATTGATGGCATTTCGTGATATATATATATATATATATATATATATATATATATATATAGAAATCGGTTCATTTAAAAAGTTGATCTCGGTGGAAAAGTGAGAGAAGTGATCTCAACCATTAGATCACTTCCTCCTCCCATCCTTTTTTTCCTGCCAACTACAGGGGCCACTTTGTCACTTTCTTATTTTTTCAGGGGTCATTTTTATCAATACACTTCCAGATATTCCTTATCATATATAATGTTTATTTTTTTCTCATTTTTTTTCTAAGCTCTTTCTTCTTTCTCTCATCTTTCAGTTCCTGGCCTTTCACATCCATTGACTTTCACGATCGTTCCCCGTCGGTCACCACCATTCCCCACCATTCACCATCGTTTACCACCGTTCACCATCGTTCCCCACCATTTTCTACCCAAAATGTAATTAGATTCATCATTCAAGTTTGAAAGTAAGGTTTTTCTACTGTTACCGTCGATTAATATGATCATACTAATCTTCGTTTGCATAGATCTGAACTTTATTAGTCGTAATTTGAATCATTTTATTTGTTTTTTTTGTTATTGTTTATCTAAATATGTTATATTTTGGAGTTCACGTCTCAATCTGAAAAAAAGTTGAAGAAAAATAGATGCAAATCATGTTTAGGAAGGCAGCAGACAAGGTGTTTGATTAAATGTCTCAACAAAATTTTATAACTGTGATGCACTAAATTTACATTATGATGCATTAGCTATTTATTTTGATATCTAGTTTTGGTCTTAGTTTATAAAATGTCCGGCTTTTTTCACAACGGATATAGTTTACAATACATGGTTTCAGGAGTAGTTTTGGTGTTGAAATAGCATTTATAAATGTTAGGTTTCCGGTTAAGATTTGGATGATTGAAATGGTATCGAAAGTCGTTGCCACATTGGAGGTACGATACCTGTTATGGTTTTGTAGATATTTTTATAGACACTTACACATCCATTTACATCTGAGTTGATTGGAACATATACATATATTAGATGCACCTGGTGGAAACTCTGATTATAAAAAAGTAATGTATCATGTTTGGTGAGGTATCTAATCCCTGTAACGTTTAATATTATATGCAAAAGATAATGATGGTGAAGGTCCACATATTTAGCTAGTATACATGCATGTTTACAATAGTAATTGCTTTTCATGATAACTGATCTCTAAATTTGAAAAATTCAAACCTAGCTTTTTCAATTAGAATTAGTGCCAGCTTCTTAAGCGGTGTCCTATATTAACTTGAATTATTGTCAAATTTCAAGTGTAAAGTTGTTTGTCTAAGTATCAGAAGTCAAATCAAGACACATGATATGAAATAGCGTTCTTTGACAAATTTGACATTTTTTCAAAGAACTTATTTAAATCAGATATTGAATTAGTTGAAATAGGCTTCCTATTCACACTTGTTCCTGTGCAGGTTCTTGTTAATCAACTAAAAGGTGTTGCCCCAGCTATACATAATTCAATATCATAGTTTAGTGAGGAAGTGAATAGTATCTCCACCAATCTTCCTCAAGTGACAAATTACCATGTAAGATCTACCTCGCCATGCGTTGTACCTTATTTGATTTTTTTAATAATTAGAAAATATTTTAAATGCTCGTTCGAGTACTAAACTGCACATTTGATGTCTGAGTATCAAAAGTTAAATCAAGACACATCTGGTAGAGTTTCGTTTGATTTATATTTGAAATTCATTCACTTAACCAAACGGGTGCACTAAAGTGACTCAAACAGATGCACTAAATTTCATCAAACAGATGCAATAAAGTTGCGTCATATTTTATCATATTTTTTTGTGTGTAATTGTCATATTTTATGGATATTTATTACAAATGCATATAGTTTACTGATCTTCTACTTGTATGTTTGACAGTGTCTGGAGTGGATGCTAAAGCTAACAAGGAAGGAAGAAGACTTCAAAAGAAATATGTGTTGATATCTTTTTTGATATGGTAGTTGATATCTTTTAGTGCATATGTGTTGATATCTTTTACCTAATACAGAACAACATTGAATGTTCATACATAAAAGTTGTCTCACTTTTGAAACTAGTGCAAAGGCATTAGTTTTGAATAAGTGTAGCAGGATAAGTAGTTAATATCATTTACATCTTATGTTGTAAACTCCCGATAGTAAAGTAGATATAAAATTTGTATAGATCTTGTATATATTAGTATCATGTTCAGAAATATGAATTGACTTCAGCTTCAAGTTTTCATTATAATAAAGTTCTATATTCTATATTTGTGGCTTTAATATAAATTTGTTTCTTTATCACACTCATTGCTTTGGAATCTTGTTATCATTGGATGATGTAACATGTGGTATCTCCGTAGAGTCTTTCTTTAAAGGCTTGTCAACTTGAATCTTTGCTTGGTCATTAACCGTGTTTGTCTTATCATTCTTTGGAGCCACATTTTTGTCAATTTCCTGAACCTAAAAGTATTGCACTTGTTTTGATTTTATGATACAAACGGTTGCACTAAGTACATCAAACGGATGCACTAAAGTTAGCGAAACAGATGCACTAAAATGCCTAAAAACGATGCACTAAAGTAATATATGAGAATGAACACATCCATTAATGTAAATGATAAACAAATGCATATACTGAATGTAATCGAGATGAAGGGCTAAAGCTGTATATTAAAAAGAATATTTCTTGTGCGATTGGGACTAAAAAATATCAATCGACAAATATAGTTGAACAAAAAATAGCAATAAACATACAAATAACTAGTCATGTTATGAACGAATTAATCTTATTAAAAACTTAACTTGCCAATCATATACAAGAGATGAATTTTTCATTGATAAGTGATGCTACAATAAGAATACAACGTCTCCTAAGATATAGTAAGCTAAAAAAACTGGCAAATAATATTTTTACAAGCTAAGCAATGACTATCTTCAATTTCTTTCAAAATCAAACATTCAGAGAAGCCTCTCAAACCGTTTACCTTTCGATGCCTATAAAGTCGTCGTCTTGTAACAAATCATCAACGTTCAACCAAGAACAAATGTCATATTCTCGTCTCAAAAAATCATCTTCGTTACTAAATTCATCCATTCCAGGAAGTTGCATATGGGGACAGGTCAAATGTGTATTGCTAAATAGAACCTGAATTAGTTGAACAATCATTACGAGTTGAACAATCATTATATAATATTCCATACATATGCCTTATTTTTTTAATACATATGCCCTAAAATGTACTCAAATTAGTATATTGTCAAACACCGCTTAATAATTATCATGCAATATTCCATACAGATGCTTTATTTTTCTAATACAGATGCACTAAAAATGTATAGGAAATATTATATTGGAAAACACCCCCAATGTTTACTACATCGCTGAATAATCCTTATGCAATATTAAACAATTGTAATGTATAATGTTGATGCACTAATGTATAACACATATTCAATAAGATCTTAACCTTTGGCAGTCTTGATGTGAATCCACCAATGCCAATTGTTAAAGACTATAACGCCTGCAGTAGTTTTTTACTGATGAGCTGAGTTACTTATCAAGTCAAGCCACAAGGTCTCCCTTTTCATACCATTTTAGTCTTTGGTTTTCCATTCTTGAACCAAGAAAGCTGCGACAAAGAACTCTATTATGCTCTTATAATCCTACAGAATCATACCACAAATTAGTTACTTTTGACCAATCTATTAAATTACATAACAACCATTAAAAATGAGACTAGTATACCTTGAATACAAAAGCATAAGAAGGTTCTGATCTAAAAATTTTACTTTCTGAGGTAACTACAAAATGTGTATGAATAGATACCTGGTTGTGCATTTGATCAAAGTTAAATTAAACTAGAGTTTTATCCTGTACATTTAGTGTATAAACGCATGTTATTGTCACATTGTTATTGGGCTTATGATGACTCAACAGGATATATATTTCAAGCATTTAATAAACTTATTGACAAGAAAACATAATAAATATGAAGATAAGTATCTTGGGTTATACAACCCAATACGACCCGTTACCAAAAAGTACATATTTGAGCGGTTACAAAACCTCTGTGAACCACAATTTGCCAATCGCCACATGGCCTACATTTAGAGATGTTTATTAATGTTGATAGAGAATGATTTCTTATGCATGGTGGTACATTTCTTATGCAGGGAGGAGGTCAGATAGGTTAAAGTGGTTAAAGGTAGAAAGTCCACCCAAAAGTAATTTATAATGCATAATTACAACCTACTAAATCGCACTCATAGATGCCCTAATACCTACCTTTTTGATGCACTGATCATACTCATATATGCCTTAATATGTCCATTAGTGCACTACACAAAAAACGAATGCCCAAGTATTTCCAACGATGCACTAAACATAGAAATAGATGTATGACCAATGATGCACTAAACATACAAACGGATACACTTTATATAAACACTGGTGCCTTAATATGCCTGACAATGCACTAATCATACTGACTGATGCTCTAATATGTTCAATGATGCACTAAACATAAAAATGAATGCCCTACTATGACCAATGATGCACTAAACATACAAGCGAATACACTAAACACACACACACACACACACATACTGAAGTCCTAATTTATTTGACGGTGCACTAATCAGACTCACTGATGCTCTAATACGTACAACGATGCACTAAGCATACAAACATTTAACCTGATGCAACAACCACAAACATAGATGCACTAATACAATTTGATGCTCTAACTTGTTATTCTGATGATGCAAATATACACAAAGATACCCTAAGAGGCCACATCATTCAATATTAAACACATATGCTACAAATTAGTGCATTACAGTTATAAAATCTTATACAGACACTTTATCAAACACATGAAGTGCAACTTTAATAAACACATTTTTCATGCTTTTTTACATCAAATTTGTTCTAAATCCTGTAGAAAACATGATGATATGATGATAAACTTTCAACAAAACTTAAAAAATTATTACATCATAATTAAAAACTTACAGATTTTACACAATTAAAAACTTACATAATTAAAAAGTTATTCTAGTGGTTGGAATTGATAATTACACATAATTGAAGCATGTTTAAATCAACAATATGAACCAGAAATATTAAGTTAAACACATGAGCGAGAATATCAATTGGTTAATAAAACTAACTGGAATGAGAAGTGATTATATGATGTTTGTGGTGGAGGTATGGTGTTGATGTTGTTGTGGTGCGGTGGTGATTGGCGGAGGTGCGGTTGCTGTGTGGTGGTGGCGATGTAGATGGTCAGATGGAGATGGTGAGTGAGAGGAATCAGGATAGTGTGTGTTGGCCTGAGTGTGTGTGTTTGGATTTTGAGTGAGAGGAACCAACTACTCCGTATTTGTTTGCATTGTTTATAAATTTACCCTTAAGTTTGAGATGTTTGCAAAATCTACCCTGTAACTTTTTTTCTCACTTTTCTATCTAATTATACTTTTCTCTAGATCCGGACTCTATATATATATATATATATATATATTATGATTTCAATAGTTCTATGTTTAATTATAAATTATCATTTTAATTGACTGGTTTCATTTATTTAAGCTATTTAAATACGGGTTTATTTCATTAATTTTAATTTGCAATTTTCCGACTGATTTGTGAGAGACTTTTATCTTGACGACTTTCCGACGTAATATATTCCGACTGATTTCCAACGAAAACATCACCAACGAAATTCCGACAGAATATATTCCTCGCTGTTTCCGACAGAATTCCGGCAGAAACTAATTACCGACCATAGATTATGCGACGGAATGTTTTTGTCACAAATCTGTTGGAAACCACTTATACTGACGGATTCCCGACAGAAACAGCCGTCGCTAAAGCCCTGTCATGTAGTAGTGAAAATAAGATGTTGGGATAGGGTGTAAAGCATCTTTGCGCTTGGGGCAATGACGCAGCTAATGAGGTAATAACCGAGGCGTGTCAATTGCTGGTTGAAAACTATTTCCAAACCCCCTCCTTGGCCTTGGGTCTCCCTTGGCCATCGAGAATTTCTGGAAGGGCTCCCTTTTTAAGGGTAAAGCCCTACAATCTCTAGTTAAAGTTTTGTAAAGTCTACTCTCAGCTTGCCTCTGTAGTCATCCAATTGATTTTGCTTAAGCCATACGGGTTGTCGTATGTTGTTCTTTACCAAAAATAAATTGACTAGCTCTAATTTTAATCAAGTTTGGTTATGGTTTGATTAAGCAACAAAGAGAGTTTTAACTGAGTTTGGTTATGGTTTGATTAAGCAATGGTAGATTTATAGCAAGGTATTTTAGCTCCTCTTGTAAACCTTGGTTATCTTGGTCCTAGCACTGTTGTCTTAGATCTTAAGATATCAATTCGAGACCATAGTGAATCTATAACGAACATCAAGTCAACACCCATGACCCAACTAGCGCTTTAGTTCATGTTCATTGCGAATCTTTACCTTATGGTCTTAGCTAGGTCCTTACTATAAAGAAAAACTGATTTGCCTTGGTTCGTGTAAAAATAAATAAATTTGTTTCGGTCTAATGTATACCAGTCCCCCAATTTGCCCCTCAAATTCATGACCAACTCAAATGATTGAGTTCGGCTCATGATGTGACGTGATTAGATTCAAAAGATCGAGTCAGGCCCGTTCTATGATGTGATTTGAGACCAAAGCCAGATCTAGATGAAATTATGAGAGCACCAAACTACCAATATCATGTGCAAACCAAACTGGCTGCTTTAGTTAATGATGGTTCAGTCTTCATTATGCATTCATGTTCGATACAAACCCTTATATTGGTTATTACAGGTGAAATAAACGGTCAAGCAATAAACTTTTTGTAGCAGTATATGCGACATAAAATCTTTACTTGATGACAACAATTCTAACAATGCAACACTCTTATGCGAACTGTGATCAAGACGGCAATTCAAATTACTTCAACATTCCATAACAATAACTAGTTTCAAAAAATTGTAATAGGATGACAACTCCTATCTCATAAATATAACTAGAAGAAGACATTCTTAAGTCATAACATGTTAGAAACAAAATGCATATAACATTTCCTTAATCTGATTCTATAATATCCTCAAAGCTAGACTAAACAATGAAATCACTCTCTCAGTCACTCGCTCTGTTGGGCCACAGGGCGCAAAACAGCCCCGAAAGACAAGCCATCCTTAGCCCTCAACTCATCTATGTAACTCCTAACCTCTTTAGCAATCATCTTTCTCATGACATCCACAAGACACGTGTCGTCAATCTCCTTTTCCACCTCATCACCACCTCCTTTCTTCTTCTCCCCATCATCTCTAGGTGGCAACAACGTCAAAACCGTCATCCCGTCACAGCTGCTGACGTCACTCACACTCACACACCTCCTTTTATTCTTCAAACCCAAACCCTCATCATTATCATCAGACTGAGTCGACTCGCTCTCAGAAGACCGAGTCAGTCCACGTCGCCTGAGAGTCGAGTTCCAGTGGTTCTTAATCGCGTTGTCCGTACGACCAGGCAAAAGCTTGGAAATGACGGACCACTTGTTGCCGTGGATGAGGTGTGCACGGAGGATGACGTCATCTTCAAGAGGATTGAAGGGGCGGTGTTGGACGTTGGGGCTGAGCTGGTTACACCAACGGAGACGACATGACTTGCCGGATCTTCCAGGTATACTTGACCCGATCACCGTGTTTCCACTAACTGTATCAGCTTGGCGTCTTCTTCTGGGGTCCATGACCCTTTCTTCTTCAATAAGTTAACGTCGTCGTTTGATGATGATGATGTCATTGTTTTTTGTTTTGAAAATATGGAAATGAAATGTGAAGAAGATGTGACATGGTTTGGTTGTTAATAAGAAGGTGGGAAGTTAGGTTTAACCATTTTTGGGGTGGAATGGAAGGATGATAGGAGTGGTTGGTTATGCATGAGGAATCATAAACTGCTCGTGCAACTTTTATATATTTATGTGTAACTAATTTGTAATGACATCACTTGTTCAGTTACAACTTCTTTCTTTTTTCCCTTTTCTTTAATTTAGGCAATATAATCGTTTTATTTATTTTACTTCCCATTTTCTGTTTTAATTTACTCGACTAGGTAGTAAATACTTTATTTTCGTAAAAATGTTGTTTTTTTCACTGTAGCTACTAATTTCAAAACTGTTTAATAAAAAAGCTTTATATATTTATTTAATAAATATGTTGAAAATACTTTTACAGACATTTTATGTTTACTTATCATAATAAACCTTAGGACACCCAAGAAGCAAATCCTAGGACATCTAATGTCACTAAGAATATTTATATGCTTCTCCTAGTAGTTGTTTTTGTAATTTTTATGCTTGTATGTCTTGTGGTGTAATCACATTTTATATGTGATATCTTGTTTTCACTTATAAATGTGCATGTTTATCTTTTGATTTAGTGATATTGGTTGGATCAATTTTTGTTTGGCTATAATTTTTTTTGCTCCTTATTTTACACTTTGCAAATGTGTGGTTGCTACTTGTTAGATGTTGCATATTTGTCGTCTAACTCGTTTTTGTAGCAAGAACCGTTGTTCGATTCCTTGGTGCTCTCCAAACGAGGGGAGCACACATCAAGGGGGAGCCTTAGCGTCTTCTCGACAATCTTTTTTCTTCGACAAAAAGGGGGAGAAATGGGATATAAACTCAAAAACTTGCCAAAATTAATTTTCACAAAAAATGAGTTTATGTTTTTGTTATCATAAAAAAGGGGGAGATTGTTAATACAAATAATGTCTAAAAACGTTATTTCTATTTTTCGACATCTCTACGTTTTGATGATAACAAAATGTAAAAACACGTTACGTCAAAATAAACGTAAACAAGTTTTTAGTCGAAATATCCCGTTTCTACGCAAATCACTTTAGGTAAGAACAAACAAATTTACAACTTGACAAGTGATCAAAGAATTGCATTTGTGTTCAAAACCTTACATTTTAAAAGTGACAAAACATTTTTTCAAAAATATACATGACATATTATTTTTGAAAATGAAAGAAATGTTTTAATTGAAAAAATACATTTGAATAATCCAACAGCTATTTCCCCCCCAAAACAGCTCCAATCTTCCCAAATAAACCTTCACCACTAAAAACAAATGTGGAGCGTTTTGGTCCCCATGGTACCGTTAAACACCGACGGTACCACTAAATTTAGTTATACCGTCCCATGTTTAGTGGTACCGTCACTACTATAACGGCTATTTTTCTTTTGCCTATAAATAACTGATCATGTCACTGATTTTATCCATCCATTTTCACACAACTTTTTGAGTTCAAACCCTCAAACACATTTGCAATTCCTTGATCATTTAGATAGTTTTCTTTTGTTTAAGAGTGATCTCTCATCCAACCAAGTGATCACCTTTATTCCTCTACTTGTGCAAGAGAAGAACACAAAGTGTCAAGAAGATACAAGGTGTTATAGTTTAGTGTAGTGCACTCGTAACGCTTGTTACACACTTGTTGTATATAGGCGTACATCAAGTCTCTCATCTTTGTTTAGCTTGTGTGTGTGTGGATCATTGTGATCTTGTGGAGATCTTGGAGATCTGGTGTAGCTTGTATTGATAGTGTGTAGATCAAGTGAATCGAGGGTAGATCGTGTGGATAGTGTAGTGTGTGTGATTAGTGAGGATCAAGTGGATCATGTGAGATTGGTACTAGCTAGATTAGTACTCTACATTTAACTTAGTGTCGGAAATTGTGATAAGCGACGTTGTGTGGTTTTCTCCGCCTGAAGGGAGGTTGTTGACATAGTGCTTCAAACTCTCGAGTTTGATACTCAAGGAGTGGAGTAGGGCGAAGAAGAGCTTCGTTACCAAACCACTATAAATCATTTTGTCTTGGGTTTGATCTTTCCATCTCTTAACTCTTACGTTTGATTTACAATTAGTAGTCTTAGTTTTCTCATTTTTGCATACACATCAAGATGCACTTTCGTGATTTCTTAATGAATCGAATCGTAGTTTTTCACAAAGTAAATTTTATAACAAAGTTAAAATCGGTAAAACTATTCAACCCCCTTTTAGTTTTCTACAAATTTAATTCATTAAAAAATAATAATTGTTTAACATCCCTTATCCAAATACTAAACACATATTTACGTGAAACTATTAGCTAAACAAAGTCCTATGCTCTCAGCATGTTGAGTAAGCTTTCCCTTAGGTAAAGCCTTCGTAAAAGGAGCAGCTAAATTGTTATCTGTGTGAACTTTGAGTAGATTGATTTCACCAATTTCTATTTGTTCTCGAATATAGTGATATCATCTAAGATAGTGTCTGGCGCCTTGCATAACTACAAGTTCATTGGTGATGATGATTGCTCCAGAATTGTCGCAATACGTCTCCATAGGTTGTTCGCTTGTGGAAACAACGTCCAACCCAGAAAAAATTTCCTAATCCAGGCAGCTTCTGAAGCTACTCAGCTTCTGTTGCAGACATTACAATAGTGGTCTGCTTGGCACTCTTCGAGTCTACTGTGACTCCGTTAATAACGAAGACATTTCATGTCTCAGACATTATATCGTCTTTATCGGTTTGATATCCAGCGTCGCAATAACCTTTTACTTTGAGCTCCGCTTCAGGATTTCCACCATAAACAAGGAACACAACTCTAGTAGATCTAAGATACTTGAGAATATTTTTCACAACAGTCTAGTGACTTTCACCTGGATTATGTTGAAACCGGCTTGTAAGGTTTTGGGCAAACGTCACATCAGGTCTAGTGCATCTTACCGCATACATAATCAATCCTACAGCCGAAGCATAAGGAACATTACGCATACGCTCCACCTTAGTAGGTGTAGAAGCATCTTGTGTACTACTTAAGTCGAGTCTTTCTTGCATTGGGATAAATCATTTCTTAGAAATTTCCATCCTAAATCTCTTTAGGATTTTATTAATGTAAGCACTTTAACTTAATCTAATCAACCGTCTTGATCTATCTCTGTAGATCTTGATTCCAAAAATATAAGTTGCCTCTCCAATATCTTTCATAGCAAAGCACTTTCCAAGGTAGGATTTTACTCCTTTCAACATTAGAATATGATTTCCTATGATCAGAATGTCATCAACATCTAAGATAAGGAAACCAACGTTACTCCCACTAGCTTTCTGGTATACCTTGCCATCCATGTGAGTCTGTTTATTGAAGAGCCACTTGCTACCAACGACTTTAACGTTAGGAGGAAGGTATTCTTCAACCCATACTTCATTATCATGCATGGATTGCATCTTCACATTCATCGCTGCGTTCATCATGCATGGATTGCATCTCAAGATCAGCCATGGCAGCCTTATAGTTAGCAGGTTCATCAGATCCCCTAAGCTATACTCCTAAACTTCTACCTTTAGACATAATCGTTCACAAGGGTGAATAGTCCTTTTAGACCTATGAACCGGAGTTACTTCAGGTGGAGGTGCGAGACTTTCTGGCTCCTCTTGAAGTAAGCTAGTATTTTCCGAAGGTGATGTATCTTCTTGAAAATCTTCAAGTTCTAAAATCCTCCCACTATGATATTCTTTTCAAAGAACTCAAAGATACCTCGCAACAACAATTTTCATTTCTGGTTGAAAGTAAAAGTAGTAACCCATAGTTTCCTTTGGGTATCCTACAAAGATACACTTAACATATCTCTTTTAGAGTTTGTCAGGCTTGTCTCGTTTCACAAATGACTCACATCCCCACACCTTTAAGTAAGACAAATTTGGGACTATCCCATAACATAGTTCATATGGAATCTTATCAACCTTCTTGTTTGGAACCATATTTAAAATGTGAACAACTGTTTCAAGAGCATAATCCTAAAAGGATAAAGGTATAGTTGTAAGATTAAACATAGATTTAACCATGTCTAACAGGGTACGATTCCTCCTCCCAGACACACCATTGTCTTGTGGTGTATATGGAGGAGTGAGCTGTTGGACAATTCCATACTTCTTAAGATAATATTTAAACTCTTGGATTGTGTTGTCACCACCTCTATCTGATCGAAGAGCTTTAATAGTCTTCTGGCTGTAATTCTAATTCATTCTTAAAAACCTTAAATGTTTCAAAAACCTCATATATGTTTATGTTTAAGTAAATAAACATAATCATAACGGCTGAAATCACTAGCACCTTTTCTTGACACATATCTAAGTGAACCACATACATCGGTATGGATTAATCCAAGTATATCAGAAGCCCTCTTTGTTTGATGGCTTCTTCTCAGATACACAAGATTCTCATTTATCAAATGATTCATTACTGATAGATTGCAAAAGCCCATCATGTTGCAGCTTTTCAATGCGTTTGTTGCCTATATAGGCAAGGTGACAATGCCAAAGATAGGTAGAATCCAAGTTCTTGGATCTCTTATTACTAGTTTGTGTGGTGTTTGAAGATGAGTTGTCATTAGTCATGGTGTTTGAAGGTTTTGGCAGGTAAAACAGTTACAAGATTGATTGAAAAGTTCTTGGCGGGAAAAATGATTATTTTAAAATTTGAGTGAAAAATTGTTTGGAATTGATGGAATGATGTGTGTTTTGATGATTTGTGATTAGAATAGTGATCAGAGTAGTGGTTTATGGTGGTTCTATAGTGGTTTGTTGTGATGGTCAAAGTTTGTTATGAAGGTCAAAGTTTGTTACAGTTGCCTGAATCAGTGATTGATGGCCGGAATTTGTTGGTTGTGATCAGTTTGCTCAGACACAATATTGTAAAATGAATGGAGAAACAAACTTGTAGTTTTCTCATTCGAATCAAAGAATGAATACAGAGTTGTATATATACATCAAGTCATCAACATACTAGCTAGCTAAAATATCTATCAGCTAACTAAATTATCTTTTAACTAACTTTTAACCAGTCTTGTGTTGTTGCTTTCTATGTACACTTTGGATTGAGCAGGAGTGTTTGGAAGTAGTTTTTGCAGTCTTAACTTGGTGTTTGGATGTGTCTTCAATAGAAACACCTCTAGCTTGCAAGAGGCCAATCTCAAGTATCTAAAACCAGGGTTTACATGATAATGATTGGCATTCTTTGTGGCAACAGAAAACCCACTATAAGAGAGATCGAGAGATTCAAGGTTTGTGAGGCTTGATAACAATGTTTCCAAAAATGTAATTTTTAATTTATAAGGTGTTAGTGCTTGTCATTTTAGTTCAAAACATGCCGGAGGAACTGGGATGATAGTGCTGGATGTAACTTTCTCTATAAATTCCATTCTCAGTTCAGTAACTATAAATTCAGCATTGGTTAACAAACTTGATCACAACCTTCAAAGAAGTTTAAGAACGTAATCAAATAAGGATGAAATCCCATGCTGAGCCATATGTGTAACGTACAAGTAGTTGCAATTTCAACCCACTTATGTGAACATCCGTGGAGTAACCTGTGAGACTTGTGAGATGTGAGTGGGTTTTGACTTTTTACGCGGACTTTTTTCATTCAAAGTATCTCTAATAATGAGTTAATGACCATATACTACCTTCAGTATCTCATCGAATCATTTTTGAATTTTTAAAGTCTTGTTCAGAAAGCTCACTTTCTGAAATCACACACACTTTCAGCAATTGCATTAACAACATGTACCTGTTCGAATTGTGGAAAAGCCCGTTTACTGCGTTTTTCCACTACTTCTTACAGGGCGGACCTCTTTCAGGGCAGGGAGGGTCCCCCAAAATTTACGGCACCTAGTGTAAATATTATAGGTTTTAGGGGTAATTTAGTTGATGTTACAAACAAATCTTCGATTCGGCCCCCCCAAAATAAATGGTTAAGTTCCGCCACCAATACAAAGAAACTTAACAATTTCATTGCCACCAATACATGGTGTTAATTACTGCCATGAGGCATAAGCATTAAGCAGTTGGCCTCTCTACAACATTACAGGTATAACATGAGTGTGTGTACAAGGAGAATCACAACAACCAGATGACATTAGTGGAACTAACTTCTATCATCACAAATGTTAATTTTTTTTATAAAAGTTGTTAATTCTTTTCAACAATTGATTAATTAGAAAAGCATGTAAAAAGCACACGACGAGTTCTTATCTAACTAACCAATTATTCATGCTACAAGTTGTGTCTTAATACTTTGCTAAAGGTAAGTATCCTAGCCTCATTGATGTCAGACTCAAATATTGTCTACTACTGCTTCCAATCTAGGTAATACAAACGAAACAAAAAACAGATCAAGGAGTAGGCAGTTTTATCAGTTTAAACATAATATTTACCACAAAGAATGATCCTTGTCTAGCCAACTTATAGTTTTGGTGAAACGTATTCTTGCTGAAATATAAATTGGTGTATGACCATCAAAATAATAGAAACATGATGAATTATATTGAAGGTTCAGCCACAAATATACACAATTACCTAAGGGTAAAACATTAGAATTTTCAGGTCAAGTTTATACCAAATCAGTAATAAATAAAATCGGTTATTAGTTTTACTTTCCACACCTGTTTGTCACCTTTGGTTTTAGAAATAGGCATATAACAATATTCTGAAACTGAATTTAGTAATCCAAAAAAAAAGGAGAGAGAGGGATTGGTAAAAAGTAACGGTTCAACCCGTGACCCAAACTCATATTGACCCATTACCTGACCGTCCCGCCATTTTGAGACTGCTAATTTTATTTTCATTGCCTCAGCCATCTTGTGCCTCTTCTAAGGTTTAGGATACATTGTGTATATCCAGTTACAGATATATCTTCACAGCCTATGACAATGTTTTAAACAGTTTGCATCACAAACCTTGAAACTTGGATTTTTCTGATATTATTAATGACAATATACAACTTAGGTTGTTTGATAGGTCAGAAACTGTGTTTTATAGAGTACCATTAGGTCATCACCTAAACTGCAACTAATTTCTTAATTATCTCACAACTGCTGTAACAGAAAAGCAAAAAATGTCATCTTCCGTAAATCATAACAAAAGGCCAGTAAAATTAGATTGCAAAAAGATGTAACCATGTGTTATTTACTCGGACACACATATCGTTTGTCTTCATGGCTGGCAATAGAACACAATAACTTAAGTGAACTATAACAGCGGGGACTTGTTTATAAAGCCAAAGCTGTATGGAACTGTAGTATCCACAAGGCTACTTGCGTTATGAAATATCGGGCTTCAAGTGAAATCGCCTCCAACCAAACATATAGCAAGCTAGAGAGAGACTTTGCATGTGACAACTTTTTCTCAAACAATGCCTCAGAATATCCTCTTCCGACGATAATTGAAGACTCCACAGTCCACAGATGGTCTTTTTATCTGTCGATAAGTAATTGCAAAACATTAAATCCTACCAAATTATAGATATTGTGTGGATCCTGAAAAGACATACCAGTTCGTTATTGATTGAACGCAAGCAATCATTAATCTTTAACATTTAAAGGATGAAAAGTAGCAGTTTATGCAGAAATCCTGTGATTTGAAGAAAATATAGGGAAAACACATCTGCGAGACAACAGCAGGGTCAGTGGCATTGTCTTTAATGGCAAGATGCAGATAAAAGAAATACTCTTAGTTTCCTCTAAAACACATGTTATTAATAATTATGCTTTCATTTTCACATATTTATTTCTGCTGCAACGTACAATTGATAGAAATGAGAAGCATATAATCATCAAGACAAAAATAAAATTACTGAATTGCCATTAAGGTCAATAGCATTATACGCGATCACACAGTGACCAATGTAAATTTATTTTTAAATACATACAACAGTAATTCAAAGAGACAACACACAATCATCATAATTCAGAAGCTTATATACGGCAGGTTAACTTAAATGGTCCCAGCTCCACCCCAAACTCCTATATCTGCATCACAAATTGTTTTAGAGCAAGAAAAGTTATAGAGTAAGGCATTTGGCATAAATTGATTAAATAATAAAACATATGAAATATCGTACCTTTCATTATCTAACATCATTTCCCAATATAAACATGTCTTCTCTTCTTCTTCTTCTTCAAGACCAAACTCTCTGTTGCATCAGCAATTGCATTGAACCACTTGACTTTTCTTGTGGACAACATGAGATATCCCATCACCAATCCGACTAATGTTCCACATCCATATCCCAACGTCACCACTTCCCACGTAAATCCACTTTCCTCCTCTTGATCTTCGTGTGCTTCAAGTTGTGGTTTGTGTGTATACTCAGTGCACTTTTGGGGCAGCGGAAACCCACAAAGTCCCACATTCCCTTCAAATGAGTTCACATCAAATGTGTTGAACTGCGTTCTGTCTGGTATACGCCCAACAAGACGGTTATGCGAGAGACTTAAGACTTCGAGACACTTGATTCCTGCAAGACTTTCAGGGATCTCTCCTGTGAGTTGATTCCAAGAGAGGTCTAATGACTCAATCTCTGTGAGATTCCCTAGAGCATGTGGAATTTGACCCTTAAGGAAATTGTGTGATAAGTTGAGCACTATTAGTGAATTAAGACCACCAATAACGTCTGGGATCTCTCCTTCAAATGCGTTATCTGATAGATCAATAATTGTTTAGTCAACTGAAATTTATGGAAAATCTTGATTCACCCCTTTCACCGCAACAACAAATGAGTAATACTGTCCACCCATGAATATATATTCTGGTGTTGTAACAACATCCTTCATGGAATTGAAACTTTGAAAATATTTTGCAGGGAGGTGACCTACAAACCCATTATGATATAAGTCAAGAATTCAAAGACTTGGAAAGGGGGGTTCAATAGCATAAGAGAGATGAATACGTCCATGAAAGTTGTTTGATTTGAGGACAAGAGCCTGCAAATTTGGAAGATCTCCTAACCAACCAGGGAATGTACCATTCAAATGGTTGTTTCAGAAATCAACTACTTTTAAGGATTGACATTTGGACAAGGAAATCGGCACCTCTCCTCTTAATCGATTTCCATTCTAAATAAGCCCTTGTAAATTTCCACAATCCCCTTATACGTTTGGAATTGTTCCTTGAAAGCTATTATTCCCCGTATGTATCTCAAGAAATGAGGTGATATTTCCAAAGCATTGTGGAATCAATCCACCAAAGCGATTATTGGACATATCCAAAAACCGTAGCTTGCTCATGTTAGAGATTGATGGAGGGAATGGTCCCTGAATCAAGTTAGACTGTAGGTAAAGTTCATATAGTCCATGTAAAAAAGTATCAGCAACAACAGATTCACAACAATACTTTATTCAAACCAAAGCCTCAATAGTTGGCATAGATTAAGCCAACAATAATATCCAAAGTTTACAAGGTCAGGTTAATGTCAATGAGATAATAACCAGACAGTTACAAAGAACAAACAAGATCAGTACAATGATCAGAGAAAGAGAGAATGTAAGACAATGATCACACACAGTTATGTGATAACCCTATATTAGAGGGTGAATTATGTAGGGGAAAATGATACACAAAGACCCCCTCAACTCTTCAGAGATAAGCACCATCAGCAATAAACTTCTACACCCTTGAAACAACTTATGCTTTGCCCAAGAATGACCCCTGTAATTAAGTCTGCAATAAACAGAACTTGAGAGCCATTAGCAATTGATAGATTGATATGATTACCACAGATTATAATGATATTTTCTAACATTACCCCTTAATCTGTTGGGAAAACATATCAAACAATATCAATTTTTCACACAATAATTTATGCTGATAAACAGGAAGGTTTTTGGTAAGAATGTCTACAGTTTGGTTTGAAGAGCCAATCTTTTTGGCACTTATAACACCTTTTGCAATTTTTTCCCGATGAAGTGAACATCAATTTCAAAGTGTTTTGATCTTTCATGGAAAACAGATTGACAAAGAAGTTGTAGGGCGATTTGTTGTCACAAAAAGATTAACAGAAGATTGATATCAACTTTTAGATCTTTTAAGATTTTTGAATCCAAATAATTTCACAAAGGCAAGTAGACATTGATCTATATTCGCTCGTGGAAGATTTTGAAAGAGTGTTTTGTTTTTACTTTTCCATGAGATCAAACAATCATTAAAGAAAACACAATAACCTGTGACATATTTCCGGTTTTTGCATTTAGCCCACCGCATCACTATACCCTTCAAGATGATTGTCGAGTTATCAAATTATACCTTAGACCTTTTCCCGAGCTCCTTTCGATCTCAGTACATTGAGGGCACATTCTAAATGGGATTTCAAGGGAGAATGCATATATTGTGCCAGACAATGAACTGAATATGAGATGTCAGGTCTGGTATGGGTGAGATAAATAAGTTTCCCAAGTAACTTCTAATAACCCGTAATGTTTACAAGTAAGGGATCATCAGCAGTGGGAATGTATGGAAGAACAGAGTTGGGTTCCATAGGGGTGGACACATGTTTGCACCCAAGAAGCCCAAACTCTTTGAGGAGTTCAAGACAATATTTTCTTTGGGTGAGACATATGTCATTACCAGTTTTTAAAACCTCAATGCCAAGAAAATATTTTAAGTTTCCCAAGTCTTTGATATGAAATTTAGATTTTAGAAAATCTTTGAACTGATTTATCTCATCAATGCAGTTTCCAGTGAGGACAATGTCATCCACATAAACAAGCAGAGAAATAAACTTGTTATTCTCTGTTTTGGTAAACAAAGAATGATCATTGGCAAATTGAGCAAAGTTATTTTCTTTTAATACACTAACAAGTTTTTCATTCCATTTCCTGGGAGCTTGTTTAAGGCCATACAGAGACTTGACAAGTTTACAGACTTTATTTTTATTGTTCTCATTACAAAACCCCTTAGGAATGGTCATATAGACATCCTCATCAAGGTCTCCATACAGAAAAGCATTATTAACATCAAGTTGGAAAAGAGGCCATTTGTTTTTCACAGCTAAGGCAATAAGACATCTGACAGTAGACATTTTCACAACAGGAGAAAAGGTTTCATCATAGTCTATCCCTTCCCTTTGGTTATAACCTTTCGCAACTAATCTAGCCTTGTATCTATCAATTTCACCATTGGATTTATATTTGATTTTAAAGATCCATTTGTAACCAATGGGAGTTCTATTAGGTGGTAGATCAGTTATATCCCAAGCATGATTTTCATTTAAGGCTTGAATTTCAGAATTCATAGCATCAACCCACCATTATGCCAAGAATAGTTTCTTCATAAATGTAGGTTCAATACTTTTATTTAGACTAGAGGCAAAGCAAGTAATTATCTTTGTTAAGGTTAGAGTAATTAACAACCTTTTCAACACCATATTTAACTTTCCCTTCAACAATAAAGTCATTAAGATTACTGGGCAATTTAGAAACTCTGGTTAACCTTCTAGCAAGAATGGTGGCAAGCCTTCTTCTTGTTCGTAATTCTAATCGAATCGAAGATGTATTAGCAGGATGTGATTCATGTGATACAAAGGCCCTCGTGGTGTGTATTTTCATCTATGGAAGTTGCAACAGGTTCATCATCCCTAGTAGGATGACCCAACACTGTGCCATCATCATAAGATGTCACTCTCCCTTCATCATTGGGACTTGTTTGTGAGTCAAAAAAAATTTTGTGATTTAAATCTTTAGGCACATAAGCTTCAACAAAAGGTTTTGACAAAGTGTTTTTCATTTTGAAGGGAAACATAGTTTCATAAAATTTGACATCTCTGGAGTAAAAGATATTTTTTGTTTCTAAACTTAAAAGCTTATAACCTTTTTTTTCATTTGCATATCCAATAAAAACACTTTTTTCAGACCTACTACTAAATTTATCAGAGATGTTGAGAATGGTGGCATAGCATAAGCAGCCAAAGACTCTAAGGAGAGAGAGTGAAGGGTCATGCCCATACACAAGGGAGAAGGGGGACTTTCCGGACAACATCAAGAGGGTAACCCTGTTTATGACATATGCAGTAGTTAGAACACATTCAGGCCAAAGATATAGAGGTAATTACCCCTGAAACATAAGGGATCTAGCCATATTAAGGAGATGCCTATGTTTCCTTTCTGCAATACCATTTTGTTGTGATGTGTAAACACAAGAGGTTTGATGTAAAATTCCTTTGTCATGAAAGAAGTGTTGAAGTTTATTATTGACAAATTCTGTCCCATTATCACTTCTGAATATCTTAACATTGTGTTCAAATTGATTTGATAGCATATGAGTAAAGTTAACAATGTAAACATAAACATCATCCTTTCCCTTAAGCATATAAACCCAGACTGCCCTAGAATAGTCATCAACAATAGTTAAAAAATATTTGTAACCATCTCTGCTATTGACTTTGTATGGTCCCCATACATCTAGATGAACAAATTGACCAATTTTAGTTGATTTATGTTCACTTAGAGGGAATGGTTCCCTGGTTTGTTTAGCTTTATTGCAAGTATCACAAAGATGGTCAGATTTAGATGAACTATCAAGTTTAAGAGTAGGTTTAAGTATATGCAGGACTTGGTCAGAATGATGACCAAGTATTTGATGCCAGAGATTTCTAGAAACATGACTAACAGATATGCAGTTATTAGAAGTAATCTTACATGTAGAATCAATATCAAACATATATAACCGATTGCATTGTTTACCAATCCCCACAATCCTTTTTGATGTAAATCCTGTATATAGCAATTAGATTCATTAAACCCAACAAACATCTTATTATCTCTAGCAATCTTATGAAAAGACAGCAGACCGACATTGTACTCGGGAACAACCGAACATCAAAAGAGTTAGGTCATTATTGACTTTTAAATCACCATTTTTTGTAATTAAGGCCTGAGTACCATTGGGTTGACCAACAGTTAGACCAAGGTTTGAAATATCTACAACATTGATTAAAAAATTTGCAGATACAGTCATATGCTGATTTGCACCAGAGTCAACAATCCAACCAAGACTGATGTTTCCAGATAAAGTTTTTGTGTTGTTATTGAAAAATTTGTTGAAGTTTATATTAAACTTGACACTTCCATTAAAGAAAGTTCTTGAAAAATTTTTACATGCCATGCTGGCATTAGCAGAAGATACATTGTTGTCATTAAGAAGACTCATAAGTCTGGAGAGCTGTTCATTAGATAAAGAGACAGGAGAGTTGCTAGTTCTATTATCATGACATGATTAGCATCAGTGGAAACATTGTTACTAGTGACAGGTTTAGCATTAAAGTTCCTTTTAACATAACCAGCAGGGTAACCAACAAGATCATAACACCTATCAACAAGTGACCGTGTTTTTTGCGTTAGTACATTTGAGATTCATGTTTGGTCCTCTATTGTTTGAATCATGCCAAGATTAAAACCGGAACCTTTGTTGAAATTGTTATTGTTAAACCCTTTTTGTTATCAAAAATTTTCCACCATCAAAAGTTTTGCAAAGAAAAGCAAGAGCATTGGGTTTAGCGAGCTATTCCCGTGATGAAACATTTATGTGGGATTCTTCTCCAGAGACAACAGAGAAAGCATTTTTGACATTAGGCAAAGGGTCTCCGGTCGAATATTACTTCGTGGGGAACATAGGTGTCATCAAGACCCATAAGAAATTGCATTAATTTGATTAGCTGATTGTGTTTTTCAAAATTTTTTGCAGCCTCACAAGTGCAGGGAGGTAAGCTAATCATAGAATCAAACTGTTTCCACAAAGAATTAAGGTTTTTGTAATAATCAGCAAGAGAGGACCCACATTGACTAAGAGAGTTTATATTTTTATGCAAATTAGAGACAGCTGAACCATCAACCTTATCATAAGTATCTTTAAGATCATTCCACATTTCATAAGCAATTTTAGCATAGATAGCACCAAAGAAACAATTCAGACTAAGAGAGTTAAGAATCCAAGTGACCACAACAGAGTTACAGGTATCCCATTGATTGGCAAGAACAGGATTTGAGTCATCTCTTAAGCAAGTACCATCAACAAATCCTAACTTATTATGATTCCTTAAGGCAAAGGTCATGGCCATATTCCATATTTTATAATTTTCTATTCCAGTAAGTTTGATGGAAATAATAGGAGTACCATTAGTGTTATTAGGATGTAAATATAAAGCATCACCAAAAGATAAGCTTTTTTCAGTGGAAGAACCACCACCAGCAATATCATCACCAACAGCCATAATACAAACAATAACTAAAGTAGATAACACAGAAAAATAATAGCTAAAGTAGAGAAACAGAAAAGAGACAGTAAAAATAAGTAACTTGAAATTAAGAAACAACAAGTACCAAGCCTGTGGATTGGGGTAAACCAGAGCAGGTATTCATACCACTCAGAGGTGGCAGATCAAGATGTTAGTCTACCCGTTTGCACCCACAAAGACTTAAGTACTGTTGTTTGAAGATGAAAGTAGACTTACAGAGTAATATGTAGCGGAAAGAACAAATCACAATTACCCGAGATTCACTTAGTCTAGGGCTAATTATGAACAGGAGATAACTAGCGATTATGCCAATAGTAACAACCCCAAACCACAGTAAATTAGGGTTTTTGTAGAAAACCCTAATTTTTCCAATTAGCACCCAATTCAGTATGGTAATCGAGATTGACCACCTTTTTGGAACCCAGAATAGCTTTTGATTATTTCCAGAGAGATCAGGAAGAGATATCCCCAAGTTTCTATGAAGAAACCCTAGGATGATGAATCAACCGTGATTATGAGCCTGACGCTCTGATACCATGTAAAAAAGTATCAGCAACAACAGATTCACAACAATACTTTATTCAAACCAAAGCCTCAATAGTTGGCACAGATTGAGCCAACAATAATATCCAAAGTTTACAATGTCAGGTGTGTGATAACCCTAGATTAGAGGGTGGATTATGTAGGGGAAAATGATACACAAAGACCCCCTCAACTCTTCAGAGATAACCACCATCATCAATAAACTTCTACACCCTTCAAACAACTTATGCTTTGCCCAAGAATGACCCCTGTAATTAAGTTTGCAATAAACACAACTTGAGAGCCATTAGCAATTGATAGATTGATATGTTTACCACAGATTATAATGATATTTTCTAACAGTCCATACCATTGAAATTGTGGCAAGCCTGTTATGAAGTTATATGAGAGATTCAGACGATGCAACTCATTACCTCCTATCTCCCCTGCCCAATGAGGAATTTGGCCATGGACTTCATTGCTAGAGAGATCTTGTTAGGTCACCATGTTTGTAACACAAGTATCAATCTGAAGAAATGAGATAAAGAATGGATCGGATGAACACACACACTTATGCGTAAGAATAAAAGAAAGGTTTAAGCTTAGGATAAATGTAAATGTGAACAACCAACCTTCAAATGAAGGTTTACAAGGCTATTTATTGGAGAGGGAGCTAGGGCAACACTCCTAGTCCTTTCTTTTCCTTATTAGGCTTGGGCCAAGGCTTATGGGCCTTCTACATAAGCCTTAGCATAATAACAAACATAAAGGCCTAATTAAGCTAACTATTACATATTAATTACTAACACTCGTAATCTAGTTTAGGAGTGATTCCAACAATCTCCCCCTAAGTGTTGGTGATTAATTGATTTGAGTGATAACGTTGTAGGTGGTGATCTAATAGTAGCTTTGACGTCTTCTGACATTCTTCTTTCTTGTGAGAAGAAGTGCCTTGATTCGAACAATCTCCCCAGTGTAGGGATCTTGTTTCTTCTGAAGTTTTCAGCTTTGAGGTCTTTGATTTCTTTGTTCTTTGTGGTGAAAGTGATAGTATGTTGATGTTATCTGCATCAGGTTCGCTTCATTGCTTCAGCGTCTCCACGTCTTTCTCCAACATGCTCACACGCTCTTTAACATTGGATTTCAGTTTTGATGAAGTTCTTTTAGTCTTTAAACTTTGTAGATTCTTTGTTGATGAAGAATCATTATGACTTTGTGTTGCCTTTGAATATGAGAGAACTTCTTTGATGATGTAGTTGGTATGAGCATGTGGAGAATCTGCACGATCTCTTTCTCCCGTGAGCATCCATAAGAAGAAAACATAAAACGTGGGTTAGAAATGATCCAGCGCTTACAAGTTTGAACTTCGAGTGTGTTAACAGCATAGTGTGAAAACACGTCTCTAGTTCTCACAAAGGTCGCTCCTAACCGAGTCCCACAACCGAGATAACGCGATGTACCGAAGTACACCTACAGCTCAGTGAGTCGCTAAGGTACACCGAAGCATCACCCTACGACTGTAGACCGTTTGAGATACACTAAGCATAATCTACGGAGTTATCGGGAATTACCGGACCTGCCGTCGTCGCGTTTGATGTAGACCCTGGCAGGAGTTTCCATTCAATCACTGAGGATCATAGTTGTGAACCTCTCATAAATGTTCTTGACAGATTACTAAGATCTGTGAAGGACTCTTGATTGTATCACTTGCGTCCTTATTGTTGAACGACAAGTGATGAAATGTCAAGTGTACCTAAGAGATCTTTTGATGAATCTCGTGGCTCTAAACTCAATAGTGCGCTTTGGTTTTCCTGAGCGGAGACTAGGGAGAGGGTCTCCTTCTTCAATACCAGCAATCTCTAAGAGAAAGCTGATAGTTTACGTAGGGTTCCCTGTGAGAATGAAACAAGCTTCTTTTAGAAGAAACTTGAGTGGCTAAGAAGGTTTAGTGCATTCGTCACTGGGTCCATGACGACTTTTAATCTTCAATGCCAGCGTCATCTAGTGACAACCAGTAGCATATGAATTGAACCCGTTCTGCGCCTAAGTTGAATAATCTGGAGGGCTATTTCTTTTCACCCTTTTCTTTACATTTCTTTTTAATTCTTCAACTCCTTCTTTCTCCGATTCTCATTTTCTCCTTTTTATAATCATACCTAAGGACTTCTAAATTCTAACTATTTGTGGTGTCCTTGGGTAGATCCCTCCGGCTCTGGCGGATCATAGGACGGTTATTCCTAACCTTAGTCACCTTATAACTCCATGACTAACCTCCGTTGCCATAAAACCAATATTCATGAAAATATCTCAAAGTGTTTATGAATCAGAAACATTTTGAAACACTTCGAGAGTTTTATCTTTTGCAGAAATACTCCCCCTCCACACGTGCTTAAGTATTTTGACAGAAATCTGCATGGTGAGGGAAGAGCGCACACTTTGAATTGATCAACTCAAGATAGACAATTCCCCGCGAGACACGGTTACGTTGCATAGTTAAAGAGTTACATTGTCAGCTTTTAGGTGACAACTAGCTCTAATAACTACCTTGAAGGTGTAGACAATCCTCGGAAGGTTGTCAAACCCGTCAAAGTTCATGTCTACCAAGAGTTTCTCGAATGGTACATTTTATTCGGACAAGTCCTTTCATGAGACACGCTACATCACTAGCGAACTAGCTTGAAATTATTACCCATCCCGGACAAGTCTTTTCGAGTTACTAACCTTTAAGATCTCGTCAATTCATTGGTTAAGTCTTTTTAGCACGACGATTCATTAGCAATTCACATCATATTTCTTACCACATAATTTTTATCCCCCTCAAAAATGGCATATAAATGTTGTTTTTGATGAAATTTTGATATCGAATATGTCCATTTAGAGTTTTGTGGGAAGATTACCACGAAGAACAATTTGTGAACAAAGATTTTAGCAAATACTCCCCCTCAACAAGTGATATTAACTTTTGAGGTTTTGAAAATCATAAGGGGAAGTACTTGTTCTTTTGAGCAAAACTTTTAAAATGAAAGTTTTGATTAGTTTTACTCAAAAGTAAGAAGCTTTCGCTCCTTTTATAAGGATTGTGGCACTGAAGCATACCACAGGGTCCTTTCATTACAAGAACGGGTTGTACACTGTTATGTGTGCACAAGCCATTGTCATATAAATCACACATCTAAATAGTTAATGAAAGAAGCAGATCAATGGGTACCAGGAGTCTCAGGTATTCTGGCAATAACTCTAGGAATGCGTTCTGGACGTTGGTAGCCTGTGAGAGATATGCTTGGATGACCACCTACGAAACTCTCCAAAGTTCTGATCTGATCCCTTCTGAACAACCTTTCATCAATCCGCGTGATGATCTTCTTAACATCCCTTCTATCCCTCGAATTCCATCTCTTTGGTGACCCAATGCCGTCATGTATATCCTTTAACTGATAAGCTAAACTATCTCTGACTTTCTTCAATGTGTGATCCCCAAACTTGTGAAGCTCTTTGCACGCTATGAAGCAATTGTGGTGTAGTTCACTTATGTAGACTACCCCAAATGGTTTCTTTATGATGGTGTACTGAGCAAGTCGGTTTATGTCGAGAAGGTCGAGCTGAGGTTTTGTGAGGTTAACACGCTTTTGGTATGATTCCACGGCAAGTTGAATATCTTCTACACGTTCTTGGATCACGATGCTTCTGATGAAGTGATAACGCTACACGCGTCGTTCGGGATCAAAGGAACTTCCTTTTCGTCGAGCAAGTTTTTCAATACCCTAGGCAGTGAACCTAATCGTTGTAGTGTAGTAATTAGGGTAAGCCACGGGTATTAATATCGTTCTCTAGGGGAATAGGAATGCTAGTAAGAAGTTACTACGCTAAGGTTGGGGTTGAGGAAGATTATTTTTTATCTTTTTTTTAGGAAATTGAAAGGTACGAATCTCGGGGTTTGGATTTGGGGGGGGGGGGTTGGTATTTCTACCGATTACTCTACTTATCTAATTATCTAATCTAAGGTGTATATAGTCTATGTCTAATTATTGTGTGCTCGTATGATAGTTTAAAGATGTGTTTACTTTGGTTTTACTACTCCTTAATTATCTCCTATTGGTGGTTGAATTTTCACGTCCTTATTCTTAGTTGCGTCGTGTGTCTAATGTCGTAGGGTATGCGTATGTTCCCTAACTCTTTGAACTTACCAAAGGGTCTCGTCTACAAAACCCACTAGGGATAATAAACTCTTACTCTAAGGCACTCTTTGGATGGTTTAGCTTACAACTACTCAAGGAGCTATATTCTCAGGTTCACAAAGATTTAGTCAAGCATTAAGTACACAACGAATGATGTATCGCATTGCTAGATCATTAATCAACTAAGATAAGAGACAACCAATCAATATTCAATAATTAAGTTTCATATTCCCTAAGCAAACACACAAGTAAATTAGCCGACATGGAGAACATGCAAGCATACACACAAATAATCAAAGACATAATTGAATTAATGAAGTAAAACACTTATCTTGGTGTAAGATAGGGTTTGGAACCCTAAAATACTGCATAAGACAGCCTTGGTTCGGTTTAGGTTTTTACTCCAAAAGACTACACACTAATACTGAAAATTCGATTCTATACATAAGATTACACATGCGACGGCGTCACCTTATGTTTTGTGACGCCGTCGGGTCGCCGTCATTAGGGTTTCGTCTTGGCCACGTTAGACTTGCGACAGTGTCACCTTGTGCTTGTGACGCCGTCCTCTTCAGCCTGACGCCCTGGATTGCATCTAGGCCGTCTGAGTAGTGACGGCCTACTCTTTTATAACTTGACGTTGTCACTTGAAAATAGGATTTTTGGCTTCTTTCCCGTCACAAAATCCTCAGACGGCGTCGCAGAGAAGAAGTGACGCCGTCACCTTATGTTTTCAGCAGCTTTGAATGTCTCGATTCTGACTTTGGCCATTTTCTTCGTATATTCGCGCCTTTTTGTCCAAATAAGTGCCATTCCAGCATTTTGCCTTCAAGAGACCTAAAAAGTGAAAAGGAACGATATTGAGCAATAACGGATACAAAAGTGATCAAATAAGGGCTTAAACGACCCCTCAAAAAGGTACCTTTTAAAACCTTATCAAATATCCCTACACTTGGTATTTGCTTGTCTTCAAGCAAATGTGCTTTTAGCCAATTAATTTATAAGTTAGGGGTCATGAAGCATTGGTTTAAACAGTCCACAACACATATAAGCCCCGCAAAAGTCATAACAAGCACGGAAATCACATACTAGCACCTCACATGGGGTGTTTGGATACTCTCATCTCTCTCGGGTGTATATGAAATATAACAAGTTGGAAATGGAAGATAAACACTCATTAACTGGTCCTAGTACATAGATTACCATAGGCTTGAGAATAGATCAAACCTCTATCGCTTTGGCGTAAGCACATAGGAAAGACTATCAAAGAGGGCTTTAAAGGGTTGTAATGTTAGGCTTACGGTATGGAAACAAAGGGTTTGGTGGGATAGGCTATATAGTGGTGGCATGTCAAAAATCTCTATGTTAAATGCATACGAAGAATGGCGTTGCTAAGCCAAGACTCGACACTCTAAACTCTAGCTAACTGAAATAAACAAACATAAATTTAAAGGATAGATGTAGGATGGTGGCCCGTATGTTTTTTTTATTAATTTTTTATTTTTTTACTTTTTTTTCAATCATTCTATATTTTTCTTTTCTCTTTTTCTATTTTTTTTTCGATTTTTTTTTTGTTTTTTTGTTTTTTTTTTCATACACTTTTACTCTACCATCCTCTACGGTAACATCAAAATGATAGGGATTTATAGGCACATCCTACACTTGAGTTTTTATTACTCTAACACTAATTTGACCCGAATTGAAAAGATCAAAACACTTGGGGTACATTATTACGCAAACAAAGGGAATTTGAATTTAACGTTCCCTTCCCGTCATTTCATAAACTTTAACTTTTCCCATGAATTCCAATCGTCCCAAAACTGTATGCAAAGGATATGACTCGACTTAGCAACTCATGCAAGCAACCAGATAATTGAACTAAGGGTTTAGGGTGATAACAATAATGCACTAAAAGTGAGTGCATAAAGGGTAGGCTAAGGCGATTTGGGTGTATATTTGGGGTGGGGTGTAAACAATGCTCTTCATTGATATTCCGAAAACCAAACATCACGAGAACCGAAAAGGATAGGCTCGAGGGGTTAACTAGGGGTATCGTGTACTAAAGATGAGTACAACGCAAAGGGTGTGGGGGAATTACTCAACCAATGTGGAAAAAGTAATTATATTACGAGTATCAAACAAGGGTTATCCTAATGCCTCTTATCATTTAATTATTCCTAACTACACAAGTGCAGTCTTACTAGCGATCTCAGGATGCATCACAAAACAAGTTCTAGAATCTAATATACTACCGGTTCACACTCTAAGCTTTAAAGATGAATGCTTTAATTCCTACTAATCTAAGGGCGATCCTCACATTTTGGGTGGAATTTAGGTGGTAAAGGGTTTTTGTGCTAGTCATGCAACTTCCTATCCGTGAGACGCTTTTGTTAAAACTAATGGCCCACTCCTATATGTCATGAAAAATTAAAAATTTGGTGCCAAAATTACCCTAACCGATATTTTCTCATGGTTTATTACACAAATACACTTGGACAAAGCAAATATTCAAGAATAAGCATAGTTTCAAAGTTCCTGTTTTATTTTCCCTCCCTACACTTAAACTGAACATTGTCCCCAATGTTCCCCGAAAGTATCAAAGTTATGATAATGGAAGGTAATTAAAAACGAAAGAAACTAATACTCCCCTGATTAGCTCGGTAGGATCCGTGTAAAGTAGTGGTTAAATCCTTTCCAAGAAGAATGTGTGCGTGAAAAGCTCCTTCCAATCTTATGTAACTTCTTCTTGATAAATTAAACCTGCACACTTGAAGAAAACAAACGAAACCTTCGCATAAAATCGGCGGTAATAATATATATAAGACTCGATTTAAACTAGGATATAATGCTTGTGGAATGGATGTTTACAGAATTTCTGGAAAATTAAGACCTCGAAAATTCCAAAAATTTATAAGTAGCTCAGAAAACGAGAAAAAGTAATCGATGTTTTACTCCTTCTCGACGCCGTCAAAGTTGCGATCCCGACAAAAAACGGTTCTGCGATTTTGGAAAAATTCGGAAAATTTACATCTTTAGAATCGGAAAAATTTGCAAAACATCCATTATGACTCGATACAAGCATTTGACTCGAACAAACACACATATATATCTTTTAGTTAATTGTTATTCTCATGTTTACGTTTCTTTTGAAAACGTGTGTAATCCTCCCTACACTTATCCCTTTATGTAAAATACCTTTATATGCAATTAAGACGAGGTTAAAAACAAAATAAAGCATTTTTACAAATTTAAACATGAGATTAAATAATCAATAAAAGACATATGACACTAACAAGCAAACAATTAAGCATGGGTTGCCTCCCACGAAGCGATTTTCTTTATTTAAGAGTCTTGTAGCTAGACTCGTAGTCGTGCTCCTACGTGACTTCATTACCGCCACCTTCTTCCTCATGACGGTCTCTATCGGGGGATTCCATGTTGTAGAAGTGCCCTACGATGCACTTCTCTAAGAGTTCGTCTTCTCCCCATTCGGTCCTATATTTCGGTCCTAGGTTCAAACAATCCTTATAGAATCCAAAAATCTTAGCCGTAACATAATCTACTCCTTTTTCTTTATCCTCCTCATTCCTATAGTAGACCGATAGTTTATGTTCCTTTTCATCATTAGAGAGTGATGAAAACTTCTCAATCTTAAACGGCATTTGGTAAGCTATGTCATCGGTCTCATCCTTGAATCGCACTACTCCTAACGAAGGATCATAGGTCATCCCGGTTTTTTCTATGAAAGGTTTTCCTAGAATAACGTGGGACAAGCTATGGTCTATGGCCGTGCTAATATCATCCACAATTATGAAGTCCGTAGGAAACGTGAAACTACCTACATAAACGGGCAATCCCTTAACTCTACCAAGAAAATTGCAACTAACACTAGGATCATTGGGGTCTTGCCTAGTTGGAATCGGCTTCTTCACTACCCAATTGTAGTAGGTGCTAGTCATTATGTTGATCGGGGATTTGCGGTCAATGTATGCCTTTGCCATGAAAAGGTGTCCTATGCAACATGGTACGTTAAGATTCCAAGGGTTCCCAAACTTGATTCTAGGGATTTTCCTAACATACATGTGACGGAGGTCACGCACTAAGTGAGGGTGGCGAGATAGTTCTTCTTCCGTAGGAAACTTATTGAAATAGTCATTGTCTACTTCATCTACTTCCTCGGTTGTTTCATTATTCTCAAGTGTATGGTCCTTTTCGTCATTTGTTCCATTAGGTTTCACTAAGGCGATGGTATTGACGAATTAAACGTGCTTAGCTAGCTTACTTGGGTCCTTAATCTCTACACCGGAAGGCTCGGGAGTTGAGATAGCACTAACCTTCCTATCACTATTGGTTATGGCGTTCAAAAGGTTGTCTATCTTCCTATCCATTTCGGCTTGTTGTTGGTTAAAGCGGTCCGAGAGCTTAGCTATATGGGATTCTTGGGTTGCAACTAGGTTTTGCAACATCCCTTCGATGTTTTGTTGGTTAGGACCGTGGGATGGGGGCCATGAAAAATCATTGGAAGTGAATTCCTTGGTTTGTCCCCAATAGAAGTCGGGCTTGCCCTTCCATGCTTCTCTAGTTTCATTGAAATTCCTAGGTCCGGGTATTGTAAGGAATCTTCCTCCCGTTCCATTAGTACGCAAGGATGCATAGTCAACGGAAGCATGTTCGGGGGATCGGGTGCAAGTGCGCGTGTTATGAGGATCACAAAACGGCTCACACGAGGAAGAAACTTTGTTCACATGGCGTGAAGACTTATGGTTTTCGTAGGAACTCATTAGGAATTTAACTTGATCTTCAAGTTCGATCATCCTACGGTCAGAAGATTGTGAGTCAATGGGAGGCAAGGAGATTGCCTTAACGGTTTTGGGTGGCTCACGGGGGTCATTCCAACTTTCGTTGTCATAGAGAGCAAGGTCCTCTATTATACCCCATGATTCTTCCGCGGTGAGATCACTAAGTTTTCCACCGGCCGCTTGGTCAATGGATCGCTTGGTGAGGAAGTTGACATGATCATAAAAGATTTGGACTTTAAGCCAACGATCAATGCCGTGATGAGGGACTTTATGAAGTAAGTCCTTGAATCGAGTCCATGCTTCGTAGAGAGATTCACCTTGACGTTGTTGGAACATCAAGATGTCATTCCTAAGCTTAGTGGCTCTCCCCGGTGGGAAAAATTGAGCAAGGAAGCGAGAGGTAAGATCATCCCAACTTGAGATGGAACCGGCGGGAAGTCGCTCAAGCCAATTACTAGGTTAGTCCCGTAGAGAGAATTGGAAGAGACGCATGCGCGTGGTCTCCCGATTAGTAGCATCAAGGTCGATGGAATCGATAATTTTAAGGAAATCCTTAAGATGCTGATTTGGATCTTCGGAACGAAGTCCATGGAATGCACATCCGTTTTGCACCAACCGGATGGTGTCGGATCGCAGGGCCGTAGTTTGGGCTTGGTCGGGAAGCTCAATGGTGTTCCTAAAGCCTAGGTAGCTTGGTTCAGTATTCACCAAGAGTACGGGCTCTTGGCGGGTCAATTGGTGGTGGGTTGATGAATGGTGGGTGGTTATTACCTTCCATGATGAAAAGTGATGGGATTACGAACAAAGGTCACGAAGATGGGGGATAGACTAAGAGAAAGCTAAAAATGAGAAAAAATTTACTTGATAGGAATCAAGCAAAGAAACCTAAACGAGGTGGACTACTAATTAGCTATTGTATTCCCCGGCAGCGGCGCCAAAAACTTGTTAACGCTACACGCGTCGTTCGGGGTCAAAGGAACTTCCTTTTCGTCGAGCAAGTTTTTCAACACCCTAGGCAGTGAACCTAATCATTGTAGTGTAGTAATTAGGGTAAGCCACGGGTATTAATATCGTTCTCTAGGGGAATAGGAATGCTAGTAAGAAGTTACTACGCTAAGGTTGGGGTTGAGGAAGATTAGTTTTTATCTTTTTATGTTTTTTAGAAAATTGAAAGGTACGAATCTCGGGGTTTGGATTTGGGGGGGGGGGTTGGTATTTCTACCGATTACTCTACTTATCTAATTATCTAATCTAAGGTGTATGTAGTCTATGTCTAATTATTGTGTGCCCGTATGATAGTTTAAAGATGTGTTTACTTAGGTTTTACTACTCCTTAATTATCTCTTATTGGTGGTTGAATTTGCACGTCCTTATTCTTAGTTGCGTCGTGTGTCTAATGTCGTAGGGTATGCGTATGTTCCCTAACTCTTTGAACTTACCAAAGGGTCTCGTCTACGAAACCCACTAGGGATAATAAACTCTTACTCTAAGGCACTCTTTGGATGGTTTAGCTTACAACTACTCAAGGAGCTATATTCTAAGGTTCACAAAGATTTAATCAAGCATTAAGTACATAACGAATGACCTATCGCATTGCTAGATAATTAATCAACTAAGAAAAGAGAAAACCAATCAATATTCAATAATTAAGTTTCATATTCCCTAAGCAAACACACAAGTAAATTAGCCGGACATGGAGAACATGCAAGCATACACACAAATAATCAAAGACATAATTGAATTAATGAAGTAAAACACTTATCTTGGTGTAAGATAGGGTTTGGAACCCTAAAATACTGTACAAGACAGCCTTGGTTCGGTTTAGGTTTTTACTCCAAAAGACTACACACAAATACTGTAAAATTCGGATTCTATATATAAGATTACACATGCGACGGCGTCACCTTATGTTTTGTGACGCCGTCGGGTCGCCGTTATTAGGGTTTCGTCTTGGCCATGTTAGACTTGCGATGGCGTCACCTTGTGCTTGTGACGCCGTCCTCTTCACTTCGACGCCGTGCGGATTGCATCTAGGCAAATTCGAGTAGCGACGGCCTACTCTTTTATAACTTGACGTCGTCACTTGAAAATAGGAGTTTTGGCTTCTGTCCCGTCACAAAATCCTCAGACGGAGTCGCAGATAAGAAGTGACGCTGTCACCTTATGTTTTCAGCAGCTTTGAATGTCTCGATTCTGACTTTGGCCATTTTCTTCGTATATTCGCGCCTTTTTGTCCAAATAAGTGCCATTCCAGCATTTTGCCTTCAAGAGACCTAAAAAGTGAAAAGGAACGATATTAAGCAATAACGGATACAAAAGTGATCAAATAAGGGCTTAAACGACCCCTCAAAAAGGTACCTTTTAAAACCTTATCATGAAGATTAGCAATGACTTGATGTACTCGCATTGGATAGTTGTAGAGAATTGTCGCATTCATCCTTGTACCTTCGCAAGATACATATCTTCAATGTCGTTTAGTGACAATCTCGGAAAATTGGCTTCACAGAAGTCATATTCCTCTTCGTCTTGTCGTTTGACCACTATTTTCTTGAGGAATGTGTAGTCCCACTTCGACGACAAGGAAACATGCTGAATAGCAACGATCCGTTTATCACTAAACACTTCCTTTTTCTACTTATGAACCTGGCAGCTTTTGTAGTAGATTCTTAGTCGTTCTGGCCAATGATGAATCCCATAAAGTGCATCGAGGTCATACTTTTCCACATTGTCAGCAAACATGTGTGTGGCGTATTCCTCAATGGCTATGTTGTTGGAGTATATTGCTGCCGGGAAAGGGAGTGTGAGTGATGTAGCGTATTTCTTGGAGACATCGCTACCGTGTAGAAGAAACTCTAGGTCGTTTTTGAATAAATAGCGGAATGGAATCTTGGGCTGATCCGGTCGGCCAATTGTAGGTAGTGGTCTGGTCCTGTCTGTGTAATATGGAGCCTTGTCTTTTCTGGTGAAGTCAATGTTACCTTCAGGGTTGAGCCAGTCGATGTTGTTAGACATGGCCCGTGCTATGTTGTCGAGATGATATTCGACTTCAATTGCACTTTCTGAGCTGTCTTTAAGAAGTTGAAATGCATCGTTCTTTATTCGCTTCAACTCTGCTTTAGTCATTTTCTTCACTCTGAACTTTTCTTGTAATAGCTTCACATGCTCCATTGTGCGACCATCTGCCATTTCTTGACCTTCTGGTAACGGAGGGGTAGCATCAACAAGTTTAGAAAACCAGTCATATTCTTCGGTTGTGTCTTCATCTAGCCATGAGACAACAACGGTCTTCTTCTTCTTTTTCTTTGGCTTTGATGATGATTCTGGTTTCTTTGTTGTGGAATAAGGGGTGGGTTGTTGTTGGGGCTCAGGGATCTCTTCATCATCACCACCAGTGTATTCAAAATGATCACCGTTTTTCTCTGTTTGTGGTGGTAACTCAGAGTCCTGAGGTTTATCAGTAAGAGTAGAACGTGGAGGAGATCTTCTTTCGGTGGGGGTCCTTTGGTGTGGTGGAGGCATGGAGGATGATTCACCTATTTTATTTTTGCGTTTAGACTCTTTATCCTTATCTTGTTCATCATCGTCTCTAGGACGCTTAGCCGTTTCAGCTGCCGCTTTGCATGACACTTTAAGTTGGTATTCCAAAGAACGCGTCAAACAGTTTACCTTCGTAAGTAAACGCTTGCATTGTTTTGACATTTGAAGTACAACCTTGGAAACCAATTCGTCGGAGAAAACTCAGTAGGCTCATTGGGTTGATTGTAATCTGTTAAAGCGTTGATCTTATTGTTTGATTGGCCAACTGCATGAGGTTCGGATGGAGTTTTCTGGTGAACATCTCTTTTGTCACTCCAGGGACGACGTCGAGAAGAAACTTATGAGTATATTCTCTAGCCGTCTTTTCCATTTCCCCTTGGAAATCTCTCTTAAGAAGCTGTTGAATCTGTTCTCTTTCCTCCGCCAACTCTTTTATCACACCCTGAAGGAGATTGATTCTGTCGGCAAGTTGATTTAGCTTTTTGTTGACCACGTTTCGTTTACAAACCTGTCAGACAGCTTTCACAATCTTCGTCTTGACATGTGATGAATAAGTGTTGGTTGGTTTCTTGACGGATTTGGATGCGGATCTTGTGGTGGCTTTGGATGGTGGTGGAGATGAGTGAGAAGATGAGTCTGATGATGATGATTCATGAGGAGGCTCAGGGTCCTTTGGTGGCTCAGAAGTTTGTTCCTTCTAGCGTGCGGGACTATCTAGAAGATAATCATCATAATCAATATCGGCTTCTTTTTCAGCTTTAGCCTTTTCTTCAGCTGTACTCCTAGCCTCTTCATCTGCTTGAGCTTGAGCTACCTTTTATGCCTTTTCATTAGCTGCAGCATCAATATCTTCATCAGTAGTTTTCTCAGTTGTCTCCGTTTCCGATACCTCAAAGTCAAAGATGACAGTATCTTCAAGTTGCTTTTGTTCTGATTCGTGGGTGGTGGTACCAGTTCCCTTATCGGGTTGATTAACCGCATCGAAAACTGGTGTGACTAGTGCACCACCACTTGAACCCCCTGGGCCATGAGTTTGTTGTAGGTTGAATTCCTGAGCAACATGTTGAAGTCTGAGATTCGTGAATTTCTTTCTGTAATCTCTGTCTTCATCCAGTGGCTCTTCTTCTGAGCTCTCTTCTTCCTGCTCTTGCACTGGAGTTTTCCCTTTATGTGCTTTGGGACTAATAGGTTTTGCA
This sequence comes from Chrysanthemum makinoi, assembly GCA_910596185.1. Classification (NCBI taxonomy): domain Eukaryota; kingdom Viridiplantae; phylum Streptophyta; class Magnoliopsida; order Asterales; family Asteraceae; genus Chrysanthemum; species Chrysanthemum makinoi. The sequence goes on from OU343218.1 coordinate 252,894,388, forward strand.
ACTGTTTGTGTATAATCGGTTTGCAAATTCTAAGTAGATAATCTCTTCATCAGTTTTGGTGTCCTCGAAGTCCTCGTCCATCAATTTTGGTTCTAGTTTGGGATTAATGATAGCAACCTTTGAAGGAACTCTCCTTCTTTGGATACTTTAAGGCACTCTCACTGCTTGTAACACTTCCTGCACTGCCTCTCCTGGTCTTCCTAACAGGTGACCAGAAGATTTTTCATCTATGAACCCCACTTTGCCTGATGCAACTGCTTCCAGATATCGTGTGTACGATTGAAGTTCCTTTATAGCATCAGTAAAAAGGCAATCCGGTAACACCGCACCTTGTTTCTTTGTTGTTGAGTCCTTAAATCTAACAACGTTGAGTGTGGGATCAAGCAACACAGAGTGATGTTTGGGATCATCAAGTCTCAAGGGAATATCTGGATTATTCTCTAGAATCCTTTGGATCAACAGTTCGGTGTATCTGATGTAAGGGATCTTGGTGCCAGGTCTTTTAACGTAAGACATCATATCATCCTAAATCAGAGCTGCAAATTCTATGTGCTTCATGTTGACTATGCCCCAAAATATCTGTAGTTCCATGAGCTTAGGATGCTCAAAACCACTATCACGTCCAGAAACTGACTTGGCAACCATGATGTAGAGGGTTCTCCATGGCTGGAGAATGTTTTTAAGATCAACAGATGAGTGTTTTGTGATGATCCCTGCAGCTTCATCATAGCCGATGTCGACCATGAACTGGAGAGCGACCTCTTCTGTAGGAGTAGCAGAGTAATCAGCAGGCTGGATGGTAGGAAGAAGAAGAATAGCCCTTATATCTGCAGGTGTGATGGTGACTTGTTTATCGTTAAGTGTCACAGTTACAACATTTTGACCTTTGACCTTTTGTATGGTATGCCAGAATTGATGAACATAAATCACCGGCACTGTTGCAGAATTTGTGAGCATATTCTAGTAAGGATGAGTCTTCAGAATATCCACAACAACTTGACAAGAAGACTCAGAACACGTGAAGTTGTCAAAATCAACTCTGAGATTGTTCTTACCGATCTACATTGTGTAACCGTTGGGGAAGATGTCTTCAATTGAGAGAACATTTGGTGCTTCAATGTATTCCATTTGGACATCCATATCGTGATCTGAAAGATATTTAGCCAAAAGAACCAACATATCGAAAGACATTACGTTAGTCAAAAGTTGATTTTATTGTCTAATTATTGAATATGATATGTCAACCAATGTTACGAGTCCAATGTCACTTGTTTGTCCAATAGTCCAAAGTAGTCGAGATAAGTTTCGTGAATTTATTAACTTTGAGTTTTAAAGTCCAAGTTTTCACTTATTATCACAACATATTAACCATTTAAGCTTATTAATGACATTTTGGTTTCATGTCGTTATGATTTATTAGTTTACAAGTATGTACGCGTAACAATTCACAATTTTTGTTAAAGTTAGGCTTAGGCGTAGGATCTTGACATACGCGTAAGAAATGTTACGCGTAGGAAAAGAGAACCTTAGGCATAAATCTTACGCGTAATCGTATACGGGAGCTTACGCATAAGGCTTACTCGTAAGAGTGAACCTTATGCGTAAAGCTTACTTTTTACGCATTTCCTTCACAGGATACGCGTAGTCCCCTTTGTAGAACCTTACGCGTAAAGGTTACGAGTAAGATTTCTCTTACCCATAACATTCTACGTGTAAGGTGATCCTTATGCGTAGGAGCTCAGTTAACCTTGATTTTGAATATTTCATGCGTAATAACCTGAAACAAATGAATCATAACACTTTTATTAACACAACATTCAATCCCTTTCAGTCAAACATGAAGTCTCAATCATAACTGGTTATGCGTAGGACATGCTTACGCGTAAAACTTAAACCCTAGGGTTCAAAGATTACGAGTAAGGAATCTAGCCAAAGAAATAGCACCAAACGTTTTCTGTGATGACTTAGAGGCCTAATGAATTGATTTAAACAAGTTTTAACATCAAAACCCTAGAGAATCTAGAATACCCAATTCGTATGAACATAAACCCTAACTCTTAATTTCTCAAACTTTCTTGTTTCTGGGTATGATTTAAGCAAGGTTTTGGTTAATTAGCTATGTTTCAATCATCATATGACCAATCAATTACACAGAAACAATCCCAAATGAAAACGCCCAAATCTACGCTTAAACCCTAATTCTTGAATCACCATTAAAACGTTTTCTGGGTGGATTATGAAGTTGGAAATGTTTATAACACATGTTTTTAAGCATTTTCACACAATAATTTCATCATAAACACCCTTTGATGATTTTGTGTTCATACGCATATGCGTAGAACACAAAATCACTCATAACTTAAGATCAAGCCGTTGGATGTTAGTGAGATTAAAAACCAATGTTTATAAACACATTAAGATCATAAAAACACTTACAAATCAGGAGTTTAAAGCACAAGTTTGCCGAATGAATCTTATGCGTGGGATGGGTAGGTGAAAAATTAAATGTTTTGAATTTAATGTAAAAGTGAAGTTGGTGGAGTAATTTTGTTAAGAATTAGTTTAAACTAATGACAACTTCAATCCCTCCACCTTAACCATTTACATCCACAGCCGATAAGTTCCATTTTTGGTTACGTAACGCAAGATATTTGGAAAGAAACTTGATGACACTCCCCTTTGACTTAAGAGATAATCAAATTTTACAAATTTGAGTTCGGGGAGTGTCAATTAACCAGAAATGTGACCACCATTATCAAAGAAACATCTTGAATAAAGAAACATGCAAGTACAAGGTTTTATGAATCAGAAAAATATTTACTTTCTCCCCTCAACACTTGACCAAGAAAATACTAAATTTTGAAAGAGTAAAGTGTTGACGGAAGATTTGTACTTGCCATGTTGAAAGAAATTTGGATAGAAGAATATTTTTATATTTTATTAGATTTTATATTTTTGTATTTTGTTTTTGAAAATATTTACAAAAGAGGTTTTGGCGTTTGACTGGTTTTAAGATTTTTTTAAAAGTTTATCCAGTTCCTCTAGAGTCAAACACCTCATACCAATCCGGTGGATCAGCTCATTAAACCTAGCAGGAGCTAAGGCTTTGGTGAGAAGATCTGCCAATTGGTATTCAGTACCCACAAAATATAATTCAACAGTACCCTTTTCTACATGCTCCTTGATGAAATGATATCGAAGATCGATGTGCTTGGACTTGGAATGTTGAACAGAGTTGCACGATATCGCAATTGCACTTTTGTTGTCATAGTACATCGGAATTCTTTTGAATATGTAACCATAATCTTTGAGTTGTGTTCTCATCCAAATGACTTGAGCACAACATGCAGACATGGCCACATATTCGGCTTCAGTCGATGACAGTGACGTGCAATCTTGTTTCTTCGATTTCCATGACACCAGTTTATCACCAAGAAATTCTAGAGCGCCTGAAGTACTTTTCCGAGAGTCTAAGCAACCTGCGTGATCAGCGTCTGAAAAAGTTATTAGTTCAAAACCTGAATCTTTCGGATACCAGAGTCTCAAATTAATGGTTCCCTTGATGTATCGGAGGATTGTTTTAGCCTTAGAGAGGTGAGTTTCAGTTGGTCGCGACGGATAACGGGAGCAAAGATATACAACAAAGACAATATCAGGTCTACTGGCTGTTAGATACATGGGAGACCCAATAATACTTTGGTATTTGGTAGGGTCAACCAGTTTCCCATGCAAATTAGCATCCAATTTCTTGGTATGTGCCATAGGTGTGGCATAGGTATCACAGCTTGTCATTCCATGTTTGTTAATAATTTTAAGAGCATATTTGGACTGACTTAGGAAAATACCACGAGGTGATTGATGAACTTGTAGTCCTAGAAAGAATGTAAGTTCACCCATCATCGATATTTCAAAGTGTTTTTTCATTAGTTTTGAAAAAAGCGTTTGAATATTTTATGTGTGTTGACCCAAAAATGATGTCATCCACATAGATTTGAACGGTTAAGATGTGTTCCCCGTGATATTGTATGAAAAATGTTGGGTCAACCGAACCTTTAGTAAAATTATTGGCAATGAGAAAGGAAGATAACTTATCATACCACGCCCGGGGAGCTTGTTTGAGACCGTAGAAAGCCTTATTCAGCTTGTAGACATGGTTTGTGAACTCTAGATCAACAAATCCTTCTCGCTGACTAACATAGACCGTTTCTTTCAGTTTACCATTTAGAAAAGCCGTTTTGACGTCCATCTGAAAGACCGTGATGTTCATGTGAGCCGCAAAAGCCAGAAAGATCCGAACAGCCTCAAGTCTAGCAACCGGTGCGAATGATTCCTCGTAATCAATCCCTTATTCTTGTCTATTACCCTTAGCCACCAGACGTGACTTATTTCTGATTACGGTTCCATCAGCATCCAATTTGTTTTTCCAAATCCATTTGAGACCAATGACATAGACCCCTGTTGGTCTTTTAACCAATTCCCATACTTCAACACGTTTAAACTGATTGAGTTCTTCCTGCATGGATTCAATCCAGTTGTCTTTGGTCATTGTGTCTTTAATGTTTTTATGTTCAGATTGACTGACAGTGAGTGCATAAATGCAATGTTCACCGTCTGTGTGAAGACGTTGTCTAGTTACGACTGGATGGTTTGGGTTTCCAATTATGTTCACAAGAGGGTGGTCCTTAGTCTAACGATGTGTGGAGGGTTGATGTTGGTAAACATTGTGCAGATTAGGAGGATTCAAATGGCTTGTAGAGGATTCCGCAACATCAGATGTGGCATTTTCACTTGAGAAAGGATTGAAGAACGCATTTGGATCATAATCTGCAGGTGTGGGTACCTCATTGTTCAGAATATCATCAGCTGGTTCAGCGTCATTGGATGCGGTTTGTTTTACTGTTGTGGTTGAATCGATTGGAGGTGCTTCTTCAACAGTTGTTGTAACAGGTGTATCAGGTGTAGGAATAGTGTCAGATTGAGTAGCGGAAGCAACGGATACATCTGGAGCACGTTGATCAATGTCATCACTAAACAGAGGAGCAAATAGCTGTTCCATTTGTTGACGTGTAAGCTGTAGGCTTGGTTCAGCTGATGATGGGGTTTGGGGGAAGTTTAAACGGTTATGACCGGGTTCCAAGCTGTTATGCTCAGAAGGCATCTCTGTGAGTTCATCGAAATTGGCATGAATAGTTTCCATAATCTCCCTTGTCCGACGGTTCCAAATCCGGTATCCTTTAGAATTTTCACAGTAACCAACAAAGACTCCAATGTCAGCTTTAGCCTTGAGCTTTCCAAAGTTATCACGATCATTCATTGGATAGCAAAGGGATCCAAATACATGAAAGTGTTTGAGATTCGGTTTGTGGTTGTAGATAAGCTCGTAAGGTGTTTTGTTGTGGCGTTTGGTAATCATTGAACGATTCTGAGTGTAGCATGCAGTTGATACGGCTTCAGCCCACAAGTAATCTGGAAGTTTAGCATTAATTAACATTGTTCTTAATGCTTCCACTAACGTAGCGGTTCGTCTTTCAACAACTCCGTTTTGTTCTGGTGTTCGTGCAATTGATATTTGATGCTCAATTCCCACTTTCTCATAATATGCATGAAGTGTTTGATTCACAAATTCAGTTCCTTTGTCTGACTGTGTTTCGGAGCTGAACTTGAATTTTCGTGAGAAAGGTGATGATCATCTGTGGAGCTTGATCTTTACTTCGAAGAAAATAAACCCAAGTCCATCTTGAGTAGTCATCTACAATTACCAAGATGTAGCGTTTGCCATTAATCGTCTGCACGCGCATCGGGCCACACAAATCCATGTGAAGAAGATGAAGCACATGCTGAGAGCTGTGTTCCACCTTTGTGGAAAAATGAGCACTAGTGCTTTTTCCTTGTTCACAAGCTGAACATAGATGATCTTTAGAGTACCGAAACCTTGGAAGACCTTCAACAAGTTTGTATCGTGCAAGGTTGGTTATGGTTTGAAAGTTTAGATGTGAGAGACGACGGTGCCATAGCCAGGATTTTGTAGAGGTTGCCTTTGAAAGTAAGCAGATGAGAGATGAAGCAATCATGTCTTGCATAGAGATAGCGTAGAGACTAGATGTGTGTTGGCCAAACATAAGATCATTTCCTTGCAGATCATGAATGAAACAAGTTTTCTCCCTGAAAGCGACTTCCAAATCACCATCACAAAATTGACCGACTGAAAAGAAGCTTAAAAACAATGATCTACACGTAAAGTTCCAAACTTTTTGCCAAAAACTTAAACTTTAACACCAAATAACCTTTAAAGTACAAGAATCTTGAATTTTAAAGTGAAAAAATCAAGGCTTTTTGCGTATGAAATTTTTGACACCGAGAGTTACGCGTATACAAAAACCTTCAAAAACAAAATCGTTTCACCTAACTATTTGGCGATTGATACCACTGTTAGGTCACCATGTTTGTAACACAAGCATCAATATGAAGAAATGAGATAAAGAATGGATCGAATGAACACACACACTTATGCGTAAGAATAGAAGAAAGGTTTAAGCTTAGGATAAATATAATGTGATCAACCAACCTTCAAATGAAGGTTTACAAGGCTATTTATAGGAGAGGGAGCTAGGGCAACACTCCTAGTCCTTTCCTTTCCTTATTAGGCTTGGGCCAAGGCTTATGAGCCTTCTACATAAGCCTTAGTATAATAACAAACATAAAGGCCTAATTAATCTAACTATTACATATTAATTACTAACACTTGTAATCTAGTTTAGGAGTGATTCCAACAGATCTAAATCTTCAAGTTGTTTCATGGCTCGAAATGAATTTGGAAACACCTTTAGCTTGCAAGAGGCCAATTTTAAGAGCCAAAAACCAGGGTTCACATAATGATTGGCATTGTTTGTTGTAACAGAGAAACCACTGTAAAAGAGATCGAGAGATTCAAGGTTTGTGAGGCTTGATAACAATGTATCCAACTCCCATTCACCACTAAAATTATTAAATGAAAGGTCTACGTAAGTGAGGTTGGTGAGTTTTCGAAATGTTTGCACATGAATTTGGCCAGCTAAGTGATTGTAACTCAGGTCTAACTCTTTAACTGATGGAAGAGCAAATGACTCAAATGGTACATTTCCACCGAACATGTTATCATATAGATAGAGATATTCTAAAGAGGGGGAAGTAAACAGCCAAGATGGCAATGTCCCATTAAGTTTGTTACCCGATAAATCAAGAAAAGTAAGGTGTGTTAGGTTAAGTGAGATTTCCGAAGGGATATCTCCTGTGAATTGGTTAAATCTCAAATCAAGTGTTTCCAAAGAATGAAGGTTGAAAATGTAACGAGGTAATTTTCCTTGCAATCAGTGGAGTGAAGATTAAGTAATTTTAAGGAAGAAGAGATGTTAAGACTCATAGGTAAAACCGAATAGATATTATTAAATGAAAGGTCTACAAGTGAAAGTTCCTCCAAATTAGTAAAATTTTGAAACATATTGATGAAAACATCTGGTTCAAGCTTCAAATCATTAGCAGTGTAAGCGTATGAAGAAGAGAGATCAAGGGACACCAACTTATGAAGGACAAAGATATCCGTTGGGACTTGGCCAGATAACCAACAACCGGATAGGTTGAGATGAGTGATACTATTTGAAAACCTTCCAATTTCACGTGGAATTCGGGAACCAAGAAATTATTGAAAGCGAGATTGAGTGTTTGGAGGTGAGGAAGTTTGAAGAGGGAGCTATTAGGATGGATGAAACCTTTTAGCCTTCCGCAACTAACATCGAGACCGATAACGTCACCGGTGGAGTAGTCACAAGTAACTCCATTCCAATTACAACAATCTGTACTTGTGTTCCAGCTCATCATTATTGGATGATAATCAGAACCAAGCCAATCATGACAGGAGTAATCAAGGTCATCATTTGAGTAATTGATGGATGAAAGGTTTTGTTTAAAGAGAAGCAAAGCTTCACTCTGTTTTTTAGAGCATTTATGATAATTATTCAAAGAAGCCGAACAAGCAAAAGTTGGGAAAAAAAAGAAAAGGAAAAAGACACTGAACAGTTTTGAATAACCCATTGTGTTTTTTATTTTAATTGCTATATACATTCATACTTAATACACACACATACATATATATATATATATATATATATATATATATATATATATATATATATATATATATATATAAATATATATATATATACTAACACTAGTGTCACAAGAATATGATCGAAATATGTTTGTGATCTTAGTTTCATTTCTAAACGTATCACTTGGGTTGTACAAGTCAATCAAAATTGATAGGCACCAAACTTTAATTTCTTGTCGACTTATACACAATTCAAATATTTGATTACGATAAAAGAGAATCTTTCAATGAAAATATGTGGTTCACAGTAATCTTTCAAAACTAAAGGAAAACGATTTTTGGATGACTCATTAGACCGAAGACTAAATCAAACCAATAGACGAGCTCAATGAAGTGAAGAAATGTCTAAGATTGATTGGGATGTAACTGTTTGTGCTCTTTATTTCATTTCTAAACGTATCACTTGGGTTGTAGAGTCTATCAAAATTGATGGGCACTAAACTTTAATTTCTTGTCGGTGTATACACAATTCTAGCTTTTGATAGTGATGAAAAAGAATCTTTGAATGAAAATATGTGGTTCACAGTAATCTTTAAACACTAAAGGAAAACGATTTTTGGATGATTCATTAGACCGAAGACTAAATTGAACCAATAGAAGAGCTCACTGCAGTGAAGAAATGTCTAAGAAAGATTGATTGGGATGTAACTGTTTGTGTTTGTGTCTGTGTCTGTGGACGAACAACTTTAGAGTATACGAGGGTGTAAGAAGACTTCAAAGTAAACTCATCTTGGTCCTTTTGTACCAATAGTTAATGTTACTTCATCATTCTTGATCATACATTTTTTATGTCTTAGTCTAATAATAAAATGAAAGGAAATGTAAAATTAGCCTTATTAAATCAACAAAGTTACCGGTGTTCTTGAAGAACATATAAGTTTTCATGTGTCTATTTTTGTTATTTGAACACATTGTTTTGCTTCCATTGTTGCAATCAAATTATGAATTAGCTAAGGGACGTAGATTAAACGATAAAAGTAGTCTAGTGTGTTTCTTTTAGGATATTCAATGGTGAAGCATACTTATAGGTGATGTCTTAAAACGAGAATTAACTAAATTAAAAGTGGAATTTAAAATAGTGACATACTGATATCTAAAATTCTTATGCTTGGACATAAAATATGTAAAAGACAGCAGAGATGCAGTTGGATCTATTTTCTTTTTTGCTTTAGACATTAGAATTTTGGACAGTGTTCGTTTTCAAGCAGTGTTTGTACTGGACAATCAGAGTAGGTGTCGAGCCTTATTTCAAAATGGTTGTTGTTCTGCACTTCTATTACACCTCAATTTGATCTCGGTTCAATACTTGATACCTCAGTCGTACTCAATCTTGCATCGAAATTCTATCATGTAATCCCTAAATGGGAATTGCCTTTATTGTTGGGGTTGTATCTCCCAGATCAGGGTAAGATAATCAAATTCAGCAGAAATATGCAACTGTTCAGCAGAAACAAACAAACGGTCAGCAGTAACAAATACCACTTGGTGGTTACCGGATATCACTTGGAATCGTGTGATCACTTTCCAAAGTAAACTATTCGAGCCTAATGCCTGGGTATCACGAATATCTACTTGGGATAAGACCAAATGCATTTAGAGAATTAGGCACAATTCTATAACCCTTTCGCTAATAAGTGTTTACGTTTTTACGTGTGTGTCTCATGCATAATTAGATTTCCTATTTATAGGATAATACTCTTAGCTAGTCAAATGTAATTATGAGTATTAATCGGCCCATTAATAGCCTCATAATTATTCCCATTATAGCCGTTAGTGGTTACATGACCAATTAAACGTAGTCATTAAGCAGTTGAAACTGCCACTTGAATAGGTCAAAGCCGTTACAAGCATACTTTCATCGTACTTTCATAGTGCTATCAGTGGATACACCGCCCGTTGAAATCCACAAGCCAGTGGAAACACTGCTTATCGATGGAAAACACAAGCGTTACTTTCCAAGCAGTACTTTCTACTAGCACTACCAATACAAACCACTACAAGAGTCAGGGTGTTCAAGGACCTTATGGGTGTACACTCCGTACCTCCTAACCCATTACAAGGTGTGAACTAATCTCACAAGTGCACTAAATTTTCCAACAATCCTCCCCAAATTTAGTTCACTTCATGAAAAAACAAACATTAAGCAAAACATGTGCATAAACGAAAATGTCATGAGGATTGAATTTCCATCTTAGTGAATTACACGTTTCAAATATTCGAGAATCAGGGTGTTCTAAGAATTGAACCCTTCAACCCATTTGAATACCTGAAGATAAAAGACACACAAGTTTTCAAACACTTATCAGCTCCTGACGCTATACAAGCCATGTGTCCATATCCAAATTCATAAATGTTGTAAAAGCTAAAAGTCCAAAGCTTCCTGAAGCGGCAAAACTTCAAAATTTACATAGGTGGTTCCTCTTTATTCATGCTCCTGCCAAGCACTTTTTCAAAGAAAATTAACCATTGAGAAGTAAAGACTTCATCCTCCTTTCAGCAGGTTCTAAGCACAACCTTGGGATGTAATATAAAACATGTGCACCAGTCCACTGAATGTTCAGCTTTCCACATTGAACTCAGCTCCCAAGTTTCCTTAGGAGGGAGTTGGGTGTCCTAGCATTCCGTGACTAAGTTGGACTTAAACCCACCCATCCCTTAAGCAGACTTTATAACCAAGTCTCTAGCCAAACCCTTCGTCAAGTGATCAGCTAAATTCTGTTGAGATCTAACAAACTCTATAGATACCACCCCATTCATGATAAGCTCACGAATCATGTTATGTCTGACACCTAAGTGTCTAGACTTACCATTGTACATCTGGCTATAAGCCTTAGCCAATGTAGCTGCACTATCACATCGGATAGAAATAGGTGCTATAGGTTTAGGCCACAATAGAATCTCAAGAAGCAAGTTTTTCAACCATTCACTTCTTTACCAGTACACTAAGGCCACAAATTCAGATTCCATTGTTGAACTGGTGATACAAGTTTGCTTCTTGGATGCCCAAGAAATTGCACCTCCACCAAGTAGGAATACCCAGCCACTGGTAGACGAATTGTCTTCAGTGTTACTGATCCAACTTGCATCAGTGTAACCTTCCAACACTAATGGATATCCAGTATATGAGAGATTATAATCCATAGTTCTCTTTAAATACTTCAGTACCCTCTGAACTACTTGCCAGTGATGAGCACTAGGATTACTACTATATCTGCTCAATTTTCCCACTACAAAACCAATGTCAGGTCTTGTACAAGTCATGGCATACATCAAGCAACCAATTACCCTAGAATACTCAAGTTGAGATACAGCCTTGCCATGATTAGGCATCAGCTTCTCACAAGTATCCATAGGTGTACTCACTGGAGTACAATCAAAGTAATTGAATTTTCTCAGCACCTTCTCAATATAATAAGACTGAGAGATAGAAATTCTTTTACTTTCATGTTTAATCCTCATACCAAGGATAACATCAGCCTCCCCCATGTCCTTCATGGAGAACCTTGATGAAAAAAATTCCTTTGTCAAGTCAACCTGATTTTGGTCAGTGCCAAAGATCAACATGTCATCAACATATAGACAAATGATGACTCCTTTACCAGATTCATCAAATTTGCTATATACACATTTGTCAGGTTGGTTAAGAACATAACCACTAGACAAAACCACTTCATCAAATTTTTGATGCCATTGCTTAGGTGCCTTCTTTAGTCCATAAAGAGACTTAATCAGTTTACACACCTTGTTTTCATTTCCAGGCAAGATGAAGCCCTGAGGTTGGTTCATATAAACCTCCTCTTCCAATTCACCATTCAAGAAAGCTGTCTTCACATCCATCTGATGAATAACCAAATTGTGAATAGATGCCAAAGCAATCAGCAGTCTTATGGTACTGATACGAGCCACAGGGGCATAAGTATCAAAATAGTCTATCCTTGACTTTTGTTTAAAGCCCTGAATAACTAGTCTAGCCTTGAACTTTTCAATGGTTCCATCTACCTTCATTTTCCTTTTGAAAATCCATTTGCAACCCAGAGGTTTGCAACCTGGTTGTAGATCAACCAACACCCAAGTGTTGTTGCCCATGATGGAATCCATCTCATCATTGATTGCTTCTTTCCAGAAAGCAATGTCCTTGGACTTCATTGCTTCTTCAAATGTCTTGGGATCATCCTCAACAATGAAGCAGTAGGAGTATTGGTCTGAGACCTCATCCCTGGTACCTTCAACTAAGTATAGTTGAAAATCAAGTCCAAATGACTTTGGACTCCTGACCCTTTTGCTCTTCCTGAGCATAGGTTCAGGTTGTTGAACCACAACCTCATCAGGGACCACTGATGGTTCATCATCAGGGATATCTGATACACCAGTGTCATGAGTTCCATTAGGAATCCTCATACTTGGTCTAGGGACTGATGAGAATCTATTCTCATCAAAGTTTGCATCTCTTGATTCAATTATGGAGTTAACTGAAACGTATTCATTAGGTTCAATAACATAGAACCTAAAAGCTTTGGAATGCTCAGCATATCCAACAAAGATGTAGTCAATGCATCTTTCACCCAAAGTCTTTTGCTTTGGATCAGGGAGTCTTACAACAGCCCTATAACCCCAGACCCTGAGATAGTTCAGGTTGGGTTTCCTTTTTGTCCAGAGTTCATAAGGGGTAACCTTGTTCCTTTTGTTGGAACCCTATTTAATAAATAGCAAGCTGTTAACATAGCTTCACCCCGATCCTTGACTCATCCTGAATAGGACAACATGGAATTAACCATCTCCTTCACACCCTTTTTCCTTTCGAAATTCCATTTTTTGAGGAGTATAAGGGGCAATCGTTTCATGGATTATACCAATAGACTGAAAATACAGAGTATCCATGTACTCACCTCCCCTATCAGTCCTTAATCTTTTGATCAAAGACCCAAGTTGTAATTCAACTTCAGTTTTAAACACTTTGAATTTATCTAATGCTTCATCCTTGGAATGTAACAAATAAACATAACAAAACCTAGAAGCATCATGAATAAATGTCACAAAGTACTTCTTGTTCCCCAAAGAGGGAGTGGCATGCAAATCAGACAGATCACTGTGAATAAGCTCTAAGAGATTAGTCTCATGACTAACACCCTGAAAAGGTTTCTTGGTAATCTTGGTCAACATGAAGGTTTTACAATTTTCAGTATCCATGTCAAAGGCTGGGATCAACCCATCCTTAGACATATCTTGCAACCTTTTATAATGAACATGGCCAAGTCTAGCATGCCACAGGGTAGAGACAGTCTGGTCAGTGGTGGTCACACAGGCTGAATTTACACTATAAATGGAAATAAATGCACTATCAGTGGAAATATTAAGCCTGAACATTTGATTACATAAATAACTGATGAGTGTCTAAATACTCATCATTTTTGTACTGTTTAGAATGCCAAAAACATCTGAAAACACTCAGAAATGCATCAAAATGATGAAAATATCACAAACAAGTGTTTTATGTGTTTTAAATGCAAAAACATCAAAATCTGATGAAAAACGTATCAAGTTTGCATAATTGGCAGTTTTAGTCCCCCAAGTTACAAAAGTTGTCAAAATCAGTCCCTGGTAAAGCAAAATAAAGAAAAATATCATTTTAAGTCCTTAGGGATTCATAAAGTTGTCAAAACAAGTCCTTGAAATCAAAAATTTACAAAATGACAACTTTAGTCCCTAAAGTTTGAAAATTGTCAAAAATGGTCCTTGGTTAATTTAAAAAGTGAAAATTATCAAAAATAAACCTTGTACTATTCATAAATGGCAAAAATTGGTCCTTATGGTGAACTTTGGAAAAATTAAAAGTTTGGTCCCTAGAGTTTCAAAATTGGCAGATTTGGTCCTTGGACTTATATAAATGGAACTTTATGCAAATTTAGTCCTTGTACTAACCATTATTTGCAGGATTGACCCTTGTGATAACCTTGGAAACTTGTCAAATTCAGTCCTTCAGTTTCAAAATATTACATAAATGGTCCTTATGCTTATTTAAACCAAACGGACCTAAATGTTAAAGAAACCAAACCCAAATAAAACAACCGGCCCAAATTTTAAAAGCAGATAATACCGTACTGTTCACCCTCTCCTCCCACTGTTAAACCAAAACCAGGTGGTTTTCCACTCACCTCCACCTCATCACAGTACCAAATACACTCATCACCATCATCCACCTCATGAGATAGCCCACAAACTGCAGTTAATGCTTCCCCACCATAAACCTTTCCTTTATTTCACTCCCATCCCCTGTTTTGCTTCTACATCACACCAAGTCCATTGAAACTTAACCTTTTGTGTCCCCTACACCTCCACAACACCACAAGCTTCTTTAATTACACAGCCAGCGCTCTAATCCACTAGTCTCAATTTTGGCAAAGTCTTTTTAACGGATAGGATGAGTTTGACTCATCCAATGGCTAAGATTTAAAGTGAGAAAGTCTCAGAAGCATGTGGGGAGTATCTCAAGGCTATAAAGAAAGAGGAGAAGCAGAAGAGGAATCTATCGTTTTTTAATTTTAATTAGCTTATGTCGTTTAAACTTAATTCTGATTTTCAAGTGTATTTCTTAGCTTTAAAGTATCTTTTGTTTATCTCATATTCAGTGTATTATACAACTTTTGCAACAAGTAATTTCAAGTTTCAAGTTCTATTTTCAGTTTATGCATTTTCAAGTTCAAATTATCAAAATCATCAATGTTTGTTGTTAGATGTTATTAAGGACTGAAATAAGCCACATAAGCTCCTAGAAAGCTTATTAAAGCTTTTAGAGACTTTAAAATTCAGTTTAGAATCAAAAAGAGAAAATCACCAAAAATACCAAATAAATAGTTGAAAAATCAAAAATCAATAGAGATGGTGATCACAGCTGGAGCAGGGTTGATAAAGGATTGCCCTTGGGTTTAGTGCTTCTTGGGAAGCTATAGGATCTGTTCTCAGTCCTTGGTTATCATTTTTCACTTGGAATCCAAGTTGTAAGCCTTTTTACCCATTTTGGCATTTCACATTTAATTAGGTCATAAGCAAATCTTTGTATTTTCATGTTTATTAGTTATAGTAAGTGTAATCAAACCATAAAATCAGTTGTTTGTTCTTTTAAATGTGTAGTTAGCAAAAATCTCATTTTAACAGTTAAAAGAGCATAACTGTCATTTCTTGGTCTTATGTTGTTATTGTTGTTGTTTTATGTTTCTTTAGTCTTACTATATGATAATACAAGGTTCTGAATCAATTTCATGGTTTTAATTTGTGTTTTTCTTTGAAAAACACCAACACAGTCTCATAAAGGCTTGTTTGGTTGTGATTTGTTAACAGTGTTAGATTGTGTTCAGTCCTTTGGTTTTGATTGTTCTGTGTCATACTCGGTCTATTTAGCTCATAAACACAAGAAAAACCAGTCTTGGTTCATCAAAAGTCAAAAATCCTTTTAATCACATCTTGTGCATTCACTGTTAGAATTTCATGTTCTATGATCATGGTTTTGTGTTCAAAAGTTGTTAGCATAGCTTAATCTAGTCTTAATATAACTTAATACATCTTAATCAGTCCATAGAATCAGTTTAAATCTCATTAAAGTCAACTTTGCTTCATTTTCTTAAAAAAAAAGTCAAAAGAGTCCCCATTACGCATTGAGCTAGTCACTTTCATAGGCTTGTAAAAAGCTCTCCAGTGCACCATAACTTGTGATTATTGGTTCTTTGGATAGCTGACATAGTCATCTTAAGGTTTCAACTTTAGCTTTTCATTTTTTAGCTTGTTAGCTAGGGCTGCATATAGCTTTTAAATTGTCCCATGTCTGTGTAAACCAAGCAACTCAGTTAACCACAAGCTTTTCCACAAGCTTGTTATAAGCTCTCTAGTACTCCTAAGCTTGTGTAATTTAGCTTTTTAAGTAGCTTACCTAGCTGTCTCTCTAATCCAAAGCTTATTTTTCCATTATTAGCTTATTTGATAAGCCTGCTTATGGCTTGTAGTTTTGTCCATTTTTCTTAGCACTAATCAATCAGTGTTTCTCAGTTTCTTCATAAGCTTCACAAGCTTATTAGCTAAACTTTGTAATTTAGATTTTTAGAAAGCCTAGCTGGTGCACTTGTTAGTCCAAGTGCTTATTTTCATTTTCTAAATCATTTCAGTGCTTAAATCTAAGCTTGTAAGTGCCTAGTAATTCGAAACAGTGTCCTGTAAAAACAGATAATATCTAAGTGCTTATTTGGATTTGTACTGCTTATTTCAAAGTAATTGAACTTTTTCAGTTTTCAAATTAGCTTATTACATTAGTTTAGCTTATTCTCAGTTCACTTTTGCTTATTTCATCAGCTTATTAAACCACTTGGTTAAAATCTTGTGCTTAAATCCATTTTCTAGCCATTGTTAAGATAATAAGCTCAAAACTGAGCTTATTAGTCATTTTCATAAAAAGTGGTAGTTGTAAAAATTGCTTATTTTCTTGTGCTTAATAAGTTGCAAAAAGAAAATAAAAAAAAAATGTTTTGCAAAAGGTGGGGGCAGGCTGCCGAACCGAGACCTCCCACTTTGAGAGTTAAGAGTGTACCTGGATACCAGTTTCCCTTGGGTCTTTGACTGGTCATCTTGTGCACAATTTAATACATAACACCTCTTTGTCCCGTTTAGCTTATTTTGTTAAGTTAGCTTATTTCGAGCTTATTTAAAATAGCTTTTGCAACTTTTGTATTTTTCATAAATTTGTATTAGTATAAAGTATTTTACAAAAAAGTTTCAGATTTTTCCAAATATTTTTAGTATTTTTAAACATTTAATTAGTGTAAAATAGTAATTAATTCATAATAAAAAATATAAAAGTCTAAAAAATATAAATCTTTTTTCTAAAATTTTCTTTTGTCATATAGTACGTAATAAAATTGTTTTTACACTTGTAGGACTTTTATTTCATAAATTTTACGTTTTTACTTGCGCACTCGTGTAATTTTTATAAATAACGTACGTTTTCATTTTAAATCTAGTATTTAGATAATTTAAGTTTACGTTTTAGTTAAAATAGTTTATTTAAGTCATTTTATTTTATAAATCACATAAACATCATTGTAAAAATAGTGATAGCGTTTATTTAATATATTTTAACTTT
This sequence comes from Chrysanthemum makinoi, assembly GCA_910596185.1. Classification (NCBI taxonomy): domain Eukaryota; kingdom Viridiplantae; phylum Streptophyta; class Magnoliopsida; order Asterales; family Asteraceae; genus Chrysanthemum; species Chrysanthemum makinoi. Next base: position 252,911,655 of record OU343218.1, read on the forward strand.
TTAATTTCTTTTAATTTGCATTTAAGTCGCTGTAATTTACAAATCTTTTCTTTAGGTATAAATAAACTCAAAATCCTTACTGATCACTATCCTTAGTGATTATTCGACATCTGAAGTTGTTTAACACCAATTCATCCTCCGTGGGACTTAACGACCCAGGAATCCACTATATTTCTCTGATCTTAATTGCATTTGGTGTCTGAGCTGTTTTAAGTTCCTTACGGTTAGCCATTCACAAGTGGCTAGCTTGCGTGAGATAACTTGACGGTTTTGCACCAATCAATAACCAAAACCAATAAAAACACCATGCTTAGAAAACACAAATTTATCAAACTCAATAACTTGTTTATAATCATGATTATTCAAAATACTACTTGAAACCAAGTTCTTCCTAATATCAGGAACATGAATAACATCAAACAAAGTTACAATCTTTCCTGAACTAAACCTATGATCTACACAACCACGACCATGCACCAAGGCTGTTGACTCATTTCCCATGTGAAGAATAGAACCATCATTCAGTGACTCATAAGTCTTGAACCAGCTTCTATCTTTACACACATGAACTGTTGCACCAGAGTCAACCCACCACGCAACATCATCATCCTGCACATAAAAAGATTCAGATACATATGTAACATAATAAATCTGAAAAGACTTATTAAACATATTCTGACATTTCAGTGAGTTGGCTAAACCACCACTCCCTGAACTAGGGGTGTGCACGGTCTGAAAACCGGACCGGACCGGCCAAGACCGGACCGGACCGGCCAAGACCGGACTGGACCGACACCCGAGTTCGGAAAAAATCCTAGACCGAGACCGGACCGAATGTGGTCGGTCCGGTCGGTCCGTGTCGGTCCGGTCCAACAAGGCCAAATTCGTCGGTTTTGGTCCGGACCGGACCGAGGACCGAATTAGCCCAAAAGCCGAGACCGCGGACCGGACCGAATGTGGTCGGCCAGTCTCGGTCCGTGTCGGTCCAGTCGGTCCGGTCCGTTCGGGTCAAATGCTCACCCCTACCCTGAACCATTAGTGCCTGATCCATTGGCTTTACCACCAACTTTAACACCCTTGCAGTCCCTTTTAATGTGACCAGTCTTGCCACATTTCCAACAAGTAGGTGTTGCCTTCTTGTTTGGATATGCCCTTGTGTTATCATGATATTTGCGTTTGCCTTTGTTGTCATTCTACCTGGTGGAGTTGTTATGCTCCACCATATTGACAACAGATGGTCCAGTAGCATTGCTACTCTTTGGCTTGTCATTATCCTGCACCTTGAGAGATTCCTCAATGCAGATGATGCCAACTCAACGGAGTTAACTCCTCTTTCTTATGTTTCAAGGTATGCTTGAAATCTTTCCAAGAAGGAGGGAGTTTGTCAATGACACAAGAGACTTTAATGGCCTCATCCATGTTCATATTGTGTTGTGTAAACCTTCCAAGTATTCCAAGAAGTTCATTGTATTGTTCCATAACTGGTCTTGAATCAGTCATTTTGTAATTTGTGAAATTACTAACAAGGAACTTCTTACTTGATGCATCCTCAACCATATATTTGGCATCCAAGGAATCCCACAGTTCTTTGGAAGATTCAAAGTTCTGATAAATATCAAACAGAGAATCAGACATACCATTGAGAATAAGACCTCTACATATGTAGTCATCATTCTCCCACTTGCTCCTCCTTCTGATCTGCTCAGCCGTAGCATCATCACCATCATCAGGAATAGGTGTGGTTAGCACATACACCACACTCATGCTTGACAACAAGAAGTGCATCTTCTTCTGCCACCTCCTAAAGTCCACCCCTTCAAACTTATCAAGCTTGGCAAAGTTTGAAGCCATGTGTTTCATTGCAGCAGTTGCCATTGATTATCACAAAATAGTTTACTTTGATTGTTGGGGTTGTATCTCCCAGATCAAGGTAAGATAATCAAATTTAGCAGAAATATGCAACTGTTCAGCAGAAACAAACAAACGGTCAGCAGTAACAAATACCACTTGGTGGTTACCGGATATCACTTGGAATCGTGTGATCACTTTCCAAAGTAAACTATTCGACCCTAATGCCTGGGTATCGCGAATATCTACTTGGGATACGACCAAATGCAGTTAGAGAATTAGGCACAATTCTATAACCCTTTCGCTAATAAGTGTTTACGTTTTCTGTGTGTGTCTCATGCATAATCAGATTTCCTATTTATAGGATAATACTCTTAGCTAGTCAAATATAATTATGAGTATTAATCGTCCCATTAATAGCCTCATAATTATTCCCATTATAGCCGTTAGTGGTTACATGACCAATTAAACGTGGTCATTAAGCAGTTGAAATTGCCACTTGAATAGGTCAAAGCCGTTACAAGCAGTACTTTCATCAGTACTTTCATAGTGCTATCAGTGGATACACTGCTTCAGTGAAATCCACAAGCTTCAGTGGAAACACTGCTTATCAGTGGAAACACTGCTTATCAGTGGAAACACTGCTTATCAGTGGAAACCACAAGCAGTACTTTCCACAAGCAGTACTTTCTACTAGCACTACCAATACAAACCACTACAAGAGTCAGGGTGTTCATGGACCTTATGGGTGTACACTCCGTACCTCCTAACCCATTACAAGGTGTGAACTAATCCCACAAGTGCACTAAATTTTCCAACATTTATGTGGCCTCTACTTGTTTGCTTCATTTTATCTTCTCTGTTCTCAAGTTTGTGCTTTGAGTTTGGACAGGGCGAAATTGAAGTAAAGTAGTAAGAATCACTGAATAAACTCGTTATAGTTTATCAATAGTAATGGATTTAACACTTTGTTTTTGTTAAGCTAAATCTTATGTCAATGCTTTATAACTCAATTTGGATGTTGTCTCGTCCTATTGTAATTCTTTGTGAATGGTTTGCTCTTTAAGAAGTCTGGCTAGATACTTATGAGATAAAAAATACTCATATGAACCCGTAGATACATAGAAGATTATTGATCCATAGCCATCTTATATAAGCAATAATTTACGAAATTTGCATAAGGTTGTTGTCAGTAAATTATAATTATGCCTATTAAGTCTGTCGGGTTTAGTAATAATTATCAGATGGAGTAAGTGAGTAACTGCACAGAACTTGAAACTGTGACTCAACCATTACAGCCACAGAGCATGTGGTCATTGCTTCCATCGCCCTTATCACAATGGCAGCTCATGTAACTACCACATTAATAACCACCACCACTGATGTCTCGATTATGACAACCTAATTCATTACAAGACCGAGCCTCATTGACTCAAAAGTTACATTTATCAAGACTCCAACTATTCATCCCCTTACCAACTCAAACATAACTTAAGCCCTTCATACTATTTATTCCGTCGATCCTGAGTGAGTAAATCTGATTCATTATGGATTCACAGGAACTCAACGATGTTTTGTATCTTTATTTATGTTTGTTAAAATAAACAAAGTAGTTAGGAATTTGTGCCAAATTAAGTAGTGGAAGAGGTTTCAAAAGTGCATATTGATGAGGTTTCTTGTCCCGCATCGCTGGGTTAGCTAAAGTGGCAGAGGCTAGGAGTTGTATAAATTAAGATGTTGGGATAGGTTGTAAAGCATCTTTGCACTTGGGGCAATGACGCAACTAATGAGGTAATAACCAAGGCGCGTCAATTGCTGGTTGAAAACTATTTCCAAACCCCCTCCTTGGCCTTGGGTCTCCCTTGGCCATCGAGAATTTCTGGAAGGACTCCCTTTTTAAGGATAAAGCCCTACAATCTCTAGTTAAAATTTTACAACTCAATGGTATGTTTAACCTTTGTAGTCTGTCAATTATATTGATTTTGTTTTGCTATTTTAGTTGCTGTATGCTTTTCTCTACTAAAAAAAGTTGACAATCTCTAATATTAACAGTGTTTGGTTGTGTTTTTATTGAGCCATTGGTTTTAAAACAGAGAGTTTTACCTCCTCTTGCAAACCTTTTGGTTATCTTGGTCCACTGTTGTCTCAGATCTTAAGATATCAATTTGAGAGAATCTATAACCAAAATAAAGTCGTCGCCCATGACCCAACTAGCGCTTTAGTTCATGCTCATTGTGAATCTATACTTTTAAAAAAAGTGACTTGCCTGGGTTTGTGAATATAAACGAATTAGTTTCGGTCTAATTCTGTACGAGTCCCCCAATTTGGGCCTGTAAATTCATGACCGACTCAAATGATTGAGTTCGTCTCACGATGCGACTTGATTAGACTCAAAAGATTGAGTCTGGCCCGTTCCATGATGTGATTTGAGACCGAAGCCACATTTAGACCAAATTATGAGAGCACCAAACTACCAATATCTTGTGAATACCAAACGGGCTGTTTTAGTTAATGATGGTTCAATGTGCATTCATGTTCGATGCAAACCCTCTATCTGGTTATATATAGGTAAAATAAACACTCAAGCAAAGAACTTTTTAGCACCATATGAAACAATATCAATTCTGCACATTCAATAATTAAGAGGTACATGAATCTTTACTTGATGACAACAATTCTAACAATGCAACACTATCTCCATATTCCTTAACAATAACCAAATTAGACAACCTTAACTCATAACATGTTAACAATCTAGATATAAGTTCGAAATCACATCATAATCTTTTTCTATAATCTCTAATTCTAACTTACTCTATTGGGTCACAGGGTGCAAAACAGGGCCAAAAGACAAGCGCTAGTTAGCCCTCAACTCATCAATGTAACTCCTAACCTCTTTAGCAATCATCCTCTTCATGGCATCCACAAGACACATGTCCTCATCATCACCATCTTTCTTCTTCTCCCCATCATCTCCAGGTGGCAACAACGTCAAAACCGTCATTTCATCACAGCTGCTGACGTCACTAACACTCACTGTTGAATATATAAGTGTCATATATTATGTTGCACAATTTAGTACAAATCAAATTGAAAGGAATAATAATTATTGAACCAAGTAAAGTAATATAGCTTACTGATACTTTTGAAAACAGAACCAACATCATAAAATGAACTTGAAAGTCATTTGAGCACATTCTGGACAGCAAGAATATAACCCAAAGGCAACCAGAAAATCCCAAAGTGCAACAACAAACTTCATCTTGATCTCCATCTTCTCGAGTCTGATCAAACGTAATAAACACCACCAAGATTGAACTGTACAGGAGATTAATCCCTGTCCTTTTAAGTACGATCGGCACCCCGTAACGTTGCTGGAGTCTACGAGCCGGGCACTTCAGGATGTATACAGTCCACACACACAAACCTTGAGCAAGCGACACTTGGTTTGCAACGCAATAGCGGTAGACAGAAAACTTAAAAGGAAGTGTTTAATGGCAACAACAATCTTGTGTGGTATGTGTATATTCTGTATATGGATTTGTTAGACTCTTCATAGCCCTTTATATCCCTTGGTAAAAAGATGAAGTGTAAAACGTCATCCTAAAGCTAAGGAAGAGTGGAGGCAGTTGCACGAAAATAGCATCCATTTCCCTGTTTACCAGGTCTTGACACACCAAGTCAACCACAAGTGGTATTAGATACTTCACTATCTTGTACCTTATGTTGTATACCATGTACAATAAGTTGATGCATTAACTAATTGCACCTCATGCTTTATGAGTAATAAACTTCCAAACTAATATTTCCAACAATCCCCCACCAGGTTGGAAAGTTTTCCGCTACTCTTATGGGTTATGTCACGAAGGTGTCACTAAGATTCCCCTTTCGAAATATGCAAAGTAAAATCGATTCTACGATGTCCGAAGATTAAACCAAGAATCTTGTGATATTACCGGCACATTTCTACACACTTCCCATCGTAACCATTGCATTCTCACTGAGGTAATATGGCCATGCGCTTTATCCTGATTCATGACCCTCTAAGAGAGAAACCATAAGCTCTCTATTCAAGGCGGCACCACCTTTAAGTCATATAGGCAAAACTTCTATAACATCTCCGTTGCTAAGACGCCTCTAAAGTTTTGTTAAGAGAATATCTCATCCTAAATCTCGACAACGCCGTACTATCTCTACTACATGGGTCAATTATGCAATAGTACCTTCTATCAATCAATGACTTGTTATTACCCATTAAACTTGGAGATAGGAGCACTAAATCCAAGTCGGGTTACCATCACTAACCGATTCATTTATGGTTTCAGACCCATGTCTCTAGTAGTAACACTCACCAAGTCTCTCGTCAGAGGCTTAGTAAGTGGATCTGCCAAGTTTCTACACGACTTGACGAAAACAACACTAATGGTACCATTCTCAACTAATTGTCTCACATAATTGTGTCGAAGACGGAGATGTCTCGACTTCCCATTATACACAGAGTTGTAAGCTATAGACAAGGCAGCTTTACTGTCACAGTACATGGGAATTGAGGGCATTGGACCGGGCCACAATTGGATATCCATCAACAAATCCCGAATCCACTCGGCCTCTTTGCCTGCTGCAGCCAAGGCAATAAACTCAGCTTCCATAGTAGAATGAGAAATACACGTTTGTTTCTTGCTCACCCAAGAAACAGCTCCTCCAGCAAGTGTATAAATCCATCCACTTGTGGATTTGGAATCACCAGAGTGATTTATCCAACTTGCATCTGAATACCCTTCCAAAACTCCTGGGTATGACGTGTATGTTAGTTGTAAAGCACTAGTTCTCTTCAAGTATCCTAGTACTCTTGACACTGCATCCCAATGTTCCAAACTTGGGTTACTTGTGTACTGACTCAACTTGCTCACAGCAAAAGCAATGTCAGGTCTAGTACAATGCATGGCATACATCAAGCTACCAATGACACTAGCATATTCTAGTTGAGCCACTGCACGACCAGAATTCACTTCAAGTTTCACACTTGTTTCAAAAAGAGTATTACATTCCTTAATATCCAAGTGCTGAAACTTGGTCAGTATCTTACTAATGTAATGAGATTGACTTAGAGAAATTTGATTGTTTGTCCTTAACTCCTAAAATGGTGTCTACTTCTCCAAGATCTTTCATCTTAAAGTTTGAGGATAAGTAAGACTTCGTCTTTAATATACCATCAAGAGTTGTGCCAATGATCAACATATCATCAACATAAAGACAAATCACCACTGTATATTCTTTCGTGCTTTTGGTATAAATACACCTATCAGCACTTTGTTGTCTTGAACCTAAAGAAGTAGTGTCAAACCTCTCATGCCTCTGCTTTGGAGCTTGCTTCAACCCGTACAAGGACTTCACAAGTCTACATACTTTATTCTCTTGTCCTTGCATTACAAAACCTTCGGGTTGCTCCATATAAACCTCCTCGTTTAAGTAACCATTTAGAAAAGCTGTCTTCACATCCATTTGATGAATGTACAACCCTTTAACCGCAGAAATTGCTATAAGAGTTCTTATGGAACTAATTCTAGCTACTGGGGCGTACGTATCAAAGTAATCAATCCCCTCTTTCTGTCTGTAGCCTTTAGCAACTAATCTTGCTTTAAAGGCAGATATCGATCCATCTGGGTTAAGCTTCTTCTTAAACACCCATTTGGATCCTATAGGTCTCACGCCCTTAGGAAGTTCTGTTAATTCCCAAGTCTGATTTCCAAGTATGGAATCCATCTCATCATTAATTGCCTCCTTCCATAAAGGAGCATCACGAGATGACATGGCTTCCAAGAAAGTCTTAGGGGCATCATCGATATTGATCATGAAAATAACCTCTCTTGTTACTTTCTTTTGCGTCCCTTCGACTAAGTAGGAGAAAAAATCTGATCCTAAATCTTTCTCCTTTCTAGCTCGTGTGCTCCTTCGCAGTTCATTAATCTTTGTGGAGGTTTCTCCACGAGACGAACCACAAGAAGTTGGAACTAGCGGCGCGTGAGAATTTTCGACATCTTTCGAAAATTTATCTTCAAAGAATTCCACATCTCTGGATTCTATTATTACACCTGTTTTGTCATCCAATAGTCTATAAGCCTTGCTATTTCGAGCGTATCCAACAAATACGCTTCTAATAGCTCGAGCTCCAAGTTTTGACCTTTTAGGATCAGGTGTTCGATAGTAGGCCAAACACCCCCAGACTCTTACATAATCCAGGTTTGGTTTTCTACCTTTCCATAACTCATATGGACTCATGCGAATTACACGACTAGTAATTCTATTGTGAATGTGACATGCGGCTAACAAGGCTTCTCCCCATAAGTTAGTCGGTAACCCAGATTGGTTCAACATACAGTTAACCATCTCTACAAGGGTTCGGTTTTTCCTTTCGGCTAAACCGTTTTGTTGTGGTGTATACGGTGAGGTGCGCTCATGCTTGATACCATTCTCTTCACAGAATGCATCAAACTCTCCAGTAAAGTACTCCCCTCCTCGGTCAGATCTAAGGATTTTAATCCTTTTCCCGAGTTGATTCTCTACCTCAGCTTTGTACACTTTAAATGAATCAAAAGCTTCGTCTTTTGATCGTAATAAGTATACATACATGTAGCGACTAGAATCATCACAAAATGTTATGAAATACCTTTTACCTCCTCGAGTAAGTATTCCATTCAATTCACAAATATCAGAATGTATCAATTCAAGTAGTGTAGTTTCACGTTTAACGGTTGGAAAAGGTTTCTTCACAAACTTTGATTTAACACAAGTTTCACATTTTTCAAAATCTTTATTTTGAAATTTTATTAATCCGTTGTTTTTCATCTTTTCAATGTTTTTCACATTTGTATGTGCTAAACGTTTATGCCATAAGGAAATTGAACAAACAGAATTATCCGTACTTTCGAAATGGGGTAGTTCAACAACAGAAACATTAAGATTCTGAATTTTACCAACCGAACCACTACTATCATCTACACGATACATCCCTCCTACATAGTATCCTTTTCCCACAAATACACAATGTTTTGAAATCACAACTTTCCTTGACTCGAAGGTGATTTTAAAACCGTGCTCATCCAATTTGCTAACTGATATAAGACATTTTGGAATAGAGGGAACATGATAAACATTTTGTAAGGTTACACCTTTTCCAGAAGTGAACTTCAGCTTCACAGTTCCAAACCCACAAACATCAGCTCTATCACGGTTAGCCATTATCACTTGTTTACCCGTAACTTTGTGATAGTCTACAAACTTGTCTCTTGAGTCACAAACATGTACTGTGGCCCCAGAGTCAAGATACCATCCGTTAGCGCCGGGTATTCGAGCGATAGTGGCTAACATGGATATCTTACCTACAACTGGTTTTGGTTTCCGGTTTAATTTTCTCAGTTTTAGTCTTAATGGTCCGCGTTTGGAAATTCTCTTCTTAGAAATTCCAGCCTTCACAAGACTCTCATTTGGTTCAACTAGGGTTGCACGAATAATACTTAAAAGATTGTTGAATATATAAGTGTCATATATTCTGTTGCACAATTTAGTACAAATCAAATTGAAAGGAATAATAATTATTGAACCAAGTAAAGTAATATAGCTTACTGATACTTTTGAAAACAGAACCAACATCATAAAATGAATTTGAAAGTCATTTGAGCACATTCTGGACAGCAAGAATATAACCCAAAATGCAGCAGCAAAATCCCAAAGTGCAACAACAAACTTCATCTTGATCTCCATCTTCTCGAGTCTGATCAAACGTAATAAACACCACAAACACTGAACTGTACAGGAGATTAATCCTTGTCCTTTCAAGTACGATCGACACCCCGTAAAGTTGTTGGAGTCTACGAGCCGAGCACTTCAGGATGTATACAGTCCACACACGCAAACCTTGAGCAGCACCGACACTGGTTTGCAACGCTATAGCGGTAGACAGAAAACTTAAAAGGAAGTGTTTAATGGCAACAACAATCTTGTGTGGTATGTGTATATTCTGTATATGGATTTGTTAGACTCTTCATAGCCTTTTTATATCCCAACTGGTAGTTAAAGATGAAGTGTAAAACGTCATCCTAAAGCTAAGGAAGAGTGGAGGCAGTTGCACGAAAATAGCATCCATTTCCCTGTTTACCAGGTCTTGACACACCAAGTCAACCACAAGTGGTATTAGATACTTCACTATCTTGTACCTTATGTTGTATACCATGTACAATAAGTTGATGCATTAACTAATTGCACCTCATGCTTTATGAGTAATAAACTTCCAAACTAATATTTCCAACACTCACACACCTCCTCCTTTTATTCTTACCCAAACCATCATCATCATCAGACTGAGTCGACTCGCTCTCAGAAGACCAAGTCAATCCACGTCGCCTGAGAGTCGAGTTCCAGTGATTCTTGATCGCGTTGTCCGTACGACCAGGAAAGAGCTTCGAAATGACGGACCACTTGTTGCCGTGGATGACGTGTTCGCGGAGGATGACGTCATCTTCATGAGGAGAGAAAGGGCGGTGTTGGACGTTGGGGCTGAGCTGGTTACACCAACGGAGACGACATGACTTGCCGGATCTTCCTGGTATACTTGACCCGATCACAGACCAGTTTCTTGCACCCTGTGTTTCTACTAACTGTATCAGCTTGGCGTCTTCTTCTGGGGTCCATGACCCTTTCTTCTTTAATAAGTTAACGTCGTTGTTTGATGATGATGACAACATTTTTTTTTCTTCTTTAAGATGGAAATGAAATGTGGAGATGTGCAATGGTTTGGTTGTTAATAAGAAGGTGGGAAGTTAGGTTTAACCGTTTTTGATATGTGAAGATGGAATGGAAATGGAGTGGTTAGTTGGTATGAGGAATCATAAACTGCTCGTGCAACTTTTATATATTACTAATTTGTAACGACATCACTTGTTCGGTTACAACCTCTTTTTACCTTTTTTTTTTTCTTGATTTAGCTAGTATAACCGTTTAATTAAATTTTAATACCAACACACATTAAACTTACAAAACTAAATCCTGACATTATAAATTTTGTAGACGTAACTCCATCTTCAACTTTCTACAACAAACACTTATTTTCAACCATAATTTTATATTTGATTTTTTTTAAATGATTGATCAATGTCCTTTATATTTGAAGGAATACTATTCATCCTCCAAATACTTTTTAAACTTTTTTTTTTTTTTTTTTTTTTTTTTTTCTAATTATTCTGGAAAAAGATAAAAAGTTGAAATGAGAAAAATGATAAAAAATTTAAGCCAAATATTTCAAATCAGGGAGAGAAATTTAAGGGGAGATGCATCTATATTTGTAGGTGCATCTAAAATATGCAGTTGCGGTTTCTTCTCACCCTTTTCATTTTAATTTTATTTCTCATTTGATCCTTACTATTTCTATATAACTAGCCGGGTACCCGCGCGTTGCGGCGGCGGGTACCCGTGTAATTATACTTTTTAGCGATAGGAAGGTTTTTCCGATGCATTACTTTTGAACAAGAAAATAAAGAATGTCCAACTAATTAGGGTGAAAATTTTATATTTTTCATTACAATACGACGTACTCTTGTTACATTTATACGTTATAAAAATTTATACATCCTAATCGTTAAATGTGATATTTTATTTTAAATACTCGACTCCTTTGCTTTACCATATTAGTCGCGTTATGTTTAGAGTTTTTTTGTTGACAAAATCTTGCCGGTTGATAACTTTCTTTAGACAAAGTGTGCTTTTTTTCTTGTTCGTTGACAAAACGTTTGCATTATAGATTAATTTATATAGATACTTTTTTTTGGGTGATTTTTTAAAATCTATTCAGATCCACACTAACTTCGCTTAGTCCAGCATATTAAAAACTAATAGCAGCCTAAACAAAGATTAATAGTTTGAAAAATGATTTTACTAAAGTAACACATATCTTAATGGTCCTAATTTCGGTATATACTAATTTAATTTCGGTATATACTAATTTCGGTATATACTAATTTGACAAGAAAACAAGAAAGTTGTCTCATGAAATGTGAAGTTTGCATTTAACGCGTACCGGCACACCCGACATTTTGATTTATTTTGATTTTTGTATATAAGAAAATAGTCATGTTAATACTCATTATTATCAGAAAAATTATTCCGGACACAATGGCGAAAATTTCGTAATTTAATTCAACCATTTCTACCTTAAATGGGGCCCACATTGTATTGTTACCAAAGAATTACTAAAAATACACAAACACCCCCTTTCTTTATAATTTCACTGCCGCCCCTCCACTTTCATTTATCCACCTTTGCCCCCTCCTCACTATATATAAACCCAAATTAGGGTTTCCTCCCATTGATACCTCCCCTCCACCGGAATTCATATTATTCAGCGCCGTCC
>OU343218.1:252924004-252983128 GCA_910596185.1 Chrysanthemum makinoi
AGTCCAGTATGGTATATAACTATATATTCATACGGATGATTATTAAAGTTAGAGCACCAATAGAGAGTCGGTATACAAGATACACCAAAAACATCATAAAGAGGAATTTTCATCTAATTTAACGAAAGCCAATATGTCTTTTAAATTAGAGAAATCCTGGTCTCCTATAAAAATAAGAATATATGGTTTACTTGGATTCGGAAAGAAGATCAACAGCACCTTATAAAATACATTATGTTATAAAGATTCACCGAAAAAGATACACAGTCACTTGAAAAAGAAACATTATTGCTTTGTTCTCAAGATTCAGTTGGTGTCAACACATAATATATGAGAACTGCCATAAAGAAATCCTTCAATTACACCTTGTTTTCGAGAATGGCATTCTTGGTGTCATATCGGTGCCCACAATTGTGGTATGATCATTAAAACAACTAAAATTTATTGAGTTGCCAGTAGGAGTTAAACACCATTAACACATGATCACCCATGAAGTGATCAAGTGAATTTAGTAACAAATCCTAACATACTAAAAATAAAAACAGAAAGAGTTTCAAAAAATATACAAACGGCAACTACTCAAAGAGACTAAAAAAATACATGAGACGAATTATTCAGAATGACTGCAGAATTCAAAAGTGTCAGCTTCACATCAAACTTCTTTAGAGAATAGAATTAGCCATTGACAAGTTGATTAGATAAGAGAACAAGTGGAACACATACCTTTCATAAATTATGTTGTCTACTAGTGTAGACTTTCCAAGTAAACTCATCTTAGTCTACAACACATTGCTTCCATCATCTGGTCATTTGGTGGCCCTTCTAAGGTTTTGGACATATACAAAATATCTATCTTGTAACATAAACCAATGGTTCTTATATATCTATATTATCCCTTCATACTATCAACTTAGATGTATATGTGTTATAGTTTGTCTCAGATTGTGACCGTAGACCCATAATCGATATCTCATACTTTGTCCAGAAAAAAACTGTAGACATCAATAACGAGTATCCAAAGCAATTTGGTCTCATGATCAATTCATCGACGCAAGCAGGTGGTGGGCATATTAAAAAATGCAATATGGCAAACAATGTTACTTAAAACCAATACTTTTAGTTTCCTCTAAAACACGTCACAAACATCTGATTTGGTGCTTTAATTACTACAAGAAAGAAAACCTTACTGAATTGCCATTAAGGTTAAAAACATTGCCAAAGACCAAGTAAATTTATTACTAATTCCTAACAACACACTAATATTACATACAACATAATTCAAAGAGACAAAACGCAAACATCATAATTAAGAAATACGACTGCACAATTCATAAGGTTCCAGCTCCACCTCAAAATCCTCTCTACCTGCATCATAATTAGAGCAAGAAAATTTACAGAGTAAGGCATTTTACAAAATTTGATGAAATAAGAAAACATGTGAAACTACCTTTAATAAAATCATTTCCCGATATATATGTGTCTTCTCTTCTTCTTTAAGACTAAGCTCTGTGTTGCATCAGCAATTGCATTGAACCACTTGACTTTTCTTGTTGACAACATTAGATATCCCATCACCAATCCGACTAATGTTCCACATCCATATCCCAACATCACCACTTTCCATGTAAATCCACTCTCCTCCTCGTCATCATATTCTCCATCATCTTCAACTTGTGAGGAAATTTGATGTTCACTTTTGGGCAATGGAGACCCATAGAGACCTGAATTCCCTCCAAAGGAAGTGCCAAATGTGCTGAACTGTGGTCCTTGTGGAATACGTCCCACGAGATGGTTTTGCGAGAGATTTAACACTTCAAGGGTGGTGATGCGTGCAAGACTTTGTGGGATCTCTCCTGAGAGTTGGTTCCAAGATAGGTCCAACGACTCAATCTCTGTGAGATTCCCCAGAGCATGTGGAATTGGACCCTTAAGGCAATTGTGGGATAAGTTGAGCACTATTAGTGAATTAAGACCACCAATAATGTCAGGAATCTCTCCTTCAAATGTGTTATCTGATAGATCAATAATTGTGTAGTCAACCGAAATTTGTGGAAAATCTAAATTCACCCCTTTCACCGCAACAACGATTGAGTAATACTTTCCACCCATGTATAAATATTCTGGTGTTGTGCTACTTTTAACAACATTCTTCATGGAATTGAAATTTTGAAAATATTTCGCTGGGAGTTGACCTACAAACCCATTATGAGATCTGTCGAGAACTTGAAGACGTGGAAATGGAAATTTCAGAGCAGAAGAGGGCTGAATGTGTCCCTGGAATCTGTTTGATTTGAGGACAAGAACCTGCAAATATGGAAGGCCTTCTAACCAACTAGGGAATGTACCATTTAAGTGGTTATTTCCAAGATCAAGCACCCACAGGACTGAGCATTTAGACAAGGAACTTGGCACCTCTCCTCTTAATTGATTTCCATTCAAACTAAGCCCTTCTAACATTCCACAATCCCCGTATACGTTTGGAATTGTACCTTGAAAGCTGTTGTTCCCCATATCTATCATTTTAAGAGATGAGGTGATATTTCCAAAGCAATGTGGAATCAATCCGCCAAAGCGATTATTGGAAATATCTAAATACTGTAGCTTGCTCATGTTGCAAATTGATGGAGGGAATGGTCCTTGAATCAAGTTGGACTGCAGGGAAAGTTCTTCCACTCCATACCATTGAAATTTTGGCAAGCCTGTTATGAAGTTATGTGCGAGATTCAGACGATCCAACTCATTGCCTCCTATCTCCCCTGCCCAATAAGGAATTTGGCCTTGGATTTCGTTGCTAGAGAGATCTAACTCTTCAAGTTGTTTCATGGCACGAAATGAATTCGGAAACACCTTCAGCTTGCAAGAGGCTAAATATAATTCTCTAAAACCAGGGTTGACATAATGATTGTCATTCTTTGTGGTAACAAAGAAACCGCTATATGAGAGATCGAGATCTTCAAGGTTTCTGAGGCTTGTTAACAATGTATCCAACTCCCATTCACTACTAAAATTATTATAAGAAAGGCGTAGAACAGTGAGGTTGGTGAGTTTTTGAAATGTTTGCACATCAATTTGGCCAGCCAACTGATTGTCACGGAGGTCTAACATTTTTAATGATGGAAGAGCAAACGACTCAAACGGTACCTTTCCACTGAACATGTTATATCTTATAGAGAGAGATTCTAAAGAGGGGGAAGTAAACAGCCAAGATGGCAATGTCCCATTAAGTTTGTTCCATGATAAATCTAGATAAGTAAGGTGAGTTACATTAACTAAGGTATCCGAAGGGATATCGCCTGTCAAATGGTTATATGACAGATCCAGTGTTTCCAAAGAATGAAGATTGAAAATGGAATGAGGTAATTTTTCTTGCAATCTGGTCAGGCCAAGATTTAGTAATTTCAAAGAAGAAGAGAAGTTAAGACTCGTAGGTAAAACTGAAGATATTTTAACACCTCCAAGTGAAAGTTGTTCCAAATTAGTAAAATTTTGTAAAAGATTGTTGAAAACATTTGGTCCAAGCTTCAAATCATAAACATTCCAGGAGAGATCAAGAGAGACCAATTTATAAAGGAGTGTGATATCAGGTGGGACTTGGCCAGAAAACCAACAACGAGAGAGATTGAGATGTGTGAGACTATTTGAAAACCTTCCAATCTCACGTGGAATTTGTTTAGTAAAATAATTGTAAGCAAGATTGAGTGTTTGGAGATGAGGAAGGTTGAAGAGGGAATTGTTAGGATGGATGGTACCACTTAGCAATCCGCAACTGAGATCAAGACCGATAACGTCACCGGTGGCGTAGTCGCAAGTAACTCCATTCCAATTACAACAATCTGTACTTGTGTTCCAGCTCATTATAATTGGTTGATAATCAGAACCAAGCCATGCATAACAGTCGTAATATGTGTTATCACTCGTTGTTAGGGAAAGGTTATGTTTAAAGAGAAGCAAAGCTTCACTCTGTTTTTGAGAGCATTTATGAATATTACTGAAAGAAGTGGAAGAAGAAGCAAACGTGATGATAAGAAAGAAAAGAAAATAGACACTTAACAATTTTGAATCACTCATTGTGTTTTATATATTTGAATTTGAATTGCTATAAACATTCACACCGGCTATACATATATATACTAACACTTGTTTCACAAGAATATGATCGAAAAATGTTTGTGGCTGTAGTTTCATTTATAAACGTATCACTTGGGTTGTACAAGTCTATCAAAATTGATAGGCACTAAACTTTAATTTCTTGTCGATTTATACGCAATTCTAACTTTTGATTGCGATAAAAGAGAAACTTTCAATGAAAATTATGTAGTCCACAATAATTTTTAAACACTAAAGGAAAACGATTTTTGGATGATTCATTAGAACGAAGACTAAATCGAACCAATAGAAGATCGCTCAATTCAGTGAAGAAAAAGAAAGATCAATTGGGATGTAACTGTTTGTGGACCAAAAACTTTGAAGTATACGGGGGTTTAAGAAAACTCCAAATTATTACAAACCTTCCTTGGCATTTTTCATTTGTCTACAAGTCATTTGTCATTTGTCAGTCCTTTCATCTGGTGGTCCTTCTGAACCAATGGTTTGTGTTACATCCCAACTAGGCAACTAATGAGGTAATATCATAAGCGCGTCAATTGCTCGTTTGAAACTTATTACAAACCTTCCATGGCCTTGGGTGTCCGGGTTGTCTTTATGGGTAGAACTATACAATTGAGATAACTATTGTCAGATTTACATGTACAACTTTAGTGTTGATAGATACTCTTCTGTCCAAAATTACAAAGAATACTCAACATAACAAACACAAAACTAAAATTCACGAAACAATAAGATACTTCTTCATTCTTGAATTTTCTCCACCACCTCTTTGTGCTTGATGGTTGTTCAATGCTCTATATAAACCGGGTATGATTTTCCTAGAACGTGGACACATTGGCGTGTGTGTGTGTTTGGTTTTGGGGAGTTGTTAACCCAACTATCAAATTTGCAATTGATGCCTGTGTAACAAGCTTAAACAATAAGAATCCGTCGGTTTTGCATTCTTCCTACCTTCACTTGGTGAATATGATCTTTTCTTATCTGATCATACACATTTATGTCCTAGTCTTAAAGAGCAAATCATTGACAAAGAATTACAATAGGAAGAGCAAATCATTTACGAAATGATTGTTACTGTTGGGATACATAGAAGATTATTGACCGTAACCATCTTATATCCTCTACAGTAACAATCATTGACAAAGAATTACAAGCGCAGATACATAGAAGATTATTGACCGTAACCATCTTATATCCGCTACAGTAACAATCATTTACGAAATATGTTTCAAGTTTTTGCCGGTAAATTATAATTATGCCTATTAAGTCTGTTGGGTTTACATATCTAATAATATCAAATTGAGTAAGTGAGTAACTGCACAGAACTTGAAACTATGACTCAACCATTACAACCACTGAACTTGTGGTCTTCCCTTCGATCTGTCGCCTTTCACAATGGCAATTCATGTAACTACCACTGATGTCTCGATTATGACAACCTATATCATTACAAGACCGAGCCTCATTGACTCTAACGTTACGTTTGTCAAGTCTCCAACTATTCATCCCCTTACCAACTCAAACAAAATTTAAGCCCTCATACAAATTCAACATTCCATTGATCCTGAGTGAGGAAATCTAATTCATTATGGTTTCACAGGAACTTAATGATGTTTTGTATCTTTATTTATGTTTGTTATAAAAATATAGACAAATAGTGGAAGTGGTTTCAAAAGTGCATATACATGAAGTTTCTTGTCCCACATCACGGGGTTAGCTAAAGTGGCAGAGGCTGTAAGGTGTATAAAATAAGATGTTGGGATATGGTGTAAATGATCTTTGCGCTTGGGGTAATGACGCAGCTAATGAGGTAATAACCGAGGAGCGTCAATTGCTGGTTGAAAACTATTTCCAAACCCCCTCCTTGGCCTTGGGTCTCCTTTGGCCATAGAGAATTTCTTGAAGGGCTCCCTTTTTAAGGGTAAAGCCCTAGAACCTCTAGTTAAAGTTTTGTTAAGTCTACAGTAAGTTTGCCTCTGTATTCTTTCAATTGATTCTGTTTAAGGCATTTTGGTTATTGTATGATGTGTTTTGCAACAAAAAAAAAATTGACTAGCTCTAAATTTAACTTATGGTTTAATTAAGCAACAGTAGATTTATAGCAGCTAGGTATTTTAGCTCCTCTTGCAAACCTTTTGGTTATCTTGGTCCTAGCGCTGTTGTCATAGATCATAAGATATCAATTCGAGACCATAGTGTATCTATAACGAACATCAAGTCAACACCCATGACCCAACTAGCGCTTTAGTTCATGTTCATTGCGAATCTTTACTTATGTCTTTATGTTATTTCATTAGCTGTGTTGGTGGTCTTTACTATAAAAAAAACTAATTTGCCTTGGTTCGTGAATATAAACAAATTTGTTTCGGTCTAATTCTGTACGGTCCCCCAATTTGGCCCCGTAAATTCTTGACTGACTCAAATGATTGAGTTCGGCTCACAATGTGACTTGATTGGACCCAAAATATAGAGTTTATTATTATTATTATTTATTATTATTTTTTTAATAATAATAATAATAATAATAATAATAATAATTATTATTATTATTATTATTATTATTATTATTATTATTATTATTAATTATGAAACGTCTCTTTATTATTATTATTATTATTATTATTATTATTATTATTATTATTATTATTATTATTATTAAGGCCCGATATGATTGGTTGTCGTCGGTTCTGTATGCATGGTGGTTGAGCTGGTTGGTTTTGCTTCGCTTGGGTTGATGTAGAGTTTGTGGTGCGGATTTGTGTTTGTTCAGAAATTTCATGTGATTGTGAGCTTGTTGAAGTAGTTCTAGAAGGTTTGAGGTGTCGGGGTTCAAATGAGCAAAGGTCGCGTAGTTTTGACGTGTGGTGATTTTACAATTACGTCAACGGATTTTACACATCACTGTACCACCACTCGATTGGTTTGCATGGTTGAAAGTATCTGGTGTAAGGTTTCGGCGGGGCAGTGTTAAGGTAATGTGTCAAGTTCGTGGTCGGGTTTTTAACCATCTCCATGTTTTCAAATCGGTTGATGCCCTTAAGTGGTTATGTGTTGCGCTAGAGTTTGAAGTCGGGATGTCCTCCTTTGATTTTTAGATCTTTTCTATTGACGATGCAAGATCATTTTGGATAGAGAATTTAGAGTCGTTGTAGTTGTTTAAGCCTTTGAGGTTGATGTTAGTTAGTTAGGTTCGTTGTCGAGGGTTGTGGTTAAAGATCAGTTTAGTTGGGTAATATCTTATAGGGGATGAGTTTAATTGAGTATTCATAAAGGTTTAATTAGGTACTTGATATAAGTGCAATTACATAATTATTCAACGAGTTTAGCACGTTAATTTATTTATTTTTCATTTTGTTTTTCATATTTTACTCAAAAAAATAATCTTGTCGACCAGACCAAAACCCATCTAAACCTATATTTCTAGAAAACCCATCTAAACCCGGAGCTATATAAACCCAAATCCATTTAGGACCGTGACACCTGATTCAACCCGCCTATTTTGCCACATTTAAAATAAATCAAAGGAATGAAAATCTTTTATGCCTTTTGCCGACGGAAAACAAGTAAACCACCATGAACTAAATGTCCTTACATTCAAAAAGTTCGAGATCAAGTACGTTTTCAAAGTATTTGTTGGGCGAACATTTGAACCGCTTGGAAATTTAAGTCAATCAAAATTCCAAAAAAAAATAAATAAATAAATACAAAAATAAAAATAAAATAAAAATAAAATCAACATTAAAAGGAAAAGGCAAAAGTTGAAATAAATTAAAAGTATTTTTTGATTGACCATGTCTGTTGAGTGTTGCTTAACATCTAAACAACATATGTTTTACTTTGTTATGCAACCAAAACAGTGTTCCACGACTTTTAGACTTCTAGACCATTGCTACCTGTATCGTAAAAGATAGATTTTAGATCTGGTCACCAGATACTGATCGCGTATGACCCCCCAGCACTTATACGGGTCGGGCGCGGACTAAACATGATTATGTATAATGCTCCCGACACTCATACGGGTCGGACGCGGACTAGATACATATCCCGTCAATGGCCACCAAACCATCATCCAGGCACCCATGGCGCGGACACCAACGAAAAGGTTATTCCGCGGATAGTATATACGTCCGAAGGAGGACACAACCGCGCCCAACATAAGGGGTAAGGAATCTTGCCCAGACTTGGTGTACTACAGCCTGCAGTCCCCGAAAAGGGAAAGCGGGACAACTCCCGCCCAAAAGCATCACTGTCACAATGATAAGACAAGCTCTGGAGTTGACCTACGTCACAACCCACTTACAAAGCCATGTAGCTTCATGGCCCGTGACCTTGAGAACACGACAGAAAGGTCAACCGTATAAATAGAGACCTTTCCACTATTCAAACGGTAACACATATCTCACTCTCTCTCTAGAACTAACTTTATCTCTCTAGAAACCATCACTTATTCTCACACCGGAGGTTGACCGTGGAACCCCGTTCTGCGGTGAGGCTAACGGTGTTTGTTTTCTTAGCAACTTTCAACCAGGAATGACACTTAATACAAGATCTATTCCCCGGGAAGTTAGCATACACTAATCTTTATCAGGGGAGCGCCCATAATTGTATTAACAAGTTGGCGCCATCCGTGGACCATGACAACTGCGTTTCCAAAAACTCTAATGAGTAACTGGCAGAAACCCTTCCCGTCTCTGAGCCGTCTACGGTCGAAACAGTGGGAAGGAAAAAGTGCAAGACAGCGAGCAATACGCCCTAATGCATAGCAGATCGTCAATAAGGGAGTTCTACGAGAGGCACTACCATCAGATCTTGCCCTTAATGGCGGAAAAGGTCCATCAAGAAAAACTAGACCGGTTTAAAACCCGCCTGGATTTTGATGATGAGACTAGGAAAAAGAGATCTCGAGAACACGCCCGGAATACCAGCCCTGAAAGAAAACGGGCATCTAAAAGGAGATACGGGGCCAGTCCTAGTGCCAGGTCAGACCCCTCGGAATATTCCAAGTCACGGAGTGTTTTGTCGAGACTTAGCAGTCGAGACGATGGGTGTTCAAAAGAAAGAGCCGTTGGAAACCAAGAGGCGCGGCCGGATGTATTCTCAAGGAGGAAAAGGCGTCCGCACGCGTGACCACGAGACTTGGTGACCAAAACCAAGCGTGTTCTCTAGACTGATCCAAAGGTGTCTTCCGAAGGAAACGTAAAAGAAGCGAGAAGCGAGAAAAAGCGGGACCGGCTGAAAGGATTCGGTTAGTAGACACCAACGAAGCCGGAGCTTGACCCGCGACAGTGCTTCTCACTCGAAGTCTGGCAGAGGTGAAACATACCACTCATGCCGCAGCAGAGCCAGAGAAGTGTCTCCTCCAGAAAGCGAAGAAAGCACGGGAGGGCATTGGAAGTCCACCCCAAAGAGTAAAGGAGGAAGGGAATCCGACGAACTTTATTCCCCGTATGACGTGGCTGACACAGACCCCTTCACCCGCCAAATACGGAATTTTGAATTCCCAAAAAGAACAAGAATGCCAGCTCACATCAGAACATACGACGGGACAGGAGATCCGGAGGATCATCTGAAGATTTTCCATACCGCGGCCAAAGTGGAAAGATGGGCCATGCCCACATGGTGCCACATGTTCAAATCCACGCTAATTGGGCATGCTCGCGTCTGGTTTGATGAGCTGCGACCAGAGAGCATTGACAGTTTTGAAGAATTAAGGTCAAGTTTTCTCTCGTACTTCCTTCAACAGAAGAAGTATACGAAGACCTGTTGGAGGCACCACATAAAGCGGGAGCCGGAAGGGAGTCCACGGAAGCGTTGCTTGTGGAGCGCTTCAAGCGGAGAGCATGCATGTGAAAGGAGCCCCGAATGCATGAGAGTGTCGGGCTTCATGCATGGGATAACAAACCGGGAACTAATCGAGAGGCTCAATGACAACATTCCCCAAACGGGACGAGATGTGGAAGGTGGTGGCTGCTCATAGGTGAGTTGGCGCATCAACGGACAAAGAAGAAACACTCCCAGTGGAAGAACCATGAGGAGGACAGAAATACATCGCATTTTAGAAAGAAAAGGGAATTCAAGAGCGCGCTCCGGACGAGAAAGAAAGAGGGGCAGGTTCACCCCCTCACAAAAACACCGAAGGAAATCGGCGCCATGGATACGGTCAAGTTCACGGCTCCAGCGCCAATGTCAAGCAGTCGAATCCGTAACAAAGACAAGTCATGATTTCTCAGAGAGAAAGGGCACAACACGGACGAATGTTATCGGTTGAAAAAAGATAGAAGAAGCGGTTAGGTCAGGACGGCTTGCACATCGGTCAAAGAAATTAAGAATGGAGCCGGAAGAATGGTGGTCCCAAAGGTGGAAAAAAGGACACCGCGGCCAAAGACAAAGCTCACGCCATATACATGATTCAATCACGGCGCGGACGGTCAAGCCCAATCCGCGACCCTAAAATGGAAATATCTTTCCCCATATCAGGATGATTGGGATGACCATCCGGTGATAAAGGCGATGTTGAAGGGATGCACAATCCGCATGATGTGCGTGGATAGCGGAAGTGCCGGAAGTTGTGCGAGCACGGCTTCAACAAGTTAAGTCCGGACGTCCGCTAGGAGACTAATCCCGCCTCATCACCATTACTAGGTTTCAGCGGAGAACTTTCATGGCCATTAGGTCAGATCCTCCTCGAGGTAAGATTGGGAGATGGGAAGAAGTCAGCCAGCGCCTGGATGAACTTCATGGTGGTACGATCCCCTTCTCCTTATAATGGGATAATCAGACGACCAGGGATCAGGCTGTTAAGAATTGTACCATCTACCGCACACGGGATGTTGAAGTTTCCTACTGTCCGAATTAGGTGACTTTGCACAGTGATAAGGTAGTCCAGTTGAGTGCAGAATGGTCGAGAACCGAGAACCCTATCACACCCCAGGGAGGCAGAGGTGAAGGAAGGAATGCGGTCGCGATCAACCTAGATTCCCCGACAAAGCGATCAACATTCGGGTAAGGTAAGTGAAAAGGAAGCGAGAACCTCTGCAATTTGCTCAAAAATAACTTAGACATCTTTGCTTGGGAACCCTCTGATATGACTGGAGTACCGCGGAAAATCACGGAGCACAAGCTGAACGTCAGAGAAGGCTACAATCCCGTGCGGCAAAAGAAGAGAGGGCAAGCCCCGGAAAGAAACAAAGCCATCAACGAAGATGTCACCAAGCTGGTTGCAGCAGGAATTATGATGTAGGTGCACTACCACGACTGGTTATCCAATCCCGTTCTCGTCAAAAAGAGTGACGGAAGCTAGAGAATGTGTGTGGATTTCAAAGATTTGAACAAAGCCTGTCCAAAGGATTGCTATCCCCTGCCGGAGATTGACTAGAAAGTCGAGTCCCTCTGCGGATACCCATTTAAATGCTTCCTCGACGCGTATAAAGGGTATCACCAAATACAAATGGCAGTCGGGGATGAAGAGAAAACAGCATTCCACACGAACCAAGGCATCTTATGCTATACTAAAATGCCTTTTGGTTTGAAGAATGCCGGTGCCACGTACCAGAGGCTCGTGGACAGAGCTTTTGAGAAGCAGATCGGAAGAAATCTGGAAGTATATGTTGACGATCTAGTCATCAAAAGCCACTCAGAAGAAGAAGTGCTTAAGGATATTGAGGAGACTTTCAAGACCCTACGGAATATCAACATGAAGCTTAACCCCAAAAAATGCACATTTGGGGCGGAACAGGGGATGTTTCTAGGTCATATAGTGAGCAAGGAGGGCATCAGAGCTTGCCCAGACAAATCTGCGGCCGTAACTGTCCTCAAATCCCCAACAACAAAAAAGGAGGTGCCGTCTTTGAATGGGAAATTAGCCAGCCTCAGCCGCTTCATGTCCAAGTCAGCAGAAAAGTCCCTCTTATTCTTCAAGACACTGAATAAATGCATTAAGAAGAGCGACTTTTACTGGACAGCTGAGGCAGAGCAAGCGTTCAAGGAGATGAAGCAGCACATTGCCAACTTGCCAATGGTCATCGCTCCGCGACCAAAGCAGGAGCTAATCATGTACTAGGCCACGTCCCAAGAAGCTGTAAGTGCGGTTTTATTAGCACCGGAGGAGGCGACAACAAGCCGGTATACTTCGTCAGCCGCTCCCTAAAGGGACCGGAGATGAACTACACCCCGATTGAGAAGCTTGTCCTTGCACTAGTATATGCATCCCGCAGATCTGGCGATACTTTCAGGTACATCCAGTGGCGGTCATCACGGACCAACCACTGAAGCAAGTCTTAACCAAAACAGAGAAAAGTGGGAGAATGGCTGGATGGGCAATTGAACTGGATGAACATGACATCAGCTTCCGACCCCGGACAGCCATTAAAGGGCAAGTACTGGCGGATTTCATTGCCGAAATCCCAGAAGAGGGCATCCCGGACAAGGCAACGGGAAAGCAACCGTACTCCGAACCATGGAACCTATTCACAGACGGATCCGCGTGTCAGGAAGGATCCGGGGCAGGATTGATCTTGACAAGCCCAGAGGGGAAGGAGTTCACGTATGTCTTACGTTTTCAAAGTATTTGTTGGGCGAACATTTGAACGCTTGGAAATTTAAGTCAATCAAAATTCCAATAAAAAAAAATAATAAATAAAAAAAAAAAAAAAATGAACATTATAAGGAAAAGGCAAAAGTTGAAATAAATTAAAAGTATTTTTTGATTGACCATGTCTGTTGAGTGTTGCTTAACATCTAAACAACATATGTTTTGCTTTGTTATGCAACCAAAACAGTGTTCCACGACTTTTAGACCATTGCTACCTACATCGTAAAAGATAGATTTTAGATCTGGTCACCAGATACAATCATACAAATAACTCATTACTCATGTATTATGGTGTACATGAACGGTAAATCAGTTTGAATAAACGAAACCTGTTGAACAAATTGTGTTGATTTTGATCTAACATTGAAGGTTGCGTATGTAGCTAGCATGTTCCTTCTTTCTATATCTTGAAGCCAAAAGAACCATGAAAATCACCTTAGAGGACCAAACCTCATAATACTAATTATTTGGTATTACCGATGATTGGCAGTGTGTAATCTAGCTTGTTGTTCACTACTAGCGTTCTTTTAGCTCGAAATAGTATAGCGCCTTATTTCCATATTTAGAAACAAACCAACTATGAAAACCATAGTAGACCAACATCATGAATATATTTGGTGTGACTAAAATATTGGACCAAAGAAAGATTCGAGTTACAATGCACAACTGTTCATGCTTGATGTTTCCTTGATCACTACATAGAGTCTTAAGAGAAGAAAGGACCCATGCAAACCATTTATCGACCAAACATCGCCATATGATTTGGTATGACTCCGATCGTGGACCAATGCACAAGTTTACATTCCAATGGTCACTGTTGATGATTTGTGTTGCTGCATACGCCATATAGTCTTATAACCTTTTTATTTATTTATTTATTTATAGAAACGAGATTATTAGGCCAAACATCAACATTTTAAAGTAATGCGACTCCAATTGTGATCAAGCGCACACAATCTTGTTGTTCACCAATGGCACAACAATTAGCAAGTTACAAATTTGTGTAAACATGTAATCCTAATTCATATCATTTAATTATTGTGGATTCATTCATTTTTATTTTATAGCTTTGTTGTTTCTGGTGGAAAGGCTGGATCTTAACACATGGAATAATTAAGTAGTGTTGTTGAAAATGATTACTACATGCTCATGTCGCGACAATTTAACAGATCGTTCTTAATGCTTGGACTCCGACTTGCCAACATTGTCAGTCCAAAATCACCACCTTTGCTACTTGGAACTTTTAACAGCAGTGATATGGGCTTCTTCTCTACCTTTTTTTATTTGTACATAACTATCAATGTCCCAAAATGTAATGTCTATAATCCATACACTGACACAATAGATACATACATATTTTCAGAAAAAGATATGCATGCTTGTCTTCGAAAATGAAAAATCGAGTTTGCTGGCTTGAAGAACCAATAATTCCACAATACTTATTGTAAATTAGCTTCATTTGAAGATCATTCCCAAAAAAGAAAAAAGAAAGTAAGATACAATTATACAAACACAATTTTTTAACGAACCGTGAAACTATGCTTGAACTGGGCTTTGGCCCTTGTTAAGTTTGCAAAGTTAATGGGCTTGAAATAACCAAAACGAATATGGGCTGAACTCATAATATAATCATTTTGGTTTATCTCAAAATTAGTTGTAGAGTCACTTTATTTTGCTTACCCATAAATCCATGCTTACCAAGGGACAAATCCCCACCATCCATCTAGTTTGATCTAATGGTGAGGATTAAGCTAAGATTTAGTAGATAAACGTAAGTCCATGTTTTTTTCTTGTCTTTTTCTCTTTCTTTTTTATTCACTTTTTTTTTGTTTTTTTTTTCTTATTCACGTTTTTTTAATTAGTTTTTTTTTTTTTTTTTTTTTTTTCGCTTTTTTGTTATTCGTATTCTTTTTCTTCGATTTCATACGTTTTCATTTGTTTTCATACGTTCTTATACGTTTTCGTCTGTTTTCTTACGTTTTCGCCCGTTTTCATCATTTTTCTTTCATTTTCGTCCATTTTTCATCCATTTTCAAATGTGTTTTTACTCTTTCATACATTTTCGTCCGTTTTCATATGAATTCGTCCGTATTCTTACGTTTTCGTCCATTTTCTTAAGTTTTCGTTCGTTTTCATACGTTTTTGACTATCACAAGTGATTTCGTGATATTGAATATCACTTGTGATTATCCGAATATCACTTTGTGATATTCAGAAAAACACAAGTGATATTTTGTTAATATCACTTTGTGATTTTCCGAATATCACGCTTGTGATATTCTGAATATCACTTGTAATTTTCTGAATATCACTGTGATATTCACGAATATCACTCTGTGATATTCTGAATATCACTCTGTGAGATATTCTGAATATCAGTTTGTGATATTTTGAATATCTTTGCGATATTCTGAATATCACTCTGCGATATTATGAATATCACTTGTGATTTTCTTGATATCACTGTGTGATATTTTGGATATTACGTATGATTTTCATGTTACAAAACAATTGTTTAAAATCACTTGTTATATTCAAAAAATCACTTGTGGTATTCAGAATATCACAAGTGATATTCAGAATATCACAAGTGATATTCTGAATATCACAGAATATCATTTGTGATATTCAGAATATCACATAATATCACTTGCGATATTCACAGTATCATTTGTGATAGTCAGAATATCACTTGTGGTATTTAGAATATCACTTGTACTATTCAGAATATCACTTGTGATATTCAGAAACGTATGAAAACATTTAAAAACAGCCACAACAACAACAACAAACCCAATCCCGCCGGGGCAGGGTATGGGGGAGGTAGAATGTAGACAGATCATACCCCTACCCCAAGGATAAACCCGGGAGTAAGGAGACTGCTTCCAATGAGACCTCCGACAGTTTGTGCGTGTCGGGTGAGAAAGAAGAGAAGAGAGAGCAAAAGGGAGCGAAAGGACAGCAAGCAAAAGCAGGCGAAAAGCATACATGAGGGAGCAAAACAAAGGAAGGAAAAGGCACAAAGCATACCAGAAAACAAAACCAAACGCAAAGGCAAGCAAACCTAACGAAGCAAAACAAAGGAAGGCAGAACAACCCACGGAACCTAAAGCAAGGGCAAAAAGGCAGCCTAAGGGGGCAACAAAGAGCAAGGCAAAAACACGCAAGGGGCCTAAGCTAAGGCAAAGACAAATCAAGGCACCAAGGCAAGGCAGCAGAAAACGCCTAGAAAGCCAAACACCTAACTACCCGCACATCCTAATTCTATCTCTCCACGCATTCCTATCTGAGGTCATGTCCTCGGACAAGAGCAGCTCCTTCATTTCGAGCTTAAGTCTATCCTCCCACCTGAGATTGGGTCTACCCCTCCTTCAGCGCCATCAACTAGTAGCGCTTCGACTCTTCTTACAGGCGCTGATTGTGGCCTCATCCTGACATGGCCGAACCACCTCAGCCTTACTTCTCTCATCTTCTCGGTAATATTTCCGACCTCAAGTTTTGCTCAAAAGCGTTTAAAAACAGCCGAAAACATTTAATAACGGGGACTAAAAGCGTGAAAACGTAAGAAAGCGGATGAATATGTATGAAAACGAAAAACAGTATGAAAGCGACGAAGGCGTGTGAATAATGGATGAAACGTGAAGAAAGCGGTAGCGTATGAAAGCGGACAAAATGCATTAAAGCGGACAAAACGTATGAAAGCGACGTATGAAAACGGGATGAAAGCGTATGAAAGGGAAGCAAAAAACGCGAATTAAAAAAAACGTAAATAACGTGAATTAAAAAAAAACAAACAAAACAAAACGTGAATATTAAAAAATGTGAATTTAAAAAAAATTAAAAGTAAATATTAACAAAAAACATTTAAAAAGAAAAAAAAAGGCCTGATTATAACAAAAAACGTGAATAATTAAAAAAAAAAACAAAAAAAAAACAAGAAAAAAACATGGACTTAGGTTTAGACATATTAAATCTTAGGTTAATCCCCACCATTAGATCAAACTAAATAGATGGTAGGGATTTGTCCCTTGGTAAGCATCAAAATAAGAGTAAGCATTTGAAAATTCCTCATTAGTTGTAAGGAATAAGGATGTTTAAAAAGGTTAAAAATACATTTTTTTTGAATTATTACAAATAGTATTGAAAGGCTATGTATGAGTCATGAATTGTGCTTTTAAAGTCAATATTATGAATAAAATCTACCATATTTGATGATGTGACATTTACACAACAAAGATGGACTATTCTGTGATTGTCGAGCAACAAAAAACTTTATAGCTATCATGATTAGAATGTGAAATATTTCATGTTCGGATCATGATTAACTTTAATAATCATCAACATCTCTTAGGTAAGGCTTTAACCAGACTGTGTATATGTAACAACAAACTCAATCTACGTGTATTAATCGATCAAAATGCTATAAGCTATAGTTAAAAGAGTTTGATGGACGAAGATAATAAATAGTTGGGAACGATAATGAAAATATTTCAATTATATCGTAGACATTTTAATAAAAGACTCATCATCCTCTAAAAACCCTGCCTTAAAGACAATAATATAGTAGTAAAATAAGATAAAAATAAACTTTTCAAAAATTTTTGCATACAAATTTGTTATTCGATGATGTGCAACTCATAATTCTTCACCAAAAAAGCATGACCCACACATCTCCTATAAATTCAGTATTGGTTAACAAACTTGATCACAACCTTCAAAGAAGTTAAAGAACATAATCAAATAAGGATGAAATCCCATGCTTAGCCCTATGTAAAGATATGTGGAGTAACCTGTGAGACTTGTGAGTTGTGGGTGGGTTTTGATTTTTTACGCGGACTTTTTTCATTCAAAGTATCTTTAATAATGACCATATACTACAATCGATATCTCATCGAATCATTTTTGAATTTTGAAAGTCTTTTTCAGAAAGCTCACTTTTGGAATCATACACACTTTCAGCAATTGCATTAACATGCAGATGTTCGAATAGTAGAAAAGCCCGTTTCGTGCGTGTGTTCTAAAGGCTTATCAGCAAGCTCAAGTTCTAAAGTCAATAGCTTTACAAGATCAAGCACAAGGCAGTCAAGATCAAAGCAACAGATGTCTGAGACTTAGAGTGTTGAAATGTTGTGGTGTAATGTAATCTTGTAAATGTTCTAGTCAGTTAGTTAGAAGTAGTCACTTAGTTAGCTTTGTATAAATAGTTCTCATTTCATCTTAGTTTGTAACAATTACATAATAATGAAATCTCATTTTCACATTTCCTCTCAACCTCTTTAAACTTCATTATGGTATCAGAGACAGGTTAACAGGCAATGGTTTCTCAAGCTCACTAGCTTTCTCCTTTCTCTTGGGTTCATATAGAGCTATGCAGATACCTCTTTATTCACCTTCAAGAAAGATCAAATTTTTATATGCCTTCTAATCTATGTTGATGACATCCTGATCACTGGCAATAATACTACCTTTATCACACAAATCAAGGAGAAACTTCATCAGGAATTTAGTATTAAGGACCTTGGTCATCTCAATTATTATTTGGGTATTGAATTTCTCAAAAACTCCTCTGGTCTTGTCATGACACAAAGGAAATATGCCCTGGAGTTGGTTAATACTGCTGGTCTGCTCAATGTTAAATCTTCAACTACACCAATTGATCCATTAGTCAAACTAAATCATGATGATGGTGAACTGCTTAAAGACTCTAGTCTCTACAGAACTCTAGTTGGCAAACTGCTTTATCTCACCATCACCGGGCGGACTTGGCTTATCGCACATACATTAAGTCAATTCACACAGCTCCAAGGACTCCTCATCTTCAGGCACTCATTAAAGTTCTAAGGTACATAAAGGGTAGTCCTGGACAAGGCATCTTCTTTCCTCATACCACTTCTCTACAACTTCATGCCTATTGTGACAGTGACTGGGCTAGTTGCATTTTTTCAAGGAGATCTGTTTCAGGACATTGTGTTTTCTTAGGTTCTTGTCCTATCTCTTGGCAATCTAAGAAACAATCAGTTGTTTCTAGATCATCTACAGAAGCAGAATATAGGGCTCTAGCTGATGCTACTTGTGAACTCACATGGTTAAGATGTCTCCTTAAGGATTTGGGCATATCAGTTACCTCTCCTATACCCATTTATTGTGATAATTCATCTGCCATTTCCCTTGCCTCAAATCCAATACAACATGCAAGGACAAAACATATTGAAATAGATTGTCACTTTGTTAGAGACAAAATCAAGGCTGGAGTTGTTTCACCCAAATATATCTCCACCAAAGAACAAACTACAGACTTTCTCACCAAAGGCTTATCTAAAGCTCCTCATTATCATTGTTTGTCCAAGTATGGCATGTGTGATCCCTACACACTGCCAACTTGCGGGGAGGGTAAAGGTGTTGGAAATGTATATATTTACAAACATGTGAATGTCCGGATTCGAACTCGTGACCACGGGATTGCACACATTAGCGAATGAGAATTAAAGTTAATAATTAATGTTTATGTTTACGATTAATTATTGCACATTAAGTCCGGTTAACGATCGTTAAGTATTTAACGGAAAAATGATTAACGACCGTTAAATGGAAAAGAGAAGGACTAGAAATGTAAAACTTGGAAAATTTATGGGTTTGGCTTTGGGCTTGTCTACATGGCCGGCCATAGGGGCCTTCTAAAGCCCTAATTCATTAGTTAATCGATTACATGGCTGGAGGTTAGATTTTTTGGTGCTTACGCTTAAAACCCTAACTTTTTCAGTTAGGGTTTTATCTTTTTTGATTGTCCTTGGGTTTATCTTTTTTGATGCTAGCTGGTTGATTGGTACTTGTTTGTGGGGTTTTGGTTCGGTTGGTTGAGGGTTTAAGAGGGATGGAAAAAGGTTTCTTTAACAAGAATAGTGCTCGTAAGGGCACCAGAGATGTGGGGTCTTCTACTAGTTTGGTCGATCAAACTAGTGGTTCAAAATTATTGATGCACCATCTAACTTGGCCGATCAAGTTGGGGTGCATAAGGATGATGAACTTGATGCACGGTTGAATCTGAGGCAATGATGATGGGAGTCTTGGTGGGACGTGAGTCTTGTTGATCATATTGAATGTGATGGGTGATGCGTGAATAAGGTTAAGGATAAGGTTGTTTTGGATGATTTGGAGCAAAGCCATGATACACCACATACGATTGGCCTCTAATGTTTCACAATGACCTAGTGTGGAGCAATTGATTGCTAATGCGCATCAGAACTTTGATGAAGCAATGAATAAAATTGACAATGATATTGCTAAGATGGCTTCATCTTACGATGTGAACAATTCGAGTGGTATTGGGCTTCAATCTAAGTCGAATGGTACTAAAGTTTATTCAGTAAATACTCCTCTGTCGAGTTTTGATGTGGCTATGCAATCCCAGATGTATGGTACTACTCATTGTGTTACTTCTGATCCTAATGCACCCAAGGTTGTTACTACTAGTGGTAATGGAGTTAAGTCGGTTTCTTACGCGGGTGTTGCTTCTAATGAATCCCAGAAACACGTATCTAATTTTCGGAGGCTAGAATGCAGCAAAAAGAAGAATGATGTTGACCTTTCAGTCCCAATGAAAGTGGTGGAAGAGGTGAACATGAGGTTTGAGAATACTCTCTACGGATACTTCCTTGGTCAACGCCTTGCTTTCCTGTTGTTGACTATTATGTTCACAATACGTGGGCTAAGTATGGTTTACAAAAGGTTATGATGAATGCTAAGGGATTCTTCTTCTTCAAGTTTAATTCGAAAAAAGGCGTTGATGATGTTCTTGATAATGGTCCTTGGTTGATTCGTAATGTTCCTATTATTCTTAAACCATGGACATTGAACACCAACTTGCTTAAAGAGGATTTGACTAACATTCCGGTGTGGGTTAAATTCCATGATATTCCTTTAGCTATGTTTTAGATGACGGGCTCGTCTTCTTGCTACATTGATTGGTACGCCCAAAAGGTTAGATGCTTTTACTAGTCAAATGTGCAATGAATCTTGGGGCCGTAGTAGTTTTGCTAGGTGTATGATTGAAGTGAAGTCGGATGAGGTTCTTAGGGACAGACTCACTGTCGAGATTCCTTTACTTGATGGTACGGGTTCGACTATTGAGAAGATCCGTGTTGAATATGAATGGAAACCGCCTAGATGTGAGAAATGTCGGGTATTTGGACATACTTTGGTGGATTGTCCTAAGGTTGTGTTTCCGAATGCTCAACCTCATAAGGACGTAAGTGATGGTTTTCAATGTTAACAATAAGAAGAAGGGAAAACAAGTTCGGCCGAATCCGGGTCGAGGAGGTTCTTCTAAATCTGTGGTGGGCAAGCATTTTGAATATCGGCCCAAAAAGCCTCCTCCTGAACCCAAGAAAGTAAATGTCGGTAAAACGATGGCTTCTAATGTGGCTAGTTCGAGTGGAACCAGGATCACTACGTCTAATCAGTATGATGCTCTTAATATGGACGATACAGATGTGGATAATGGTCGTACAATGGAGGTTAATGAGGATGAGTCGATTAAGGCCGGTTATACATCACATGTTCCGCTTGTGAGTGATTCAATGGGAACAATAGATGTTGGTTCTACTCCCATAGTTGAGAAAATTGGTAAGCTTGAAAAACTAATTATTGATGGGAAAGCTACTCTTGTGGATGATGATGGTCAACCTATTCCGTCTACCTCTTCTACTAAGAGAGCTAACCCTTTTTCTAAAGTGGGAGAGATTGAGGTGTCTCGATTAGAAGATGAGGTTGTTGCTAACCCATTTGATGAGTCTGCTAATATATTTGGCGGTGGCCAGGAGTTTGAAGATGACTATGATGAATATGACTTCTATGACTATGCAAAGCGGGTTAGTGATCTTCACGGGAATTTGGATAACTTTAATGCCATGTATGGCACAAAGTTTCAAGGTCCTAGAAAGTAATCTTATTTCGTTGTGTCATTTGTTATCATTTGAGTAGTGGTTTGTTTTCTTGTTTAGAAAATAGGAAGTATCTTGTTACGTAAGCTCTATGCCTATGTAAGGGTGATATATGGGATTTCACTCATATACATTGTACTTAAACGTTTATTTGGTTAATATATTTACCAGGGTGCAGGATTACTCCCCTTTACCCAAAAAAAAAGTTTACCTACTAGTATATAAAGAGGGTTAGGTTCTAGGGTTTCATACACTTGTGCATTGAATTAACCCTAGATCTCTCCTCTCCTCTCTCTAGTCTAATATTCGGCCAAGCACCCCATTTGTAAGGGATTTTGGTTTCGTTTTTCTTAAACGAGGACTTGTGTTAGATCTAGCAATCGCTTGATTCGTTGGTTAATTCGTGTGTACAAGAACGTGGTTGTAAGACATTATTCTTACACCAATAAGTACTTCTTTGTTTTGCTTTGCTCGAGGGTTGTTTTGATTTGCTCGAGGGATTTGACATTCGCAAGAGGTACGTTACGTATACTTTCAGTTAATTATTTATTTGTTATGATCTTTAAGTCTTCCGCTGTGTACTCTTGATGTCTATATGTTTATTGTATGTTTTATATATCATAAACTAAACAAAAGGCTTATCAGCAAGCTCAAGTTCTAAAGTCAATAGCTTTACAAGATCAAGCACAAGGCAGTCAAGATCAAAGCAACAGATGTGCAGACTTAGAGTGTTGAAATGTTGTGGTGTAATGTAATCTTGTAAATGTTCTAGTCAGTTAGTTAGAAGTAGTCACGTAGTTAGCTTTGTATAAATAGTTCTCATTTCATCTTAGTTTGTAACAATTACATAATAATGAAATCTCATTTTCACATTTCCTCTCAACCTATTTAAACTTCATTATGTTCATTACTTCTTATGCATGTGGGGACACAAAGAAACTTAAAAAATTTCATTGCTACCTAAAGAGGCTTTCAAATTCATCATTTTTAGGGTACTATGTGACATTTTTCCTCTTTGGGAAGAAAAAAATTATATTAGCTAAGACGGACAAACATGTCCATAAATTTCGCAAAATAACAAAAAAAATGATGAATTTGAAAGAGAAGTACCCACAAAAGCAAAATAATTTGTTTGCTACGCAAAAACAAATGATACCAAGTATGATAACTTTTAAAAACATTTGCCCTAATATAATATCTACCTTGGTTGATGATATGATATGCAAAAATGAGAAATAAGATAAAAATAAACTTTTTTTTAAAGCTTTGCATACAAATTTGTTATTCGATGACGTGCAACTCATAATTCTTCACGCGTACAACTCAAAAAAGCATGACCCACACATCTCCTAATCTACTTGTACAACTTAAAAGTAAAAAAAATAGAAGTAAACTTTTTCAGTTCAGTTAAGTAACTATAAATTCAGTATTGGTTAACAAACTTGATCACAACCTTCAAAGAAGTTAAAGAACATAATCAAATAAGGATGAAATCCCATGCTTAGCCATATGTAAAAATCTGTGGAGTAACCTGTGAGACTTGTGAGTTGTGGGTGGGTTTTGGTTTTTTACGAGGACCTTTTACATTCAAAGTATCTCTAATAATGACCATATTACTACAATCGATATCTCATCGAATCAATTTTGAATTTTTAAAGTTTTGTTCAGAAAGCTCACTTTCTGAAATCATACACACTTTCAGCAATTGCATTAACACGTACCTGTTCGAATAGTAGAAAAGCCCGTTTACTGCGTTGTTTCATTACTTCTTATGCATGTGGGAACACAAAGAAACTTCAATATTTCATTGCCACCAATGCATGTGTTAATTACTGCCCATAAGGCATAAGCATCAATCAGTTGGCCTGTCTACAACATTATAGGTATAACATGAGCGTATTATGTACAAGGAGAATCACAACAACGTACCAGATGACATTAGCGGAGCCTAACTTCTATCATCAAAAATGTTTATTTTTATATAAAAACTTGTTAATTTTTTCAACAATTGATTAACTAGAATAGCATGTGAAAAGCACACGACTGGAGTTCTTATCTAACTAATAAATTATTCTTGTTGTTAATGGGCAGCATAGCCATGCTACAAGTTATGTCTTATGTAGTACTTTTGCTAAAGGTAAGTATCCCCGCCTCATCAATGTCAGATTAAAATATTGTCTACTACTGCTTCCAATCTAGGTAATACAAAAGAAACAAAAAACAGATCAAGGAGTAGCCAGTTTTATCAGTTTAAACATAAAATTTGCCACAAAGAATGATCCTTGTCTTGCAAACTTATAGTTTTGGTGAAACGTATTCTTGCTGAAATATAAATGGGTGTATGACCATCAAAATAATAGAAACATGACGATTTATATTGAAGGTTCAGCCACACATATACACGATTACCTAAGGGATACACATTAGACTTTTCGGGTCAAGTTTTATACCAAATTAGTAATAAATAATCATATAACAAATATCACCTTTGGTTTTAGAAATAGGCATATAACAAATATCATATTCTGAAGTTGAATTTAGTAATCCCAACAAAGCGGAGAAAGGGGGGATTGGTAAAAATCAACGGTTCAACCCATGACCCAAACTCATTTTGACCCATTACCTGACCCGTCCCGCCATTTAGACAGCTAGTTTTATTGTCATTGCCTCAGTCTTCTTGTGCCCCTTCTAAGGTTTTGGATACACTCTGTATATCCTGTTACGGATATATCTTCACAGCCTATGACAATGTTTTAAACAATTTGCATCACAAACCATGAAACTTGGATTTTTCTGATATTATTAATGACCATATACAACTTAGGTTGTTTGATAGGTCAGAAACTGGGCTATGTAGAGTTCCATCAGGTCATCAACTAAACTGTCAACTAATTTCTTAATTATCTCACAATGTAACTTAACCACCAGTTCTAGGTGATCACTGTCATTGCCTTGAATGGCAAGATGATCAGAAGCAGGTAAAAGTATATATACTAAAACACATGTTATTAATAATTATGCTTTCATTTTCACATATTTATTTTTACTGCAACTTGAAATTGATAGAAATGAGAAGCATATATTTTACCAAAAGCAAAGCGATACAAATTATTGCAGTGGTCACTTGATAGCAATAGAATTACTGAATTGCCCGGTGACCAAAGTAAATTTTATTACTAAATACTAACAACGCACAAATATTACATACAACAATAATTCAAAGAGACAAAACACAACCATCATCATTACAGCTCCAACCCAAACTCCTCTACCAACATCAAAAATGTTTTAAGAGCAAGAGAATTAATAAAATAAGCCCCTTTGCACAATTTAATGAAATAAGAAAACATTTGAAAAATCGTACCTCTAATAATCAAAAGGTTATTTCCCGATAAATACATATCTTCTCTTGTTTCGCGCTAAAGATCATGTGCTCCCCTGCATCAGCAATCACATTGAACCACTTTACTTTTCTTGTTGACAACATGAGATATCCCATCACCAATCCAACTAATGTTCCACATCCATATCCCAACGTCACCACTTCCCACGTAAATCCACTTTCCTCCTCTTGATCTTCGCGTGCTTCAAGCTGTGGTTTGTGTGTATACTCACTGCACTTTTTGGGCAGCGGAAACCCACAAAGTCCCACATTCCCTTCAAATGAGTTCTCATCAAATGTGTTGAACTGCGTTCCATCTGGTATACGCCCTACAAGATGGTTATGCGAGAGACTTAAGACTTCGAGAGTCTTGATTCCTGCAAGACTTTCAGGGATCTCTCCTGAGAGTTGGTTCCAAGAGAGGTCCAACGACTCGATCTCTATGAGATTTCCCAGAGCATGTGGAATTGGACCAATGAGGCTGTTGTGGGACAAGTTGAGCACTATTAGCGAATTAAGACCACCGATGACGTTTGGAATCTGTCCTTCAAATGTGTTATTGGACAGATCAATAATTGTGTAGTCAACCAAAAATTTTGGAAAATCTTGATTCACCCCTTTCACCGTAACAACAAATGAGTAATCCTTTTGACCCATGCCTAAATATTTTGGTGTTGTGCTGCTTTAAACAACATTCTTCATGGAATTGAAATTTTGAAAATATTTTGCAGGGAGTTGACCTACAAACCTATTATGTGATAAGTCAAGAACTCGAAGACTTGGAAAGGGCGATTCAACAATTGAAGAGGGTTGTATGTGTCCATGAAACTTGTTTGATTTGAGGACAAGAGCCTACAAATTTGGAAGGTCTCCTAACCATCCAGGGAATGTACCATTCAAATGGTTGTTTCCAAAATCAACTACTTTCAAGGATTGACATTTGGACAAGGAACTTGGCACCTCTCCTCTTAATTGATTTCCATTCAAACTAAGCCCTTCTAATCTTACACAATCCCCATATACG
This sequence comes from Chrysanthemum makinoi, assembly GCA_910596185.1. Lineage (NCBI taxonomy): Eukaryota > Viridiplantae > Streptophyta > Magnoliopsida > Asterales > Asteraceae > Chrysanthemum > Chrysanthemum makinoi. Next base: position 252,950,047 of record OU343218.1, read on the forward strand.
TTTGGAATTTTTCCTTGAAAACTATTGTTCCCCATATCTATCATCGCAAGATATGAGCCGATATTTCCAAAGCATTGTGGAATCAATCCACCAAAGCGATTATTGGACATATCTAAATACCATAGGTTGCTCATGTTGCAAATTGATGGAGGGAATGGCCCCTCAATCAAGTTAGACTGCAGATATAGATATTCTAATCCATACCATTGAAATTGTGGCAAACCTGTTATGAAGTTTTTTGGGTAAAGGGGAGTACTCCTGCACCCTGGTAAATATATTAACCAAATAAACGTTTAAGTACAATGGATATGAGTGAAATTCCATATCTCAGCCCGTTACATAGGCATAAAGCTTACATAACAAGATACTTCCTATTTTCTAAACAAGAAAACAAACCACTACTCAAATGATAACATATGACACAACTAAATAAAATTACTTCCTAGGACCTTGAAACTTTGTGCCATACATGGCATTAAAGGCATCCAAATTCCTTGGAAGATCACGAACCTGTTTAGCATAGTCATCGAAGTCATAGTCATCATACTCATCTTCAAACTCTTGGCCACCACCAAATATATTAGCAGACTCATCAAATGGGTTAGCAACAACCTCATCTTCAGAATCGGACACCTCAATCTCTCCCACTTTAGAAAAAGGGTTAACTCTCTTAGTAGAAGAGGTAGACGGAATAGGTTGACCATCATCATCCACAAGAGTAGCTTTCCCATCAATAATTAGCTTTTCAAGCTTACCAATTTTCTCAACTATTGGAGTAGAACCAACATCCATTGTTCCCATTGAATCACTCACAAGCGGTACATGTGATGTATAACCAGTCTTAGTCAAATCATCCTCATTAACCTCCATTGTATCGACCGGTATCCACATCTCGTATCGTCCATATTAAGAGCATCAAACTGATTAGACGTAGTGATCCGGTTCCACTGTACTAGCCACATCGAAGCCATCTTCTTATCGACATTTACTTTCTTGGGTTGGGAGGAGGCTTTTTGGGCCGATATTCAAAATGCTTGCTCACCAAAGATTTAGTAGAACCTCCTCGAGCCGGATTCGCCCAACTTGCTTTCCTTCTTCTTATTGTTAACAGTATGAAAACCATCACTTACGTTCTTATGAGGTTGAGCAGTCGGAATCACAACCTTAGGACAATCCACCAAAGTATGTCCAAATACCCGACATTTCTCACATCTAGGCGGTTTCCATTCATATTCAACACGGATCTTCTCAATAGTCGAACCCGTACCATCAAGTAAAGGAATCTCGACAGTGAGGCTGTCCCTAAGAACCTCCTCCGATATCACTTCAATCATACACCTAGCAAAACTACTACGACCCCAAGATTCTTTGCACATTTGACTAGTAAAAGCATCTAACCTTTTGGGCGTACCAATCAATGTAGCAAGAAGACTGAGCCCGTCATCAGAAAACATAGCTAAAGGAACATCATGGAATTTAACCCACACCGGAATGTTAGTCAAATCCTCTTTAAGCAAGTTGGTGTTCAATGTCCATGGTTTAAGAATAATAGGAACATTACGAATCAACCAAGGACCATTATCAAGAACATCATCGATGCCTTTTTTCGAATTAAACTTGAAGAAGAAGAATCCCTTAGCGTTCATCATAACCTTTTGTAAACCATACTTAGCCACGTATTGCGAACATAATAGTCAACAACAGGAAAAGCAAGGCGTTGACCAAGGAAGTATCCGTAGAGAGTATTCTCAAACCTCATGTTCACCTCTTCCACCACTTTCATTGGGACTGAAAGGTCAACATCATCCTTCTTTTGTTGCATTCTAACCTCCTAGAAAATTAGACACATGTTTCGGGATTCATTAGAAGCAACACCCGCGTAAGAAACCGACTTAACTCCATTACCACAAGTAGTAACAATCTTGGGTGCATTAGGATCAGAAGTAACACTATGATTAGTACCATACATCTGGGATTGCATAGCGACATCAAAACTTGACGGAGGAGTATTTCTTTGAATAAACTTTAGTTCCATTCAATTAGATTGAAGCCCAATACCACTCGAATTGTTCACATCAGAAGATGAAGCCATCTTAGCAATATCATTGTCAATTTTATTCATTGCTTCATCAAATTTCTGATGCGCATTAGCAATAAATTGCTCCACATTAGGCTGTTTTGAAACATTAGAGGCCGAATCGGCAGTGTATCATGGCTTTGCTCCAAATTATCCAAAACAACCTTATCCATAACCTTAATCACGTTATCAGCCCCATCACATTCAATATGATCACCAAGAATCTCGTTCGCACCGGTACTCCATCATCATTGCCTCGTATTCAACCGTGCATCAAGTTCATCATCCTTTAGCAACCCAACTTGATCGGCCAAGTTAGATGGTGCATCAATAGTTTGCGAACCACTAGTTTGATCGACCAAACTAGTAGAAGACCCCACATCTCTAGTGCCCTTACGAGCACTATTCTTGTTGAAGAAACCTTTTTCCATCTCTCTTTAACCCTCAACCTGTTGAAACAAATCACCCCAACCAAGTAACAATCAACCAGCGAAACGCATGCACAAAAGAAAAACAAAGCTAATTACCAATCAAAAGTTTAACCCTCAACCTGTTGAAACAAATTTCTGATGAGGGTGTCACACTGTTCGGTCCCCGGCAGCGGCGCCAAAATTTGACAGGCTCGTTGTACCAATCAAAAATAAACCTAATTACCTTATACTAGATAGGGCAAGCGGGTATCGTATCCACGAGGAGTATGTGGTTCTAATTTAAGTTTTGAGGTGATCACTGATCAATAAAAGTTTTGGTTTTGAAATCTTAATAACTAAATTACTAATTAAACTAAATTCTATGAAATAAATAACTAGTTTAACACTTAATACTAAAACTACTAATAAACTAAAAAGCAAATAAACAAATAAAGATCCAATAAGCAAATAAAAGCGAAGTTGTGAACAATTGAGTGAAAAGTAATCCCTCCCGGCTCCGGATATATTGATATGACTAAGTTACGGATTATTACTAATGCTTGCTTTGTATTAATTGAAAAGGATAATTTTGGGCGCAAGTTATGTTTACCACACGAATTGTCTTAATACCTAAACTAGTTGGACTCGGCACAATTCGTTGACTAGCAATAACATGTCTTCTAATAATCCTATTAATTAATTTTATAATTATTTAACGAACAATTATGGGAACAAATTATGTTAAACATACGACCGTCTTAACCCTTATGCTACTTAGGCTTGGCACAATCGTTGACTCGCTATAAAATGTCTCACAATAATTCAATAAAATAATTATACTAAAACATTAAATTCAAATAAATGATATGCAATAAAATCATATGAATTAATGTTTGACAAATAAATTATAATCCGTAAACATGATCAAACCAAATATATCTTTTACCGGGAGAGATTACAAAAGGCTTAGCCTCGCATCACGTTGATAGACATCGTAAATATTATGTTGCCTTGCATTCTGTTACGTATGATTTCTTTTTCTCCTAGGACCATTCGAATAGAATACTAAAAAGAAAACAAATGCAACTAACAATTTATGTCTTCACTCTCTTTTTGTCATCAACTGATGGGATGGATCTTTTTTTTTTTTCTTCTCGTCAGATTGTATCTAGCCGTCAATATATGAATGAGATGGTCCTCTCGTATGGAATAAAACCCTTTTTGTTTCCTGCTCTTCACGTCCAAGACCAAAACTACATGGGCCCAAGGCCTTTTTCTTCTTCTTGCGTCTAAACCAACTTAACCCAAAATAATGGTTTTTATTATTTTCTTCTTTCTTGGCTTGATATATTAAATGAAAGCCCATAATTCTTTTGCAAGCATAAGCTACGAACTGACTTGCCCGAAAAATGCCGCATTCGATCAATCATGAATTCATTTAAGACAGAGCTCGGATGAGAAAGTTGTGACCAAAACAACGCACAACATAAAAAAAAAACTTTCATTTCTTCATATTAACTCGTAATATCACAACTTTAGCTCCTTTTTTAGCCATCCGGGACCGTTTCTTATACATGTCATCCCGAATGCTTTATACACTCCTTTTAAGGTTGATATAAAGACCAATCATTTGAGAGTATGAATATCTATCCTATAGGTGCATACTAAGACACATCAGCACACGGGAACCGGTTATTAGTTCGCTTTTAATTAAATGGGAACAGTTATGCTTCGCCTCTTGGTATATCATATAATGGAGTTATCTACCACATAGTCTAATTAGTTAATGCACTAAATTAAACCAACCTTCCTAATTTCATTATCAACAATACAAGGATTGGGTTATTTCACATAAAATTGTCTCACTAATGCAATGCTATCCATCATAAAAATTGACGTCTGACCCATGCTAACAACTAAAATATCACCTTGCGGGTGACGAATCGATAGGCAAGCCCAAAGATATGACTACCACCAATAATTATGACAGTTCTCCAACTTTTTTCTATGGCCACCGTGGCGTGACAAGCGTGATAAGATCAATTTAAGTGTCCTAACCCAACTATTACATTATTATATTATTTTAACTTTCTTCCCGTTTTAAGCAAAAGTAAGTGAGGAAATTCAATCGGGTATGGTTTGATCATCTACTAAATATACATATGCCTAACTACATGCAAACTATCAAATCAATTTATAACCAAATTATACAATGAAATTGGGTGCACCTTATAATCATGGTTGGGTCTTCTGGTTTGTTCCAATAAGTCATCCACAAGCTAATCTTCAGAATCTGCAAACACTCAACAAATATATGTAGAAGAAACTTCCACATCCAATTAGCACAAGAACCTTATAATGCGACCTTTTTTTTTTTCAAAAATCACATTTTGACCCATTTTTTACCACAATTTCACACAAAAACATGTAACACATGTGACACCCCCTCAACTTAAAGCATTGCATTGTCCCCAATGTAAAAACTTTAAGTTGAAATTTTGGTTAAAAATCACTTTGACAAACTCACACACACAAAACCTAACTCACTTTCGTAGGAATCACGGTTGCATTTAGCGCATGCAACAAGTTTTAAACCACTCTCGGTAGCCCGAGTGGACGAGTTTAGTCTCGTGAGGGTTTGTAGTTAACACACCCACAAAGTTTTTAACACACATACTACAACCCACGGGTTGCCTCCCGCTAAGTTTAACGGCCACCGACATAACTCATTGGAGCTATTGAGACGGTTGGAGTGGTTCCAAGTAAACCACATCAACCGTGGCGATATGATCACTCTCCAACACAACATACGGCTTCAAACGGTGTCCATTGACTTTAAACGGCTCTCCACCTACCATATTTTTTATTTCAATGGCTCCATGTGGAGAGACTTGAGTCACAAACGTATGGACCCGCCCATTTACTTCTTAATTTTCCTGGAAAGAGCTTAAGTCTAGCATTGAATAACCAAACTTTTTGACCCACCGAGAAAGATTTCTTGGTGATGTTTCTAGTAAACCGAACACCAGAATCTTGTGTTCGGATTGTGACACCCTCAGAATCTTGTGACACCCTCAGAAAGATTTCAGGTGGTTGACAGATAAAGGGTTCTTAAGTTCTTCGATTGTCCGGGTTTGTGACAAGGTGTAGGAGGCTTAAGGGTTTGTTGATTTTTTTTAATCAACAACGGTTTTTTCGGTTTTCTTGTCGACGCTCGATCGAAGAAGAAGCGAATAGAAACAATTGGTTTTGGTTTTGAGCAAAAGTTGGTTTTTTGTTTAAAAGTCAAACCAATCTTTAATTATTATAAGTGATTTTATTATATTGGTGGGAACCAATATTTTAAAGATTGGATTTTGTTTTTATTTTTAGAAAACAAAAGCTTAATAAATTAAAGGGTATTGCACAAGGGACTTTGTTGGTTTGTGGTTGTGAGGTTTTTCACAAGGTTTAGCAAATTAATAAAGGGATTAAAGAATGACATATGAAGCACTTGAGTTTACCAGTTCCACCTCTTGACTTAAACCGCGAACTTCCACCAGAATGAGCTTTCCTTGAATGATCTGACCCTCCCTTTACATATAACCCGTCACCGCTTCTTTTCCTTTTCAGGTTCTTTTCTTCAACTCCCTTGAATTCAGAGTCGCAAGAACATCTTCCATTGTTAAGGATTCCCTCCCATACAACAATGTCTCCACGGTTTGAAGACGATGGCAACGACGTAGTAACATAAGTGCCCGATCCTCATCCTCAATCTCGACATCAATATTCGCCAAATCAAGTATCAACTTATTAAACTCATCTATATGATCACCCGGCCAGACTGGACTCATATAGTAATGCGTGTACACTTCTTCTTCAAATAGTTTGTTTGCTAAGGACTTAGTCATATACAGACTAGTCAACTTCGCCCAAATTCTCTGCAGTTGTTTCTTGGTAACTTCCGTAAAACCCGGTCTCCCAAGCATAGAATCAAAGTATCAGATGCCTTCTTCATCAAAGCAGCCTTTTCACCTGCTTCCTTGTCCTCGGGTAATGTCTCTAATGCAGATCACATCCTATTGCACCATTAAAGCACGCGTCTTTATTTGCCATAACCCGAAGTCATTCTTCCCATCGAATTTTTCGATGTCAAACCTAGTTATAGAACTAGCCATTCTTCTTTACCTTGCTAAAAACCTTGTCAAGTTGTTTCTTAACCAACTTTACCGACAAGCCTCACAAGCCGTGTGCAATATTCCCCTTGTTGCTATAAACCCTTCTTGCAAATCGAATTTATTAAAATAACTCTAAACCCTCGATTTCGAACAAGCAAACCCGATCGTAAACTTAAAACCCAAGCTAACCACGATCGAAACTTGATCCACAAAAATAGCCCGCAACAAGAAACCCTTCGTTTTAATCGAATTACCAAAAACGATTAACAAAGTTAAATTTAATATTCAAACCCTTTGGTAGACTTTTAAAAAATCACCTTTGAAGTATTATATTAACTCACAGAAGTTGATTAAAAATCAAAAAACCCATGACAATTGTAAATAGAAACAAACACACATTCACACGCATGTACACGTGCATGCATGTACAAAGGATGTAACCTTATGTCGTTTTCTATTTTTTCAAAACAATCTGCCAATCACAAAACTTCGTTTTCCTCTCGACACCGATCGCTACTTGAAAGACTATTCAAACCCGAAACCGCTTTTGCTATTACCACAAAACCAACTCGGCACCTCGAACTAGCACTCGAACTTCGATGAACACAATAACCTCGGCTCTTGATACCACTCGCTGCACCTTGTCGTTCACGAACCTGAACACCAAGGAAATTTGTTGTCGATAACCTGGTAGCCCAAACGGATATAACCTCGCTCCTTCCGAAAACCGAACACCAAAGGAAAAAAAAACCTTCAAACGATCGATCCTAGTAAACCAAAGAACCCGCGAACCCGAGCTCCGATACCACTCGCGATCTAGCGTTCCGCGATCGAGCTTCGGGTTGTTGGCGGTTTTGTCCAACAAGTGGTATCAGAGCTCGGGTTCGCGGGTTCTTTGGTTTACTAGGATCGATCGTTTGAAGGTTTTTTTTTTCCTTTGGTGTTCGATTTTCTAAGATTTGATCTTTACTAGAAACAAAATTTGACAGGCTCGTTGTACCAATCAAAAATAAACCTAATTACCTTATACTAGATAGGGCAAGCGGGTATCGTATCCACGAGGAGTATGTGGTTCTAATTTAAGTTTTGAGGTGATCACTGATCAATAAAAGTTTTGGTTTTGAAATCTTAATAACTAAATTACTAATTAAACTAAATTCTATGAAATAAATAACCTGTTATGAAGTTATGTGAGAGATTTACATATCTCAACCCATAACTACCTCCTATCTCCCCTGCCCAATGAGGAACTTGGCCATGGATTTCGTTGCTAGAGAGATCTAACCTTTCGAGTTGCCACATGGCTCGAAGTGAATTTGGAAACACCTTTAGCTTGCAAGAGGCCACTTCTAAGTATCTGAAACGAGGGTTGACATAATGATTGACATTCTTTGTTGTAACAGAGAAACTGTTGTATGAGAGACCGAGATATTCAAGGTTTTTGAGGCTTGTTAATAATGTATCCAACTCCCATTCATCAGTAAAATTATTAGATGAAAGGTATAGGCTAGTGAGGTTGGCGATTTTTCGATATGTCTGCATATCAGTATGCCCAACTAACTGATTGCCACTGAGGTATAACTCTTTTAATGATGGAAGAGCAAATGACTCAAACGGTACATTTCCACTGAACATGTTATTCCCTAAAAAGAGATATTCTAAAGAGGGGGGAGTAAACAGCCAAGATGGCAATGTCCCATTAAGTTCGTTATTTGATAAATCAAGATAAGTTAGTTAACTGGGATTTCCGAAGGGATATCGCCCGTGAAATCGTTATCTAACAAATCAAGTGTTTCCAAAGATTGAAGATTGAAAATGTAATGAGGTAATTTTCCTTTCAATCCAGTGTAAAAAAGATTTAGTAATTTCAAAGAAGAAGAGATGTTAAGTCTATCTGGTAAAACCGAAAAGATATTAACATCGACCAGTGAAAGTTTTTCCAAATTAGTAAAATTCTGAAACATATTGTTGAAAATATGTGGTCCTATTTGAAAACCATTTAAGGAGAGATCAAGAGAGACCAATTTATGAAGAAGTGTGATATCTGTTGGGACTTGGCCAGAAAACGAAAAACCAGAGAGGTTGAGATGTGTGAGACTATTTGAAAACTTTCCAATTTCACTTGGAATTTGGGAATGAAAAAAATCATTGAAAGCAAGGTTGAGTTTTTGGAGATGAGGAAGGTTGAGTTTTTGGGCATACTCATAATTTCAGTTTATGTTCCCATGTCATCGGTTAGTGTGTCATCACCAAACCGATGGAAGGCATCATTCACCAACCCTTGCATGTCATCTTCAGCATCCAACATTGGAGCATCACTTGATTTGGAACTGAAAGGTGGAATTGTATAACCTTTCATAAACCCGACACATAACAGATGTGTTGTAGCCTCCTTCCGATCTACCCATATCTGATTACCACAATCAATACATGGTCATGAAATCTGTCCATTTTTACCCTCATTATAGAATATATGATCAAGAAAGTCGTCAAGACCTTTTTTATATTCAATGGTAAATCTAGGTAAAGACATCCAACTCGTATCCATCTTAAACCTAATTCAATTAACACGAAAACCACATATAATTTCAACAAAAGAAAGGAGCCTAATTCAATTAACCACATATGTTGTTTCATAAAAATTTAGCAAAAACGATTAGGGTTTCATTTATGAGGTATTACCTGGTCTTGATGATGGTGGTGATTCCTGTTGGCAATTTTGGATGGTGGAATGATGTGGATTTGGATCTTAAAATTAGAAATACTTTTACAATTTATTTTTAAGCTATTTCTTAATTAATTGCCTAATTATTACTTCAAAGCTAGATAAACTAATTTATACAAAATTTTGTTATGAGCTCAAGTATATGTTTGGCCACTATGTTATCTGTAGGGGAGTATGGATGCATCCTATATCTATCTACTGAGTTAGTGGATTATCTGTTATATGATATGATATGTTATGTTTCGCTCGTGTTGGATTATCGTCTATCTCGACTTCATGCGAAGCAATACATTCAATCATAATAGTCGGCACTTTATGATCACCTCGGGTATATTGGCCTCGCAAATGCCTAGGACAATTCCTCCGTTCAATATGTGTAGAATATATGCTACAAAGCATCCCCTGAATGTGGACGTCATGGGAAGTCGACTTACGTAAAAACTCTTGACGATATAAATGAACGACCACATCCGTTGAGAGTTATTCATATTAGCTTTTTCAAAGTTATTATTTCATAAACATTACGTTTTACCAAATCAACTCCAATCCAAAGCAACACCCACCAACCAAACGGGGCCTTATTTGATAACCCGAGCAACGACCGGGTAATTATACATCAAATTTTACCCTATCACCGATTCATCCCGCCCGACGATTACAAGCTACAAGGTGGTACCGCCCGACTATCGATTCGCGATTTTGCAACATTGGATATGAACCTTTTGATATGACACTCGATTATGATATGATATCTCGACTCCCGCCAAACCCGAGCCATTTCATTATTCATAGGGTTCCATGCATGTCCGTCTCATTGATGCACCAATGGCATATATAACTCTAGTGTGGTTTATCATTCTACATCTCACTTTATCTTTCGGGTCAACTAGATGCGGATACGCTTTAACAAACGTAGACCACGTAGGATAAATCCCGTCTGTAAGAAAATAGCAACATTTTAAATAACGCCGCAGTAAAACAAATGAACTATCTGGAGCCGCTCCATTTCGGGCAGTAAGATACAACATAGACTGATTACTACATCACATTGATATTGTTGTTTGACCCGGGAAGTCGGAAAAACGAATGCCAAATCTACTTCATTTTTAGTTTCACATACAATAAAATACTTATATATTATATATATACAATAATATATAATACATTTCATATACTATATACTACTATTAGTTAATTTAATTATAAATCTAATTATAGGGGAAAACTTACAACCCGCTTAAAATTTAGTTTCACATACAAACCCATGTTCACAACCCGCTTAAAATTTTTGGGGAAAAATTCAGATTCATAAATAACTTTTGGCTGAAAATCAAGCATATCTTTCGAAATCAAGTATTTGATTCGATTTTATTAATGGAAATCGCTTTTCACATACGGTTAAAAATCTCAATTTTTGTTTAGGGTTGTATGTGGGCAACAAAACAAGGATCGTGGGTTTTCACTTTTGAATGAAGATCTGACTCAACAGGTAATGCAAACCTCTCTTGTTGTTATTATTATTGTTGCTATTATTATTATTATTATTATTATTATTATTATTATTATTATTATTATTATTATTATTATTATTATTATTATTATTATTATTATTATTATTATTATTATTATTATTATTATTATTATTATTATTATTATTATTATTATTATTGTTATTGTTATTGTTATTATTATTGGTATTATCATTGTTATACATTGTTATTGTTATACATTGTTAGTGTGGGAAATGGTGGGTTCGGTATGTGTTTGGTTGACCTCTTGTGATGAGTCTCATATGTGATCATAAGTGCTGCTTATTTCTGATGTGGTACAAGTTGTATTTAAGTTGCTTTGTTTAATTTAAATGAATGTTGGTATACCCTGTAAAGTTGGGTCAAAGGATTTGGGTAGTGATAGTGATAGTGATTTGATATCAGTTTCTAGCTAATGTATTTCATACTGTGACATGTAACTGAAGGATTTGCGTCTATTTTTGTTTGTAGATAATGTATTTCATTCTGTAACATGTAACAAATAGTGATTTGATTTCAGTTTTGTTGTTCTCAAATGACTATTGTTCTTTGCAATCTCATAATAATTTTATTTGTTTTGTGCACTAGTTATGGAAAATAACAGGATGCAACGCCAAATCACCACGAAATACTGAATGATTATGAAATGTCCCGAAGGACAAGGATTCAAGAAAACCAACAGAGATTACAAGCTTTGGGAGTGAAAAATCTTGCTAAGTCTTTGACAAGTCTAGTAGAGAGTGACAAAACAAAGAAAAAGAAAAAGAAACCAACGGATACCTGTGAGAAAGATGCAGATTATATGTCTGGTTCAGACTTCCATCTTAATGCCTGAGGAAGATAACCCGTAAGAAGCTGCTACACAAACAAATAAAAAGGTACGAATAATAAATTTGGCTATTATATTTTCTTTATGTTTGTTTTCTAACAATTCTACTTGCATGAAACAGAATCGAAAATACATTGCTCCACAGTCCATGACTAGATATAAAAATTTAGCACAAAAATGAATGAGTGTCTCAATGTCTCCAGTAGGCTAACATCTTCGTAATCTCAATCGCAAAAGGGACAACAGATTGATATGGAGGGCAATACGTAGTAGGGTACAGAGTCCACCAAGTCCAAACGAAATGATCAACCAAATTTCGTCCAGAGGGAGATTAACAGAATCGAGAGAAACTTAGTTGCAATTGAAAACGATCATGACCACTGGGAGCGACTTGAGATCCGATGGTAACTATACATAAATTTCAAATACTATATATATGATATTAAATTACTATTAAGTGTATATTCAGTTAACTGTTTTCGGTGCTTACTTGTTTTTTTTTTTTTTTTTATTTTATTTTAATATAGATAACAATGAAGACCTTTATGATGTTGAAAATGATGATATCGAAGACATACCTATGAATGAATATATTGAACAACAAGCTACTCGTAAGATGATGTAGATAAAGACATGGATGATTTGGAGAATGAGGATGATTTGGAGAATGAGGATGATTTGGAGAATGTGAACGATTTAACAAATGACGCGATGATCTACTCCGGAGAAGAGATTCAAGTTGAGCATTCTAAAATGAAGAAAACCATGTAGTTACACAAGTTGAAATGAAACAAAGTTAACATGGTCTACTTGATTGCATCGTTTTAAAAATCATATATCATATATTGTGTCATATAAGAAGAATATATAATAAAGTTAAATTAAAACAAGACAAAATACAACGCTAAGATATTGCCTTCATTTCAAATTATTTAGTATTTTAAATGTATATGTATCTATTGTAAATCATGTTCACTTTTTGTAGTTCGGATTGTAAGCAAAAGAAAGAGAGGACCAACACGTATGGCAAAAGTTTGGGCCCAAGAAAAAGGGGATAGAATTCCTATTTTAGTTAATGAACACGGACAACCTATTAACAACAAAAGTAGTCATCTGACTTATTTCATGGGAACACTTTCAAGGAGTGGAAAGTATTGTCCGATTTATAAACCATGGAATAAAGTTGACGCCGAAAAAAAAAGCTTTGCTTGAACTCTTAAAGGTACACAATGTTAAATTTGTATGTTAATGAATAAATGTTGAAAACTGTAAGACCTTGATAGATCTTGAGCTTAGTAGATCGTTAGTATCGCTTGTGTAATCACAAACAAACTAAAAGAAAATCTCTACAACTTGTATTCTTTAGCGGAATATAAATACAAGTATAAAACACCGATAACTAAGAACTCTTTGATCCTCTATGGATCGTTATATTAATCAATTGTTTAAGCACACCCAAAATACATTCTATTGTGTTCCTTTTATAGACAAGGAACCCTAACTTCTTTTCTAAGAAACGTATAACTATGAAACTAAATAAGATATACACAATCACTTCCTAATAAAGCTCATGTATATCCTAACTAATTCTAGAACACACGGAATACTATTTCTACGTAAAACCAACTACGACTAATATAACTTCAAAGATAATCATGTTCAGAGAATCCAACTTCACTTCACAGAATCCATCAAAGATATACTCGGATGATTCATACTTCACATAATTCCCAACAATAAAGTATTTGTTTTCTAATGTGAGCTATTACAGTTTTTAGACAAAATTTGATATTCGAAGTCGGAGAAAAATGGATATTGCAATCATTTGGGCGGAAGGTGAAGAACCGGAGGGCAAGAGTTAAGGAACACTACCATGATCCGCCTTTGTCGCTTAAGCAACAAATAAGATCTAGGCCAAAGCAAGTGCCAAAAAAACAATGGAAGAAGCTTGTGAAGTATTGGAATAAAGAAAACACTAAGGTGTGAAATACTCTTCCACTTTAAATAACATTACTTAATTTCCCATTATGATATTTTACTTTCCTGCTGCAGAGTTTAAGTGAAAAAAACTAGGCGAATCGGGCAAAAAGAAGATGATCCAAAGAACCGTAAAAAGTTATGCTCGCAAAAGGGAAGAGTTAAAGGTAAGTGTATGGAGAAAGTGGGATTGTTAATGTATCCCGTGGATATCCACTGTTAATATTCATTTTCTTTTTATTCATACAGACATATTTGGGACGAGATCCAACTCGATTGGATCTTTTAGTGCATGCTTCTCCAAAGATGGAAATACCAAAAATGATGACACTTCAAAAGCGATTGTAAGTAATATGCTTTTGTGTTTGCAAAAGTGTATTAATAGCATAAGTTAAACACAATATGCTCTTTTTTGTAATACATGCTTTTACTATATGTTGTTCATGTTTATATAAAATGCATGATGATATGAAACGACTTAGTGATAATCTGCCCGAGGGTTCGATTGATAATCCCGACCGTGATGATATTTTTCTACAGTTATGGGTAAAGATCGAAATGGTGATGCAAGCATGTATGGTCTAGGTGTTCGTGCTTCTGATGTTTGGGGTGTAATACCAAGTCGTTTAGCATGTCATAGAGAAAACAACTAATTGAAGTCTAGATGTGGAGAACTTACTAGTGAAAATGAAAAGTTACGAGCCCAGTTATCAGAGAAGAATGGGTCGACTGATAGTTCCATTGTTCCACCTCTTACATCACAAGATTCTCCTGTTGTAACCAATGAACCTCCACGCTTACGGGTATGTTTCTATTATAAATCGTTCCTTTCTAGTTGTTATAGCTTATTTTATCTTTGATAGCTAATGAACCTAGGCTACAAGCTTATGTGTCAGTATTATGATTTAGATTGCTCATTTGCCTTTTAAATTTGTTAACTCAGTTATTAAGGGGTGTTTGGTTCTGGGTTGTTTCAACTGTGGTAGTTGCCTTTTCACTTGTTTATCTGCACACTATGACCTCTAGGTGATATTAGAACTAGTAAAACTATAAAACCAATGTTTGAACTAGAGAAAGTCAAAATCAAATTACCTTCACTCTCACAAATTAATTGTTGGGACATGTGAGGATCAAATCTCACCCACTTGGTCTAAATCTTGTTCATGTATCTTAAATTAGTGTTATCATAGCTTAAATAATCATAATTAGTGCATACGGATCGAACAAGATTCATTAAAGTCAAAGTTTAAGTTCAAAATCAAAAAGTCAAAATGGTATGTTAAAGAAACTCGAGATCTTGGGAGAATTTTTGGGAATTTTGTGTTGAGATTCAAGTCTTGAGATTTTTACATGTTGAAATTCCCCATCTAAGCTTTTGAATCCTACAGTTAGCTTATTTTTATGATTTTTTCTCTGGCTTAGGTGATAGTTCAAAGTGGCTTGCAGGGCTAACCATTGCCCCGCACTGGGCATCACTCAAAACCCCAACTTTCCATGTGCCTTAGCTTCTTCATTAGTGGCCACACAGTGAGCTTATTGGTTTTTTGAAAGCCAATAAGCTCATCTATAAAGTTCAGGGCTTATTTCAAACTTTTGACCTTATTAGA
The DNA here is from genome assembly GCA_910596185.1 of Chrysanthemum makinoi. Taxonomy (NCBI): domain Eukaryota; kingdom Viridiplantae; phylum Streptophyta; class Magnoliopsida; order Asterales; family Asteraceae; genus Chrysanthemum; species Chrysanthemum makinoi. Next base: position 252,965,358 of record OU343218.1, read on the forward strand.
TAGGTATGTAGATAGCTTTTTGTTTGTCCAATTCCACCCATACACTGAGTGATCAGTGTTGACCACCCAAGTTCAAGCCCTCATCAAGTGCTTATCTGTGGGACCCAAACCTTTAGTCCTAGCTTTTTAGAAACCTTAATAAGTCACCTTTTCATATCAAGTCTCACTTTGATCCCTGTCACAACCCTAGTGGGACCCACAAGGGCTGCAAGGTTGTTGGTTTTGGCCTATTTGGCCTGTGATATTTGATCAAGTGATTATTCTGGTCTATAGCTTATTCCTTTAGCTTATCCGTAGTTTTAGCTTAATCTAGTTACAACTCATGTAGTTACAGCCTTATTTAGCTTATTGTAGCTTATTTTGTAACTTATTTAGTATACACTAGCCTCCACACTGCAGATTACACCGATCAATTTTGACCTCCTTTGTATACCCCAAACTCCATACCGCAAAGATTACATCCGCTTAACCTAATACATGTGTCTGACTATAAATTGATAAATGTTTGTTGAAAACTCGAAATCTAGGTCGGGATGAAGTTGTCCTTAAAAGCATTCTAAACTCAACCGAGACTGTAGCAAAAGGATGGGTGAGGAGCTTGAACCCAAATGATATAGTTGGTGGTACGGAGATTGGACGAGGATGGTGTGAGGTAAACGTTCAAGTACCAACAAAAGAGATGAAGTGTTGGTGAGACCCTATGGGTTATTTGCCACAATTGAAGATTGTGTTGGTGCAACCATAGCATGGCATTGTCCCTTTATCTCTAGATGTCTTTGTTAATCTTGATATACCAATAATTTTACTAACATGGAGCTTAATGCTTATACATGGGTGTTTATTTGTAGGTGGTCCGTGAGGATTGAGAGAGATGATACATGACCACGGACTAAGCTTCTTGTTGCGTTAATGTATTGTTTAATGTTAACAAACTTTATGTTAGATTCTATCTACCTTATTTATGTTTAGTGATTTTGTTATGACAATTGCTAATTTGAAATACAATTTCGTTTTATTCATTTAATATTTAGTTGATGTTTTATTCATATCGTAATAATAGAGTGTGCATGGTGAAAATAGCGTCCTATCATATGACTTGTCCGGACTTTGAAATTGTCCTATTAAACTTATTAACCATCCTAACAATTAACTTAACATTGTAAAAGTGTCCTAATATGTTGTTATTAGGACGTTATTTAGGTTGTTAATAGACATTTTATACGACCAAAAAATTGGTTTCATAATCTTCTTTGAGATATTAGAACCCTTTTCTTGGTGCTAAAATAGCTATAATGTTATATGATAAGCGCCCTAACAATTATCTTTTAAGTACGCTTGTATGTGTATCAAAAGATTAAAATTAGGTAATAACGTTTACAACATTGTAAAAGTGTCCTAATATGTTGTTATTAGGACGTTATTTGGTTGTTCATAGACATATTATGCGACCATAAATTTGGTTTCATAATCGGATTTGGGATATTAGGACCCTTTTCTTGGTGTTAAAGTAACTATAATGGTATATGATAACCGCCCTAAGAATTAACATTAAAGGACGCTTGTATGTGTATCAAAAGATTAAAAGTAGGTTACCACATGTTAGAACTTTGGAAAAGTGTCCTAATATGTTTTTATTAGGACGTTATTTGTGTTGTTTATAGACCTAAAATGCGACCATAAAATTGGTATCATAATCTTATTTGAGTTATTAGTACCCTTTTCTTGGTTGCTAAAATAGCTATGATGTTACATCATAAGCGTCCTAACAATACTTTTAAGGACGTTTTATGTGTCTCAAAAGATTAAAAGTAGGTAATCACATGTTAAAACATTGTAAAAGTGTCCTAATATGGTTTTATTAGGACGCTATTTGTGTTGTTCATAGACATATAATACGACCATAAAATTGGTTTCATAAGGGTTAGGACGCTTTGGACCTATTACAACCGCCTTACATGAAACGCTTTCACCCTTGGTCCTATTAAATGAAAGGTCCTAAAAAGTACCATTTTATGACGCTTATGGGGGTCCTAAAAAGCCACTTTTCTTGTAGTGTGATATCAGGTAACCACCTAGTGGTATTTGCAGTTGCTACTGATTGTCTTTACCCTGTTCTGGGCGCATCACCACTAACAATCAAAGTAAACTATTTATGATAATCAATGGCTGAAACACATGGCTTCGAACTTTGCTAAACTGGACAAGTTTGAAGATGCACTTCCTGCTGTCAAGCATGAGTGTGGTGTATGTGTTAACCACTCCTATTCCTGATGATGGGGATGATGCTACAGTGGAGCAGATCAGGAGGAGGATCAAATGGGAGAATGATGACTACATTTGCAGAGGTTTAATTCTCAATGGTATGTCTGATTCTCTATTTGACATTTATCAGAACATTGAATCTTCCAAAGAACTGGGATTCCTTGGATGTAAATATATGGCTGAGGATGCATCAAGTAAGAAGTTTCTTGTTTGTAATTTCACAAATTACAAAATGACGGATTCAAGACCAGTCATGGAACAATACAATGAACTTCTTGGAATACTTGGAAGGTTTACACAACACAATATGCACATGTGTGAGGCTATTTCTGTTTCTTGTGTTATTGATAAACTTCCTCCTTCTTGGAAAGATTTCAAGCATACCTTGAAATATAAGAAAGAGGAGTTAGCTCGTTGAGTTGGGCAAATCATCCTGCGCATTGAGGAATCTCTCAGGTACGGATAATGACAAGCCAAAGAGTAGCAATGTTGTCGTGATTCTGTTGTCAATATGGTGGAGCATACCAACTCCACCGGTAAAATGACAACAAAGGCAAACGCAAATATCATGACAACACAAGGGCAAATCCTAATAAGAAGGCAACACCTACTTGTTGGAAATGTGGCAAACCGTCACATTAAAAGGGACCGCAAGGGTGTTAAAGTGGTGGTAAAACCAATGGATCGCTCTAATGGTTCATGGAGTGGTGGTTCAACCAACTCACCTGAAAGGTCGAATATGTTTAATAAGTCTTTTCAGATTTATTATGTTACATATGTATCTGAATCTTATTATGTGCATGATGATGATGTTGCGTGGTGGGTTGACTCTGGTGCAACAGTTCATGTGTGCAAATATAGAAGCTGGTTCAAGACTTATGAGTCACTGAATGATGGTTCTATTCTTCACATAGGAAATGAGTCAACAGCCTTGGTGCATGGTCGTGGTTATGTAGACCTTAGGTTTAGTTCTGGAAAGATTGTAACTTTGTTTAATGTTATTCATGTTCCTGATATAAGGAAAAACTTGGTTTCAAGTAGTGTTTTGAATAATCATGGATATAAACAAGTTATTGAGTCTGATAAGTTTGTCTTGTCTAAAAGTGGTGTTTTTATTGGTTTTGGCTATTTGTGTAACCAAATGTTCAGGCTTAATATTGTCCCTGATAGTGTTAATTCATCCTTTGTGACCACCACTAACCTGACTAACTCTACCCTTTGGCATGCTAGACTTGGCCATGTACGTGATAAGAGAATGCAAGATATGTCTAAGGATGGTTAATCCCAGGCATTTGACATGGACACCTAAAAGTAAAACTTGCATGTTGACCAAGATAACCAAGAAACCTTTTCAGGGTGTTAATCGTGAGACTAAGCTCTTGGAGCTAATACACAGTGACCTGTGTGATTTGCATGCCACTCCATATTTGTGGAATAAGAAGTACTTTGTGACATTTATTGATGATGCTTCTAGGTTTTGTTATGTCTATCTATTACATACTAAGGATGAAGCATTAGATAAATTCAAAGTGTTTAAAACTGAAGTTGAATTACAACTTGGGTCCCTGATCAAAAGATTAAGGACTGATAGGGGAGGTGAGTATATGGATACCTCATTTTCACTGTTGGTATAATCCATGAAACGACTGCCCTTATACCTCAAAGAAATGGTATTTCGAAAGGAAAAAAGTGGTGGTGAAGAAGATGGTTAATTCCATGTTGTCTTATTCAGATGAGTCAAGGGTTCTGGGGTGAAGCTATGTTAACAGCTTGCTATTTATTAAATATGGTTCCCAACAAAAGGAACAAGGTTACCCTTATGAACTCTGGACTAAAAGGAAACCCAACTTGAACTATCTCAAGGTTTGGGGTTGTAGGGCTATTGTAAGACAACCTGATCCAAAGCTGAAAACTTTAGGTGAAAGAGGCATTGATTGCATCTTTGTTGGATATGCTGAGCATTCCAAGGCTTTTAGGTTCTATGTTATTGAACCTAATGAATATGTTTCAATTAACTCCATAATTGAATCAAGGGATGCAAACTTTGATGAGAATAGATTCTCATCAGTCCCTAGACCAAGTATGAGGATTCCTAATGGAACTCATAACACTGGTGAATCATAGGTCCCTGATGAAGTGCCATCAGAGGTCCTTGATGAGGTTGTGGTTCAACAACCTGAACCTATGCTTAGAAAGAGCAACGGGGTCAGGACTCCAAAGTCATTTGGACCTGAGTTTCAACTATATTTAGTTGAAGGAACAAGGAATGAGATCTTAGACCAATACTCCTATTGCTTCATTGTTGAAGATGATCCCAAGACATTTGAAGTAGCAATGAAGTCCCAGGATATTTCTTTTCGGAAAGAAGCAATCAATGATGAGATGGATTCCATCATGGGCAACAACACTTGGGTGTTGGTTTATCTACCACCTGGTTGCAAACCTTTGGGTTGCAAATGGATTTTCAAAAAGAAAATGAAGGTAGATGGAACTATTGAAAAGTTCAAGGCTAGACTAGTCATTCTGGGCTTTAAACAAAATTCGATAGACTATTTTGATACTTATGCCCCTCGTGGCTCAGACGTTACCATAAGACTGGCTGATTGCTTTGGCATCTATTCACAATCTGATTATTCATCAGATGGATGTAAAAACAGCTTTCTTGAATGGTGAATTGGATGAGGTGGTTTATATGAACCAACCTCAGGGCTTCATCTTGCCTGGCAATGAAAACAAGGTGTGTAAACCGATTAAGTCTCTATGGACTGAATCGTGCACCTAAGCAATGGCATCAAAAATTTGATGAAGTGGTTTTGTCTAGTGGTTATGTTCTTAACCAAGCTGACAAATGTGTGTAAAGCAAATTTGATGAACTCGGTAAAGGAGTCATCATTTGTCTATATGTTGATGACATGTTGATCTTGGCACCTGACCAAAATCAGGTTGACTTGACAAAGGAATTTTGTCATCAAGGTTCTCCATGAAGGACATGGGGGAGGCTGATGTTATCCTTGGTATAAGGATTAAACATGAAAGTAAAAGAATTTCTATCTCTCAGTCTCATTATATTGAGAAGTTGTTGAGGAAATTCAATTACTTTGGTTATACTCCTGTGAGTACACCTATGGATACTTGTGAGAAGTTTATGTCTAATAATGGCAAAGTTGTATCTCAACTTGAGTATTCTAGGGTAATTGGCTGCCTGGTGTATGCCATGACTTGTACAAGACCTGATATTGGTTTTGCAGTGGGAAAATTGAGTAGGTATACTTGTAATCCTAGTGCTCATCACGGCAAGCGTTGAGGGTATGAAGTATTTGAAGAGAACTATGGATTATAGTATCTCATATATCTGGCTATCCTCGGTGTTGGAAGGATACAATCGATGCAAGTTGGATCGGTGGCTCAAGAACACAAGACATTCCTACTAGTGGTCGGGTATTCCTACTTGGTGGAGGTGCAATTTCTTGGGCATCCAAGAAGCAAACTTGCATTACCAGTTCAACAATGGAATCTGAAATTGTGGCCTTAGCAGCTGGTAAAGAAGTCGAATGGTTGAAAAACTTGCTTCTTGAGATTCCATTGTGGCCTAAACTTATAGCACCTATTTCTATCCGTTGTGATAGTGCAGCTACATTGGCTAAGGCTTATAGCCAAATGTACAATGGTAAGTCTAGACACTTAGGTTTCAGACATAGCATGATTCGTGAGCTTATCATGAATGGGGTGGTATCTATTGAGTTTGTTAGATCTCAACAAAACTTAGCTGATCACTTGACGAAGGGTTTGGCTAGAGACTTGGTTATAAAGTCTGCTAAAGGGATGTGTTTAAGTCCAACTTAGTCACTGAATGCTAGGACACCTAACTCCCTCCTAAGAAAACTTGGGAGCTGAGTTCAATGTGGAAAGCTGAACATTCAGTGGACTTTACTTCTTAATGGTTAATTTTCTTTGAAAAAGTGCTTGGCAGGAGCATGAATAAAGGGGAACCACCTATGTAAATGTTGAAGTTTTGCCGCTTCAAGGAGCTTTGGACTTTTAGCTTTAACAACATTTATGAATTTGGATATGGACACATGGCTTGTATAGTGTCGGAGCGTTATGTGTTTGAAAACTTGTGTGTATTTTATCTTCAGGTATTCAAATGGGTTGAAGGGTTCAATTCTTAGAACACCTTGATTCTCGAATATTTGAACGTGTAATTTACTAAGATGGAAATTAAATCCTCATGATATTTTCGTTTATGCACATGTTTTGTTTCATGTTTGTTTTTCTTGGAAAGGAAGTGAACTAAATTTGGGGAGGATTGTTGGAAAATTTAGTGCACTTGTGGGATTAGTTCACACCTGGTTTTGGGTTAGGAGGTACGGAGTGTACACCTATGAGGTCCCTGAACACCCTGACTCGACTAAATAGTGGTTTGTACTGCTAGTGTATTAGTTACTACTGATAGTGTAGTAACCGATGGTTCCTACCGGTAGTGTTATGGTTCCGCCGCTAGTGTAATGGTTCCTCGCTAATGGTTCCCGTTGGTAGTGTATGGTTCCTGCTACTAGTGTAATGGTTCCTACTGGTAGTGTTGCAGTGGTTAATTTGTAACAGCTTTGACTCATTCAATTGGCTCTTATGACTGCTTTATGACCATGTTTAATTGGTCATGTAACCACTATTTCTATGATTATGGAGGCTTATTATGGGTGATTAATTGGCCGTCAATCACACATAATGTCCATTGATTAGTGTTGAGTGTTCTCTACTATAAATAGAGAGTGACATCTTCAGCATGAAGACACTGAGAAACATACTGAAATCAGGAAAAACAAACATAAAGCTAAACACTGATAAGCGCAAGGGTTATTGAATTGTGCCTAATTCTATAACTACATTTGGTCTTATCCCAAGTAGATATTCGTGTAACCCAGGCATTAGGGTCGAATAGTTTACTTTTGGAAAGTGATTACACGATTCCAAGTGATATTCGGTAACCACCTAGTGGTATTTGCAGTTGCTACTGATTGTCTTTACCCTGTTCTGGGCGCATCACCACTAACATGCTTGATGGTTGTTCAATGATCTCTATAAACCGGGTATGATTTTCATAGAACATGGACACATATAAGGCTCAACTCATGCAGTAATTGGATCATCACACTGCGTGATTCATTTACAAGATTCTTCATTGGTCATTTATACATATGCTTGATTCATTCCATCAGTTTCGCATTCTTCCTAGTTCTTACCTTCACTTGGTGAATATGATCTTTCCTTATCTGATCATACATTTGTATGTCTTAGTCTTATAATAAAATGAAAGGAAATGTAAAATTGGCCTTATTAAAAAAGTTACCAGGGTTCTTGATGAACAGATAAGTTTTCATGTGTCTATTTTTTTTATTTGTGTTGGAATTAGATAACATGACATTCAATAAATAATCACAAAACATCAAAGTATACAAGAAGAAGCGTATAGGATTTATTAACGAATAATTAATTAACATAAAATAATATGCGTACCTTTTCTTGATTCTAGCCGAATAAGAATCAAATCCACAAACTAGCAATGGAAGAACCCTAATTTAATTTAATTAGGATTATGTGAATTACCCCTTACCGTTTTGTAATTCAATCCAAGAATAATAACAATATTGTGTTATTACTACTTTCTTGTACACACGTACTAAAGCAAATTAAAGTAATGCTAGTTTTATTAAACCAAATAACTTGTTTTGGAAAAAGAATGAGGATCGACACCTAGAGAAGGTGGCCGATCGGTTTGAGCAAAAAACACACACAAACGTTTTAGGTTTTTAGCTTATGAGTACAAGAGATGCAAAACACAAGACCCTTAGCCTTGTATATATACTCATCTAAACTTTGTGAACAAGTTTGAGTCAAGTTGGGTTGGGTTTCCTTTTCCCCTTGGCCGATCGGTTCTAAACCTCCACAAGGGATTCTGGAACCTTCCCAAACTTTGCATTCTAGTCCTTTTCCAAATACATTTAACGCCCGTTAGTCCATTACATTAATTACTTAATGTCCGTTAGTTATTTCGTTTAATAAATAAATAAATAAAACGTTTATATTTAATTATTTAACTTTAATTCTCATACGTTCGATCCTAACTCACGTCTACTAATTTATATCCATAAAACTAACAGCTCCCACTTGGATATATCTTAATAGAGTGTTCACATCGGTTAGCGTCTAGCAACACTTCGATGCCTCTAGTACAACTCGAGTAAGGCTCCAGGAAAACCTTTTAATGATTACTCATTATTATTATCCTTTTGTTTCTAATACCATGTTAAATAAAGATATGGAATTAAGTCATTCTTTATAAAACTATTCTGCTTTCGTTGTAAGTGATTGACCAAGATTACCGAATCATCTAAACATATTTAGGGGAGATTTGGGTGCGTCCGCACAAACATGTTGTCAACCCTACGAGGGCCCAAGAAGATAAACTCCAAATAAATTTGAAGGAACAAAATTCTATCTTGACTACAAGAATAACCCACAAACTTTGTAACAATTCTGGAAACAACCCTTATGACTACCGCTACGATTATAGCGTTAAGTTGCTTCACAGAAATGCACTACATTTATGACACTTATCTGGTATCTCAAGTCTGAGGATAACTATTCGTAGTTTACTTATAACAATATCCACAAAGTAAATTATGTAGTTGCGATAAGTCCTATATTCAATTCATTGAATATCATCTGAAATTTGTATGCATTCTCATCAATATACTTTCAAGTATATTCTACCACATCTCTCAGATTTGTCTTAGTTTAATGATACTCCCATATCATTAATCGACAACGGACATTTAGAATAACTTAGTTATTCATGGATTAAACATGCAAATATAGGACAACAATATTATAAATGAAAATAAACGTAATCCAAACTTTATTTCATCAAAATAATAAATGTTTTACAATATCCTTTATCCAAATACTAATCACAGTTATGCATGAAACTATTAGCTAAACGAAGTCCAATTCCATTGGCAAGTCCAATAAGCTTGTCTTTAGCTAAGGCCTTAGTGAATGGATCGGGTTATCATCAGTGAACTTTCAATTGATTAATTTCACCTTCACGCATTTGTTCCTCAACATAGTCATACTTCCGTAGAAAATGCGTGCCCTTCATGACTCCGTGTTCATTGGCAAATATGATTGCACTTGCGAATTGTCACAATACATATCAATAGGCGATTCAATTGAAGGCATAACACCAAGCCCTGAAATGAATTTCCTAATCCAAACAGCGTCCATTGCAGCTTCCGGCAGCCTATGTATTCGACTTCTATCACGCATCGCAATCAGACCGCTTTTGCTCTTCCAGTAACTGCTTCCTCCATTGATGACAAAGACATAACCGTGTCGCCTCAGACTTCGTATCATCTTTATCACGCTTGCTGTGACGCATCACAGAACCTGTAACACCAAGCTCGCGGTCCGACTTCCACCATACACTAAAACATATCTTTCGTATTCCTAAGATACTTTAGAATATGTTTAACAGCAATCCAGTGAAGTTCACCGATTTGTTGATATCGATTGGTCATGTTTTGAGCGAACGCCACATCTGCCTTGTGCATCTCACAAAGATACATAATAGATCCTACAGAAGCATAAGGAACTTTCTGCATGCGTACCTCACAGTGTTGAAGCATCACATATCGCTACATAAGCCATGCTTTACTTCCATCGGCAAATATCCTTTCTTGAAATTTTGCATATTGAATCTCTTCAACATTTTATCAATGTAAGCGCTTTGACTTAAACCAATTAACCGCTTTGACCTATCTCTCGGAGATCTTGATTCCCTTAATGTATGCGTACTTTCCTAAATCCTTCATGGAAAAACACTTCCCAAGATATGCCTTAACATTTTGCAAACTTGGAATGTCTTTTCCTATAATTAATATGTCATCGACATAAAGAATTTGGAAAATTACATCACTCCCACTAACTTTGTGATATACACATGGCTCATCAAGATTTTGAATAAATCCATACCTTTTGATTTCTTCATCAAATCTCTTATTCCATTGCCTTGATGCTTGCTTCAATCCATAAATGGACCTTTGAAGTTTTCATACACGGTTTGGAAATTGTGGATTCACGAACCCCTCATGTTGCTTCATATAGATGTCTTCATCTAAGAGACCATTCAAGAAGGCGGTTTTGACATCCATTTGCCATATCTCATAGTCATAGTATGCTGCTATAGCTATGAGAATTCTAATAGCTCTAATGTATGCTACAGGAGAAAAGGTCTCCTCGTAATCAATGCCATAAGTTTGAGTAAAACCTTCGCAACTAGATGAGCTTTATAGACGTGTATATTGCCATCCATGTCGGTCATTTAATCTATAGAGCCATTTACTTCCAACCACCTTGGCGCTTGGAGGTAACCGACCTCTACCCACTTCATTTTCTCTCATGGATTGCATTTCCCCATTCATTGCAACTTGCCATTTTTCCTTATCAGGATTTGCCATGGCAGCTTTATAACTAGTAGGCTCTCCAAGATCTCCTAACATAGTTCCTCAACCTCTACGTTAAGACATAGACGTTCAGGTGAACGCGTAGTCCTTACGGATCTCTGACGAACGGGAATCACTTCAACTTCTCGGTGGAGGACCTAGACTATCTCGGGTTCTGAAGTACGTTAGTGTTTTCATAAGGTAATGCATCTTCTTGATCATCTTCCAGATCATAAACTCTCCCACTGAATTCTTGAGATACGAGATCTCTTTCAAGAAAATCTCCATACCTAGCAACAATTACTTTATTTTCATTTGGATAGTAGAAGTAGTAACCCATAGTTTCCTTAGGGTATCCTACGAAGATACACTTTACATATCTTTGTTGGAGTTTATCTGTTGAGTCACGTCTAACATATCGCCGCAACCCCAGGACCTTTAAATAAGACAGGTTAGGGGCTTTACCATGCCATATTTCATATGGTGTCTTATCAACCTTCTTTGAGGGAACCATATTTAGAATGCGAACAACAGATTCTAAAGCATAATCCCAAAAGGATAAAGGCAGAGTAGTAAGATTAAACATAGATCGTATCATGTCCAACAATGTACGATTTCTTCTCTCAGATACACCATTTTGTTGTGGAGTATATGGAGAAGTGAGATTCTGGACAATTCCATTCTCAACTAAGTAATCTTTAAACTCTTGGCTTAGATACTCGCCTCCTCTATCGGATCGAAGAGCTTTAATCTTGTTTCCCAATTGCAGTTCTACTTCCACTTTGAAAACCTTAAATGTTTCAAACACCTCATGTTTATGTTTAAGTAAATAAACATAACCATAACGGTTGAAATCATCAAGAAATGTTAAGAAGTAGCTAGCACCTCTCTTTGATACATGTCTAAGTGGTCCACACATCACGTATGAATAAGACTAAGTAGATCGAAGCCCTCTCCATATTGCTATGAAAAGGTTTCTTCACATCTTCCCAGGATATGCATGACTCACATTTATCAAATGATTCATCATTGATATTTTGCAAAAGCCCTTCTTGTTGTAGCTTATGCATGCGAGCCTTGCCTATATGAGCAAGTCTACAATGCCAAAGATAAGAAGAATTCAAGTCTAACTTTATTCTCTTGTTAATGCTAAACATCGAATTATTATTATTATTGTTAGATTCATTTCCAATCACATCAATTTCAAACACACCATTCACAATAATTGCTTTAAAATAAAAACATCATTTAAAGAAAGCAAAATTCCATTACGTGAAATAGTATGAGTAAAACCATCATCCAACAAAGCGAAAAGGAAACAAAACCTCTAATTATAGAAGGTGCGAATGACAATTGTTCAATAACAAGTACTAAGCCCTTAGAACGCAATACTAAACTAAACGTTCCTATGGCTTCACTTGATTTGCATGTGCGCCATTTCCCACGCGTGAGATATTGCTCCCATAGGTCGGCTTCCTTTCCACTCTAAATCCCCAGAGTGTATTACAAATGTGAATACCACATCCAAAGATCATATACCCAGGAATTTTTATGATTTAGAGTAAATAATTCAATGACAAATAAATTACCGAAAGAACCGACGCCGATGGACCCTTCAGACTTCATTTTATTTGCCCGCAATTCATCAAGATAGAGAGCACAGTTTCTCTTCCAATGCCCAACGCTCTTATAGTGGTGGCATGCTTGATCCTTTTTAGGATTTTCCTTCCTAGGAGTAGGGTTCTTCTTGGGTTGTGGTTGATAGGCCATAACCTGTTTGGCTTTGTCAACCTTTCCCTTACCCTTCCCCTTCTTGTTGTTCGCGACGCCGCTGCGGTTTTGGCTTATTTATCCTTCCACCCTGAATAGCAAGTACCGGGCAGTAGGAACCTTTGAGGTAACCCTTTTTCATAATCAATAAGCAATGCGTAGATCAAGAATCGCTTTCTTCCCACGCAGTTATTGAAGTTTCGACAAAACCATTAAAATCCTTGTTAAGGGATCTATTAATCGATTCACGGTATTGTCATCATCATAAGTTTTTCCAAGTGCCTTTAGTTGTTCCATGTAACCTTTCATTTCCAAAGACATGAGCACTTACGGTTTACCCTCTCCCGCCTACAATTGTGTAATGCCGGTCAAGTCATAAATCTCGACAGTGGTTTCTCAAACTTTATAGTTCAAGTTCATTGAGCATATTATATGGGAAATAATGTTCGAACCGCTTTTGAAGAGCAGATTCCATTGTTCCCAACATAAGACAAGCCACATCATTATTACGCTTATACTCAAGTTGCCAAGCGCCCTTATCGGCTTGAGTAGTCAGAGGACCGATTGGTTCAGAGGCAAGGTTCATAAAGGTATTTCAACCGTCACAACTCTACGACAATTCTCAAAGCGGTGCCAATCATTGAAATTTTAGACCCAATTAACTTTTCTCGATCAAAAAACTTTTGAAGGCAGAACTTAGTGCAGTGTTAGTGTTATCGTTATTTTGATCCATTTCTACAGAAAAAAGTTCAAGTATTAGTATTTTCAATAATACAACTTTTCAAGAAAATAAAATACCCAAGGTAATATTCATATAACCATAGAATTTTCTCGAAAACTAGGATCCAAATTATCATAGTTCCATTACATCAGTTGATCTGCTAGTAACGAAAGCATATAATAAGGTAATATGTCGAACAATAATTGGCAAACAATTTCCAACTCCAAGATCATTATGGGATTTATATTTTCCAACGCTATTGCAAATATAAACATGTTTCATCCCATCTTATGCCATTAAATCCAGTTCTCACTTCCTACTCAACTTAAGTGTCTAACTTAAAGAACTGCAAATATGTCCATGTAAGGTCTGACATTACATAGAGATTTACCTTTCCATCACAATCTAGCCAAACATGACGTAAATTGCAACTTCAAGTGTTCCTTTTAATTAGATGGCATATAACTTAATTTAAAACGGTACTAGTTTTGATTTTATGTGGTCAAATCAAATATGCACAAAGATGTCATGCATTCATCTTGTAGCATAAATTTAATAAAAAAAAACTTTTTATTACCAATTCATAAAGATCAAATTATCAAAGTTTTGATTGAGGTATTGGGTTCACCAATCAAGGAATTTAGCGTTAATTATCGTCCATTATACCGTACTTTTGCATAAGTGCAAACCTTAGTGTTTCGGTAATTACCATCGAAGTAGCGATGGAATTAAAACTAATTCGCCCTTAAGCTGAGTTTGTACATTTTATGGCTTACTAAGTAGCTCCATTCAACTTACGGGGCGAGGACCGTGTAGCGCAAAACCATAACCTTAGACATCCTTTCGGTGTATTAATGCGCACTTCTTTATTAACCCCTTTATAGTTCATTCTTATGGGTGAGCCGTTCAGACCATTTGTACCAAAATCACCAATCAATTAAACTATTGAAAACTTAACTCTTCCAAAACAAATCAAATTTCACCATTGTTTAGTCCATATTATTTTTCTATTCAAAATTACCCTTTGCTTAAACCTGTCTAACATAATAAACAAACAAGTAACAAATAAAAAATAAACTACTAAAAAACAATGCGCACATAATAACCAATTTATATGTGTAAACAAGTAGCCACATGCAACTTATTCGATAAAACCTTATTAATAATCAATATCTAGTTTAAATTAATGTATATATTAATTAGGGCTTTCACTCTCTCAATTGAGAGTGAGCCACATACATCGAAGAATCGATTGCTTAAACCCATAATTAATAATATACCAAATTGCACATAATTGATTCATTAATATATATAATTGGAGTCTTCCCAATTCAAGATTTATCGTAAATAAATATATCTTAACAATTAAACAATTATCAAAGCAACTATCCATGACAAACATGCATGTATTATCATGGATATGTCATAACAATTATACAAATAATCACAAGATTGCATATCAAAATTCCATGACACATAACAAATTATTCATGAATTAATCACGTAACTAATATATTAATTATAGGTTTCGATAAGGTTAGCAAACAATTTTCAAAACCCTAAAACAATTTTATGAGTCAAATTAAAAAAATTAATGGGGTACGCCCCTAATTAAAAAAAACGACCCAAAAAAAATAAAAAAATAAAAACCCTAGATTAACAATATCAAACAACATACAATTATTTGTTTTATTACGCGTTTATGTAATTAATCACTCATTAAAAATCAATGACTCGTGATGCCACTGTTGGAATTAGATAACATGACATTCAATAAATAATCACAAAACATCAAAGTATACAAGCGGAAGCGTATAGGATTTATTAACTAGATAATTAATTAACATAAAATAATATGCATTTTATTTTCTTGATTCTAGCAGAACAAGAATCAAATCCACAAACTAGCAATGGAAGAACCCTAATTTGATTTAATTTGGATTATGTGAATTACCCTTACGTTTTGTAATTCAATCCAAGAATAATAACAATATTGTGTTATTACCACTTTCTTGTACACACGTACTAAAGCAAATTAAAGTAATGCTAGTTTTATTAAACCAAATAACTTGTTTTGGAAAAGAATGAGGATACCTTAGGCAGTGTTGTCCGGTTTGAACAAAAACACACACAAGCGTTTTAGGTTTTTAGCTTATGGGTACAAGAGATACAAAACACAGACCCTAGCCTTGTATATATCTCATCTAAACTTGATGAACAAGTTTGAGTCAAGTTGGGTTGGGTTTCCTTTTCCCCAATCGGCGTCGGTTCTCCTCATGAGGGATTAGGAACCTTCCCAAACTTTGCATTCTAGTCCTTTTCCAAATACATTTAACTAGTTAGTCCATTACATTAATTACTTGCGTCCGGTTAGTTATTTCGTTTAATAAATAAATAAATACAACGTTTATATTTAATTATTTAACTTTAATTCTCATACGTAAAGTGTGCAATTCCGTGGTCTCGAGTTCGATCCTAACTCACGTCTACTAATTTATATCCATAAAACTAACAATTTGAACACATTGTTTTGGTTCCATTGTTGCAATCGAATTATGAACTAGCTAAGGAACGTGGATTAAACAATAAAAGTAGTCTAGTGTGTTTCTTTTAGGATGTTCAATGGTGAAGCATACTTATAGATGATGTCTTAAAACGAGAATTAACTAAACTAAGTGAGAATTTAAGATATTGGCACTCGATATCTAAATTCTTATGCTTGGACATAAAATATAAAAGATAGCGAGATGATTGATCTTTGCAAGCATTTTCTTTTTCCGGTTACACATTAGAAGCTAGGTTATAACATTTATTTCAAGGTGAGGCATCAAAGAATTTCAAGCAGTGTTCGATTTGGACAGTTTAAGTCATTGCCTTTAGCTTCAAGATGCGAGCCACTTAGGCAAATGTTGAAAGGTTTTATGGATATTTAAATATATGTATGTCCGATTGAGCAGAACTTGGAAGTTGCCGCGTACGTTATGAGAGTTGATGTTAATAATTAATATATAAAAATATTATTAATTATTAGTCATGAAATAAACTCGCGATGGTTTAATATTTGGGGTTTTGACTAGCGGTCGTTAAATGTAAACTCTGAGGACTAGAATGAAATTAGTGGACAAGAAGGATCGGAATCGCACTGGGATTGTTTTGTGTTTAATGAGGGGTGGGATTTCTTGTTCTTAAGTTTTGAGAATGTATATATACAAACTCTGTATTCATTATTTCCTAATCTTGGATCACCAATATACCTAATTTCTCTCCTCTTGCTTGTCAGATACCCTCACCACAAGGTGTTCGATTTTGCTTAACTCAAAGAAACTAGTGTTTGGTTTTATTTGTGATTCAAGGAACTAGCTTTTCACATCAAATCGCTAATAGTACGTGTACAAGAAACTAAGGACAAGCACGCGAGCTTGTAATCTTGGTGGTCGATTCTTTGTTTGGGTCGAATTGCATAAACCCTATAATTAGGGTTTTTGGTTTTGTTCTTGTTCAATCATCGCTTGATTCTTGAATTGCTAAAAGGCACGCACTTCTTCTTCGGTTAATTATTTACATATATTATTCCTATTTACTTCCGCCGCATGCTTTGATGATGTTATTTGATTTATATAATTGTTATGAGTATTAAATCCCAACAAAGGGCATCATGAGCCGTTAATATGATGTAATTAATTACCTAAACACATAAAAATTGAATCTTTATGATTATATGCATGCTTTTTATGGTTTCTAGGGTTTTGAATCAAACCCTAATTTTTAATTAAAGGGTCGATACCCTCATTTTATTTAATTAGGTTTTAATTTTGTAAAACCTAGAAACCCTAGGATTGCATGCTAATTTTATGTGGTTAATTAATGAATAATTGTTATGTGCCATGTAATATGCGGATCTTGGGTGATAATTGTTATGCGGAATCCATGGTGGAACATGCATGTTTTGCCATGGAGTATTGTTTGTAATAAATTGTTTAGTTGATACACATATGTTCTATTTATTTATAATTATTGAATTGTGGAAGACTCAATATAACTAATAAAAATTGTTATGTGCTAATTGGTATATTATTAACTTTGCTACTTAATCGACTAGTCGATGTATGTGGCTCATCTACCTTGTAGTTGAAAGCCCTAGTTAATGTATGCATTTATTTACACCTAGAATTGTTTATTAGAGTTTATCGAAATAATTATGCATGTGGCTAATTGTTTTACATATGTTAAATTGTTTAGTTATATGTTTATATTATTTGAGTGTGTTTAATTTTTATTAAAATGCTTTTTGTTTATATATTGTTTTGACATGTTAGTAAGCAAAAATGGTTTTTATGAATAGAAATTGACTAAATAATGGTGAAACTGATTTGTTATCTAAGAATTATTCTTAAACTTTTAATCGATTGGATGCAATCGTACTAAATGGTTAGAACGCTCACCACTAGAACAAACTAAAGTGGGGTTAATTACAGCGCGCATTAATCAAGACCAATGTATGTCTAAGGTTATGTTTT
>OU343218.1:252983228-253186008 GCA_910596185.1 Chrysanthemum makinoi
AAAGTTTGAAGTACATTTTCACACAAAAGGAACTCAACATGAGGCCGAAGGTGGTTAGAGCTCCTAAAGGATTATGATGCCAATATTCAATACCACCCGGGCCAAGAAAATGTTGTTGTAGATGCCCTTAGTAAGAAGAGTTATAGAAGCATATGCTCTTGTCTATTTACTGTCGGAGATTGTAGCGATTTGAGCCGTTTGGAGGTAAAATATACATTGCTAAGGCAAAATGGTCATCATGCTCATTGAGAGTTGAACCTACCTTATTGGCGTATTAAGGAAGCCCAAAAGATGATGGTGAGTTGTGGGCTATAATACAAAATTTAGGATGGTAAACAAGAAGAGTTTGATGCGGATATTCATGGAGTATTTTAGTGCGGTGATAGGTTGTGTGTTCCTAATGATCACGAAGATTAGAGAAGCATTATTATCGAGAGGCACACATCTCTCTGATTTCTATTCATCACTGTTCAACAAAAATTTTGGTGGAGTGGAATGAAGAAGATGTAACAAACCACTTTCCTTGACCTTATAATATTTAACTACTCTGGGGTGATGGATATTGCTATAATGGAAATTATTTTTTGATCTCGTTGCATTCCTCTCTTTGTGTATTATATATATATATATATATATATATATATATATATATATATATATATATATATATATATATATATATATATATATATATATATATATATATATATATATATATTGTATTATTAACAATTAAGTTTATCTACATCCGCACAGCGAGCAATTAGCTCAGCCGCATCTTTCTTTTCTCCATTGGCGGTGCTTTCGGGGTTAATGGGGATGTGTGTGGCCGAGGCTAAGCAGGACCTTAGAGATCATGCACTTGAAGACTTTATTTTTCGAGTTACTTTAGGTTTTACTTTGGACCTTGTACTAAATAATGTTGGTGCTTTAACCTTGTACACTTAAATTTTAGTCTATGATTGAACCTTGTTTTTCATGAACATATTATATGGCAGTCCTTCAAGTTTAGTTGCTGTCATTATTTGTGACCTACCATTTCTATATGTCGGAATGAGGCGATTCACAGTTGTGGTCGAGAAAGCTGTGTTGTATAGAGTACCATCGGTCATCAACTAAACTGTCAACTAATTTCTTAATTATCTCCACTGTAGCTGAAACAGAAAAGCAAATAATGTACACTCATCTTCCATAAATCAGAACAAAAGGCCAATAAAATTAGATGGCAAAAAGATGTAACCATGTATTATTTATCGGACACACATATCGTTTGTCTTCAAGGCTGGCAATACAACATAATAACTTGAGTGAACTATAACAGTGGGGACTTGTTTATAGAGCCAAAGCGTACTTGAACTGTAGTATCCACAAGGCTACTTTTTGGGTAAAGGGGTAATCCTGCACCTGGTAAATATTTTAACCAACAAACTTTTAAGTACAATGGATATGAGTGAAATCCACATATCTCACCCGTTACATAGGCATAAATCTTACATAACAAGATACTACCAATTTTCTAAACAAGAAAACAAACCAACCTAAATGATAACATAGGATATTGAAGAAAATTAGTTCCTAGGTCCTTGAAGCTTGGTGCCATACATGGCATTAAAGGCATCCAAATTCACTGGAAGATCGAGAACGCTTCGCATAGTCATCGTAATCATAGTCATCATACTCATCTTCAAACTCTTGGCCACCACCGAATAGATTAGCAGACTCATCAAATGGGTCAGCAACCACCTCATCTTAGTCGAGACACCACGATATCTCACTTTAGAAAAAGGTTAACTCTCTTAGTAGAAGAATACAAAAATTACTAGTTTTAGGAGACACACCCGACTCCATCTCTTTCAAATCACTCACAAGGGTTTCTTGTGATCAAGATTACCTGTCTTAGTAGACTTATCTTCATTAACTTCATTTATCGACCGAATCCACATCCTTGTTGGTGTCATTTAAAGGAATACCAGAAGCATCCGTATATTCCATATTAAGAGCATCAAACTGATTAGATGTAGAGATCTTTGTTCACTCGAACTAGCCACTCAGAAGCATTCTTAGTGACTTCCACTTTCTTAGGTTCAGAAGGTCTTTTGGGTTGATATTGAAACGCTTACCCAACAGTTTAGTAAACCCTCCTTGACCCGGAAAAGTAGAACCACCATGCTTTCCCTTCTTCTTATTATTGACCGTCTTGAAACCATCATTAACACGCAGTAGGTTTGGCAGGGAGTTCAACAACTTTGGAGGCTACTTGCATTATGAAATATATCGGGTTTTCAAGTGAAATCGCCTCAACCAAACTTATATCAAGCTAGAGACTTTGCATGTGACATTTTTCTCAAACAGTGCTCGAATTTCCTCTTGTGATGATAATGGAAGACTCCACAGTCATATGGTCTTTTTATCACATTGATAAGTAATTGCAAAACATTCAATTCTATAAATTGTGGATCACGAAAGGACATACATTGCGTTATTATTGACATAAGCAATCATTAACCTTTAACATTTAAAGGATGATAAGTAGCAGTTTATGCAAAAATTCTGTGATTTGAAGAAAATATAGGGAAGCACACATCTGCGAAACAACAAGTGGGTCACGACATTGCCTTGAATGGCAAGATGATCTACAGGTAGTGGTGGGCAGATAAAACAAAATACTTTTAGTTTCCTCTTAAACACATAGAAACATCTGATTTGCTGCTTTACTAATATGGCAAATTAGAGGTGAATTTAGTGTGTTTGGAATTGGATATTCCAAGTAGTAATGTTCTATATTATCAGCATTGTATTGTCTGTTAGAAGTTTTGTATCCTTAGAAGGTTTGGGCTTGTATTTGGTTATAATATATATTCACCCTTTTTGCCAAAAAGAAAACGCTTAATGGATGGTCAAAGTATATATATATATAGTAAAACACGATAATAATTATGCTTTCATTTTCACATATTTATTTCTACGGCAACTTAAAATTTTATAGAAATGAGGAAGCATATATTTTACAAAAAGCAAAGCTATACAAATTATTGCAGTGGTCACTTGATTATACAGTTTACACATCATATCTGCAATGATTGTATAATCATCAAAAATAACAATAAAATTCTTGAATTACCATTAAGGTCACAACATTATACGCTATCACACAGTGACCAAAGTAAATTTATTATTAATTACATACAACGATAATTCAAAGAGACAACACACAAACATCATAACTTCGGAAGCTTATATTAAATGACTTATCTTAAATTGTTTTAGATCAAGAAAAGTTATAGAGTAAGGCATTTTGAAAAAATTGATTAAATAAGAAAACATATGAAATATCGTACCTTTTATTATCTAAATAAACATGTCTTCTCTTCTTCTTCTTCAAGACCAAACTCTCTAGCATAGAGCAATTGCATTGAACCACTTGACTTTTGTGTTGACAACATGAGATATCCCATCACCAATCGACTAATGTTCCATCCATATCCCAACGTCACCACTTCCCACGTAAATCCACTTTCCTCCTCTTGATCTTGGCGTGCTTCAAACGTGGTTTTGTGTGTATACTTTGCACTTTTTGGGCAGCGGAAACCCACAAAGTCCCACATTCCCTTCAAATGAGTTCTCATCAAATATGTTGAATTGTGTTCCGCCTGGTATATGCCCTACAAGATGGTTATCACGAGAACTTAAGACTTGAGACGCTTGATTCTGCAAAATTTGAGGGATCTCTCTTGTAAGTTAGTTCAAGATAGGTCTAATGATTTCGATCTCTGTAAATTCCCCGAGCATGTGGAATTGGACCAATGAGGTACATTGTGGGACAAGTTGAGCACTATTAGCGAATTAAGACCACCATAACGTCACGGGATCTCTGCTTCAAATGTGTTATCGATAGATCAATGATTGTGTAGTCAACCGCTATTTTGGAAAATCTTGATTCACCCTCACTTGACAACGAATGGGTAATACTTTCCACCCATGTACATATATTTTGGTTTTTGTGATGTTTTCACCACATTCTTCATGGCGAAACTTTGAAAATATTTTGCTAGGAGTCGACCTACAAACCCATTATGAGATAAATCAAGAACTCGAAGACTTGGAAAGGGGGACTCAACAGTTGAAGAGGGTTGAATGCATCCATGAAAGTTGTTTGATTTGAGGACAAAGCACGCAAATTTGGAAGGCCTTCTAACCAACTAGGGAATGTACCATTCAAGTGATTCTTTCCAAGATCAAGTACACCCAAGTTTCGGCATTTTGACAAGGAACTTGGCACCTCACCTTCTAATTGATTTCCATTCAAACTAAGCCCTTCTAATCTTCCACAATCCCCGTATGCATTTGGAATTGTTCCTTGAAAGCTATTATTTCCCATATCTATCGTTTTCAAGAGTGAGGTTGATATTTCCAAAGCATTGTGGAATCAATCCACCAAAGCGATTATTGGACATATCTAAGTACCGTAGCTTGCTCATGTTGCAAATTGATGGTGGGAATGGTCATTGAAAGGTAGTTTGTCCCTAAGTTTATCATTTCAAAAGATGAGGTGATATTTCCAAAGCATTGTGGAATCACTCCACAAAGCTATTGGACATATATAAATACCTTAGGTTGCTCATCTTGCAAATTGATGGAGGGAATGGCCCCTCAATCAAGTTGAATTTGTAGAAATAGTACTTTAAGTCCATACCATTGAAATTGTGGCAAAGCACATTTATGAAGTTATATGAGAGATTTTAATAAACCAACTCATTGCCTCCTATCTCCCACCTTAATGAGGAATTTGGCCATGGATTCGTTGCTAGAGATCTAACAATACAAGTTGTTTCATGGCTCGAAATGAATTCGGAAACACCTTTAGCTTGCAAGAGGCCAATTCTAAGAACCAAAAACTAGGGTTGACATAATGATTGGCATTCTTTGTGGTATGACGCTATATGAGAGATGGAGTTCTTCAAGGTTTGTGAGGGCTTGATAACAATATATCCACTCCCAATCACCACTAAAATTATTATATGAGAGGCAGTGGGACCGGTGAGTTGTTGAAAGTACATATCAGGTATGTCCACTAACTGATTGTTCTTGAGGGTCTAACACTTTTAATGATGGAGGAGCAAATGACTCAAATGGTACCTTTCAATGAACATATTATAACTTAGATCAAGAGATTCTAAGAGGAAGTAAAGCAGCCAGATGGCAATGTACCATTAAGTTTGTTAGATGATAAATCCAGAGAAGTAAGGTGTAAGTGGACCAACAACTTTAGAGTATATGAGGGTTTAAGAAGACTTCAAAGTAAACTCATCTTGGTCTTTCTTTGTACCAATAGTTAATGTTACTTCATCATTCTTGATCATACATTTTTTATGTCTTAGTCTAATAATAAAATGAAAGGAAATGTAAAATTAGCGTTATTAAATCAACAAAGTTACCGGTGTTCTTGAAGAACATATAAGTTCATCTATCTATTTTTGTTATTTGAACACATTGTTTTTCTTCCATTGTTGCAATCAAATTATGAATTAGCTAGTGTGTTTCTTTTGAGATGTTCAATGGTGAAACATATACTTATAGGTGATAATGTCTTAAAAAAATTAACTGAATTAAATGAGGAATTTAAAATAGTGACATCTTGATATCTAAAATTCTTATGCTTGGACATAAATATGTAAAAGGCAGTGAGAGATGCTTGATTGGATCTATTTTTCTTTTCTTTACACATTAAATTTGGGCGGTGTTAGTTTTCAAGCGGTGTTAAATCTTTGACTGTCGAGTAGGTACGAGCCTTTTTTGAAATGGTTCTTTATGCCTTTTACTTCTATACACCTCCATTTGATCTCAATTCAATACTTGATACTTGAGTCTTATTTTTTCTTGCATTGCGAATTCTCTTGATGTAATCTCTAAATGGGGAATTGCCTTCTTGTGAAACCTCTACTTGTTTTGCTTGATTTTATCTTCTACGTTCTCAAGTCATTGCTTTACTTTTGAGTTTGGACAATCTGAAATTGAAGTAAAGTAGTAAGAATCACTGAATAAACTCGTTATAGTTTATCAATAGTAAGAGATTTAACACTTTGTTTTTGTGAACCTAAATCTTACGCTGATGCTATATAAGAATTCTGGCTAGCTACAGATGAGATAAAAATACTTATATGAACCCGTAGATAGATAAAAGATTATTGATCCGTGACCAGCTTATATCCCCTACAGTAACGATCATTTACGAAATATGTATCAATTTATTGTCGGTAAATTATAATTATGCCTATTAAGTTACGCCGGGTTTACATAGCTAATAATATCAAATGTAGTAATTAAGTAACTGCACAGAACTTGAAACTATGACTCAACCATTACAACCACTGAACTTTTGTCATCGCTTCCATCGCTTTAGGACAATGGCAATTCATGTAAGTATGTAACTGTTGGAATTAGATATCATGACAATCAAACAAATAATCACAAAACATCAAATAACACATGCGGAAGCGTATAGGATTTATTAACGAATAATTAATGAACATAAAAGAATATGCGTACCTTACTTGATTCTAGCCGAACAAGAATCAAATCCACAAACTAGCAATGGAAGAACCTAATTTGATTTAATTAGGATTATGTGAATTACCTTACGTTTGTAATTCAATCCAGAATAATAACAATATTGTGTTATTACAACTTTCTTGTACACCGCGTACTAAACCAAATTAAAGTAGCGCTAGTTTTGATCAAACAAGTAACTTTGTTTTGGAAAAAAGGTTTGGATCGATCCCCTAAGAGGGTGTTGACGGTTTTGAGGACAAAAAACACACACAAAACAATTTAGGGTTTAGCTAATGAGCACAAGAGATGATTTACAAACACCCTAGGTTTTGTATATATACTCAAGCAAACTTGGTGAACAAGTTTGAGTCAAAATTGGATTGGGTTTGGGTCTCCCTTTTGCCGATCGGTTATGCATCCAAAGGATTCGGAACCTTCCCAACTTTTGCAATTTAATCCTTTTCAAATACATTGCGGGTTAGTCCGTTACATTATTATAACGTCCGTTAGTTATTTCGTTTAATCAATAAATAAATATTACATTTATATTTAATTATTAACTTTTAATTCTCATACGTAAAGTGTGCAATCGCGTGGTATCGAGTTCGATCTAACTCCGTCTACTAATTTATATCCATAAAACTAACAGCTCCCACTTGGATATATCTTAATAGAGTGATCACATCGGTTAGCGTCTAGCAACACTTCGACGCCTCTAGTACGACTTCGAGTAAGGCTCCGGAAAACCTTTTAATGATTTCTCATTATTATTATCCTTTTGTTTCTAATACCCCGTTAAATAAAGATATGGAATTAATTCATTCTTTATAAAACTATTTTGTTTCTCGTTGTAAGTGATTGACCAAGATTACTAAATCTTCTAAACATATTTAGGGGAGATTTTGGAGTCTGACGCACATCATCTTGTCAACCCTACGAGGGGCTTGTGAATTAAACTCCAAATAAATTTGAAGGAACAAATTCTATCTTGACTACAAGAATAACCCATAAACTTTGTAACATTTCTGAAAACAACCCTTATAACTACGATTCATTATGGTTAAGTTGCTCCCAGATGCACTACATTCATGACACTTATACGGTATCTCAAGTATGAGGTATAACAATATCCACAAAGTAAATTATGTAGTTGGGATAAGTCCTATATTCAATTCATTGAATATCATCCAAAATTGGTATGCATTCTCATCAATATACTTATAAGTATATTCTACCACATCTCTCAGATTTGTCTTAATTTAATGATACTCCCATATCATTAATATGAACATTTAGAATAACTTAGTTACTCACGGATTAAACATGAAATATAGGACAACAATATTATAAATGAAAATAAACATAATCCAAACTTTATTTCATCAAAATAATAAATGTTTTATAATATCCTTTATCCAATACTAATCACGTTATGCATGAAACTATTAGCTAAAGCCTTGAGTAAGGATCAATTTAAGTTATCATCGTGTGAACTTTCAATAGATTAATTTCACCTTCCGAACTTGTTCGAACATAGTGTGATACTTCATAGAAAATATGCTGTTGCCCTTCATGACTCGGGTTCATTGTAAATATGATTGCAGCAGAATATGCAATACATATCAATAGGCGATTCAATTAAAGGCATAACACCAAGCCTTGAAATAAATTTCCTAATCAAACAGCCTCATTGCGGCTTCCGGCGGCTATGTATTAAACTACATGTCGGTTTATCACAATCGTAGTCGCTTCTTGCTCTTCTAGTCATTGCTCCTCCATGATGACAAAGACATAACCGTCACGAGACTTCGTATCATCTTTATGCACTTCCAGGACACATCACGTAACTTGTAACACCAAGCTCGTAATGCGGATTTCCACCATACACTAAAACATATCTTTCGTATTCCAACATACTTTAGAATATGTTTACTTGTGATCGATGAATTTCACCCGGATTCTGTGATATCGATGGTCATGTTTTGGCGGCGCCATCGGCCTTGTGCATCTCACAGCGCCATAATAGATCCTACAGCCGAAGCATAAGGAACTTTCTGCATGCATGCCACCTCAGCAGGTGTTAAAGCACACATATCGCTACATAAGCCATGCTTTACTTCCATCGGCAAATATCCTTTCTTGGAATTTTGCATATTGAATCTCTTCAATATTTATCAATGTAAGCGCTTTGACTTAAACCAATTAACTGCTTTGACCTATCTCGGTAGATCTTTATTCCCAGAATGTATAAACTTCTCTAAATCCTTCATGGAAAAACACTTCCCAGATATGCTTAACATTTTGCAAACTTGGAATGTCTTTTCCCATAATTAATATGTCATCGACATAAAGTTAGAAAATACATCACTCCCACTAACTTTGTGATATATACATGGCTCATCAAGATTTTGAATAAATCCATACTTTTTGATTTCTTCATTAAATCTCTTATTCCATGCCTTGAGCTTGCTTCATCCATAAATGGACCTTTGAAGTTTGCATACACGGTTTGGAAATTGTGGATTCACGAACCCCTAACGTTGCTTCATATAGATGTCTTCATCTAAGCGACCATTCAAGAAGGCGGTTTAGACATCCATTTGCCATATCTCATAGTCATAGTATCTGCTATAGCTATAAGAAATTCTAATAGCTCTAATGTCCTCTGAGGAGAAAAGGTCTCCTTGTAATCAATGCCATAAGTTTGAGTAAAACCTTGTGCAACTAGACGAGCTTTATAGACGTGTATATTGCCATCCATGTCGGTCTTAATTTTATAGAGCCTTTACTTCCAACCACCTTGGCGTTTTGAGGTAAGTCAACCTCTTCAGTTCATTTTCTCCCATGGATTGCATTTCCCCATTCATTGCAACTTGCCATTTGTCATATCAGGACTTGCCATGGCAACTTTATAACTAGTAGGCTCTCCAAGATCTCCTAACATAGTTTCCTCAACCTTTCGTAGACATAGGCGTTCGGATGCACAGCGTAGTCCTTCAGGATCTCGACGGGAATCACTTCAACTTCACGGTGGAGGACCCGGACTATCAGGTTCTACAGGATGCGTTAGTGTTTTGAAGGTAATGCATCTTCTTGATCATCTTCCAGATCATAAAATCTCCCACTGAATTCTTGATACACAAGATCTCTTTCAAGAAAATCTCCATACCTAGCAACAATTACTTTATTTTCAGTTGGATAGTAGAGGTAGTAACCCATAGTTTCCTTAGGGAATCCTCGAAGATACACTTCTGGTCTTTGTTGTAGTTTATCTGTGAGTCCGTCTAACATACGCCTATAACCCCAGACCTTTAAATAAGACAGGTTAGGAGCTTTATCATGCCATATTTCATATGGTGTCTTATCAACCTTCTTGGTGGGAACCATATTTAGAATCGAACATCTGATTCTAAAGCATAATCCCAAAGGATAAAGGTAAGTGGTAAGATTAAACATAGATCGTATCATGTCCAACAATGTCGATTTCTTCTCCAGTACACCATTTTGTTGTGGAGTATATGGAGAATTCTGAACAATTCCATTCTCAGATAAGTAATCTTTAAACTCTTGGCTTAGATATTCGCCTCCTCTATCGGATCGAAGAGCTTAATCTTCTTTCCCATTTGATTCTACTTCACTTTGAAAACCTTAAATGTTTCAAACACCTCATGTTTATGCTTAAGTAAATAAACATAACCATAACGGCTGAAATCATCAGTAAAGGTTAAGTAGTAGCTAGCACCTCTCTTTGACACATGTCTAAGTGGTCCACACACATCAGGTATGAATAAGACCAAGTAGATCGAGAAGCCTCTCCATATAACTATGAAAAGGTTTCTTCGTCATCTTCCCAAATATGCATGACTTACATTTATCAAATGATTCATCATTGATATTTTGCAAATGCCCTTCTTGTTTAAACATGCATGCGAGCCTTGCCTATATGAGCAAGTCTACAATGCCAAAGATAAGAAGAATTCAAGTCTAACTTTATCTTCTTATTAATGCTAAACATCGAATTATTATATTTGTTATATTCATTTCCAATCACATCAATTTCAAACACACCATTCACAGTAATTGCTTTAAAATGAAATACACCATTTAAAAGCGAAATTCCATTCGTGAAATAGTATGAGTAAAACCATCATCCACAAAGCTGAAAGAAACAACTCTAATTATAGAAGGTCGCGTAATGACAATTGTTCAATACTTGATACTAAGCCGAAGGCAATACTAAACTAAAATTCCTATGGCTTCAACAGAGCATGTCGTAATTTCCTCACGTGCAATATTGCTCCCCATAGGCCCGGCTTCCTTTCCTCTAAACACGTAGTGTATTACAAATGTGAATACCATCCGTATCATCTACCGAATTTTTATTATTTAGAGTAAATAATTCAATGACAAATAAATTACCAGAAGAACGGCCCATGGACCCTTAGTACTTCATTTTATTTGCCATAATTCATCAAGATAGAGAGCGATTTCTCTTCCAATGCCCAATGCTTTTCTGGTGGTGGCATGCTTGATCCTCTTTAGGATTTTCCTTCTAGGAGTAGGGTTCTTCTTGGGTTGGGTTGATAGGCCATAACTTTTTACCATATCAACTTTCCTTTGCCCTTCCCTTCTTGTTGTTCGCCTTGGCTGCGGTTTGGCTTATTAATCCTTCCACCACTGAATAGCAAGTACACAGGCGTGGAACCTTTTGAGGTAACCCTTTTCATAATCAATAAGCAATGCGTGTAGGTCGATGGTGTCTTCCCCCGATTACATATTGAATTTCTAACAAAACCAATAAAATCCTTGTTAAGGGATCTATTAATCAGTTCACTGACCATGTCATCATCATAAGTTTTGCCAAAGTGCCTTTGGTTGGTCCATGTAACCTTTCATTTCCAGTACATGAAACACTACGGGTTTACCCTCTCACGCCTACAATTTGTGTAGCGCGTCGGTCAAGTCATAAATCTCGGCGGCAGCTGGTTTCTCAAACATAGTTGAAGTTCATGAGCATATTATATGAAATAATGTTGAAGCTGCTTTTAAGCCGAGATTCCATCGTTCCCAAAATAAGACAAGCACATCATTATGGCGCTTATACTCAAGTTGCCAAGCGTCCTTTCAACTTAGTGGCTGTAGGTAGGTTGGTTGGCAAGGACAAGGTTCATAAAGGTATTTCAACCGGTCGGCAACTCTACAGAGACAATTCTCAAGAAGCGGTGCCAATCATTGAAATTCTTAGAGCGATCCACTTTTCTCGATCAAAAACTTTTGAGCCTTGAGAACTTAGTGCGATGTTAGTGTTATCGATTGTTCAGGCCATTTCTGAAAAAGTTCAAGTATTAGTATTTTTGATAATACAACTTTTCAAGAAAATAAAAATATACCCAAGCGGTAATATAAGCGTATAACCATATAATTTTTCTTGAAAACTAAGATCAAATTATCATAGGTTCATTACATGATTGATCACTAGTAACGAAAAGCATATAATAAGGTAATCTTAGAACATTAATTGGTAAACAATTTAACTCCTAGATCATTATGGGATTTATATTTTCCAACGCTATTGCAAATATAAACATGTTTCATCCCATATTATGCCATGAGTCAGTTCTCACTTCTACTCAACTTAAGTGTCTAAGCTTAAAGCTGCAAATATGTCCATATGAGTGCGACTTTACATAGAGATTTACCTCTCCATCACAATCTAGCCAAATGTATGCATGGCGTAAGGATTTTGATTGGTAATTACACACTCTTGATTGATTGGAATGGTATTTTGGATACATAATTATAAAGCACAACAATCAGGATTAAACAAGCGTGAATGCGTATGTTTACTAAATTCTAAATGGCATTACAAAATAAAACGTGAATTTAAAAGAGTAAAACACCTATGGATATGAAAATGATATTTTATAAACCTAATAATAAAATAAAATTATTGGAAAATTAAATATTTTTATAACTATTTATTTAATTATTATTAATTAAAAACTATTTTAAACTATTTAATAATAATCTAAAATATAAGAAAATGTGAAATAAAGCTAAAAAAATGAAATTATGATTTAGAAAAATCTAAAATATTATAAAACTTATTTTAAAATTGAAAATATATTTTTTTACACTTTTATCTATTTATTATTAATTAATTCCTATTTATTAATTATTTATTAAATATACACTTAAATATAAGAAAATATAAAATTAACCTGGAAAAATGAAATTTTAACTTAGAAAAATCTAAAATATTAGAAAACTAATTTTAAAACTGAAAAGATATTTTTATGCTTTTATTTGTTTTCTTTTATTAATTATTTAATACTTTTTAACTATTTTAAATTCTAATAAATACTAAACAAACTAAGAAAATTATGAAATTTTTTCTATAAATATCCTATGATGACAGAAAACTAAGAAAATTATAAAAATAGAAAGTGCTTAATAATAAGCTGAAAAAGAAAATTAAAAGCTAATTTCTATTAAATAAACGCTATCACTATTTTTAAAATGATGTTTTTGTGTTTTTTCTTTTACAAAACTATTATACTACTGATTATAAGTAACTTTAATAAAAACAAAAATTTTGAAACTTAAAAATAAGCAGTGAATGAGCTTATGAGCACAACAGTTTAAGCTTGTGGCTTATTTTGATTTTTTAAGCTCAAATAAACTTTCAAACTGGAACCAAAGATAAAATAAGATACAAATAAGCTAAAGCTACTTATATGAAGCTAAAAGGCACAGAAAATCATAATGATAAGCTTAAAATAAGCAAATAAGCACTTATGCTAAGTCTATCTACCAAACAGGGCTTGATCATATCTAAAAGCAATTTAAGCTTATTAAATAAGCTGAAAAGCTCAAAATAAGAACTGAGGTATAGAGATGGGTTGATGGGTTTTCTAAAAAGTCCAAGCTCACACAGTGGGGTTGGCTAATGAGCTTATGACAAGCTTGTGAAAAAGCATATAAACACTGATTAGTCAGTGTATACAAGAAATGGGACAAAGTAAAAGCTACTTGTAGCCCTACCAAATAAGCTAGAAAGGTGAAAATAAGCATTGGACTAGAGAGACAGCTAGGTTAGCTTTCCAATAAGCTAAGGTACACAAGCTAAAGCTAACTAATGAGCTCTTGATGAGCTTGTGAAAGAGGATGGCTCAGCTGTGCACAGGGCACTTTTGAGACAAGGTCTTAAAAGAAACCAATAAATAAGCAGTTTAATAAGCTAAATAGAAATTATAAAAAATACTCTGAATAAGATTAGCAACTAAATTTTATAAACCTAAAAGCTTTAAAACATGAAACTCAAAATTAAATTCTATAGAAAATGATCTATTTTATTAAAAAACGACTAAACTGAAAATTTTGACTTTTTAAATTACACTAAAAAGTTGACTAATATGAACTTTGGATTGATCCTACTAACTGATTATGATATATTAACCTAAGTTAAGATGAAATTAAGCTAGATTAACAAGTTCTAAGCAACTGTGATGATTTTAAACTCTTAATCCTAACAGTTAACAACTTAAGTGATATTAAAAGTGATTTTGACTTTTTAACAAACAAGGACTGGTTTTTATGGTTTCTATGAGTTATTAGATGCTAGTATGACAGATAACAATTACAAGAAACAACACCAACACTCTCTAACACAGGTAACAAGGTAAATCCAAACAACTCTTAAAAACTGTGAACTTGTGATTTCCAAAGGATTTCACAAGTTAAGACTATGCAACTGATCCAAGACCTTTTATTATCAAATAACAAGTCCAAATGAGCATTAAACAACAGTGATACAAGCATAAAACTTAAGAACAAATATTATGCTATTAAAATTGTGAAAATGAGATTTCAAAGCAACTACCAATTCTACAGAACAAACAAAATTTGTTTAATATAAGAATCTACCTAACTACAACTTAGAAACATAATAACACACAGTTTTAAGCTATAAGCTACTTATACAGTGAAATGTAAAAATGCTTATAAAGAGCTTACAATGCTTTTCCGTAAAGACCATGAACCAATGATTAAGACCACTCCTAATAGCTTTCCACAAAGCTTCGAACCCAAGGCAATCCATATTCACCTGCCCAGCTGTGATCTTCATTTCCATTGATTTTTTTATTTTCCAACTATTTTTTTAGTATTTTTGGTAATTTTTCTTTTTGATACTAAAATGGATTTTAAGGTTTCTAATAGCTTACATAAGCTATATAAGGAGCTTATATGAGCTTATGAGTCCTTAACAACAACTAACAACAACATTCAATCATTTTGAGAATTTGAACAAGGAAATTTGCATAAACTTGAAATGAAACTTAACACTAAAATTGAGGTTTACAAAAGCTTTATCATACACTAAGAACATGCAATACAAAGTTTGAAAGCTAATTGATACAAATTGAAAATTAAGATAATCGACATACATTAACTAAAATTACACTAGATTGATCTTCACATTGCTTCTCCTTCTTTCTTTATAGACTTTAGAGACTCCCCACATGCTTCTGATCATTTCCCACTTGCAATCTTGGCCATTGGATGAGTAGAGATGATCCATGGCCTTTGAAATTACTTTTGGCGCCAAAAGTGATACTAGTGGATTGAGGCAGTTCTGCTGCAATTAATGCACTTTGGTATGTTGTGGAGGTGTAAGGGGACAATTTGGGAAGTAGATATGGAGGTAGGGGTGAGTTGGCAACAAAAACAGGTTTTGAGGTGAAGATGGAGTGTTTGATGGTGGGGAAGCATTAAATGCTTGGGGGCTGGTATAGGAGGAGGGGGGATGAGTTGGAGAGTAGATAGGTGAGGTGGAAAGGTGGTGAGGTGGTGGTAAAACCACCAGTTTTTTGGTTTTTGTTGGCGAGGTAGAGGAAGGTGAGCATTTGGTTTTGGTAGCGTTAGTAGGTTTGACCGTTTTGATATTTAAGTTGGGGGTTCAAAATGGGGTCGGGATATTGTAGGGGGTTCTTTTGGGTTTGGCTAGGGTAATAATACAAAAGGGTCCATTTGGTTTGTAGTTTATAACAAGGACCAATTTTGTAAATTCTGAAAGTATAGGGGCCTGATTTGACAAGTTTCCAAAGTTAACACAAGGACCAATTATGCCATATATGAATAGTACAAGGGTAATATTTGATAATTTTCCATTTTTAAATATCGAGGACTATTTTGACATTTTCAAGATGAGGGACCAAAGTTGTAATTTTGTAATTTTTAAACTTTGAAGGGTTTGTTTTGACAACTTTTGAATCTTATAGACCTTAAATGATATTTTGCTTTATTTTGATTTACCAGGGACTATTTTTGACAACTTTTGAAACTTGGGAGACTAAAACTGCCAATTATGCGAACTTGATACGTTTTCACTGTTTTGGTATTTTGCATTTGAAACACATAAAACACTTATTTGTGATATTTTTATCATTTTGATGCATTTACGAGTGTTTTCGGATGTTTTTGAGACTAAAGGTACAAAAATGATGAGTATTTGCACACTCATCAATCCCACACTAAATATTGCTAGTCCCTAGCAATCTTTTGAGAAACTTTAATGGATTTCATCTCTTTACCAAAAGCCATTACTTACGGAGTAGCCAATTGTTTTCAGTTCAAGTAAGAACCTTGGTACAATGATAACCAAATGATTTTGAGCAAATCACCAGCTTTCAACGGTTTTGATTTGTCTTTACCAGAAGCCGTTTGCTATGGACTAGCCAACTCTTAGATAAAATATCTTTGGTGAGTCGATTACCAATTATGGTTTTCCAACTGCCTTTACCACAAGCCATAAACTTGCGGGCTAGCCAACTCTTCACTAATTAAAGATATGGTGAGCTGAACACCATACAATTTTGGGCAAATTGCAAGCCGTCAACGGATTTGAGATATCTTTACCAAGAGCCGTTTGCTCCTGGATTAGCCAATCCTTATGTGGGTTAGACATGGCGGACTGATTACCATTTGCTGAGTAAGTGTAAAACACTTACTCCAAAAATAATTTTGGCCAAAAATGGGGGAATTGGGTGGTATAATTACATGATAAAATTCGTAGAATTCCCCACTAGAAATGAATATTGCCCTCAATATTCAAAGTACGAAGCGTTATGCGAAACATAGAACGTAAAAGGGAAATACTACGGCCATTATTTTATTTTTGATATATACACATTTTTTTTTTGAACAAGGAAATTTAATATAAAACAGCGGGGGGCAACTCTCCCACACTAGGGTGGTAGAAAGTAGAAAGAAGTCAGAAATATGGGTGAAAACCCATATGGTGTGCTACTGTTTTTGATTTCCGAGTCGCTAGCTTGACTCGATCCCGCATTCATTGGTTCATGGGGAAAGTTTGTAGATCCGGGACAACCACGGGTGGAATGTCCTCTCCAAAATAGTGCTTCAATCGATGACCATTCACTTTAAAATTTGGACCATCGGGTTGAGATAACTCAATAGTTCCATAAGGAAATACTTTAGTGATGGTGAATGGTCAGGACCAGCGGGATTTTAGTTTTTCAGAGAAAATCTTCAATCTTGAATTGAAAAGAAGGACTCGATCACCGACGTTGAAAGCGCGGTTCTTGATTTTAGAGTCATGAATCTTCTTTGTCTTTTGTTTGTAGATCAAAGAGTTCTCGTATGCTTGATCACGGAGTTCATTTAATTCTTTCATTTGAACTTTTCGTGATCACCAGGTATGTCTGAATATCGAAGTTGGCATGTTTCAAGGCCCAGTATGCTTTGTGCTCAAGCTCAATCGGCAGATGACACGCCTTTCCGTACACAAGCTTGTATGGAGTACACCCGATTGGTGTTTTATAAGTTGTACGGAAGGCCCAGAGTGCGTCATCTAGTTTATCCGACCAGGATGCACGGTTTTCGCCTCTTGTCCTTTCGAATTCTTTTATACCACGGTTGGAAACTTCCACTTGCCCACTTGTTTGGGGGTGGTATGCAGTAGAGAGTCGGTGGGTTACACCATACTTTTGCATGACTCGATCAAATTGGTCATTGCATAAATGCGTACCACGATCGCGATTATAGCTCGTGGAGTTCCAAACCTAGCAAAAAGAGATTTTAAGAATTTCACAACAACTCGGGCATCATTGGTAGGTAAAGCTTTTGCTTCAACCCATTTTGACAAATAGTCAACAACCACAAGTATGTATTTGTTTCCTCGAGATGATGGAAATGGCCCCATAAAGTCAATGCCCCAGATGTCAAAGATCTCACACACTTGAATGGCGTTTTGCGGCATTTCATTTCTTTGAGAGATATTTCCGTGACGTTGACAAGCGTCACATGCTTTGACAAATTCGTGGGCATCCTTATAAATAGTGGGCCAATAAAACCCGGAATCAAACACCTTTTTGGCGGTGTAATTTGGACTATGATGGCCCCGGTGGGTCCAGCATGGCAAGCTTTGAGAATGTCCATAGCTTTCTGTCCATAAACACACCGTCGGATGACTTGATCCGCACAGATTTTGAATAAGTAGGGGTCGTCCCCGAAGTAATGTTTAACATCTTTGAAGAATTTGTTCTTCTGTTGGGTCGACATTCCTTTCACTATGAAGTTACCCGCATGGTAATTTGCAAAGTCAGAAACCATGGGGTAGAAGAGTTTCCACGAAAAGAAACGCATTGAGTGTCTCGAGAGGAAATGTTTCATTTATTTCCTTTTTCTCGAAAACATCTTGGTCTGGGTTTTCTAGACGGGCAGATGATCATGAGCCAGGTTCTCGGCTCCTTTTTTATCACGTATAATGATATCAAATTCTTGCAGGAGAAGAACCCAACGAAGCAATCTCGGCTTTGCATCTTGTTTTGCAAAGAGATATTTGAGAGATGAATGATCCGTATACACCACGCATTTGGTCAAGATTAAGTATGGCCGAAACTTCTCAAGCATACACACGGCTAATAGCTCTTTTTCTGTGGTGGTGTAATGGGTTTGAGCTTCATTCATAGTTTTACTTGCGTAGTGGATAGGCTGAAAATGCTTGGATCTACGTTGCCCTAGGACTGCACCGATAGCAAAATCACTTGCATCGCACATGAGCTCAAAGGCAAGTCGGTCGGAACAGCGAGAATGGGTGCTTCAGTAAGCTTTTTCTTTAATGTTTCAAAAGCCTTGATGCACTCAGGTGAGAAGATAAAAGGAGCATCTTTTTCAAGAAGATGAGTCATAGGTCGGGCGATTTTAGAAAAATCTTGTATGAATCTGCGATAAAAACCGGCATGACCTAAAAACTCCTAATACCTTTGACGGTAGTAGGATGAGGCAATTTAGCAATAACATCAACTTTTTCTCTATCAACCTCAATCCATTTTTGGAAATCTTATGGCCAAGGACTATGCCTTCTTTGACCATAAAGTGGCTCTTCTCCCAATTTAGACAAAGATTGGTGTCTTCACACCGTTTTAGCATTTTATCTAAATGGGAGAGACATGTTTGACATGAGTCCCCAATGACCCAGAAGTCATCCATAAACACCTCCATTGTTTCCCCGATCATGTCGTGGAAAATGGCCATCATACATCGTTGGAGCGTGCGGGAGCATTACATAGGCCAAAAGGCATACGTCTATAGGCAAAAGTTCCGTATGGGCAGGTGAATGTGGTCTTTTCTTGATTCTGTGGATCAATGGGGATCTGAAAATAACCCGAGAAACCATCAAGGAAACAATAGTATTCGTTTCCTGCTAATCTCTCAAGCATTTGGTCCATGAAGGGTAGAGGAAAATGATCTTTTCGGGTGGCGTCATTCAACTTACGATAGTCAATGCAAACACGCCATCCCGTAACCAATCGAGTTGGAATTAACTCGTTATTTTCATTTGTGACAACAGTTATGCCACCCTTTTTAGGAACACAGTGAATTGGGCTAACCCAAGGACTATCAGAGATCGGGTAAATTAAATCGGCATCAAGAAGTTTGATAACCTCCTGTTTGATAACCTCATGAATCTTAGGATTCACCCTTCTCTGATGTTGAACTGCTGGTTTGAAGTCATCCTCCATCAAGATTTTGTGAATACAAAACTCAGGGTTGATACCCTTAATGTCGGAGAGTTTCCAAGCAATTGCTTGCTTGTGTGACTTCAAGACCTTTATGAGAGCAGTCTTTTCATCTTTACTCAAATCTCGAGCAATAATGACGGGTAATTTATCATCACCCTCAAGAAATGCATACTCGAGATGAGGTGGTAAGTCCTTAAGTTCGACTTCAGGAAATTCTTCAGTTTTCTCAACTGACTTGACTTCCTTGTTATGAAGCTCGGCGGGAGGGAGTGATGATGGATCATCATTAAGCAACTTCTCAATGAGAAGAATATCTCCCTCGATGTCAATTGGAGAGTGATCAATTTCCCATGAAACCGAATCACTAGACAAGTATGCTTCAATCTCTTCCAAGATGAAGTCACTTTCCTCAAACGGAGTGAAAGAAGGAGTAGAATTGGCAATGATGGGTTGAGATGAATGAGTGAGATTATCACTCGAAGAATTATGAACATAACCGAGAACTTCTTGAGAGTACTCTTCAGAAGCAACATCAATGATATCTATTCGGTTAACCGACTCGGAATCATAGTTTGCGGAGTACCTCGAAGTTTGATCAAGGTTAAAGGTGACAGCTTCATTACCCACACGTAATGTGATTTCTTGCTCAAATACATCAATGAGAGCACGGCCCGTTCTCAAGAATCCTCGTCCAACAATGAGAGGAACCCGATGATCGGCATCGAAGTCAACAACCACAAAGTCAACTGGAAAATGGAACTTTCCTACTTTCACAAATACGTCCTCGGCAATGCCAAGGGGACGGGATATTGTACGATCTGCAAGCTCGAGAGTCATGCATGTAGGAGTAAGGTCCGGAATAGAAAGTTTCTTCCATCTTGAAAGAGGCATCAGGTTAATGCTTGCACCAAGATCCGCTAAGGCAAAGCATTCAACCATTCCTGGAAATACACAAGGTAAGAGAAATTTTCCAGGATCTCCAAGCTTCTCGTGAAGCTTCTTTAACAAAACTCTGGCAGTTCTCGTTGAAGGAGTTTTAGCCATTTCAAACAGCTTTTCCTTGTTGCTTAACATGTGTTTGAGAGTTGATGCAAACTTGAGTATCAGCATGATAGCATCCAAAGCTTATGTCAAAATGTAGTTCTTGGAAAATTTGAAAAAATTTGTCCATTTGATGACTGGCTTTTTTGCGGAGCTTTTGCTCATTCAAACGTGATGGGTAAGGAATAGAAGACTTGGATTTGGGGTTTTCAACGGGAGATACTGGAGGTTCAAAAACAACTCCTGGATTGGATTTGGGTTTCGGGACAACTTGAGGTTGGACATCGTTGGTACCTCCGTTATTAGTAGGAAGTTCCTTGTCCTTTGTCGCCTCAGGTTCACTTTCCACTACCTTTGGGAGAGAAGAAGAAGAGGTAGTAGGAATAACGGGTCCATCGTATGATACACCACTTCTGGTTGTGATCGCCTTTGCATCGCCCCTCGGGTTAGCGATCGTGTTGCTTGGAAGTTTTCCTGAGCCCGAGGGTTGATCATTTACAGACTTCTTTAGATCGTGATCTGTGACCAACAACCTGTTCATTTCATCTTGGGATTTCATGAATTGCTTCAATAACTCATCAGATGATGGTTCAGTTGGAACAATGGCTTGAGTTTGATTAGGAAAATTCTGGCCTCTAATGTTCGGATTAGGGCCTTGATTTTGAAAATTTCCTTGATTAGGATTCATATTTCCATGAAATTGATTCCCTCGATTGAAATTGTTTTGATTAAAGTTTCCTTGATGTTGGAAACCTTGATTTGGTCCCGGATAGAAATTACCTTGGTTTTGATAACCTTGGTTCATTCTAGGTTGGTTCGATTCGGTTTTGTATGTTAGGATTCTGGTTAAAACCGGGTGGTCCCTGATAAGTATTAGCACGGTAGTTTGGTTCATTTTGAGGACGGTATTGATTACCTCCCTGATGTGAAGTACCGACTATAGCATTGGCTTCAAACGGACTACCATCGGTGGCAGTACAATTGTAGTATGCATGAGGGCCACCACAAGTAACACAGACCTCGACTTTCTTCACTTCACCATGTGATGGTGTCCGTGTGAAAGTGACTTTCTTTTGGTTAGCAAGAACCAAAGCCTGAATAGCATCCGTGAGTTTGTCAATCTTAGCATCAGTGCTAGATGTACTCACGTGAGATGAAGTAGAAGGTCCTGCATTAGACTGAGACTGATATGTCTTTGTTCGGAAAGGGCGGACCTGGGACTTGTTTTCTATGATTTGCAAGGCTTCTTTTGTGGTCTTGCTCAGGAAATTACCTCCCGCGGAGGCATTTAAAGAGTCTTGGTTAGTTTGGTTCAGACCATTGTAGAAAGTATCCATTTGCATTAACTCGGAAAAACCATGATGCGGACACTTTCGGAGCAACTCTTTGTAACGATCCCATGCCTCACCGAATGATTCCTCAAATCTTTGAGTGAATTTCATTATCTCATTCTTAAGACTTGTAGTTCGGGATGGAGGATAGAATTCGTTAACAAACTTAGTCACTAAATCCTCCCATGTCTCAATGGAACGAGGGGGGTGTTTCTCAAGCCAATTCCGGGCTTGTCCCTCTAGAGAGAATGGGAACAGAAGAAGCTTAATTGCTTCATGTGGGACATTCTTGTATTTGATGGTAGATGCAATCTTGTTAAACCATCGAATATGAGCATGAGGGTCGTCCCGCTCAAAACCATAAAATTGGCTTTGGGTTACAAGATTAAGCAACCAGGTTTTGAGCTCGAAGGTATCAGCCACGATGGCTGGGACAATAATGGCATCTCCGTAACCCTCGATGGGTGCTTGGAGAAGCTCATTCATCGGTTTATCTTCTGCCATTACGACAGGGGGTGGGGGTACTAGACGTTCCTCATCACGGTGAAGGAGCAGAACGTCCTCTACGTCTACGCTGAATACTTGCAAGCTCGAAAGTGGACTTGTGGAGCTGGAAGAACGAGTGCGCATGCACTAAGTTTAAAAATCAGTTTCCAAAACAAATGAGAGGCAAAACGACAAGTGAACTTAAACCAATAATCACAAATGAAATGGCTTCTTTGAAAAAGGTACACCAAATCACAAGGACACAAAGGTAAGTTTTGATCTTTAAGATTGGGAACTTCTTAATGTTCACACCCCGGTTGGTAGGTGTTCGCCTTGATTTGCGGTGGTTGATTTTTATGTATTTATTAAGTACCACTGAAAAGACGTAGGTATGGATTTGTGCTAAGGGTTTAAAACTTTTGGACAATATTTTTGGTATCGTCTCGTTTAACCAAATCGTACCTCTTTAAGAATCACCTTAAAGAAAATACAAGATAGAAAACGTTACGATTGTTTTGTTGTTTTATATATTTTTTGGTGTTGTTAACACTTTAGGAAAAGTGTTAATGAACTTTTTGATAACTTAAAAAAAAACTGTTTACAAAAGGTGGTATATGTGCAAGTACGGGTGCGGAAATGTTTAAAACACGCTAAAGCCTCCCGGCGCGGCCAAAATTTGGTTCGTTCCCAAACTGTCAAGTTTATTACACAAGTCAACCACTTGTGAATGGTCAACCGTAATAAAATTCAAACAGTCTAAAACCAATGCAATTTCCCTTGGAATATAGTGGATTCCCGGGTCGTTAAGTCCCACGGAGGATTAATGGTGCTTAAAAACGTTCAGATGTCGAATGATCACTAAGGATAATGATCTGTAAGGATTTTGATTGGTAATTACACTACTGATTGATTGGAATGGTATTTGGATACATAATTATAAAGCACAACAATCAGATTAAACAAACGTGAATGCGTATGTTTACTAAATTCTACGTAAACGTACAAAATAAAACGTGAATTTAAAAGAGTAAAACACCTATGGATATGAAAATGATATTTTTATAAACCTAATAATAAAAGAAAATTATTGGAAAATTAAAATTATTTTTATAACTATTTATTTAATTATTATTAATTAAAAACTATTTTAAACTATTTAATAATAATCTAAAATATAAGAAAATGTGAAATAAAGCTAGAAAAATGAAATTATGATTTAGAAAAATCTAAAATATTATAAAACTTATTTTAAAATTGAAAATATATTTTTTTACACTTTTTATCTATTTATTATTAATTAATTCCTATTTATTAATTATTTAAAATACACTTAAATATAAGAAAATATAAAATTAACATGGAAAAATGAAATTTTAACTTAGAAAAATCTAAAATATTAGAAAACTAAATTTAAAACTGAAAAGATATTTTTTATGCTTTTTATTTATTTATTATTAATTATTTAATACTTTTTAACTATTTTAAATTCTAATAAATACTAAACAAACTAAGAAAATTATGAAATTTTTTCTATAAATATCCTATGATGACAGAAAACTAAGAAAATTATAAAAACAGAAAGTGCTTAATAATAAGTTGAAAAAGAAAATTAAAAAGCTAATTTCTATTAAATAAACGCTATCACTATTTTTAAAATGATGTTTTTGTGTTTTTTCTTTTACAAAACTCTTATACTACTGATTATAAGTAACTTTAATAAAAACAAAAAATTTGAAACTTAAAAATAAGCAGTGAATGAGCTTATGAGCACAACAGTTTAAGCTTGTGGCTTATTTTGATTTTTTAAGCTCAAATAAATTTTCAAACTGGAACCAAAGATAAAATAAGATACAAATAAGCTAAAGCTACTTATATGAAGCTAAAAGGCACATAAAATCATATTGATAAGCTTAAAATAAGCAAATAAGCACTTATGCTAAGTCTATCTACCAAACAGGCCTGCAGTCATATCTAAAAGCAATTTTAGCTTATGAAATAAGCTTAAAAGCTCAAAATAAGAACTGAGGTATAGAGATGGGTTGATGGGTTTTCTAAAAAGTCCAAGCTCACACATTGGGGTTGGCTAATGAGCTTATGAGAAGCTTGTGAAAAAGCATATAAACACTGATTAGTCAGTGTATACAAGAAATGGGACAAAGTAAAAGCTACTTGCAGCCCTACCAAATAAGCTAGAAAGGTGAAAATAAGCACTGGACTAGAGAGACAGCTAGGTTAGCTTTCCAATAAGCTAAGGTACACAAGCTAAAGCTAACTAATGAGCTCTTGATGAGCTTGTGAAAGAGGATGGCTCAGCTGTGCACAGGGCACTTTTTCAAACAAGGTCTTAAAAGAAACCAATAAATAAGCAGTTTAATAAGCTAAATAGAAATTATAAAAAATACTCTGAATAAGATTAGCAACTAAATTTTATAAACCTAAAAGCTTTAAAACATGAAACTCAAAATTAAATTCTATAGAAAATGATCTATTTTATTAAAAAACGACTAAACTGAAAATTTTGACTTTTTAAATTACACTAAAAAGTTGACTAATATGAACTTTGGATTGATCCTACTAACTGATTATGATATATTAACCTAAGTTAAGATGAAATTAAGCTAGATTAACAAGTTCTAAGCAACTGTGATGATTTTTAAACTCTTAATCCTAACAGTTAACAACTTAAGTGAAATTAAAAGTGATTTTGACTTTTTAACAAACAAGGACTGGTTTTTATGGTTTCTATGAGTTATTAGATGCTAGTATGACAGATAACAATAACAAGAAACAACACCAACACTCTCTAACACATGTAACAAGGTAAATCCAAACAACTCTTAAAAACTGTGAACTTGTGATTTCCAAAGGATTTCACAAGTTAAGACTATGCAACTGATCCAAGACCTTTTATTATCAAATAACAAGTCCAAATGAGCATTAAACAACAGTGATACAAGCATAAAACTTAAGAACAAATATTATGCTATTAAAATTGTGAAAATGAGATTTCAAAGCAACTACCAATTCTACAGAACAAACAAACTGTTTTAATATAAGAATCTACCTAACTACAACTTAGAAACATAATAACACACAGTTTTAAGCTATAAGCTACTTATACAGTGAAATGTAAAAATGCTTATAAAGAGCTTACAACTGCTTTTCAGCCAAAGACCATGAACCAATGATTAAGACCACTCCTAATAGCTTTCCACAAAGCTTCTAACCCAAGGCAATCCAGTATTAACCTTGCTCCATTGTGATCTTCATTTCCATTGATTTTTTTATTTTCCAACTATTTTTTTAGTATTTTTGGTAATTTTGCTTTTTGATACTAAACTGGATTTTAAGATTTCTAATAGCTTACATAAGCTATATAAGGAGCTTATATGAGCTTATGAGTCCTTAACAACAACTAACAACAACATTCAATCATTTTGAGAATTTGAACAAGGAAATTTGCATAAACTTGAAATGAAACTTAACACTGAAATTGAGGTTTACAAAAGCTTTATCATACACTAAGAACATGCAATACAAAGTTTGAAAGCTAATTGATACACTGGAAATTGAAAATTAAGATAATCGACATACATTAACTAAAATTACACTAGATTGATCTTCACATTGCTTCTCCTTCTTTCTTTATAGACTTTAGAGACTCCCCACATGCTTCTGATCATTTCCCACTTGCAATCTTGGCCATTGGATGAGCAGAGATGATCACAACCTTTGAAATTACTTTTGGCGCCAAAAGTGATACTAGTGGATTGAGGCAGTTCTGCTGCAATTAATGCACTTTGGTATGTTGTGGAGGTGTAAGGGGACAATTTGGGAAGTAGATATGGAGCTAGGGGTGAGTTGGCAACAAAAACAGGTTTTGAGGTGAAGATGGAGTGTTTGATGGTGGGGAAGCATTAAATGCTTGTGGGCTGGTATAGGAGGAGGGGGGA
The DNA here is from genome assembly GCA_910596185.1 of Chrysanthemum makinoi. Classification (NCBI taxonomy): domain Eukaryota; kingdom Viridiplantae; phylum Streptophyta; class Magnoliopsida; order Asterales; family Asteraceae; genus Chrysanthemum; species Chrysanthemum makinoi. Next base: position 253,009,635 of record OU343218.1, read on the forward strand.
TGAGTTGGAGAGTAGATAGGTGAGGTGGAAAGGTGGTGAGGTGGTGGTAAAACCACCTGGTTTTGGTTTGCAGGCGAGGTAGAGGAAGGTGAACAGTGGAGCTGGTTTTGGCGCGTTGACTGGGTTTGACCCGTTTTTGATATTTAAGTTGGGGGTTCAAAATGGGGGGTCACGGGATATTGGCAGGGGGTTCTTTTGGGTTTGGCTGGGGTAATAATACAAAAGGGTCCATTTGGTTTGTAGTTTATCACAAGGACCAATTTTGTAATTTCTGAAAGTATAGGGGCCTGATTTGACAAGTTTCCAAAGTTAACACAAGGACCAATTATGCCATATATGAATAGTACAAGGGTAATATTTGATAATTTTCCATTTTTAAATATCCGAGGACTATTTTTGACATTTTTCAAAGATGAGGGACCAAAGTTGTAATTTTGTAATTTTTAAACTTTGAAGGGTTTGTTTTGACAACTTTTGAAACTTATAGACCTTAAATGATATTTTGCTTTATTTTGATTTACCAGGGACTATTTTTGACAACTTTTGAAACTTGGGGGACTAAAACTGCCAATTATGCAAACGTAATACGTTTTTCACCTGTTTTTGGTATTTTTGCATTTGAAACACATAAAACACTTATTTGTGATATTTTTATCATTTTGATGCATTTCTGAGTGTTTTAAGATGTTTTAGCAGACTAAAAGGTACAAAAATGATGAGTATTTGCACACTCATCACATATAACTTAATTTTAAAGGGTACTAGTTTTGATTTTATGTGGTCAAATAAAATATGTACAAAGATGTCATGCATTCATCTTGTAGCATAATTTTAATAAAAAACTTTTTATTACCAATTCAAAAAGATCAAATTATCAAAGTTTTGATTGAGGTATTGGGTTCACCAATCAAGGAATTTAGTGTTAATTATCGTCCATTATACCGTACTTTTGCATAAGTGTAAACACTTAGTATTTCGGGTAATTACCACCGAAGTGGCGCATGGAATTAAAACTAACTCGCCCTTAAGATGAGTTTGTACATTTTATGGCTTACTAAGTAGCTCCATTCGAACTTACAGGGGGCAGAGGACAAGGTAAGCGCAAAAGCATAACCTTAGACATCCTTTCAGTGTGACTGTGCGCACTTCTTTATTAACCCCTTTATAGTTCATTCTAGTGGGTGAGCCGTTCAGACCATTTGTATCAAAATCACCAATCAATTAAACTATTGAAAACTTAACTCTTCCAAAACAAATCAAATTTCACCATTGTTTAGTCCGTATTATTTTTCTATTCAAAATTACCCTTTGCTTAAAACTGTCTAACATAATAAACAAACAAGTAACAAATAAAAAATAAACTACTAAAAAACAATGCGCACATAATAAACAATTTATACGTGTAAACAAGTAACCACATGCAACTTATTCGATAAAACCCTATTAATAATCAATGTCTAGGTTAAATTAATGTATATATTAATTAGGGCTTTCACTATCTCAATTGAAAATGAGCCACATACATCGATGAATCGATTGCGTAAACCTATAATTAATAATATACCAAATTGCACATATTGATTCATTAATATATATAATTGGAGTCTTCTCCAATTCAAGATTTATCGTAAATAAATATATCTTAACAATTAAACAATTATCAAAGCAACTATCCATGACAAACATGCATGTATTATCATGGATATATCATAACAATTATACAAATAGTCACAAGATCGCATATCAAAAATCCCATGTCACATAACAATTATTCATGAATTAATCACGTAACTAATATATTAATTCTAGGTTTCAATAAGGTTAGCAAACAAATTCCAAACCCTAAAAATTTTTATGAGTCGAATTAAAAAATAAATAAATGGGGTACGCCCCAATTAAAAAAATCGACCCAAAAAAAATATAAAACATAAACCCTAGATTAACTATATCAAACAACGTACAATTATTTGTTTTATTACATGATGCCACTGTTGGAATTAGATATCATGACAATCAAATAAATAATCACAAAACATCAAATAACACATGCGGAAGCATATAGGATTTATTAACGAATAATTAATTAACATAAAAGAATATGCGTACCTTACTTGATTCTAGACGAACACGAATCAAATCCACAAACTAGCAATGGAAGAACCCTAATTTGATTTAATTACGATTATGTGAATTACCCCTTACCGTTTTGTAATTCAATCCAAGAATAATAACAATATTGTGTTATTACCACTTTCTTGTACACACGTACTAAACCGAATTAAAGTAATGCTAGTTTTGATAAAACAAATAACTTTGTTTTGGAAAAAGGTTTGGATCGATCCCCTAGAGGGTGTCGACCGGTTTTGAGGACAAAAACACACACAAACAATTTAGGGTTTAGCTAATGAGCACAAGAGATGATTTACAAACACCCTAGGTTTTGCATATATACTCAAGCAAACTTGGTGAACAAGTTTGAGTCAAAAATTGGATTGGGTTTGGGTCTCCTTTTGGCTGATCGGTTAAGGGCATCCCAAAGGGATTCCGAAACCTTCCCAACTTTTGCAATTTAGTTCTTTTCCAAATACATTTAACGCCCGTTAGTCCATTACATTAATTACTTAACGTCCGTTAGTTATTTCGTTTAATCAATAAATAAATATAACATTTATATTTAATTATTAACTTTTAATTCTCATACGTAAAGTGTGCAATCCCGTGGTCTCGAGTTCGATCCTAACTCACGTCTACTAATTTATATCCATAAAACTAACAGTAACTACCACCTTAATAGCACCACTGATGTCTCGATTATGACAACCTAATTCATTAAAAGACCGAGCCTCATTGACTCTAATGTTACGTTTGTCAAGACTCCAACTATTCATCCCCTTACCAACTCAAACAAAAGTTAAGCCCTCATACAAGTTTAAATTTCCATCGATCCTGAGTGAGGAAATCTAATTCGTTACGGATTCAAAGGAACTTAATGATGTTTTGTATCTTTTTTTATATTTGTTATAAGAATATACAGTAGTTAGGAATTTGTGCCTAATGAAATAGTGGAAGAGGTTTCAAAAGTGCATACTGATGAGGTTTCTTGTCCCACATCACCGGGTTAGCTAATGTGGCAAAGGCTGGGAGGTGTATAAAATAAGATGTTGGGATAGGTTATAAAGCATCTTTACGCTTGGGGCAATGACGCAGCTAATGAGGTAATAACCGAGGCGCGTTAATTGCTGGTTGAAAACTATTTCCAAACCCTCTCCTTGGCCTTGGGTCTCCCTTGGCCATCGAGAATTTCTGGAAGGGCTCCCTTTTTAAGGGTAAAGCCCAACAACCTCTAGTAAAAAATTTGTAAAGTCGTTTCCCTAGTCTTTTAATTGATTTTGGTTAAGCCATTTTGGTTGTCGTATGTTATTTACCAAAAAATTTTGACTAGCACTAATTTTAACTGAGTTTTGTTATGGTTTTATTAAGCAACAATAGATTTAAAGCAAGGCATTTAGCTCCTCTTGCAAACCCTTTGGTTATCTTGGTCTTATCACTGTTGTCTTAGAGCTTAAGATATCAATTCTGTTGGTGGTTATACGCCCAGCAGCAGGGTAAGATAATAAAAAACAGCAGCAATACCACTAGGTGGTTACCGGATATCACTTGGAATCGCGCGATCACTTTCCAAAGTAAACTATTCGACCCTAATGCCTAGGTATCACGAATATCTACTTGCGATAAGACCAAATGTATGTTATTGAATTAGGCACAAATCAATAACCCTTTTGCTTAGAAGTGTTAATCGTTTTCAATCTTCTGTCCCATGCATATGAGTGATGATCTCTATTTATAGTAGAGATTACTCAGTCCTAGTCAATGGAATTATGAGTGATTAACGGCCAATTAATCATCACATAATTAGCCTCCATAATGATAGGAATAGTGGTTACATGACCAATTAAACGTGGTCATTATGCAGTTGTAACTGCCACTTGAATAGGTCAATGCCTGTTACAAGTTGATTCCAGTACTACCAGTAGGAACTAGCCTACCAGTACTAACTTAGTACCACCAGCAGAAACAAGCCTACCAGTACTAACTTAGCACTACCAGTAGGAACTAGCCTACCAGTACTAACTTAGTACTACCAGTAGGAACAAGCCTACCAGTACTAACTTAGCACTACCAGTAGGAACTAGCCTTCAAGTACTAACTTAGCACTATCAGTACTAACTTAGTACTACTAGTACTAACGATGATTCTCACCACTATAGAGTCTGGGTGTACACTCCGTACCTCCTAACCCATTACCAGGTGTGAACTCATCCCACAAGTGCACTAAATTTTCCAACAATCCTCCCTAAATTTAGTTCACTTCCTTTGCATGAAAAAACAAACATCAAACAAAACATGTGCATAAATGAAAATATCATGTGGATTGAATTTCCATCTTAGTACATTACACGTTCAAATATTTGAAAATGAGGGTGTTCTAAGAATTGAACCCTTCAACCCATTTGAATACTTGAAGATAAAATACACACAAGTTTTCAAACACTTAAAAGATCCTGACACTATACAAGCCATGTGTCCATATCCAAATTCATACATGTTATAAGAGCCAAAAGTCCAAAGCTCCCTGAAGCGGCAAAACTTCAACATTCACATAGGTGGTTCCTCTTTATTCATGCTCATGCCAAGCACTTTTTCAAAGAAATTAACCATTAAGATGTAAAGACTTCATCCTCCTTTCAACAGGTTCTGAGCACAACCTTGGGATGTAAAATAAACATGTGCTCCAATCCACTGAATGTTCAGCTTTCCACATTGAACTCAGCTCCCAAGTTTCCTTAGGAGGGAGTTGGATGTCTCAGCATTCAGTGACTAAGTTGGACTTAAACCCATCCCTTTAGCAGACTTTATATCCAAGTTCTAGCTAATCCCTTCGTCAAGTGATCAGCTAAATTGTGTTGAGATTTTAAAGACTCTATAGAAATCACCTCATTCATGATAAGCTCACGAATCATGCTATGCCTGACACCTAAGTGTCTAGACTTCCCATTGTACATCTGGCTATAAGCCTTTGCCAATGTAGCTGCACTATCACAACGGATAGAAATAGGTGCTATAGGTTTAGGCCACAATGGAATCTCAAGAAGCAAGTTTTTTAACCATTCAACTTCTTTACCAGCAGTTGCTAAAGCTACAAATTCATATTCCATTGTTGAACTGGTGATGCAAGTTTGCTTCTTGGATGCCCAAGAAATTGCACCTCCAACAAGTAGGAATACCCAGTCACTGGTAGAAGAATTGTCTTTAGTGTTACTGATCCAACTTGCATCAGTGTATCCTTCTAACACTTAAGGATAACCAGTATATGAGAGACTATAATCCATATTTCTCTTTAGATACTTCAGTACCCTCTGAACTGCTTGCCAGTGATGAGCACTAGGATTGCTAGTATACCTGATCAGTTTACCCACTACAAAAGCAATATCAGGTCTTGTATAAGTCATGACATACATCAGGCAGCCAATTACCCTAGAATACTCAAGTTGAGATATAGCCTTGCCATTATTAGGCATCAGCTTCTCACAAGTATCCATATGTGTACTCACTGGAGTACAATCAAAGTAATTAACTTTGCTTAACTTCTTCTCAATATAATGAGACTGAGAAATAGAAATTCTGTTACTTTCATGTTTAATCCATATAAAAAGGATAACATCAGCCTCCCCCATGTCATTCATGGAGAACCTTGATAACAAAAATTCCTTTGTCAGGTCAACCTGATTTTGGTCAGTGCCAAAGATCAACATGTCATCAACATATAGACAAATGATGAATCCTTTACCAGATTCATCAAATTTGCAATATACACATTTGTCAGCTTGGTTAAGAACATAACCACTAGACAAAACCACTTCATCAAAATTTTGATGCCATTGCTTAGGTGCCTGCTTTAGTCCATAAAGAGACTTAATCAGTTTGCACACCTTGTTTTCATTGCCTGGCATGATGAAGCCCTGAGGTTGGTTCATATAAACCTCCTCTTCCAATTTACCATTCAAGAAAGTTGTTTTCACATCCAACTAATGAATAATCATATTATGAATAGATGCCAAAGCAATCAAAAGTCTTATGGTACTGATACGAGCTACAGGGGCATAATTATCAAAATAGTCTATCTCTGACTTTTGTTTAAAGCCCTGAATGACTAATCTTGCCTTGAACTTTTCAATAGTTCCATCTACCATTATTTTCCTTTTGAAAATCCATTTGCAACCCAAAGGTTTGCAACCAGGTGGTAGATCAACCAACACCCAAGTGTTGTTGCGCATGATGGAATCCATCTCATCATTGATTGCTTCTTTCCAGAAAGCAATATCCTGGGACTTCATTGCTTATTCAAATGTCTTGGGATCATCCTCAACAATGAAGCAATAGGAGTATTGGTTAGAGACCTCATCCATTGTTCTTTCAATTAAGTATAATTGAAACTCAGGTCCAAATGACTTTGGATTCCTGACCCATTTGCTCTTTCTGAGCATAGGTTCAGGTTGTTGAACCACAACCTCATCAGGGACCACTGATGGTTCTTCATCAGTGACCTCTGATACACCAATGTCATGAGTTCCATTAGGAATCCTCTGACTTGGTCTAGGAACTGATGATAATCTATTCTCATCAAAGTTTGCATCCCTTGATTCAATTATTGAGTTAATTGAAACATATTCATTAGGTTCAATAACATAGAACCTAAAAGCATTGGAATGCTCAGCATATCCAACAAAGATGCAATCAATGCCTCTTTCACCCAAAGTTTTCAGCTTTGGATCAGGGAGTCTTATAACAGCCCAACAACCCCAAACCCTGAGATAGTTCAGGTTGGGTTTCCTTTTAGTCCAGAGTTCTTAAGGGGTAACCTTGTTCCTTTTGTTGGGAACCCTATTGACAACAGATGCACCAGTAGCATTGCCAACCTACCATGCAACATCATCATCCTGTGCATAATAAGATTCAGATACATATGTAACATAATAAATCTGAAAAGACTTATTAAACATATTCTGACCTTTCAGTGAGTTGGTAGAACCACCACTCCCTGAATCATTAGTGCCTGATCCATTGGTTTTTCCACCAACCTTAACACCTTTGCAATCCCTTTTAATGTGACCATTTTTGCCACATTTCCAACAAGTAGGTGTTGCCTTCTTGTCAGGATCTGCCCTTGTGTTATCATGATGTTTATGTTTGCCTTTGTTGTCATTGTACCTGGTGGAGTTGTTATGCTCCACCATATTGACAACAGATGCACCAGTAGCATTGCTAATCTTTGGCTTATCATTATCCTACACCCTGAGAGATTCCTCAATGCGTAGATGACTGCCCAACTCAACAAGAGTTAACTCCTCCTTCTTATGTTTCAAGGTATGCTTGAAATCTTTCCAAGAAGTTGGAAGTTTATCAATGACACAAGAGACTGAAATAGTCACATCCGTGTGCATATTGTGTTGTGTAAACCTTCCGAGTATACCAAGAAGTTCATTGTATTGTTCTATAACTGGTCTTGAATCAGTCATTTTGTAATTTGTGAATTTACTTACAAGAAACTTCTTACTTGATGTATCCTCAGCCATATATTTGGCATCTAAGGAATCCCATAGATCTTTGGAAGATTAAAAGTTCTGATAAATGTCAAATAGAGAATCAGACATACAATTGAGGATTAAGCCTCTGCAAATGTAGTCATCATTCTCCTATTTGCTCCTCCTCCTGATCTGCTCCAGAGTAGCATCATCCCCATCATCAGGAATAGGAGTGGTTAGCACATACACCACGCTCATGTTGGAAAGCAAGATGTGCATCTTCTTCTTCCATCTCTTGAAGTCCACCCCTTCAAACTTATCGAGCTTGGCAAAGTTTGAAGCCATGTGTTTCATTGCAGCAGCAGCCATTGATTATCACAAATAGTTTACTTTGATTGTTGGTGGTTATACGCCCAACAGCAGGGTAAGATAATCAAAAGCAGCAGCAATACTACTAGATGGTCACCGGATATCCGTTGGAATCGTGTGATCACTTTCAAAAGTAAACTATTCGACCCTAATGCCTGGGTATCACGAATATCTACTTGGGATAAGACTAAATGTATGTTATTGAATTAGGCACAAATCAATAACCCTTTTGCTTAGAAGTGTTAATCGTTTTCAATCTTCTGTCCCATGCATATGAGTGATGATCTCTAATTATAGTAGAAATTATTCAGTCCTAGTCAATGGAATTATATGTGATTAACGGCTAATTAATCACCACATAATTAGCCTCCATAATGATAGGAATAGTGGTTACATGACCAATTAAACGTGGTCATTATGCAGTTGTAACTGCCACTTTAATAGGTCAATGCCTGTTACAAGTTGATTCCAGTACTACCAATAGGAACTAGCCTACCAGTACTAACTTAGTACCACCAGCAGGAACAAGCCTACCAGTCTAACTTAGCACTACCAGTAGGAACTAGCCTACCAGTACTAACTTAGTACTACCAGTAGGAACAAGACTACCAGTACTAACTTAGCACTACCAGTAGGAACTAGTCTACAAGTACTAACTTAGCACTATCAGTACTAACTTAGTACTACTAGTACTAACAATGATTCTCACCACTATAGAGTCTGGGTGTTCAGGGACCTTATGGGTGTACACTCCGTACCTCTTAACCCATTACCAGGTATGAACTCATCCCACAAGTGCACTAAATTTTCCAACAAATTCGAGAGCAGTGTGAATCATCAAGTCAACACCCATGACCTAACTTGCGCTTTAGTTCATGTTCATTGCGAATCTTTATGTCTTTATGTTATAATTTCATCAGCTGTTATGGTCTTAGGTCTTACTATAAAGAAAAACTGAGTTGCCTTAGTTCGTGTAAATAAACAAATTTGTTTCGGTCTAAGTCTAAACCTGTCCCCCAATTTGGCCTCGTAAATTCATGATCGACTAAAATGATTGAGTTTGGCTCATGATGCAACTTGATTAGACTCAAAAGATTGAGTCTGGCCCGTTCCAGGATGTGATTTGATACGAAAGCCACTTTTAGACCAAATTATAAGAGCACCATACTACCAATATAAAATCAAAAATGAAACCAAAAACAACTTCCATCTCATAAATATAAAATCGAAAAAGATAATCTTAACTCATAACATCTTAATAATCTAAATAGAAGTTTCATATAGAAACAAATTACATAATCTCCGATTCTAAGTTTCTAACTTCCCCAAAAACAAAATCTACTCACTCACTCTCTTGGGACAAAACAGGTCCGAAAGACAGGCCATCCTTAGCCATCAATGTAACTCCTAACCTCTGTTGGTGGTTATTCGCCCAGAGCATGGTTAATATAATCAAAAGCAGCAGCAATACCACTAGGTGGTTACCGGATATCACTTGGAATCGTGTTATCACTTTCCAATGTAAACTATTCGACCATATGCCTGGGTTACATGAATATCTACTTGGGATAAGACCAAATTTTAGTTATTGAATTAGGAACAAATCAATAACCCTTGCGCATATAAGTGTTTTAGCTTTCTGTTTGTTTCTCCTGGTTTTTCTCTCTATCTTCATGCTGATGAAATCGATCTCTATATATAGTAGAGAACACTCACTCCTAGTCAATGGACTTTATGAATGATTAACAGCCAATTAATCACCCATAATAAGCCTCCATTATCATAGGAATAGTGGTTACATAATGTCATGACCAGTTAAACGTGGTCATAAAGCAGTAATAACAGCCACTTGAATGAGTCAAAGCTGTTACAAATTAATCACTGCAACACTACCAGTAGGAACCAATACACTAGCAGCAGGAACCAATACACTAGCAGTAGGAACCATCAGTTACAACACTAGCAGTAGTAACCAACACTAACAGCAGGAACCAATACACTAGCAGTATGAACCATTAGTCACTACATTAGCAGTAGTAACCAACACTACCAGTACTAACCACTATTGAGTCAGGGTGTTCAGAGACCTCATAGGTGTACACTCTGTACCTTCTAACCCAAAACTAGGTGTGAACTAATCCTACAAGTGCACTAAATTTTCCAACAATCCTCCCCAAATTTAGTTCACTTCCTTTGCATGAAAAAACAAACATCAAACAAAACATGTGCATAAACAAAAATATCCTGAGGATTGAATTTCCATCTTAGTACATTACACGTTCAAATATTCGAGAATCAGGGTGTTCTAAGAATTGAACCCTTTAACCCATTTGAATACATGAAGATAAAATACACACAAGTTTTCAAACACTTAAAAGCTCCTGACACTATACAAGCCATGTGTCCATATCCAAATTCATAAATGTTGTAAGAGCCAAAAGTCCCAAGCTCCCTGAAGCGGCAAAACTTCAACATTTACATAGGTGGTTCCTCTTTATTCATGCTCGTGCTTAGCACTTTTTCAAAGAAATTAACCATTAAGAAGTAAAGACTTCATCCTCCTTTTCAGCAGGTTCTGAGCACAACCTTGGGATGTAAAATAAACATGTGCTCCAGTCCACTGAATGTTCAACTTTCCACATTGAACTCAGCTCTCAAGTTTCCTCACGAGGGAGTTGGGTGTCTTAGCATTCAGTGACTAAGTTGGACTTAAACCCATCCCTTTAGCAGACTTTATAACCAAGTCTCTAGCCAAACCCTTCGTCAAGTGATCATCTAAATTTGTTGAGATCTAACAAACTCTATAGATACCATCCCAATCATGATAAGCTCACGAAACATGCTATGTCTAACACCTAGGTGTCTAGACTTTCCATTGTACATCTGGATATAAGCCTTTGCCAATGTAGCTGCACTATCACAACGGATAGAAATAGGTGATATGGGTTTAGGCCACAATAGAATCTCAAGAAGCAAGTTTTTCAACCATTCAGCTTCTTTACCAGCAACTGCTAAGGCTACAAATTCAGATTCCATTGTTGAACTGGTGATGCAAGTTTGCTTCTTGGATGCCCAAGAAATTGCACCTCCACCAAGTAGGAATACCCAGCCACTGGTAGACAAATTATCTTTAGTGTTACTGATCCAACATGCATTAGTGTATCCTTCTAATACTGAAGGATAACCAGTATATGAGAGACTATAATCCATAGTTCTCTTCAGATACTTCAGTACCCTCTGAACTTCTTGCCAGTGATGAGCACCAGGATTACTAGTATACCTGCTCAGTTTACCTACTACAAAAGCAATATCAGGTCTTGTATAAGTCATGGCATACATTAGGCAGCCAATTACCCTAGAATACTGAAGTTGACATACAACCTTTCCATTATTAGGCATCAGCTTCTTACAAGTATCCATAGGTGTACTCACTAGAGTACAATCAAAGTAATTGAATTTCCTCAACACCTTCTCAATGTAATGAGACTAAGAGATAGAAATTCTTTTAGTTTCATGTTTAATCCTTATACCAAGGATAATACCAGCCTCCCCCACGTCCTTCCTGGAGAACCTTGATGACAAAAATTCCTTTGTCAGGTCAACCTAATTTTGGTCAGTGCCAAAGATCAACATGTCATCATCATATAGACAAATGATGACTCCTTTACCAGATTCATAAAATTTGCTATACAAACATTTTCAGCTTGGTTAAGAACATAACCACTAGACAAAACCACTTCATCAAATTTTTGATGCCATTGCTTAGGTGCCTGTTTTAGTCCATAAAGAGACTTAATCAGTTTGTACACCTTGTTTTCATTGTCAGGCATGATGAAGCCCTGAGGTTGGTTCATATAAACCTCCTCTTCCAATTCACCATTCAAGAAAGCTGTTTTCACATCCATCTGATGAATAATCAGATTGTGAATAGATGCCGAAGAAATCAGCAGTCTTATGGTACTGATACGAGCCACAGGGGCATAAGTATCAAAATAGTCTATCCCTGACTTTTGTTTAAAGCCCTGAATGACTAGTCTAGCCTTAAACTTTTCAATAGTTACATCTACCTTCATTTTCCTTTTGAAAATCCATTTGCCACCCAAAGGTTTGCAACTAGGTGGTCGATCAACCAACACCTGAGTGTTGTTGCCTATGATGGAATCCATCTCATCATTGATTGCTTCTTTCTTGAAAGCAATATCCTGGGACTTCATTGTTTCTTCAAATATTTCAGTATCATCCTCAACAATGGAGCAATAGGAGTATTGGTCAGAGACCTCATCCCTTGTTCCTTCAATTAAGTATAATTGAAACTCAGATCCAAATGACTTTGGATTCCTGACCCTTTTGCTCTTTCTGTGCAAAGGTTCATGTTGTTGAACCACAACCTCATCAGGGACCTTATTAGGGACCTCCGATACACCAATGTCATTAGGAATCCTTTGACTTGGTCTAGGGACTGCTGAGAATCTATTCTCATCAAACATTGCATCCCTTGATTCAATTATGGTGTTAATTGAAATATATTCATTAGGTTCAATAACATAGAATCTAAAAGCCTTGGAATGTTCAAAGATATCCAACAAAGATGTAGTCAATGCCTCTTTCACCCAAAGTTTTCAACTTTGGATCAGGGAGTCTTACAACAGCCCTACAACCCCAAACCCTGAGATAGTTCAGGTTGGTTTTTTTTTTGTCCAGAGTTTATAGGGGGTAACCTTGTTCCTTTTGTTGGGAACCCTATTTAATAAATAGCAAGTTGTTAACATAGCTTCACCCCAGAACCCTTGACTCAGTCTTGAATAGGACAACATGGAATTAACCATCTCCTTCAGTACCCTACTTTTCTTTTCAGAAATACCATTTTGCCGAGGAGTATAGGGAGCAGTCGTTTCATGGATTATACCAACAGACTGAAATACAGAGTATCCATGTACTCACCTCCCCTATCAGTCCTTAATCTTTTGATTAGGGACCCAAGTTGTAATTCAAATTCAATTTTAAACACTTTGAATTTATCTAATGCTTCATCCTTAGTATGTAACAGATAGACATAACAAAACCTAGAAGCATCATCAATAAATGTCACAAAGTATTTCTTATTCCCCAAAGAGGGATAGGTATGCAAATCACACAGGTCACTGTGTATTAGCTCCAAGAGCTTAGATTCACGATTAACACCTTGAAAAGGTTTCTTAGTTATCTTGGTCAACATTCAAGTTTTACACTTTTGAGTGTCCATGTCAAATGCTGGGATTAACCCATCCTTAAACATATCTTACATCCTTTTATAGTGTACATGGCCAAGTCTTGCATACCATAGGGTAGAGTCAGTGTGGTCAGTGGTGGTCATAAAGGCTGAATTATCACATTCATTAACAATATTAACCCTGAACATTTGATTACACAAATAGCCAAAACCAATAAACACACCATTTTTAGACAAAACAAAATTATCAGATTCAATAACTTGTTTATATCCATGATTATTCAAAACACTACTTGAAACCAAGTTCTTCCTTATATCAAGAACATGAAAAACATTAAACAAAGTTACAATATTTTTAGAACTAAACTTAAGATCTACACAAACACGTCTATGCAACAGGGTTGTTGACTCATTTCCCATGTGAAGAATAGAACCATCATTCAGTGACTCATAAGTCTTGAACCAACTTCTATCTTTGCACACATGAACAGTAGCTCTAGAGTCAACCCACCACGCAACATCATCATCCTGCACATAGTTAAATTCTGATACATATGTAACATAATAAATCTGAAGAGATTCATTAAACATATGCTGTCCTTTTAGGGACTTGGCTGAACCACCACTCCCTGATCCACTAGTGCCTGATCCATTGGTTTTACCACCAACCTTAACACCTTTGCAATCCCATTTAATGTGACCAGATTTGCTACATTTCCAACAAGTAGGTGTTGCCTTCTTGTTAGGGTCTGCCCTTGTGTTATCCTGATGTTTACGTTTACCCTTGTTGTCATTGTACCTGGTGGAGTTATTATGCTCCACCATATTGACAACAGATGCACCAGTAGCATTGCTACTCTTTGGCCATTCATTATCCTGCACCTTGAGGGATTCCTCAAAGCGCAGATGACTGCCCAACTCAACCAGATTTAACTCCTCTTTCTTATGTTTCAAGGTATGCAATCTTTCCAAGAAGGAGGAAGTTTATCAATGACATAAGAGACTGAAATATCCTTATCCATGTGCATATTGTGTTGTGTAAACCTTCCAAGAATACCAAGAAGTTCATTGTATTGTTCCATAACTGGTCCTGAATCAGTCATTTTGTAATTTTTGAAATTACTTACAAGGAACTTCTTACTTGATGCATCCTCAGCCATATATTTGGCATCCAAGGAATTCCATAGTTCTTCGGAAGATTCAAAATTCTGATAAATGTCAAAGAGTGAATCAGACATACCATTGATAATTAAACATCCTTCTCGTGATCTGCTCCACAGTAGCATCATCCCCATCATCAGGAATAGGAGTGGTTAGCACATACACCACGCTCATGCTGGAAAGCAAGAAGTGCATCTTCTTCTGCCATCTCATGAAGTCCACCCCTTCAAACTTGTCGAGCTTGGCAAAGTTTGAAGCCATGTGTTTCATAGCGGCAACAGCCATTGATTATCACAGAATAGTTTACTTTGATTGTTGGTAGTTATTTTCCCAGAGCAGGGTTAAGATAATCAAAAGCAGCAGCAATACCACTAGGTGGTTACCGGATATCACTTGGAATCGTTTTATCACTTTCCAAAGTAAACTATTCGACCCTATGCCTGGGTTACACGAATATCTACTTGGGATAAGACCAAATGTTAGTTATTGAATTAGGCATAAATCAATAACCCTTGCGCATATAAGTGTTTTAGCTTTCTGTTTGTTTCTCCTGGTTTTTTTCTCTATCTTCATGCTGATGAAGTCGATCTCTATATATAGTAGAGAACACTCACTCCTAGTCAATGGACTTTATGAGTGATTAACGGCCAATTAATCACCCATAATAAGCCTCCATTATCATAGGAATAGTGGTTACATGACCAATTAAACGTGGTCATAAAGTAGTCATGACAACCACTTGAATGAGTCAGAGTTGTTAAAAATTAATTACTGCAACACTACCTGTAGGAACCAATACACTAGTAGCAGGAACCAATACACTAGTAGTAGGAACCATCAGTTACTACACTAGCAGTAGTAACCAACACTACCAGCAGGAACCAATACACTAGCAGTAGGAACCATTAGTCACTACATTAGTAGTAGGAACCATTAGTCACTACCAGTACTAACCACTATTGAGTCAGGGTGTTCAGGGACCTCATGGGTGTACACTCCATACCTCCTTTTCCACCTCATCATCACCACGCTTCTTCTTCTCCCCATTTCCAAGTGGCAACAACGTCAAAAGCGTCATCTCATCACAGCTGCTAACGTCACTCACACTCACACACCTCCTCCTTCTATTCTTCTTAAAACCCAAACCCTCATCATTATTATCAAACTCAGAAGACTGAGTCAGAGTCAGTCCACGTTGCCTTAGAGTTGAGTTCCAGTGATTCTTAATCACGTTGTCCGTGCGACCTGGCAAAATCTTGGAAATGACGGACCACTTGTTGCCGTGGATGAGGTGTGCATGGAGGATGACGTCATCTTCATGAGGAGTGAAGGGACGGTGTTGGACGTTGGGGCTGAGCTGGTTACACCAACGGAGACGGCATGACTTTCCAGATCTTCCGGGTATACTTGACTCGATCACAGAGCAGTTCCTTGCACCCTGTGTTTCCACTAACTGTATCAGCTTAGCGTCTTCTTCTGGGGTCCATGACCCTTTCTTCTTCAATAAGTTAACGTCGTTGTTTGATGATGATGACGACATTTTTTTTTCTTCATAAAGATGGAAATGAAATGTGGAGATGTGAAATGGTTTGGTTGTTAATAAGAAGGTGGGAAGTTAGGTTTAACATTTTTTTGGGGATGGAATGGAAGGGTGATGCATGGAGAGTGGTTGGTTAGTTTGCATGAGGTTCATAAACTGCTCGTGCAACGTTTTCTATTTATTTATTGGATTTATTTGTAACTAATTTGTAACAGCATCATTTGTTCGGTTACAACCTCTTTTTCTTTTTTACCCCTTTTTCTAGCTTTGTATAACCGTTTAATTTATTTTAATACAATTTTCTGTTTTAATTACTCAACTAGGTAGTAGTAAATAGTTTATTTTGGTAACTATGTTTTCTGACTTGTAGCTTACTAATATATTTGATTTAAGCTCACTGTTATACAAAATAAAACCAACTAAAACTTTTGTTTTGCAAACTTTAACTTGTTCACTTTATGTTTGTTTGCAGCAAACAAGATTTTTTTTAGCAAACAACAAACAAGATTTGAAAAACTTTTAATTTAAGGGGAATTTCATATATACCTAAGGAAACTTAAAAAAATTACATATTTCCCTAAAATACAAGATTTCAATGGGGAAATATGTAATTTTTGGAGTTTCCTTGGGGATATATGTAAATGCCCCTTTAATTTAAGCCGTTTCACATAATATTTACTTAATTTTTTGTTTGAAGTTTCAAAAAGATCGACATATTGTGTTTAAATTTTTAAAAAGACAATATTTTTATAAGGTAACACGTGTATTTTAATGACTATTATAGTGCAGACGTGTTAGCAAAATGTATAATATCATGCTAAATCTGAAAGTTTAATGATCATTTTGGTAATAAAAAATTAAAAGTTTCATATGATAACCAAAAACATTTGCCATATAGCTTTAGCCATTTTACGAGTAAGTTTACAGAAGTTATATCTGCTTATATTATATATTTTTTTTACTAATTGATTAGTAGTTAAATAATGACATTTGTAATGTTTTGTTAAGAATATTTGGTCTTGATTTGGGGTGGGTTAGCATGGGGAAAGGTGGTTGGCAATAATAAACAAACAGAACGAGATTGGGGGGACATCTAGAATGATCCTACCTGAATAAGTTTGTTGTCAAAATACATTATAACTGATTTTGTTAAATTTCTTATAGTTGTCAAAACGACTTGATGGATGATTTGAAGCCAATATGGAACCATCAATATGGACAACCTTGTTGTATTTGGTAACCGAAATTGACTATTCAAGGATATTTTTTTGAAGTATTATTACATAAAAGTTATTTCTTTTTTTTTTCTAATATCGGGAAATGTAATAGAAACAACTTGTATCACATAAATATAAACTGAAAGTAGACGGCCCCAACTCATAGCCTCTTAATAATCGAAATAGAAGTTAAATATAGAAACAAATTACATAATTTCTAATTATATTATAAGTATATATTATAGCGTGTGAGTGAAAAAAACGACGTAATTTTACGTCGAATAAAAAATTTAGCCGAAATAAAAAAATGAAGATAACTTACCCTATCGAGTGAGCCTAGCTCAAATGCTAGAAGAAAAAAAGCTTCAAAGGTTACCCTCAAGTATGCAACAACATACAAAAACTACTTTAAATTTTTTGCTATTTATAACGTTTTTATATAACACACTTTATTTACTAAATATCTAACTGAGATCTAGTGATTTCCTTAATAAAAGAAATACCTGCTAAAAGTCTTTTGATAACGAATAAAACAAGCCCGATATTGATAACTTTTGATGTACGCACGATTTTACAAAAAATGTTTGAAGTTAATACATATATATTTTTTAAATAATATAACTTTTAAAATAGACCCTTAACCTATTAAATAACTTTCAAAATTATCCTAAAATTTGTTTAAACTACAGGGGCAAAGATGTACACTTTTATGAAAGTTTGAATTATATAAAAAGGGTTAATATACAAATATGTTATTAAACTTTAAAAAAAAAAGTTCACCTAAGTTACTGAACTTTCATTTTGTTCAATTAAGTTACTGAACTTATAGGAAGCATATTTTAATGTTGATAGGAGTGAATTAATTGTATATTTTGAAATATGTTAAATAACATAGATGTTGTGTTTTTACAAGTTCAATAACCTAAGTGAACATTTTTATAATTTGAGCGACCTCAAATGCCATGTTTTAGAAGTTCAGTTACCCATGTGAACAAAATGAAAGTTCAGTAACTTAGTCATACTTTTTTGGAAAGTTTAATAACATATTTGTATATTAACCCATATAAAAATCAATTCTTTTTTATATAACAAAGTTTATTTACCAAATATCCGAAAAATATCTAGCAATTTCGTCAACAAAAAATATACTGTCTGAAAGGCCTCCGGTTTACAAACAATACGAGCCCAATATTGATATATTTTTGACATACGTACGATTTTTTTATTTTTTATTATTATTTTTTAAAGGGGTAATTCTAAGAATGCATGTTTTGCTCAAGGTGTCAACACTTTTTAGGAAAAAAGTTGGGGTATTTCCAAAATAGAATTTGAGACTTGCGACTTTTTCCTTCCAATCTAAGAGTGCCAAGTGTCCTGACACTTTTCAGAACCCAATCATTTTCGTACCTATGATTTATAGTCGACTTATATCCAGCGACTTTTTAAGATTCGAGCGATTTTTTTTTTGATATTTTCGAGAAAAAAGTCAAACTTTAGAAAGTATTATTTTATTCCTTTTGCTTCTTCCCAATGTCGAGCGACTTAAGCGAATTAATTTGAGCTCCTTTTTTAACTTTGTACTTTTATATTTTTTTTACATAACTTTTAAATACTTTTTAAATTACAATGGCTATTGTACCCTTAACTATTTTTACATGTTGAGCATCTTTGCTTCTTTCCTTACCAATTCACTTTTTAAACTTTAACATAAACTTCTACCCACTGCTACCCACTGCTACCTAGATGCAACACAGATCCAAACCATCAATCAAACGATCACCACAGCTTAGATGCTATTCTTCTTACTTCTAGCTATTGTATTTTAATCATGTATTAAAAAAATATTTTTTGACGTTGGGCTTTTTTTAGCGAGATCCGGTATAATATCTGGTCCAGCTTATACCCACACCGCCTCTCATTCTTATCATCTCATCATCTCCAGAACATTAACAAATTTTTTTGGTTTCCTGAAATTGATAGGCCTGACAAGAGCTAATCTCTTATGTGGGGCGATTGAATTCGTTTTTTTAATGCTTATTGGTTAAATTGTTTTCACATGTTGAAAATCATATGGGTATCATCGACGTCGGTACCGGCAACGCACGTGCAGGTATACTTATTCTCTATCAGTTGAATAAATTACTGTAATTGTATATAGTATGAGTAGTATATAGTGCTAGGTGAATAACTCAATTTATCAGTTTGCGTGTTGAA
Organism: Chrysanthemum makinoi; assembly: GCA_910596185.1. Taxonomy (NCBI): domain Eukaryota; kingdom Viridiplantae; phylum Streptophyta; class Magnoliopsida; order Asterales; family Asteraceae; genus Chrysanthemum; species Chrysanthemum makinoi. The sequence continues at coordinate 253,028,928 of OU343218.1, forward strand.
TTGGTGGAGTCAACTATATTCGAGTTATCGCAATTTTAAGGCGTAGTTTTGATATATCAGTTTGTATTTATGTAGCACTGTTTTTATAGCGAGTACTATTTTGAGCGGGTAGCGCTTAGAATGTAATAAAGATTTTGAAGGAACAAAGGCTTTGGTTCCGATTGTTTTTAATGAGAGGATGCAGGTGTGTGTTCTGTTTTTATGCTTATTATTTACGGTCACTCAATTTTGTATAGTGTTACTAAACCACTGCTAGTATATTTTGGTAACCACTGCTACGTGTTACTAAACCACTGCTAGTATATTTTGGTAACCACTGCCAGAGAATGTGGGATATTGACACCGGATGGGTTGGCTATTGAAGGGCCGGAGTTTAGAGAAAAAACTGTTGAACAATTGAGGGAAATAATACCGAGACTTCAAGTTATGGCAAGATCATTGCCTCTGGATAAACATAAACTAGTTACTCTTTTAAGGAATGAATACAGGGAAGTTGTTGCTGTAACGGGTGATGGGACTAATGATGCTCCTGCATTGCATGAAGCAGATATTGGATTAGCCATGGGTATAGCTGGAACTGAGGTATGTATTTGACGTTGGCAGATTTTTTAATATATATTAGATGTGGAACTGAGGTATGGGTTATGTCGGGTATGTGTTATCTCTAACGGATGAAACAGGTAATAAAGCTTAAAAACATATAAGGAAATGCGCAAAACCTCTAATATCTGTTAGTTCAGTTTGTTAAATTATTCTTAAGGTAATGTAATAATTATATGTGACACACTAATCTATAAAAACTCATAAAAGGGTTGAACAAAAAGTGTTTCGGGTCAATTCAACCGACCCATTCCAACCCAGGCAAAAAAATTACCTGTTACCTGCCTGATTTGCCCATTTTTGCAAATATAATATTTATATGATCTACCTGAGTGAGCTTATTTCTTTTTAAGAAGACATAATTAAAATAATGGGATTGGATATAATGTTTCACCAAATAGCTTATGAACTACATCAAATCTGAATAAAGTACATACGTAGGACTTTTGGACGAGCTTAAGTATTGACTATTTTGATGCAATTTTGTTAATATTGTGAACTGAAACTTCAAAAGATTCATCACTACCAAAAAATAAGAGATTTTTTTCATCTCCACAGGTTGCAAAAGAAAATGTTGATGTCGTGATTATGGATGACAACTTCAAGACAATAGTAGTCGTTGCTAGATGGGGTCGTCGGTTTACATAAACATCCAAAGGTTTGTGCAATTCCAGTTGACAGTTAATGTGGTTGCACTCATGACCAATTTTGTTTCTGCATGCACATCAGGTCTAATAAACTAACCAACGTTTCTAGTTGCAACTTTTATTTATTTACACGTTATGGATTATCTTTTAAAGTACTATTTAAGGATCTGCTCCTCTTACTGCTGTCCAACTGCTATGGGTGAACATGATTATGGACACACTTGGTGCTTTAGCTTTGGCTACAGAACCTCCAAATGATGCTTTGATGAAAAGACCGCCTATCGGGAGGGATGTTAATTTCATAACTAAGATTATGTGGAGGAACATTATTGGTCAAAGTATTTATCAACTTGTGGTTCTTGGCATCCTTCAGTTTGATGGAAAAAGCATTCTTAATATAAATGGCCCGGGTTCCACTGATGTTCTTAATACGATGATCTTTAATACCTTCGTCTTCTGTCAGGTACTATCATCTCCATATGGTTATAATTCTGTCAGGTATGATGTGTTTCATGCGCCGTGTTTAGTGATCATATACCAGATATCAGAAGTTATGTTTAGAACCAAATATGCTGCAAAATGAACTAAGGGTCTGTTAGATAAAACATGATGATTTAGTGTTGAATACATAAATGGCGCAAATTATTCAAATACTGTGGATGATTAAAAATTTATAGTTTCATATAACCATCTTTATGATCTAGTACTGAATGAAATATAATTGTTTGACGACTGCTCTAAATTATACTCCTATATATGATCTAGAAAAAATTGTTAAAAGAAACATCTTTAATATGTTTGGACGTTTCCGTGGTCATGATTTTTATATCTAATAATTATTTTTTTGTTATATTTATGTCTTTTAGGTATTTAATGAAATAAACAGTCGTGACATGGAGAAGATAAATGTGTTGCAAGGTATTTTGGGGGGTTGGGTGTTCATGCTAGTCATGGTCTGTACAGTGACGTTCCAGATCATTATAGTTGAATTGTTAGGTACATTTGCATCGACAGTGCCATTATCTTGGAAATCATGAGAAATATACATATATGTAATCAAGGTGTTTAACATGTTGACACCCCCTGATGTTTGTAGGAGATGACTACCGAGTTGTCAAACCAAGTAAAGTTGGGATATGTAAGTGGTCTTGTTCCAAGAGATAAATCAATGGCCTTTGAAAGAATCCTATTCCGTGCAACCAGGGGTAATGTATTCTTGAAGCAAAATGTAGTTGCAGAACCTGTGGTGGATCCTGTGCAAGGAGAGAAGGTTATATTTATATCTTTATTTATGTAACATCATTTGATATCATTTGGATACTTAAGAAGCGTGCTTCCTAATGTTAAAGCTAGCACAAAAATTCCGACCTTCTACTTTTTTCTTGCAAACATGGCCATAAGCTAGTGCTATAAATTCCGACCTTTTATTTATCTGTTGCAAACATGGCCTTACTTCAGTATGTATTATGATTTTATTTAGCTAACATTCATGCAAATCGTTATCCCTTTACAGATGACATAGGGAAACAATACCAAATGATTACAGAGGTATGTGCATACCAAGAAGCTTTTAATGACCTCGTTTCTTTTGAATTTTGTATAGGCCACTAAGTTCAATGATGTGAGGTCTTGCATACCAAGAAGCTTTTAACTACTTCTGTCGGGATTATCATCGTCAACAAAGCCTTAATGGCCACTTACGGTTTCACTTTCGGTAACCCTTTCTTCTTTATGATGGTTATGTAGATTTTTTTTATTAATGCTGATGTGGAATGCCCATGATATGAAGTTGGATTTTTACTAGCCTTTTTACAGTTACAGAGACGTGAATATGCATTTTATCTAATTATATGTTTGGTAACCACTGCTAGTGGTAGTGATTACCACTGCTAGTACTTGGTAACCACTGCTAGTTTGGTAACCACTGCTAGTGGTAGTGATTACCACTGCTAGTACTTGGTAACCACTGCTAGTGGTAGTGATTACCACTGCTAGTACTTGGTAACCACTGCTAGTACTTGGTAACCACATCTATGCTTAAATGGTAAAAGGCAAAATGATTGTGCAAATGCTAGCTGCTATGACATGATTTTGATTACCAAATATACCCATATCCATGTGTACACCATTTTTTAAATTAGTCATTTGTGCAAATGCTACTGCACCTGCTTTGACTGCATTTTTGAAAATGGGTGCCTGGCTTTCACCAGAGGAATTCAACAAGAAGGTTATTCAGATATTCACTGTTAGACTTTTTGTTATCTGTGCTGCTTTGTAATTAATTTTCTTATTTACTTTCCCTTGGATTTTGGTCATTCATGCAGGTTTTACCAACAATTGTGAAACTCTTTGCTTCTAATGACCGAGCTATCAGAGTTGGTCTACTGCAGCATATTGATCAATATGGGGAATCATTTTCGGCACAAGTTGTTGATGAGCAAGTAAGGATAGAAATATAGTGCCTGTATATTCTGCAGCAAACAAACTGATTGGTCTCACCATGATTATCTTATTTATTAATATCTAATAATGCTTGTGATTAGGTCTACCGGCATATTGCTACTGGTTTTTCGGATACATCTGCCTTTGTGCTTGAGTTAACATTGAAATCTATGCTTGTTCTTGCTCCAAAGGTACCTTCATTTCTCTGTTTGCATCCTTAGCTACTTACTTGATCTTAACAATCTGTATTTGCAATCAGTTATCTACTTTATTGTTATATTATGCTATTTTTGTGATCTGATCAAGTTGTTTGATTGTTTACTATTCACTTGCAGCTGTCCCAACGCACATTATCTGGATCACTCTTGAAGTATCTTTCAAAGCTTCAGTTAACACCCGTCGTAGTGAGAACTTTTAGACTAATGAAATTAGTAACTTTTTTTTTAATGGTTGGCAGTGAGGGCTAGCAACAGTTTGGTGTCACGTGTGGACGCACACAGGCAACGAGTTTGTGGATTGAAATGGTCAACGACAGGAAACTTAATAGCTAGTGGAGGTGACGATAATGTTGTGTACATATGGGACGCATCGAGAATGAACTCAACCCAGTTTGTGCATCAGTTCACAAACCATGTGGCTGCAGTCAAGGCTTTAGCTTGGTGCCCTCATAACTTTGATGTGTTGGCCTCCGGTGGTGGTCAGTATGATGGGTGCATTAAGTTATGGAACACTCAATATGGGACATGTATTAATACTGTCGAGACAGAAGCACAGGTGATTAGTCTTTCTAAACTAAGTTCAAATTCATTGCGTTGTCTAGTCGTAACTAGTGCAGTAACATCTGTATATTTTGCAGATTTGTGGGCTAGAATGGAACAAGAATTATAAGGAGATAGTAAGTGGGCATGGGCATAGCACAAACGTTGACCGTAAGAATACTCTGTCTTTATGGAAGTACCCTTCTATGGTTAAAGTGGGTGAGATGAGAGGCCATGCGATGCGAGTCTTGCATCTGTCTCAGAACCCCGATGGATTGATATTGGTATCGGCTGGTGCTGATCAAACTATTAGGTTTTGGGAGATTTTCGGGCCAGCACCACCAGCAAAGAGACAAAGTATCCTTTCGTCAAAGGCATTTCTTATACGATGATGAAAGATGCATGTAACAGTTTAGCTTAGCATAGTATACAAGCCAATTGAATAGTTGGCTCATAAGCTTCGCATCGCAAATAATGATACAAAAGATTGGACGTTAGTAACACTATGTTTGGGCTTTTGATTTGACTGTTATTTGTTCAAGTGTAAATAGCATAGGTAGGATATGTTTCAAGAAAACAATACCAATTTAATACAGACATAACACTTCGCTTCTTACTAGGATTTTTTTTGACATCACTGAAGTTAGAAAAACACTAGTCTAACCACTACTTAAATCCACAACTGAATCAACTACATTTCCTGAACCATTACTTAAATCCAATATCCAAACTGCAGCTCCAGCCTCACAGTACGTAGGAATTAGAAAAAGTAACAGTCAAGGCTTCATTGAGACAGTGCATACTCCTCTGGGAACAAAGCTGAAACCTATCCGTAAGTAAGAGCAAAGCTCAGACCAAGAAGAAGAAGTCCAATCATTCATGAATCTCTATTCCTAGCTACTTGCACTTACTTATACAGCCATAAAACTTTCATCATCATTCACATTTCAATCTCAAAATACCCATAAGATTCAAAACAGACATATTCTCAGATATTCAGTCCAATAGAACAGGATCATCTAGACTTTAGCAACTGAACTTCAGGCAGGAAACTCACCTTATGTAGACTACTAACCAGCTTATCAAAGCATTATCATTCCATTTAGCTACCTCTACAATGTACAAAGCTATCTGCTGCTTGTTACGCTAATTCTCTAAATGCCCCAGTTGCCCAAAAAAAAATTATCTATTTAGGTAATATGCTGCTTGTTACGCGACCAAACATGAAAACCACTGCTAGTTTTAATTCGTTTCCACTGCTAGGCTTCTCGAAACCACTGCTAGTGGTATCGGGTACCACTGCTAGCTTGTCGTTTCCACTGCTAGTGGTATCGGGTACCACTGCTAGCTTGCCGTTTCCATGAGGCTGAGTTATGCATTCATCCATTAACCACTACAACACAAACTTCAATTTGATTGATTGACTGTACAGTGAATTGGAATCAAATGAAACCCAAAAAGCATAAACAAAATCATAAAACCAAAAAAGATTAAAAGTTCCATAACATTTACACCTTAAATTACTAAAATATAAGAAAACCAATATACAAGCCTAAACATAGGATGATCAAGGTCATATGTTTATCATATTTAATTAATAATAGGAAATCTTGACATTATCACCTTAAAAATCAAGAATTTTTCATGACCCAGAAAGAATCTTGGAAACATTCATGAAAAATGTAATAAGAAAGAAAGAAATGTATAATAACCTTTGAGCGATGAAGATCCAAGTGTGGATAAGGTTTGGAACAAAAAATACGATTGATTGCCGTGTGAAGAACGAGTGAAATTTTTGGCAAAAATAGGAAGTGTTTGAGAGCAATATCTTTCTCATGATTATCAATTACAAGTTGGCTGGTGTACCACTTGAATTATTTTAACAATGGGAGGAAAGAAAAATTGGTGGAAATGGAAGAGACAAGGGTATAATAAACAATTTAGTTAAAATTATAATTTTGAAAAGTGTAAAAAAGATACTAAAAGGAACAAAAGTATAAAGTAAAAAAAGTCGCTTATATTATTTCGCTTAAGTCGCTCAGCCTCGGGAAGGAGCTAAATGTATAAAAAAATAATTTCGTAAATTTGACTTTTTTTACTAAAGGACAAAAAAAAATTCGCAAGATTCTTAAAAAAGTCGCTTAGATTCGGTCGCTGTACAATCGTAGCTGTAAAAGTCAGAAAAAATGATTGGGTACACAAACTTCGAAGGACACTTGTCAAGCTTATATGAAAAGTAGAAAATTCGCAAGTCTCAAAGTCTATTTTGGAAATACCCCAACTTTTTTCCTAAAAAGTGTTGACACCTTGAGCAAAACATGCATTCTCATAATTACCCCTTTTTTAAAATATCTAACGATTTTTTTAATAGAAAATATACCGCCGAACTCAAGAGAATAGACTTGTAACTAACAAGCAAAAACAGTTGCGGCGGGTGCAACTTCTCTTGTTATCCTCAAAGAGTAAACAATCAAAATATAGTCGCTGACTCTGTTGGGCCAAAACATGCATAAAAGACAAGGCATCCTTGGCCCTTAACTCATCAATCATCTTTTTCATGTGTCCTCAATCTCCACCATCCTCTTTTCTTCTTTTCCCCATCATCTCCAGGTGGCAACAGGGTCAAACCGTCATCCCATCACAGCTGATGCTGACATCACTCACATTCACACTCACACACCTCCTCCTTTTTTTCTTAAAACCCAAACCATCATCATCATTATCATCTGACTGAGTCGACTCACTTTCAAAAGACCGAGTCATTTCTATATGCTCGTTTCAGTTTTGTGTTCATCCAATCTTTACTTGTCTAACATAAATTTGGAGCATCATTTAAGAATGACTTCCAGTTGGTTCCTTCTCTACACTTTTACATTCATTTAATTTCCACACAGGTCGTATTCATAAAACAGGGTGCACCTACACTTGATTGTTGGTGGTAAGTTCCCAGAACAGGGTTAAGACAATCAGTAGCAACTGCAATACCACTAAGTGGTTACCGGATATCACTTGGAATCGTGTAATCACTTTCCAAAGTAAACTATTCGACCCTAATGCCTGGGTATCACGAATATCTACTTGAGATAAGACCAAATGTTTGTTATTGAATTAGACATAAATCAATGACCCTTTTTCTTAGAAGTGTTTTATCGTTTTTTCTATGTCTTTCCATGCATGATCAGATCTCCTATTTATAGTAAATTACTCTTAGCTAGTCAAATAGAATTTTGAGAATTAATCGGCCCATTAATCGCTTCATAATTATCCCCATTATAGCCGTTAGTGGTTACATGACCAATTAAATGTGGTCATTATGCAGATGTAACTGCCACTTGAATAGGTCAATGCTTGTTACAAGTTGATTCCAGTACTAGCAGTACTTACATAATACTAGCAATGCTTACATAGCACTAGCAGTGGAAACACTGAATAGCAGTGCTTTCATAGCACTAGCAGTGGAAACACTGACTATCCGTACTAACTTTGCAATACCAGTATAAACACTGCCTATCAGTACTAACTTAGCACTATCAGTACTAACTTAGCACTACCAGTACAACCCACTATTGAGTCAGGGTGTTCAGGGACCTTATGGGTGTACACTCCGTACCTCCTGACCCATTACCAGGTGTGAACTAATCCCACAAGTGCACTAAATTTTTCAACAATCCTCCCAAAATTAAGTTCACTTCCTTTGCATGAAAAACAAACATCAATCAAAACATGTGTATAAACGAAAATATCCTGAGGATTGAATTTCCATCTTAGTACATTACACGTTCAAATATTCGAGAATCAGGGTGTTCTAAGAATTGAACCCTTCAACCCATTTGAATACCTGAACATAAAATACACACAAGTTTTCAAACACTTAAAAGCTCCTGACACTATACAAGCCATGTGTCTATATCCAAATTCATAAATGTTGTAAGAGCCAAAAGTCCAAAGCTCTCTGAAGCAGCAAAACTTCAACATTTACATAGGTGGTTCCTCTTTATTCATGCTCCTGCTTAGCACTTTTTCAAAGAAATTAACCATTAAGAAGTAAAGACTTCATCCTCCTTTTCAGCAGGTTCTGAGCACAACCTTGGGATGTAAAATAAACATGTGCTCCGGTCCACTGAATGTTCAGCTTTCCACAATGAAACTCAGCTCTCAAGTTTCCTCACGAGGGAGTTGGGTGTCTTAGCATTCAGTGACTAAGTTGGACTTAAACCCATCCCTTTAGCATACTTTATAACCAAGTCTCTAGCCAATCCCTTCGTCAAATGATCAGCTAAATTTTCTTGAGATCTAAAAAAAATCTATAGATACCACCCCATTCATGATAAGATCACGAATCACGCTATGTCTGACACCTAAGTGTCTAGACTTCCCATTGTACATCTGGCTATAAGCCTTTGCCAATGTAGTTGCACTATCACTACGGATAGAAATAGGTGCTATAGGTTTAGGCCACAATGGAATCTCAAAAAGCAAGTTTTTCAACCATTCAGCTTCTTTACCAGTAGTTGTTAAAGCTACAAATTCAGATTCCATTGTTGAACTAATGATGCAAGTTTGCTTCTTGGATGCCCAAGAAATTGCACCTCCACCAAGTAGGAATACCAAACCACTGGTAGACGAATTGTCTTTAGTGTTATTGATCCAACTTGCATCAGTGTATCCTTCTAATACTGAAAGATAACCAGTATATGAGAGACTATAATCCATAGTTCTCTTCAGATACTTCAGTACCCTCTGAACTGCTTGCCAATGATGAGCACTAGGATTACTAGTATACCTGCTCAGTTTACCCACTGCAAAAGCAATATCAGGTCTTGTACAAGTCATGGCATACATCAGGCAGCCAATTACCCTAGAATACTCAAGTTGAGATACAGCCTTGCCATTATTAGGCATCAACTTCTCACAAGTATCCATAGGTGTACTCACTGGAGTACAATCAAAGTAATTGAATTTCCTCAACACCTTCTCAATATAATGAGACTGAGTGATAGAAATTCTTTTACTTTCATGTTTAATCCTTATACCAAGGATAACATCTGCCTCCCCCATGTCCTTCATGGAGAACCTTGATGACAAAAGTTCCTTTGTCAGGTCAACCTGATTTTGGTCAGTGCCGAAGATCAACATGTCATCAACATATAGACAAATGATGACTCCTTTACCAGATTCATCAAATTTGCTATATACACATTTGTCAGCTTGGTTAAGAACATAACCACTATACAAAACCACTACATCAAATTTTTGATGCCATTGCTTAGGTGCCTGTTTTAGTCCATAAAGAGACTTAATCTGTTTACCCACCTTGTTTTCATTGCCAGGCAAGATGAAGCCCTAAGGTTAGTTCATATAAACCTCCTCATCCAATTCACCATTTAAGAAAGTTGTTTTCACACCATCTGATGAATAATCAGATTGTGAATAGATGCCAAAGCAATCAGTAGTCTTATGGTACTGATATGAGCCACAGGAGCATAAGTATCAAAATAGTCTATCCCTGACTTTTGTTTAAAGCCCTGAATGACTAGTCTAGCCTTGAACTTTTCAATAGTTCCATCTACCTTCATTTTCTTTTTGAAAATCCCTTTGCAACCAAGAGGCTTGCAACCAGGAGGTAGATCAACCAACACCCAAGTGTTGTTGCCCATGATGGAATCCATCTCATCATTGATTGCTTCTTTCTAGAAAGCAATATCCTGGGACTTCATTTCTTCTTCAAATGTCTTAGGATCATCCTCAACAATGAAGCAATAGGAGTATTGGTCAAAGACCTCATCCTTAGTTCCTTCAATTAAGTATAATTGAAACTCAGGTCTAAATGACTTTGGAGTCCTGACCCTTTTGCTCTTTCTGAGCTCAGGTTCAGGTTGTTGAACCACAACCTCATCAGGGACCTTTGATGATACTTCATTAGGGACCTTTGATACACCAGTGTCATGAGTTCCATTAGGAATCCTCTGACTTGGTCTAGGGACTGATGAGAATCTATTCTCATCAAAGTTTGCATCCATTGATTTAATTATAGATTTAATTGAAACATATTCATTAGGTTCAATAACATAGAACCTAAAAGCCTTGGAATGCTCAGCATATCCAACAAAGATGCAATTAATGCCTCTTTCACCCAAAGTCTTTTGCTTTGGATCAGGGAGTCTTACAATAGCCCTACAACCCCAGACCCTGAGATAGTTCAGGTTGGGTTTCCTCTTAGTCAGAGTTCATAAGGAGTAACCTTGTTCCTTTTGTTAGGAACCCTATTTAATAAATAGCAAACTGTTAACATAGCTTCACCCCAGAACCCTTGAATCAGTCCTGAATAGGACAACATGGAATTAACCATCTCCTTCAGCACCCTGTTTTTCCTTTTAGAAATACCATTTTGCTGAGGAGTATAGGGGTAGTCGTTTCATGGATAATACCAACAGACTGATAATACAGAGTGTCCATGTACTCACCTCCCCTATCAGTCCTTAATCTTTTGATCAGGGACCCAAGTTGTAATTCAACTTCAGTTTTAAACACTTTGAATTTATCTAATGCTTCATCCTTGGTATGTAACAGATAGACATAACAAAACCTAGAAGCATCATCAATAAATGTCACAAAGTATTTCTTATTCCCCAAAGAGGGAGTGAAATGCAAATCACACAAGTCACTGTGTATTAGCTCCACGAGCTTAGTCTCACGACTAACACCCTGAAAAGGTTTCTTGGTTATCTTGGTCAACATGCAAGTTTTACACTTTTCAGTGTTCATGGTAAATGCTGGGATTAACCCATCCTTAGACATATCATGCATCCTTTTATAGTGTACATGGCCAAGTCTAGCATGCCAAAGGGTAGAGTCAGTCAGGTCAGTGGTGGTCACAATGGCTGAATTAACACTATCAATGACAATATTAAGCCTGGACATTTGATTACACAAATAGCCAAAACCAATAAACACACCATTCTTAGACAAGACAAATTTATCAGATTCAATAACTTGTTTATATCCATGATTATTCAAAATACTACTTGAAACCAAGTTCTTCCTTATATCGGGAACATGAATAATATTAAACAAAGTTACAATCTTTCTAGAACTAAAATTAAGATCTACACAACCACGACCATGCACCAAGGCTGTTCACTCATTTCCCATGTGAAGAATAGAACCATCATTCAGTGACTCATAAGTCTTGAACCAGCTTCTATCTTTGCATACATGAACTGTTGCACCAGAGTCAACCCACCACACAACATCATCATCATGCACATAATAAGATTTAGATACATATGTAACATAATAAATCTAAAAAGACTTATTAAACATATTCTGACCTTTCAGTGAGTTGGTAGAACCACCACTCCTCGAACCATTAGTGCCTGATCCATTGGCTTTACCACCAACTTTAACACCTTTGCAATCCCTCTTAATGTAACCAGTTTTGCCACATTTCCAACAAGTAGGTGTTGCCTTCTTGTTACGATCTGCCCTTGTGTTATCATGATGTTTACGTTTGCCTTTGTTGTCATTGTACATGGTGGAGTTGTTATGCTCCACCATATTGACAACAGATGGTCCAGTAGCATTGCTACTTTTTGGCTTGTCATTATCCTGCACCCTGAGAGATTCCTCAATGCGCAGATGACTGCCCAACTCAACCAAAGTTAACTCCTCCTTCTTATGTTTCAAGGTATGCTTGAAATCTTTCCAAGAAGGAGGGAGTTTATCGATGACAAAAGAGACTGAAATAGCCTCATCTATGTGCATATTGTGTTGTGTAAACCTTCCAAGTAAACCAAGAAGTTCATTGTATTGTTCCATAACTGGTCTTGAATAAATCATTTTGTAATTTGTGAAATTACTTACAAGGAACTTCTTACTTGATGCATCCTCAGCCATATATTTGGCATCCATGGAATCCCACAGTTCTTTGGAAGATTCAAAGTTCTGATAAATGCCAAACAGAGAATCAGACATACCATTGAGAATTAAGCCTCTGCAAATATAGTCGTCATTCTCCCATTTGCTCCTCCTCCTAATCTGCTCCACAGTAGCATCATCCCCATCATCAGGAATAGGAGTGGTTAGCACATACACCAAACTCATGCTTGACAGCAAGAAGTGCATCTTCTTCTGCCATCTCCTAAAGTCCACCCCTTCAAACTTATCAAGCTTGGCAAAGTTTGAAGCCATGTGTTTCATTGCAGTAGCAGCCATTGATTATCACAAATAGTTACTTTGATTGTTGGTGGTAAGTTCCCAGAACAGGGTTAAGACAATCAGTAGCAACTGCAATACCACTAAGTGGTTACCGGATATCACTTGTAATCGTGTAATCACTTTCCAAAGTAAACTATTCGACCCTAATGCCTGGGTATCAAGAATTTCTACTTGGGATAAGACCAAATGTTTGTTATTGAATTAGGCACAAATCAATAACCCTTTTTGCTTAGAAGTGTTTTATCGTTTTTTTCTATGTCTTTCCATGCATGATCAGATCTCCTATTTATAGGAAATTACTCTTAGCTAGTCAAATAGAATTATGAGAATTAGTCAGTCCATTAATCGCCTCATAATTATCCCCATTATAGCCGTTAGTGGTTACATGACCAATTAAACGTGGTCATTATGCAGATGTAACTGCCACATGAATAGGTCAATGCCTGTTACAAGTTGATTCCAGGACTAGCAGTACTTACATAATACTAGTAATGCTTACATAGCACTAGCAGTGGAAACACTGACTAGCAGTGCTTTGATAGCACTAGCAATGGAAACACTGACTATCCGTACTAACTTTGCACTACCAGTATAAACATTGGCTATTAGTACTAACTTAGCACTATTAGTACTAACTTAGCACTACCAGTACAAACCACTATTGAGTCAGGGTGTTCTGGGACCTTATGGGTGTACACTCCGTACCTCCTGACCTATTACCAGGTGTGAACTAATCCTGCAAGTGCACTAAATTTTCCAACAATTACTACATATACTTTTGTAAGGTTCAGTTCATAACACCCTTTGGTATATTAAATGCATTTTACAAGTGTAGGTACTATGTAGTTATATGCTTCTATTGCCATGAAACGCTTTCAAGCCCGTATTAATACACTGATACCAAAATGTCGATTTACATATAGTTGTCAAATATGGAATAAGATAAAAAGGAGTGCCAAGCCTTCTTCCAAAATGGTCCATTGTCCGCATTACCTTTAATTGATCTCTTATCGTACTGCGGCCGTGTTCTTTCAATCGCACACGTATTTGCATTCTCTCGTATCTGTTGGAATAATATATCATGACCATCAATAATAAAACACAAAACATCAAAGTATACATGCGGAAGCGTATAGGAAATATTAACGAATAATTAATTAACATAAACAAGAATATGCGTACCTTCTTGATTCCAACCGAACAAGAATCAAATCCACAAAACTAGCAATCGGATGAACCCTAATTAGGGTTTATAGGATTATATGAATTACCCCTTACCGATTTTGTAATTCAATCCAAGAATACTAACAATAATGTGTTAGTACCGCTTTCTTGTACACACGTACTATACCGAATTAAAGGAATGCTAGTTTTAATCAAACAAAACAATATGAGTTGGAAAATTTTTGGTTCGACACCCTTGTGATGTTGTCGACCGGTTTCAAGCACAAAACACACAAACAAATTTTAGGTTTAGGTTAATGAGTACAAGAGATGCAAAACACAAGACCCCTAGCGTTGTTTATATACTCAACTAAACTTGGAGTACAAGTTTGAATTTGAGTTGGGTTGGGTTTGGTTCCCTTGGCCGATCGGTGTCAACATCCCACAAGGGGATTCCGGAACCTTCCCAATATTTGCAATCTAGTCCTTTCCAATTACATTTAACGACCGTTAGTCCATTACAGTTAATTACTTAACATCCGTTATAATTATTTCATTTAATTAATAAATAAATATAACTATTACATTTATTTATTAACTTTAAATCTCATACGCAAAGTGTGCAATCCCGTGGTCTCGAGTTCGATCCTAACTCACATCTACTAATTTATATCCATAAAACCAACAGCTCCCACTTGGATATATCTTAATAGAGTGATCACATCGGTTAGCGTCTAGCAACACTTCGATGCCTCTAGTACAGCTCGAGTAAGGCTCCTGGAAAACCTTTTAATGATTTCTCATTATTATTATCCTTTTGTTTCTAATACCACGTTAAATAAGGATATGGAATTAAGTCATTCTTTATTAAACTATTCTGTTTCTCGTTATAAGTGATTGACCAAGATTACCAAATCTACTAAACATATTTAGGGGAGATTTTGGGTGTGGCCACACAAACATCTAGTCAACCCTTCGAGGGGCCTAGCAGTATTAAACTCCAAATAAATTTGAAGGACCAAATTCTATCTTGACTACAAGACTAACCCACAAACTTTGTAACAGTTCTGGAAACAACCCTTATAACTACCAGTTACGTATAGAGTTAAGTTGTTCCACAGAAATGCACTACATTCATGACACTTATTTGGTATCTCAAGTCTGAGGATAACTATTCATAATTTACTTATAACAATATCCCCAAAGTAAATTATGTAGTTGAGATAAGTCCTATATTCAATTCATTGAATATCATCTGAAATTGGTAAGCATTCTCATCAATATACTTTCAAGTATATTCTACCACATCTCTCAAATTTTTCTTAGTTTAATGATACTCCCATATCATTAATCGACAACGGACGGTTTAGAATAACATAGTTACTCATGGATTAAACATGCAAATACATGACAACAATATTATAAATGAAAATAAACATAATCCAAACTTTATTTCATCAGAATAATAAATTTTTTACAATATCCTTTATCCAAATACTAATCACAGTTCTGCATGAAACTATTAGCTAAACGAAGTCCAATTCCATTGGAAAGTCCAATAAGCATGTCTCTAGCCAAAGCCTTAGTGAAAGGATCAGCTAAGTTATCATCTGTGTGAACTTTCAACAGATTTATTTCACCTTCGCAGACTTGTTCCCGAACATAGTGATACTTCCGTAGAAAATGTTTGGTGCCTGTGATACTTCTGTAGAAAATGTCTGGTGCCCTTCATGACTCTAGGTTCATTGGAAAATATGATTGCAGCAGAATTGTCATAATACATATCAATAGGCGATTCAATTGAAGGCATAACACCAAGCCCTGAAATGAATTTCCTTATCCAAACAGCGTCCATTGCAGCTTCCGAAGTAGCTATGTATTCAGCTTCTATCGCAGATATCGCAATTGTACTCTGCTTCTTGCTCTTCCAGTCAACTGCTCCTCCATTGATGACAAAGACATAACCCGTCTGAGACTTCGTATCATCTTTATCACACTGCCAGAACGCATCACAGTAACCTATAACACCAAGCTCTGTGTTTGGATTTCCACCATACACTAAAAACATATCTTTAGTATTTCTAAGATACTTTAGAATATGCTTAACAGCAGTCCAGTGAAGTTCACCCGGATTCTGTTGATATCGACTAGTCATATTCTGAGCCAACGCTACATCTGGCCTTGTGCATCTCACAACATACATAATAGATCATACTGCCGAAGCATAAGGAACTTTCTGCATGCGTTCCACCTCCGCAGGTGTTGAAGCACACATATCGCTACATAAGTCGTGCTTTACTTCGACAAATATCCTTTCTTAGAATTTTGCATATTTAATCTCTTCAATATTTTATCAATGTAAGCGCTTTGACTTAAACCAATTAACCGCTTTGACCTATCTCGGTAGATCTTGATTCCCAGAATGTATGCAGCTTCTCCTAAATCCTTCATGGAAAAACATTTCCCAAGATATGCCTTAACATTTTGTAAACTTGGAATGTCTTTTCCCATAATTAATATGTCATCGACATAAAGGATAAGGAAAATTACATCACTCCCACTAACTTTGTGATATACACATGGCTCATCAAGATTTTGAATAAATCCATACCTTTTGATTTCTTCATCAAATCTCTTATTCCATTGCCTCGATGCTTGCTTCAATCCATAAATGGATCTTTGAAGTTTGCATACACGGTTTGGAAATTGTGTATTCACGAACCCCTCAGGTTGCTTCATACAGATGTCTTCATCTAAGCGACCATTCAAGAAGGCGGTTTTGACATGCATTTGCCATATCTCATAATCATAGTCTGCTGCTATAGCTATGAGAATTCTAATAGCTCTAATGTCCGCTACAGGAGAAAAAGTCTCCTCGTAATCTATGCCATAAGTTTGAGTAAAACCTTGCGTAACTAGACGAGCTTTATAGATGTGTACATTGCCATCCATGTCAGTCTTAATTTTATAGAGCCACTTAATTCCAACCACCTTGGCGTTTGGAGGTAAGTCGACCTCTTCCCAGACTTCATTTCCTCTCATGTATTGCATTTCCCCATTCATTGCAACTTTCCATTTGTCCTTTTCAGGACTTGCCGTGGCAGCTTTGTAACTAGTAGGCTCTCCAAGATCTCCTAACATAGTTTCCTCAACCTCTACGTTAAGACATAGACGTTCAGGTGCACGCATAGACCTTACGGATCTATGAACGGGAATCACTTCAACTTCTGCTGGAGGACCAAGACTATCAGGTTCTACCGGAAGTACGTTAGTGTTTTCAGAAGGTAATGCATCTTCATGATCATCTTCCATATCTTAAACTCTCCCACTGAATTCTTGAGATACGAGATCATTTTCAAGAAAATCTCCATACCTAGCAACAATTACTTTATTTTCAGTTGGATAGTAGAAGTAGTAACCCATTGTTTCCATAGGGTATCCTACGAAGATACACTTTACAGATCTTTGTTGGAGTTTATCTGCTGAGTCACGTCTAACATACGCCTCGCAACCCCAGACCTTTAAATAAGACAAATTAGGAGCTTTACCATTCCATATTTCATATGGTGTCTTATCAACCTTCTTTGTGGGAACCATATTCAGAATGCGAACAGCTGATTCTAAAGCATAATCCCAAAAGGATAAAGGTAGAGTAGTAAGATTAAACATAGATCGTATCATGTCCAACAATGTACGATTTCTTCACTCAGATACACCATTTTGTTATGGAGTATATGGAGAAGTGAGATTCTGGACAATTTCATTCTCATCTAAGTAATCTTTAAACTCTTGGCTTAAATATTCACCACCTCTATCGGATCGAAGAGCTTTAATCTTCTTTCCCAATTGCAGCTCTACCTCTTCTTTGAAAACCTTAAATGTTTGAAACACCTCATGTTTATGCTTAAGTAAATAAACATAACCATTACGGCTGAAATCATCAGTAAAGGTTAAGAAGTAGCTAGCACCTCTCTTTGACACATTTCTAAGTGGTCCACACACATCAGTATGAATAAGACCAAGTAGATCAGACGCCCTCTCCATATTGCTATGAAAAGGTTTCTTCGTAATCTTCCCAGATATGCATGACTCAAATTTATCAAATGATTCATCATTGATATTTTTCAAAAGCCCTTCGTGTTGCAGCTTTTGCATGCGAGCGTTGCCTATATGAGCAAGTCTACAATGCCAAAGATAAGAAGAACTCACGTCCAACTTTATTTTCTTATTGATGCTAAACATCGAATTATTATATTTGTTAGATTCATTTCCAATCACATCAATTTCAAACACACCATTCACAGTAATCGCATTAAAATAAAATACACCATTTAAAGAAACAGAAATTCCATTACGTGAAATAGTATGAGTAAAACCATCATCCAACAATACTAAAAAGGAAACAACAACTCTAGTTATAGAAGGTGCGTAATGACAATTGTTCAATAACAGTACTAAGCCCGAAGGCAATACTAAACTAAACGTTCCTATGACTTCAATAGCTGCATGTGCCCCATTGCCCATGTGCAGATATTGCTCCCCATAGGCTAGCTCCCTTTCCACTCTAAATCCCTGCAGTGTATTACAAATGTGAATACCACATCCAGTATCATATACCTAGGAGTTTTTATGATTTAGAGTAAATAATTCAATTACACATAAGATACCTGAAGTATTGGCGCCCATGGACCCACTACTGTGCAGTTGTGGCAAGCCTGTTCCTTTTTAGGATTTTCCTTCCTAGGAATAGGGTTCTTCTTTGGTTCTGGTTGATAGGCCATAACCTGTTTACCTTTGTCAACCTTCCCCTTAACCTTCTTGTTGTTCGCACACTGCGGTTTTGGCTTATTTATCCTTCCACCCTGAATAGCAAGTACTTGGGGAGTAGGAGCCTTTTGAGGTAACCCTTTTTCATAATCAATTAGTAGTGCGTGTAGGTCAGTAACTGTCTTCCCCACGTAGTGCATAATGAAGTTCCGAACAAAACCATTGAAATCCTTGTTAAGGGATTTGTTGATCAAGTTCACAGCAATGTCATTTTCATAAACTTTGCCAAGTGCCTTTAATTGGTCCACGTATCCTTTCATCTCCAATACATGAGCACTTACGGGTTTACCCTCTCCCTGCTTGCAGCTGTGTAATGAATCGATCAAATCATAAATTTCGACAGCAGCTGGTTTCTCGAACATAGTTCGAAGTTCATCGAGCATATATAGTAGATGGGAAATAGTTTTCGAACTGCTTTTGAAGAGCAGGTTCCATCGTTCCCAACATTAGGCAAGCCACATCGTTATGACGCTTATACTCAATTTTTCAAGCATCCTTTTCCGCTTGAGGTGCGGCAGGTGCTGGTTCAGCAGGACAAGGCGTGTACAGATAATCCAATCGATCAGCAACTCTACAGACAATTCTCAAAGAGCGGTGCCAATCATTGAAATTTTTAGAGCCAGTCAACTTTTCCCGATCAAAAAATGTTTTGAACGCAGAAATTAGTGCAGTGTTAGTGTTATCATTGTTTTGAGCCATTTCTACAAAAAAAAAGTTCAAGTATTAGTATTTTTGATAATACACTTTTCAAGAAAATAAAATATGCCCAAGGTAATATAAACATATAACCATATAATTTTCTCGAAAACTAGGATCCAAATTATCATAGGTTCATTACATCAATTGATCTGCTAGTAATGAAAGCATATAATAAGGTAATATGTCGAACAATAATTGGCAAACAATTTCCAATTCCTAGATCATTATGGGATTTATATTTTCCAACGCTATTGCAAATAAACATGTTTCATCCCATCTTATGCATTGAGTCCAGGTCTCACTTCCTACTCAATTTAAGTGTCTAACTTAAAGAACTGCAAATATGATCATGTAAGGTCTGACTTTACATAAATATTTACCTCTCCATCACAATCTCGCCAAGTTCTGACATGATGTAAATTGCAACTTCAAGTGTCCCTTTAATTAGATGGCATATAACTTAATTTATAAAGGGTACTAGTTTTGATTTTATGTGGTCAAATCAAATATGTACAAAGATGTCATGCATTCATCTTGTAGCATAAATTTTAATAAAAACCTTTTTATTACACATTCATAAAGATCAAATTATCAAAGTTTTGATTGAGGTATTGGTTTCGCCAATCAAGGAATTTTCCTTTAATTATCGTCCATTATACCGTACTTTTGCATTAGTGTAAACAATTAGTGTTTCGGGTAATTACCACCGAAGTGGCGCATGGAATTAAAGCTAATTCGCCCTTAAGATGATTTTGTACATTTATGGCTTACTTAGTAGCTCCTATTTGACTCGCAAACAAGCGGAGAATTCGGTCAGCGCTGAAGCAATAACCTCCTTCTTTAGGGTCACAATTTAATGCGCTCCCCTCCTAGTACTTCCCACACAGTCCGTCAAATTGGGTGAGCCGTTCAGACTATTTGTACCAAAATCATCAATCAATTAAACTCTTGAAAACTTAACTCTTCAAAAATAAATCAAATTTCACCATTGTTTAGTCCGTATTATTTTTCTATTCAAAATTACCCTTTGCTTAAAACTTGTCATACATAATAAACAAACAAGTAAACAAATAAAAAATAAACAACTAAAAACAATGCACACCTAACAATTTAATACGTGTAAACAAGTAGCCACATGCAACTTATTCGATAAAACCTATTAATAATCAATATCTAGGTTAATTAACGTATATATTAATTAGGGCTTTCACTCCAACAATAGAAAGTGAGCCACATACATCGACGAATCGATTGCGTAAACCCTTAATTAGAATATACCAAATTGCACATAATTGATTCATTAATATATAATTGTAGTCTTCCCTTATTCAAGATTTATCATAAATAAACATGTGATAAAATATCTTAACAATTATGACAAACATGCATGTATCATCATGGATATATCATAACAATTATTTAATTAGTCACAAGATCGCATATCATTCCATGTCACATAACATATTATTCACGAATTAATCACGTAACACATATATTAATTCTAGGTTTCGATAAAGTTAACATAACAATTAAAACCCTAAAAAAATTCTAATGAATCGACTACCAAAAAAAATGGGGTACGCCCCATATTTAATAAAAAAAATTGACCCATACAAAAAAAATATATAAACCAAACCCTACATTAAACATATCAAACAACATACAATTATTCATTTTTTACGCGTTTAGTAATTAATTAATCATTAAAACCAATGACTCGTGATGCCACTGTTGGAATTATATATCATGACCATCAATAATAAAACATAAAACATCAAAGTATACATGCGGAAGCGTATAGGAAATATTAACGAATAATTAATTAACATAAACAAGAATATGCGTACCTTCTTGATTCTAGCCGAACAAGAATCAAATCCACAAAACTAGCAATAGGATGAACCCTAATTAGGGTTTATAGGATTATATGAATTACCCCTTACCGATTTTGTAATTCAATCCAAGAATACTAACAATAATGTATTAGTACCACTTTCTTGTACACACGTACTATACCGAATTAAAGGAATTCTAGTTTTAATCAAACAAAACAATTTGAGTTGGAAAAGTTTTGGTTCGACACCCTTGTGATGTTGTCGACCGGTTTCAAGCACAAAACACACAAACAAATTTTAGGTTTAGGTTAATGAGTACAAGAGATGCAAAACACAAGACCCCTAGCCTTGTTTATATACTCAACTAAACTTGGAGAACAAGTTTGAGTTTGAGTTGGGTTGGGTTTGGTTCCCTTGGCCGATCGGTATCAACATCCCACAAGGGGATTCCGGAAGCTTCCCAATATTTGCAATCTAGTCCTTTCCAATTACATTTAACGACCGTTAGTCAATTACAGTTAATTACTTAACGTCCGTTATAATTATTCGTATAATTAATAAATAAATATAACTATTACATTTATTTATTAACTTTAATTCTCATACGCAAAGTGTGCAATCCCGTGGTCTCGAGTTCGATCCTAACTCACATCTACTAATTTATATCCACAAAACCAACAATATCATCCATAACCAGTGTGGGAATGGCCTTCTTCTGGCACTTGTGTTCACCTTGGTTCTTCTTCTTTGTTGTGGAAAATGTGATCTCCTTTCGAGAAGACGGGGTAAAACAAAAGTACTGACGATTACCGTGTAACTTTGTCTTTGTTTAACAGTAAACATGTTTCAAAGATTAAATTTTTGCTAACACTTAAAATTTCTTTAAGTTGTTTACCTCTATATATTGGGACGTTTTGTTCATTCATGTAGTCTTGATTAGTGGAAGTTTATAGTAAATGTGACTTCCCCCTTACGGAGTCTTGATAGCAAAATATGAAATCATCTTTGTTTTGACTCTGGGGTGTGCTCTATTATTGTTAAGCCGAATCAAGGTTACGGAAGCTTATGTTACATCCATCGATTTCCCACCAATCATCCCCTCACCATGTTAAACAAAGTTTAAGGCCTCATATGTTTCGAAAATTTCATCGATTCCATGTGTGCAAATCTTCCTCATTTTGTTTTTTGAGAGCTTAAAGGATGACTTCCTTTTGTATTTTCACATTTTGATTTGTCATAACAAAATACTTGGGAAGTTACGCCAAAAAAAGCAGTAGAAGTGGCTTTCAAGAGTGCAAGTTCATGAAGAAGGAAATCCTACATTGGTGTTTTATCCAAAGTGTAAGAGGCAATATAAAATACGGATAATCGATTGTAAATGTACTTAACTAACCAAGATATTCTTTGTATGTATGGTAGAGGTGGCCAAAAAACCGGTTCTGAAACCGAAACCGAAACCGGTCAAAACCGGTTTTTCCAAGAACCGGTTCGGTTCTTCCACAAACCGCCTGTTCCTAACCGGTTCTACATTTTAGCCGTTAGAACCGGTTTGTAACCGGTTCCAACGGTAACCTGCATATGTCTCGAGACGTTGGAGCGTGGGTGGCCTCCAAGTTTTTTATCAGGACCAATCACGCGGACATTACTTTCATTACTATTCTTCTCCAAGACCATGTGGGTGGCCTCCAAGTTTTTTATCAGGACCAGTGGACAGGTGTTCCTCCCATCGCAGGAGCTTTAGCACTAAATTCAGGGGATCTACTGCAAGTATCACTTTGGAATCCGGCCCTCTCTCAATATCATATATCATTTAGTTGGTCTCAAAAGTACAAGTATAGTGTGCTAATACATGGTAATTTATGGAACCGTTTCAGTTTATTACAAATGACAAGTTTGTAAGTGCACAACACAAAGTGTGGGCAAACAAGATTGGTCCAAGAGTATCAGTGGCATCATTCTTTTCAACAAGCCCGATTCCAACTTTTAAAGTGTTTAGACCGATCAAAGAGCTGCTTTCCGAAGATAATCCACCCAAGTATAGAGGCACAACCATCAAAAAATATGTTGAATACTTCACAGGAAAGTAATTGCCAAGGAAAGCGATTCCTAAGAACCGGTTCGACCGGTTTCTGAGTGGAACCGGTTTTGAAACCGAACCGGAACCGGTTATACCGGTCCTTGTATTTTAGACCCCGGATCCGAAAAAAACCGAACTGGTTTTAACCGGAACCGGTTTGTTGACTTTGACCAGGAACCGGAACCGGTTTTTGCAAAAACCAGGTTTTGGCCACCTGTAAATTGTATGGTCATCCATATATATAGTTAGCTAATTGTGTGGTCATCCATTATTGTTATAAGCCTAAATTTGTGTAATTAGTGTACCTCAATTGCGTTGTTGTGCCGGATGGTCTATATATAGTTTTGCAAGGTTCATATCTCAACACCCTTTGGTATATAAAATGTGTTTTACAAGTGTAGTTATATATGCTTCTATTAATACACCAAAACAGTTGATAGTGAATGATACCAAAATGTTGATGGCATTCAGTTGTCAAATATGGAAACGATAAAAAATGAGTACCAAGCCTTCTTCCAAAATGGTCCATTGTCTGAGGTGCTGCTTTAATTACTACAAGAAAACATTACTGAATAGCCATTAAGGTCAAATGAGGAATTTGGCCATGGATTTTGTTGCTAGAGAGATCTAACTCTTCAAGTTATTTCATGGCTCGAAATGAATTTGGAAACACCTTTAGCTTGCAAGAGGCCTTTGTCGCAACAGAAAAACCACTGTAAGAGAGATCGAGAGATTCAAGGTTTATGAGGCTTGTTAACAATGTATCCAACAATGTAATTCTTAATTTATAAGATGTTAGTGTTCGTCGTTTTGGTTCATATAACATACCAGAGGAACTGGGATGATGGTGGTGGATGTAACTTTCACTATAAATTCCATTTCAGTTTAGTAACTATAAATTCAGCATTGCTTAACAAACTTGATCACACCTTCAAAGAAGTTTAAGAACATAATCAAATAAAGATGAAATCCCATGCTTAGCCATATGTGTGTCGTACAAGTAGTGGCAATTTCGACCCATTTATGTAAAGATCTGTGGAATAACCTGTCAGTCTTGTGAGTTGTGGCCTTGTGGGTTCGTTTTGATTTTTTTCATGGACTTTTTACATTCAAAGTATCTCTAATAATGACCATATACTACAATTGATATCTCATCGAATCATTATTGAATTTTTAAAGTCTTGTTTAGAAAGCTCACTTTCTAAAATCATACACACTTTCAGCAATTGCATTAACATGTACCTGTTCGAATAGTAGAAACCTAACTTCAAACGTATTCTTGCTGAAATATAAATGGGTGTATGATCATCAAAATAATAGAAACATGACGATTTATATTGAAGGTTTAGCCACACATATACACGATTACCTAAGGGTAAAACATTAGACTTTTCGGGTCAAGTTTATACCAAATACACGTATTCTTGCTGAAATATAAATGGGTGTATGAGTATGACCATCAATTTACTTTTATTCTCCACACCTGTTTGTCACCTTTGGTTTTAGAAATAGGCATATAACAAATATTATATTCTCAAATTGAATTAAGTAATCCCAAAAAAGTGGAGAAAGGGGGGAATTGGTAAAAGTAACGGTTCAACCCGTGACTTTTCGGGTCAAGTTTATACCAAATTAGTACTACTCCCTCCGTCTCAATTTAATTGTCCATATTTCCATTTTTGGATGTCTCAAAAAGATTGTCCACTTTCTTTTTTTAGTAAAAACTAGAGAATCTAAAGAGGGAATATTCTATTCATGTAGTTAAAAATTAAAGTAGTCCCACTTTTATTAAACTTTGTGATTTCTCTCTCCTGACAATTAAATTGAGACGGAGGGAGTAATAAATAAACTCGGCTATTACTTTTATTTTCCACACCTGTTTGTCAACTTTGGTTTTAGAAATAGGCATATAACAAATATTATATTCTGAAAGGAATTTAGTAATCCCAAGAAAGGTGAGAGAGGGGGGATATGGGTAAAAAGTAACGGTTCAACCCGTGACCCAAACTCATTTTGACCCGTTACCTGACATGTCCCACCATTTTAAGACCGCTAGTTTTATTGTCATTGCCTCAGTCATCTTGTGCCCCTTCTAAGGTTTTGGATACAGTGTGTATATCCTGTTACGGATATATCTTCACAGACTATGACAATCTTTTAAACAATTTGCATCTCAAAGCATGAAACTTGGATTTTTCTGATATTATTAATGACCATATACAACTTAGGTTGTTTGATAAGTCATCAACTAAACTGTCAACTAATTTCTTAATTATCTCACAACTGCTGTAACAGAAAAGCAAAAAATGTACTCATCTTCCGTAAATCAGAACAAAAGGCCAATAAAATTAGATGGCAAAAAGATGTAACCATGTGTTATTTACTCAGACACACATATCGTTTGTCTTCAAGGCTAGCAATACAACACAATAACTTAAGTGAACTATAACAGCGGGTACTTGTTTATAGAGCCAAAGCTGTATAAACATATAGCAATACAACACAATAACTTAAGTGAACTATAACAGCGGGTACTTGTTTATAGTATCCACAAGACCACAAGGCTACTTGCATTACGAAATATCGGGCTTCAAGTGAAATCGCCGCCAACCAAACATATATCAAGCTAGAGAGAGACTTTGCATGTGAAAACTTTTTCTCAAACAGTGCCTCAGAATATCCTCTTCCGATGATAATGGAAGACTCCACAGACCAAAGATGGTCTTTTTATCTGTCGATAAGTAATTCCAAAAACATTTAATTCTGCCAATTACAGATATTATGTGGATCCTGAAAAGACATACCAGTTCGTTATTGACTGAACGCAAGCAATCATTAATCTTTAACATTTAAAGGATGACAAGTAGCAGTTTATGCAGAAGTTCTGTGATTTGAAGAAAATATAGGGAAGCACACATCTGCGAAACAACAGCAGGGACAGCGTTGTCTTGTATGACCTTATACAATGTAACTTAACCACAAGTTCTAAGTGATCACTGACATTGCCTTAAATGGCAAGATGATCAGCAGCAGTTGGTGGGCAGATAAAATAAACATATGATTTGCTGCTTTACTAATATGCAGAACACAAGAACGCAATGGATGGTCAAAGTATATATATATACTAAAACACATGTTATTAATAATTATGCTTTCATTTTCACATATTTATTTCTACTGCAACTCAAAATTGATAGAAATGAGAAGCATATATTTTATCAAAAGCAATACGATACAAATTATTGCAGTGCTCACTTGATTATACAGTTTACACTTCTGTATCTGCAATGGTTGTATAATCATCAAAATAAAAATAAAATTACTGAATTGCCATTAAGTTCAACAGCATTATAAACGATCACACAGTGACCAAAGGAAATTTATTGTTAAATACATACAACAGTAATTCAAAGAGACAACACACAAACATCATAATTCAGAAGCTTATATACGACATCTTAACTTAAATGGTCCCAGCTCCACCCCAAACTCCTATATCTGCATCACAAATTGTTTTTGAGCAAGATAAGTTATAGAGTAAGGCCTTTTTCAAAAATTGATTAAATAAGAAAACATATGAAATGTCATACCTTTCATTATCTAATGTCGTTTCCCGATATAAACATGTCTTCTCTTCTTCTTCATCTTCTTCAAGACCAAACTCTCGGCTGCGTCAGCAATTACATTGAACCACTTGACTTTTCTTGTTGACAACATGAGATATCCCAACACCAATCCGACTAATGTTCCACATCCATATCCCAACGTCACCACTTCCCACGTAAATCCACTTTCCTCCTCTTGATCTTCACGTGCTTCAAGCTGTGGTTTGTGTGTATACTCACTGCACTCTTTGGGCAGCGGAAACCCACAAAGTCCCACATTCTCTTCAAATGAATTCACATCAAATGTGTTGAACTGCGTCCCTTCTGGTATACGCCCTACAAGACGGTTATGCGAGAGACTTAAGACTTCGAGACGCTTAATTCCTGCAAGACTTTCAGGGATCTCTCCTGTGAGTTGGTTCCAAGAGAGGTCTAATGATTCAATTTCAGAAAGATTTCCAAGAGAATTTGGGATTCTACCATTGAGGTTGTTGTGCGATAAGTTGAGCACTTTCAAAGAACTCAGATTTCCGATGATATTTGGAATTCTCCTTTCGAAATAATTGTTTGATAAATCAATAATAGTTAGGCTAACAAAAAGTCTTGGAATATCTCGATTTACCCCTTTCACTGCAACAACGAATGAGTAATACTCGATACCCATGTACAAATATTCTGGTTTTGTGCTGTTTTCCACCACATTCTTCATGGAACTAAAACTTTGAAAATATTTTGCAGGGAGTTGCCCAACAAACCTATTATGAGATAAGTCAAGAATCCGCAGACTTGGAAATGGGAATCCAACAATAGAAGAGGTTGCAATGGTACCAGTAAAGTTGTTTGATTTGAGGACAAGAACCTGCAACGTGTCAAGATCGCCTAACCAATAAGGGAATGTACCATTAAAGTGGTTGTTTCCGAGGTCAAGTGCTTTTAAGGATTGACACTTGGACAGGGAACTTGGCACCTCCCCTTCTAATTGATTTCCGTTCAAAATAAGCCCTTGAAGTTCTCCAAAATTATGGAAAACATTTGGAATGGTTCCTTGAAAGCGATTTTTCCGCAAGTCCATCATTATAAGAGAGGAGGTGGTATTTCCAAAGCATTGTGAAATCAATCCACCAAAGCGATTATTGGACATATCTAAATACCGTAGCTTGCTCATGTTGCAAATCGAAGGAGGGAACGGTCCATGAATCAAGTTGGACTGCAAATACAGTTCAGAGAGTCCATACCATTGAAATTGTGGCAAGCGTGTTATGAAGTTATGTGAGAGATTTAAAGAAAACAACTCATCACCTCCTATCTCCCCTGCCCAATGAGGAATTTGGCCATGGATTTCATTTCCAGAAAGATCTAAGCATTCAAGTTCTCGCATGGCTCGAAGTGAATTCGGAAACACCTTTAGCTTGCAAGAGGCCAATCCTAAGTGTGTAAAACCAGGGTTGACATAATGATTGGTATTCTTTGTTGTAACAGAGAAACCGCCGTGTGAGAGATCGAGATATTCAAGGTTTGTGAGGCTTGATAACAATGTATCCAACTCCCATTCACCACTAAAATTATTATAAGCAAGGCCTAGATCAATGAGGTTGGTGAGTTGTCGAAATATTTGCATATCAGTATGGCCAGTTAACTGATTGTTACTGAGGCCTAACACTGCTAATGATGGAAGAGCAAATGATTCAAATGGTACATTTCCACTAAACATGTTATCAGTTAGACGGAGAAATTCCAAAGAGGGGGAAGTAAACAGCCAAGATGGCAATGTCCCATTAAGTTTGTTATATGATAAATCAAGATAAGTAAGGTGTGTTAGGTTTACTGAAATTTCCGAAGGGATATCGCCTGTGAAAGAGTTACCTCCCAAGTCGAGTATTTCCAAAGATTGAAGATTGAAAATGTCATGAGGTAATTTTCCTTGCAATCCAGTACTCGAGCCAAGATTTAGTAATTTTAAAGAAGAAGAGATGTTAACATCTCCAAATGGAAGTTCTTCCAAATTAGTAACATTATGAATCAGATTGCTACTATAAAGATCTGGTCTAAGCTTCAAATCATAATCATTCCTAGAGATATCAAGAGAGACCAATTTATGAAGGAATGTGATGTCCGTTGGGACTTGGCCAGAAAACCCACAATTAGAGAGGTTGAGATGTGTGAGACTATTTGAAAACCTTCCTATTTCACTTGGAATTTGGGAACCAGTAAAATCATTGAAAGCAAGGTTGAGTGTTTGGAGGTGAGGAAGGTTGAAGAGGGAGCTGTTAGGATGGATGATACCTTTCAGCATTCCGCAACTAACGTCGATGCCGATAACGTCACCGGTGGAGTAGATATTACAAAGAAACGCAATTGCGTTAACTACCAAACCTTTATTCCAATTACAGCATCCCCTCATCTGTACTTACTTGTTCCATGCAAAGTACACTTAATCACTTAATATATAACAGATGATAATCAGAACCAATCCAGTCATGACAGTAGTAATCAAAGTCATTGTTTGTGTAATTGATGGATGAAAGGTTACGTTTAAAGAGAAGCAAAGTTTCACTCTGTTTTTTAGAGCATTTATGAATATTATTGAAAGAAGAAGCAAAGGTGGTGATAAGAAAGAAAAGAAAAAAGATGCTGAACAATTTAGAATCAGTCATTGTGTTTTATATATTTGAATTTGAATTGCTATAAACATTCATACTTGCTACACATATATATACTAACACTGCAGCTTTCACAAGAATATGATCTAAATATGTGTGTGGTCTTAGTTTCATTTCTAAACGTATCACTTGGGTTGTACAAGTCTATCTAAATTGATAGGCACTAAACTTTAATTTCTTGTTGATTTATACACAATTCTAACTTTTGATAGCGATGAAGAAGAATCTTTCAATGAAAATATGTGGTTCACAGTAATCTTTAAACACTAAGGAAAACGATTTTTGGATGATTCATTAGACCAAAGACTAAATCAAACCAATAGAAGAGCTCAATGCAGTGAAGAAATGTCTAAGAAAGATAGACTGGGATGTAACTGTCTGGGGACCAACAACTTTGAAGTAGAGGGTTTAAGAAGACTTCAAAGTAAACTCATCTTGGTCTACAAGTCATTTGTCAGACTTGTCATGTGGTGGTCCTTCTGAACGTGGACACATTGATGGGGGGAGGTTAACCCAACCATTAAATTTGTTATTTGATGCCTGTGTAACAAAATTAAACATCTTGAAATCTGAGTAGAGGTTCAAGTAGAAACAAAATTGAGTTTTAGTTCATTTAGGTTTATATAAACCCCAATGAAAATATTAGTTATATTCATCAACATTGGTCGTCTTGTGTTAGTTCATCATTGCTCGTCTTGTTGCTCGCGAGTAGCTCGGCTTGTTAAGGCTCAACTCGTGCAGTAATTGGATCATCACAGTGCCTTACTAGCTGTGTGATCATTTACATGATTCTTCATTGGTCATTTATACATATGCTTGTTTCATTGGCTGGATATAAGAATCCGTCATTTTTGCATTCTTCCTACCTTCACTTGGTGAATATGATCTTTCCTTATCTTTTCATACATTTTTTATGTACTAGCCTTCAGTAATAAAATGAAAGGAAATGTAAAATTGGTCTTATTAAATCAACAAAGTTACCGGTGTTCTTAAAGAACATATAAGTTTTCATGTGTCTATTTTTGTTATTTGAACACATTGTTTTGCGCCAAGGAACGTGGTTTAAACAATAAAAGTAGTCCAGTGTGTTTCTTTTACCATGTTCAATGGTGAAGCATACTTTACCTTGCCATTATAGGTGATGTCTTAAAACGAAAATTATTTAAACTAAATGAGGAATATAAGATAGTGATACACTGATATCTAAAATCCTTATGCTTGGACATATAATATGTAAAAGATAGCAGAGATGCAGTTGGATCTCTGCAAGCATTTTTTTTTACGGGTTACGCATAAAAAAGTTAGGTGATAACATTCATTTCAAGGCGAGACATCAAAGAATTTCAAGCAGTGTTCATTTTAGCCAGCTCAAGTCATTGTATTTAGCTTCAAGATACATATGAGACAGTTTTAACCTCTTACGCAAATGTCACATGGCGTTTAGACAAGATGCGGCATGCGCCCAAGTTCAAGTCAACTTTCAAGTTCTAATTCAAGTTTGTCGACTAGCAGTTTCAAGTGATTAATGTTCTAAGTTTAAAAGTCTTCAATGGGATCTTCTTCATGTCCGGTCAGAACATTACCATAATTTTTCTTGCCAAATAAAGAAATAAAAATAGATACCAAAATGTCAGTCTACTGGACAATCAAAGTAGGTACCGAGCCTTTTTGAAATGGTTGCTGTTCTGCACTTCTATTACACCTTCATTTGATCTCGGTTCAATACATGATACATGAGTTGTATTCTATCTAGCATCGCAATTCTTTCATGTAATCTCTAAATGGGAATTGCCTTCTTGTGGCCTTTACTCGTTTGCTTCAGTTTATCTTCTCTGTTCTCGAGTCTGTACTGCTTTACCTTTGAGTTTAAACTAGGTGAAATTGAAGTAAAGTAAGAAGAATCACTGAATAAACTTGTTATAGTTTATCTACAATTTGGATATAGTCTCGTCCTATTGTAATTCTTTGTTAATGATTTGCTCTTTAAAAAAACTACAGATGAGATAAAAAAACTCATATCAACCCGTAGATACATAGAAGATTATTGATCTGTGACCAGCTTATATCCCCTACAGTAACAATCATTTTCGAATTAAATTATAATTATGCCTATTAAGTTTGTCAGGTTTACTTAGCTAATAATATCAAATGGAGTAAGTAACTGCACAGAACTTGAAACTATGACTCAACCATTACTTCCATCGCCTTTATCACAATGGCAATTCATGTAACTACCTCCTTAATAAGTTTGCCTCAGTATTCTTTCAATTGATTCTGTTTAAGGCATTTTGGTTGTATGATACGACCAAGTAAGGTTGTATCGGTAGTAATGCACCCCTTTTAGCGTGTGCAGGCTCCTTAAGAATAGAGAAGAAGAAGAGATAGCTAATTGACCGAAAAAGACTACTGATTTCATTAATTGCCAATGCTTAAATAGACCTTATGAGATAACCTCATATGACTCAAAGACATATCCTATTATGACTCCAACAGACACCAACACATATGAGATAACCTCATAAGACTCAAAGACATATCCTAATAAGACTCCAACAGATATCCTAAGAAAACATAAAACATAACGATAGTAATCCTATCCCATGACAAAGTCTTTATGCCACACTGGAGGAACCGATACCCGCTTCGTCCTTCCTTCCTCTGATGTGCCAGGCGTATCATTCCCTTCCTCTTCAAAAACTACCTTGTCCTCAAGGTTATAAGCTGGATAAGCGGATTGAAAATCAGTCATCCATTCCCACGTTGCTTCCTCTGGCGATCCTCCAACCCACTGCACCAAAACTTGTTTAACTGGAATTCCTTGTCGCAATACGAAACGAGAATCACAAATGGCCAAAGGCTGTTCCACAGGTTGCCCCTCCTGAAATTCGTCAGGAAGTCCCGACACTGCTTCATTTCCCTTACCTGAAAAAGGCTTAAGAATTGATACATGGAAGACTGGATGGGTCTTGCTAATATCAGGAAGTGCTAGACGATAAGCCACCTTCCCGACACGCTCCACTACCTTATACGGACCATAGTATCGTTTGGCCAATTTATTGGATAGGCGCTTAGCTAGGGTAAGTTGTTGATATGATATGGTTGAAGCTTGACGAGAACCATGTCTCCTACACTAAACTCGACTTCCCGTCGCTTACGGTTAGCTTTTTCCTCCATACGATTCTTGGCTGCCAATAAATTTTGCCTAAGCTTCCGTAATAACCCATCTCTTTCTAACAACAGTTCATCCACAGCTGCCACTTTTGAAGACCCAGGTGGATAAGGAACTATAGATAAGGGCAACCTTCCATACAACGCTTGATAGGGCGACATCTTAATGCTGCTGTGATAACTAGTATTGTAGCAATATTCAGCCCAAGGCAAGAAACGAACCCAGTGTTGAGGACGATCTGACACCATGGCACGTAAATATTGCTCTAACCCTCGATTAACAACTTCTGTCTGTCCATCCGTCTGGGGATGGTATGCCGTGCTATGATTAAGCTGTGTGCCACTGAGTTTAAATAACTGCGTCCAGAACTTGCTAACGAAAATAGGGTCACGGTCAGAAACGATAGTTTTTGGTAGCCCATGATGTTTAACAACGGTTTCCAAAAATACCTCTGCCACCTTATGAGCATTGAAGCTTGTTGGCAACGTCCCAAAATGCGCGTACTTAGAGAATCGATCCACAACCACAAGAACGACCGTGAGTCCCCTAGACATAGGTAACCCCGTGATGAAGTCCATAGAAACGTCTTCCCATACGGCTGTGGGCGTAGGTAGGGGCTGTAAGTAACCGCCACTTGCTTGAGTCGAATACTTAATTTGTTGGCAAACAAGACAATGCTTGACATAATCTTCCACCGACTTGCGCATTCCTTTCCAATAGAACAAGGCAGATAAGCCAACCAACATCTTCTTTATTCCACCATGCCCCGCGCTAGGAGTATCGTGGAACTCCTGTAATAACAACATCTTAAGCTTGGATCCTACCCCGATATAATAACGATTCTGATATATCAGCAACCCATTCTCACGTCGAAATTCAGCCAGCACTTCCCCGCGGTCCATCTTTTGATGCAAATTTAATAACTCCTCCAAAGTCTCATTCTCGCTTTTCAATTTGCCCAAGAATCCAACCAATGGCTGGCTCATAGCCATAAATGAAGCTGTAATCGGCTCCTCGTCTTCGTACATACGGGAAAGAGCATCTGCGACCTGATTTAACACCCCCGGCTTGTACTCGATAGCAAAATCAAACCCCATTAATTTTTGTACATACTTCTGCTGAATCGGAGTCTGAATGACTTATTGCATAAGCTCTTTAATGCTTTTATGATCTGTGCGGATGGTGAACCGTTGCCCGAGCAAATATTGCCGCCATTTATAGACCCTTCCACAATGGCAAATAATTCTTTTTGATAAGTAGCAGCGGCACGCATTCGTGGCCCGAGCTTACGACTAAAATAGCAAATAGGTTGGTTATTTTGAATCAAAACTGCACCTATCCCTTCTGCGGAGGCATCGGTCTCCACGATGAAAGTTTGTCCAAAATCCGGAAGACCCAAAATTGGCGCGGTGGATAAACATTGTTTGAGACTCTCAAAGGCTGTCGTCTCCTGCTCTCCCCATTTGAACCCATCGTTTCGCAATAAGTCTGTTAAAGGAGCTGCCATCATAGCATACCCTTTAATAAAACGACGATCAGGGGCGGATCTTTATGAGGGCAGGGGAGGGTCTCGGCCCCCCAAAAATTTACGACACCTAATGTAAATATTGTAGGTTTTAGGGGTAATTTAGTTGAGGTTATAAATAAATCTCCGATTCGGCCCCCCCAAAATAAATGGCCAAGTTCCGCCACTGACGACGATAATACCCGGCGAGCCCTAGAAACCCGCGCACCTGCCGCTGAGACTTCGGCACCGGCCATTCACAAACCGCCCTTACTTTCTTGGGATCCATCTCCACACCGTGCCCAGAGATGATGTGCCCTAGATATTCGAGTGTTACAGCACCAAACACGCACTTAGATCGCTTTATATAAAACTGATGTTCCTGTAAACATGCCAAAACACATTCCAAATGTTCCAAATGAGCAGTAAGTGTGGTACTATAAACTAAGATGTCATAAAAAAAAACGATCACAAATTTACGTAAATATGGTGAAAACAACCGGTTCATAGTCGCTTGGAATGTAGAGGGGGCGTTGGTGAGGCCGAAAGGCATAACCAAAAACTCATAATGACCATCATGCGTTCGAAAAGCCGTCTTGTATACATCCCGCCCATGAACTCGAATCTGATGGTACCCGGCTCGCAAATCAAGCTTAGTAAAGATAACCGCACCCCCTAGCTCGTCGAACATTTCATCTGCTGTTGGAATAGGAAATTTATCCTTAATTGTGACCGCATTTAATGCCCGATAATCCACACAAAAACGATAACTCCCGTCCTTCTTTTTAACTAGTAACACAGGTGAAGAAAAAGGGCTATGACTAAAACGTATAATCCCCTGACTTAACATCTCATTAACTAACTTTTCCATTTCGCCTTTTTGATAATGAGGATAACGATAAGGCCGAACATTAACCGGCTTAGTATTAGGAAGTAAATGAATTCGATGGTCAACCAATCGATGAGGGGGTAAGGTTGTAGATACCTGAAAAAGTCCATCAAACCGAACCAAGAGTTGTTCGAGTGCAGGATGTTTCAAATCCTGATCCACAGGCGTCATGACATCGCCTTCTTCCTCAATTGGTAAACGATGAAATTCATACACACCATAGACATCATCTGCTTCCAACAATGCTTGCATACGATGAAGACTAATCCGCTTCATGCGTAATGACTCGTCCCCTTTTAATGAATACGTAGTACCAAGAAGGGTGAATTCCATCGTCTGTTGCGCATAGTCATGAGTTACCTTCCCTAATTTTTGCAGCCACTGAATACCTAACACCACGTCGGGTCCCTTCATAGGCAACACATAAAGATCAACCACCACTGTCAACCCTTGCATGCAAAGGGTTACCTGTGAACACATATTTTCACACAATAACGACTCCCCACTTGTACTACCATTATCAATGAGCACATGCACATCACCTGTACCAATCGTGCCCCATAGTTGGAGAGAACGAGAGCTGCCGTGTCCAACCAATGAATTAAGTATCGAAATATCCCCGCTTTCTACCGCTTCCCCCGTAACTCCATCCGACTCCTGACCCGGATCGTCGTCCTCGTCTGCCCTTAATAACAGGAATTTACCAGGACACTTATGCCCACGCACCCACTTGTTATCGCAATTAAAACATAACCCTTTGTTGAGGCGCTCTTGACGTTCAGTAGGTGAGATCCACTTGATAGCAAGTGGTTTAGCAGTAGCATTGGTCGAAGTTGATGTAGGTGTAGGTAACAACGGAGGCTTACCCACATTGGTTGTAGCAACCTGAAAACGTGGCATAGGCTGCTTATGTGGAACCCCAGCAGGTGAGTGGCCAATAGTAGGAGATCGTTGGTCTTCGAATCGCGTTTCAGTAATACTTGCCAATGAAAAAGCTGTTGGACTTGCTTTAAGATCAATCAACCATTCACTCTAGATCATCTCTGTTCTCAGTTTTTTTTTTGGGTAAAGGGGAGTAATCCTACACCCCGGTAAATATATTAACCAAAAACGTTTAAGTACAATGGATATGAGTGAAATCCCATATCTCAGCCCGTTACATAGGCATAAAGCTTACATAACAAGATACTACCTATTTTCTAAACAAGAAAACAAACCACTACGCAAATGATAACATAGGACATAACGAAAGAAAATTACTTCCTAGGTCCTTGAAGCTTGGTGCCATACATGGCATTAAAGGCATCCAAATTCCCTGGAAGATCAGAAACCTGCTTAGCATAGTCATCTTAGTCATAGTCATCATACTCATCTTCAAACTCTTGGCCACCACCGAATAGATTACCAGACTCATCAAATGGGTCAGCAACCACCTCATCTTCAGAATCAGACACCACGATCTCTACCACTATAGAAAAAGGGTTAATTCTCTTATTAGAAGAGGCAGGCGGAATACAAGAATCACTAGTATTAGGAGCCACATCCGACTCCATCTCTGTTCTCAGTTTTACATTAGGCTTATATAGTCTAGTTTTTATTAAAGACAATTTGTATTATTTATTGTACTAAATTTGTAAGTAAACATGGGTTGGGCTCAAGCCTTAAACAACCCACAATCAAAGACAGTTATATTAGTTAATTGTTATGACAGTTATTTGGCAGTTACCTTTGCCAACCATCATGACTGTTGGGAACATTGTACCAACACTTTGGTGCCTTTTGGTGAAGTATAAATACATGTGCCAAAATCTGTAAATAACATTCAATCAATATAAAAGTTAGTTATTCAAATTTCCCTCCATATTTCTGTCTTACTGTTTTATCCATTACTGCACATCTAGCATTTACAAATCGTATCAAACTATGGCCTATCAAAACACTAGTCATGATCAAAGATGGGAAAGGCATAACCCTGCCTTCTCCACATCTAAGAAGTGGCATCAGAGCCTTGGTTTAAGGAGGCCAATAAGAAGGTTAAACGAATCAACCTTTGTGGGACACAAGAGGGACAGAGAAGACAAAATGGTAATCTGCATAAAGCAGATTACCCAAAACTGCAAAGATATGCTCAAAGAAAAATTGGAAGAAATTCAAAATTACAATCAATCTCTTCTACATCCCAATTATAACACTAAGTCACACAAAGTCAGAACCATTAAATGCTTCAAATGCAAGAAAAAGGGACACATGATCAAAGATTGTCCCATTAGAAAGATGGAGGAAGAAGTTGGTCTGCAAGATGTACCAAACAACTATGCAGATAATCTGTCTACACAGCATAAATTCCAATCCCCCACTGTAAGCATTAATTTTCCAGAATTGATTCATTTCGAAACAAAATGCATGCTTAAAGAAACGGATCATGACAACTGGGACAATATCTGGTATATCAGCACAAAGTTAAGTATGCATGTTTGTTCTAGGATAAAATTCTCTGTTGACAAACTTGAAAAAGAGAAAAAATTGCTTTTCACATATGGGATTGGAGAGGTGATTGTTAAGAATGGTAATAGCAAGTATTTGATCCCAGGGGTCCTCTATACCCCTGAGGTATCCCTTAACATTTTGTCTGCAGATCTCCTTGAGAAACAAGGAATACAAGTCATCTATGAAGACAATTCATGCACACTCCAGTACATGTTCAAAGATCCTATTACCCATATCTTCAATGAAGACACACTCAGAACCAAGCACAATGAATACCTTAACAATCTCTTCAATGTTTTGGACGCATCTCAAGAAATTCAACCACATGACTGCACAAAGGTTGAGATCAATGGTGTAACTTATTCCACCAAAGTCATCAACTTCACTGAATTTACAAACTTCATGAACTTGATAAGCATTGACAAGTTGGTTGGATCCAAATGGGAGTACTTCAGGAAAAGGTTTATATGCACCCTCAAGTGGTTCTATGAGACCTATCTCAATGGCCCTCTACCAGGCCCTATACCACCACTGATTCAAGGCAAAAATGGACCTTTATAAGGTTATTTAATGTTTGGGTGGCTATATTCAAGTACACTTCTCTCAAAGATTTGGACAGGCTGCAGAAATACTCGGCTTCTCACACAATGATGGTGAAGCCCTCAAGCAATGCTACAAGTATATTGATGTCCTCAAAGGGTACCACAACACTGTAAGAATGCAGAAGATTGGACAACTTTCAGTACCAATCAAGACCACAAACTTTGTGGATAAAGGCAAGGCAACTTATAGCCTTGGCAGTCGAGATCAAAACGAAAGGCTGCATGCATCTACAGGACCCAAGGATTACATCAAACCTCACTTTGGCATAAGACTTGAACCAGAGACAAAGGAAAGCAAAACCTATTCTCTTGGTCAAGGCAGTCTCATAAGTCAGAAGATGCCTCACCAAATGATGACTTTGTCATTGTTTGATCCTGAAGACACAAGACTGAAGAATGAATGGCTTTTGATCTTAGAGAGGTGATTGTTGGACTTGCTTTAAGATCAAACAACCATTCACTCTAGATCATCTCTGTTCTCAGTTTTACATTAGGTTTATATAGTCTAGTTTTTATTAAAGACAATTTGTATTATTTATCTATACTCCTTTATAAAGGGTTTGTGACATTCTAAATATAGTAGTCTTAAAATATTTAAGACCAAAAACATTTCCATCAAAAGAAAGTTACTTTGATAAGCATAATAATTAAACATACATATAAATTTAAAAAATAATTAATGTCTTAAATTCTCATACTTGTAACATCCTCCAATATTGATGCATCTCATTTAAACCATATGAAGACATGTAAAAAAATGTAATAAATTAAAATACGTAGTTCACCAGAAATTAAAATACGTAAAGTTATTGCTAGAAAAAACATATATATAAAAAAAGACAGTTATATTAGTTAACTGTTATGTGTCTAAGGCTATAGGCCGGACTTTCTTGTATGGGCTTCGACCCAATTGGTTTTTAGGGTTACTCTATATATTGTATTATTTGACATTCATTAATTACAAGAAATCATTCATCCTCTTACAATTAGCTGTGTTGGTGGTCTTTACTATAAAAAAACTAATTTGCCTTGGTTCGTGAATATAAACGAATTTGTTTCGGTCTAATTCTGTACGGTCCCCCAATTTGGCCCCGTAAATTCATGACTGACTCAAATGATTGAGTTCGGCTCACAATGTGACTTGATTAGACCCAAAATATAGAGTTTATTATTATTATTATTATTATTATTATTATTAAGGCCCGATATGATTGGTTGTCATCGGTTCTGTATGCGTGGTGGTTGAGCTGGCTGGTTTTGCTTCTCTTGGGTTGATGTAGAGTTTGTGGTGCGGATTTGTGTTTGTTCAGAAATTTCATGTGGTTGTGAGCTTGTTGAAGTAGTTCTAGGAGGTTTGAGGTGTCGGGGTTCAAATGAGCAAAGGTCGCATAGTTTTGACGTGTGGTGATTTTACAATTATGGTCAACGGATTTTACACATCACTGTACCACCACTCGATTGGTTTGCATGGTTGAAAGTATCTGGTGTAAGGTTTCGGCGGGGCAGTGTTAAGGTCGTGTGTCAAGTTCGTGGTTGGGTTTTTAACCATCTCCATGTTTTCAAATCGGGTGATGCCCTTAAGTGGTTAGGTGTTGCGCTAGAGTTTGAAGTCGGGATGTCCTTGTTTGATTGTTAGATCTTTTCCATTGTCGATGCAAGATCATTTTAGATAGAGAATTTAGAGTCGTTGTAGTTGTTTAAGCCTTTGAGGTTGATGTTAGTTAGTTAGGTTCGTTGTCGAGGGCTGTGGTTAAAGATGAGTTTAGTTGGGTAATATCTTATAGGGGATGAGTTTAATTGAGTCTTCATAAAAGGTTTAATTAGGTACTTGATATAAGTGCAATTACATAATAATTACTCAATGAGTTTAGCACGTTAATTTATTTATTTATTTTTCATTTTTTTCATATTTTACTCAAAAAAATAATCTTGTCGACCGGACAAAAACCCATCTAAACCTATATTTCTAAAAAAACCCATCTAAACCCGGAGCTATATAAAACCAAATCCATTTAGACCCGTGACCCACACCTGACCTAACCCGCCTATTTTGCCACCTTTAAAATAAATCAAAGGAATGAAAATCTTTTATGCCTTTTGCCGACGGAAAACAAGTAAACCACCATGAACTAAATTTCCTTACATTCAAAAAGTTCGAGATCAAGTACGTTTTCAAAGTATTTGTTGGCCCGCGAACATTTGAACCGCTTGGAAATTTAAGTCAATCAAAACTCGGAAAAAAAAAAAGAAAAAAAAAGGCAAAAGTTGAAATAAATTAAAAGTATTTTTTGATTGACCATGTCTGTTGGGTGTTGCTTAACATCTAAACAACATATGTTTGACTTTGTTATGCCACCAAAACAGTGTTCGACGACTTTTAGACCATGCTACTTGTATCGTAAAAGATAGATTTTAGATCTGGTCACCAGATACAAATAACTCATTACTCATGTATTATGGTGTACATGAACGGTAAATCAGTTTGAATAAACGAAACCTGTTGAACAAATTGTGTTGATTTTGATCTAACATTGAATGTTGCATATATAGCTAGCATGTTCCTTCTTTCTATATCTTGAAACCAAAAGAACCATGAACATCACCTTAGACCAAACCTCATAATACTAATTATTTGGTATTACCGATGATTGGCAATGTGTAATCTAGCTTGTTGTTCACTACTAGCGTTCTTTTAGCTCGAAATAGTATAGCGCCTTATTTCCATATTTAGAAACAAACCAACTATGAAAACCATAGTAGACCAACATCATGAATATATTTGGTGTGACTAAGATATTGGACCAAAGAAAGATTTGAGTTACAATGCACAACTGTTCATGCTTGATGTTTCCTTGATCACTCCATAGAGTCTTAAGAGAAGAAATGGCCCATGCAAACCATTTATCGACCAAACATCGCCATATGATTTAGTATGACTCCGATCGTGGACCAATGCACAAGTTTACATTCCAATGGTCACTGTTGATGATTTGTGTTGCTGCATACGCCATATAGTCTTATAACCTTTTTATTTATTTATTTATATAAACCAGATTATTAGGCCAAACATCAACATTTTAAAGTAATGCGACTCCAACTGTGATCAAGCGCACACAATCTTGTTGTTCATCAATGGCACAACAATTAGCGAGTTACAAATTTGTGTAAACATGTAATCCTAATTCATATTATTTGTCCATAACTATCATTGTTCCCAAAATGTAATGTCTATAATCTATACACTGACACAATAGATACATACATATTTTCAGAAAAATATATGCATGCTTGTCTTCGAAAATGAAAAATCGAGTTTGCTGGCTTGAAGAACCAATAATTCCATAATACTCATTGTAAATTAGCTTCATTTGAAGATCATGCCCAAAAAAAGAAAAAAGAAAGTTAGATACAATTATACAAACACACTTTTCTAACTCAAACGTGAAACTATGCTTGAACTGGGCTTTGGTCCTTGTTAAGTTTGCAAAGTTAATGGGCTTGAAATCACCAAAACGTTTATGGGCTGAACTGATAAAATAATCATTTTGGTTTATCTCAAAATTGGTTGCAAGGAATAAAGGATGTTTAAAAAGGTTAGAAAATACATTTTTTTGAATTATTACAAATAGTATTGAAAGGCTAAGTATGAGTCATGAATTGTGCTTTTAAAGTCAATAGTATGAATAAAATCTACCATATTTGATGATGTGACATTTACACAACAAAGATGGACTATTATTCTGTGATTTTCGAGCAATATAACACTTTATAGCTATCATGATTAGAATGTGAAATATTTCATGTTCTGATCATGATTAACTTTAATGATCATCAACATCTCTTAGGTAAGGCATTAACCAGACTGTGTATATGTAACAACAAACTCAATCTACGTGTATTAATCGATCAAAATGCTATAAGCTATAGTTAAAAGAGTTTGATGGACGAAGATAATAAATAGTTGGGAACGATAATGAAAATATTTCAATTATATCGTAGACATTTTAATAAAAGACTCATCATCCTCTAAAAGAAATGCCTTAAAGACAACAAATAAAATTTACCTTGGTTCATGATAGGATATACAAAATGAGAAATAAGATAAAATTTTGTACAACTCAAAAGTAAAATAATAAAAGTATTCATAGTTCAGTTTAGTAACTATAAATTCAGTATTGATTAACAAACTTGATCACAACCTTCAAAGAAGTTAAAGAACATAATCAAATAAGGATGAAATCCCATGCTTAGCCCTATGTAAAGATCTGTGGAGTAACCTGTGACGCTTGTGAGTTGTGGGTGGGTTTTGATTTTTTACGCGGACTTTTTTCATTCAAAGTATCTCTAATAATGACCATATACTACAATCGATATCTCATCGAATCATTTTTGAATTTTTAAAATCTTGTTCAGAAAGCTCACTTTCTGAAATCATACACACTTTCAGCAATTGCATTAACATGTACCTGTTCGAATAGTAGAAAAGCCTGTTTACTGCATTTTTTCATTACTTCTTATGCATGTGGGAACACAAAGAAACTTCAAAATTTCATTTCCACCAATGCATGCGGTAATTATGAGTGTATGTACAAGGAGAATCACAACAACCAGATGACATTAGCGGAACCTAACTTCTATCATCACAAATGTATTCTTGCTGAAATATAAATGGGTGTATGACCATCAAAATTATAGAAACATGACGAATTATATTGATGGTTCAGCCACACAAATACACACGATTACCTAAGGGTAAAACATTAGACTTTTCAGGGCAAGTTTATACCAAGTACACGTATTCTTGCTGAAATATAAATGGGTATATGAGTATGACCATCAAATTACTTTTATTTTCCGCACCTGTTTCTCACCTTTGGTTTTAGAAATAGGCATATAACAAATATCATATTCTGAAATTGAATTTAGTAATCCCAAAAAAGCAGAGAAAGGAGGGATTGGTAAACAGTAACGGTTCAACCCGTGACCCAAAATCATTTTGACCCATTACCTGACCTGTCCCGCCATTTAGGCCGCTAGTTTTATTGTCATTGCCTCAGTCATCTTGTGCCCCTTCTAATTAAGGTTTTGGATACACTGCTGTTATGGATATATCTTCACAGCCTATGACAATGTTTTAAACAATTTGCATCACAAACCATAAAACTTGGATTTTTTTGATATTTTTAATGATCATATACAACTTAGGTTGTTTGATAGGTCAGAAACTGGGCTATATAGAGTGCCATCAGGTCATCAACTAAACTGTCAACTAATTTCTTAATTATCTCACAATGTAGCTTAACCACAAGTTCTAAGTGATCACTGACATTGCCTTGAATGGCAAGATGATCAGCAA
Organism: Chrysanthemum makinoi; assembly: GCA_910596185.1. Taxonomy (NCBI): domain Eukaryota; kingdom Viridiplantae; phylum Streptophyta; class Magnoliopsida; order Asterales; family Asteraceae; genus Chrysanthemum; species Chrysanthemum makinoi. Next base: position 253,072,466 of record OU343218.1, read on the forward strand.
AATACTTTTTTAGTTTCCTCTAAAACACATCAGAAACATCTGATTTGCTGCTTTACTAATATGCAGAACACAAGAACGCAATGGACGGTCAAAGTATATATACTAAAACACATGTTATTAATAATTATGCTTTCATTTTCACATATTTATTTTTACTGCAACTTGAAATTGATAGAAATGAGAAGCATATATTTTACCTAAGAGCAAAGCGATACAAATTATTGCAGTGGTTACTTGATTATACAGTTTACACATCTGTATCTGCAATGGTTGTATAATCATCAAAATAACAATATAATTACTGAATACCAATTAAGGTCAACAGCATTATACGCGAACAAACAGTGACCAAAGTAAATTTATTGTTTAATACATACAACAATAATTCAAAGAGACAACACACAAACATCATAATTCAGAAGCTTATATACGACAGCGTAAGTTAAACGGTCCCAGCTCCACTCCAAACTCCTATATCGGCATCACAAATTGTTTTAGAGCAAGAAAAGTTATAGAGCAAGGCATTTTGCAAAAAAATGATCAAATAAGAAAACATATGAAATATCATACCTTTCATTATCTAACGTCGTTTCCCGATATAAACATGTCTTCTCTTCTTCTTCATCTTCTTCAAGACCAAACTCTCAGCTGCGTCAGCAATTACATTGAACCACTTGACTTTTCTTGTTGACAACATGAGATATCCCATCACCAATCCGAGTAATGTTCCACATCCATATCCCAACGTCACCACCTCCCACATAAATCCATTTTCCTCCTCTTGATCTTCACGTGCTTCAGGCTGTGGTTTGTGTGTATACTCAATGCACTCTTTGGGCAGCGGAAACCCACAAAGTCCCACATTCCCTTCAAATGAGTTCACATCAAATGTGTTGAACTGCGTCCCGTCTGGTATACTCCCTACAAGACGGTTATGCGAGAGACTTAAGACTTCGAGACGCTTGATTCCTGCAAGACTTTCAGGGATCTCTCCTGTGAGTTGGTTCCAAGAGAGGTCTAATGATTCAATTTCAGAAAGATTTCCAAGTGAATTTGGGATTCTACCATTGAGGTTGTTGTGCGATAAGTTGAGCACTTTCAAAGAACTCAGATTTCCGATGATATTTGGAATTCTCCTTTCGAAATAATTGTTTGATAAATCAATAATAGTTAGGCTAACAAAAAGTCTTGGAATATCTCGATTTACCGCTTTCACCGCAACAACGAATGAGTAATACTCAATACCCATGTACAAATATTCTGGTTTTGTGCTGTTTTCCACCACATTCTTCATGGAACTAAAACTTTGAAAATATTTTGCAGGGAGTTGCCCAACAAACCTATTATGAGATAAGTCAAGAATCCGCAGACTTGGAAATGGGAATCCAACAATAGAAGAGGTTGCAATGGTACCAGTAAAGTTGTTTGATTTGAGGACAAGAACCTGCAACGTGTCAAGATCGCCTAACCAATAAGGGAACGAATGTACAATTAAAGTGGTTGTTTCCGAGGTCAAGTGCTTTTAAGGATTGACATTTGGACAAGGAATTTGGCACCTCCCCTTCTAATTGATTTCCGTTCAAAATAAGCCCTTGAAGTTCTCCAAAATTATGGAAAACATTTGGAATGGTTCCTTGAAAGCGATTTTTCCCCAAGTCCATCATTATAAGAGAGGAGGTGGTATTTCCAAAGCATTGTGGAATCAATCCACCAAAGCGATTATTGGACATATCTATATACCGTAGCTTGCTCATGTTGCAAATCGAAGGAGGTAACGGTCTATGAATCAAGTTGAACTGCATATACAGTTCAGAGAGTCCATACCATTGAAATTGTGGCAAGCGTGTTATGAAGTTATGTGAGAGATTTAAAGAAAACAACTCATAACCTCCTATCTCCACTGCCCAATGAGGAATTTGGCCATGAATTTCGTTGCCAGAAAGATCTAACCATTCAAGTTCTCGCATGGCTCGAAATGAATTCGGAAACACCTTTAGCTTGCAAGAGGCCAATCCTAAGTGTGTAAAACCAGGGTTGACATAATGATTGGTATTCTTTGTTGTAACAGAGAAACCGCTGTGTGAGAGATCGAGATATTCAAGGTTTGTGAGGCTTGATAACAATGTATCCAACTCCCATTCACCACTAAAATTATTATAAGCAAGGCCTAGAGCAATGAGGTTGGTGAGTTGTCGAAATATTTACATATCAGTATGGCCAGTTAACTGATTGTTACTGAGGCCTAACACCCTTAATGATGGAAGAGCAAATGTTTCAAAAGGTACATTTCCACTAAACATGTTATCACTTAGACGGAGAAATTCTAAAGTGGGGGAAGTAAACAGCCAAGATGGCAATGTCCCATTAAGTTTGTTATCTATTAAATCAAGATAAGTAAGGTGTGTTAGGTTAACTGAAATTTCCGAAGGGATATCGCCTGTGAAAGAGTTACCTCCCAAGTCGAGTATTTCCAAAGATTGAAGATTGAAAATGTCATGAGGTAATTTTCCTTGCAATCCAGTACTCGAGCCAAGATTTAGTAATTTTAAAGAAGAAGATATGTTAACATCTCCAAATGGAAGTTCTTCCAAATTAGTAACATTATGAATCAGATTGTTATTATAAAGATCTGGTCTAAGCTTCGAACGATCAGCATGAACAGAGAGATCAAGAGAGACCAGTTTATGAAGGAGTGTGATTTCCATTGGGACTTGGCCAGAAAAATAACAGGTAGAGAGGTTGAGATGTGTGAGACTATTTGAAAACCTTCCAATTTCACGTGGAATTTGGGAACCATTAAAATTATTTAAAGCAAGGTTGAGTGTTTGGAGATGAGGAAGGTTGAAGACTGAACTGTTAGGATGAATGGTACCACTTAGCATTCCGCAACTAACGTCGAGACCGATGACGTCACCGGTGGAGCTGTCACAAGTAACTCCATTCCAATTACAGCAATCTGTACTTGTATTCCAGCTCATCATTATTGGATGATAATCGTGACAGACTGAATCAAAGAATGTGTAATTGATGGATGAAAGGTTATGTTTAAAGAGAAGCAAAGCTTCACTCTGTTTTTCAGAGCATTTATGAATATTTTTGAAAGAAGTGGAAGAAACAAAAGTGGTGAAAAAAAAGAAAAGAAAAAAGATACCGAACATTTTTGAATCAGTCATTGTGTATTATATATTTTAATTGCTATAAACATTCATACTTACTACACATATATATACTAACACTGCAGGATTCGCAAGACTATGATCGAAATATGTTTGTGGTCTTAGTTTCATTTCTAAACGTATCACTTGGGTTGTACAAGTCTAGCTATCACTTTGAATGAAAATATGTGGTTAAAAGTAATCTTTAAACACTAAAGGAAAACGATTTTTGGATGATTCATTAGACCAAAGACTAAATCAAACCAATAGAAGAGCTCAATGCAGTGAAGAAATGTCTAAGAAAGATTGATTGGGATGTAACTGTTTGTGTTTGTGTGTGTGTCTGTGGACCAACAACTTTAGAGTATACGAGGGTTTAAGAAGACTTCAAAGTAAACTCATCTTGGTCCTTCTGTACCAATAGTTAATGTTACTTCATCATTCTTGATCATACATTTTTTATGTCTTAGTCTAATAATAAAATGAAAGGAAATGTAAAATTAGCCTTATTAAATCAACAAAGTTACCGGTGTTCTTGAAGAACATATAAGTTTTCATGTGTCTATTTTTGTTATTTGAACACATTGTTTTGCTTCCATTGTTGCAATTGAATTATGAATTAGCTAAGGGACGTGGATTAAACGATAAAAGTAGTCTAGTGTGTTTCTTTTAGGATGTTCAATGGTGAAACATACTTATAGGTGATGTCTTAAAACGAGAATTAACTAGACTAAATGAGGAATTAAAAATAGTGACATACTGATATCTAAAATTCTTATACTTGGACATAAAATATGTAAAAGATAGTAGAGATGCAGTTGGATCTCTGCAAGCATTTTCTTTAGCGGGTTACGCATTAGAAGTTAGGTTATAACATTTATTTCAAGGTGAGGCATCAAAGAATTTCAAGCAGTGTTTGTTTTGGACAGTTTATCTCATTGCCTTTAGCTTCAAGATGCGAGCCACTTATAACCTCTTAGGAAAATGTCACATGGCGTTTAGACAAGATACGGCGTGCACTCAAGTGCAAATCAACTTTTCATGTTCTGATTCAAGTTGGTCAACTAGCAGTTTTAAGTGATTTATGTTCTAAGTTTACAAGTCAGGTCTTCAATGGGATCTTCTTCATGTCCAATCAGATCATTACCATACTTTTTCTTGCCAAAAATATAAATAAAAATAGATACCAAAATGTCAATCTACTGGACAATCAAAGTTGATACCAATCCCTTTTTTTTTCAAATGGTTTCTGTTCTGCACTTCTATTACACCTCCATTTGATCTCAGTTCACTACTTGATACTTGAGTCGTATTCTATCTTGCATCACAATTCTCTCATTTAATTCCTAAATTCGAATTGCCTTCTTGTGGCCTCTACTTATTTGCTTCAGTTTATCTTCTCTGTTCTCAAGTCTGTGCTTTACTTTTGAGTTTGGACAGACGAAACTGAAGTAAAGTAGTAAGAATCATTGAATAAACTCATTATAGTTTATCAATAGTAATGGATAAGAGTTTGTTTTTATTAAGCTAAATCTTATGTTAATACTATATAACTCAATTTGGATATAGTCTCTTCCTATTGTAATTCTTTGTCAATGATTTGCTCTTTAAGAAGTCTGGCAAGCTACAGATGAGATAAAAATACTCATATGTACCCTCAGATACATAGAAGATTATTGACCGTAACCATCTTATATCCTCTACAGTAACAATCATTTACGAAATATGTCTTAAGTTTTTGCCGGTAAATTATAGTTATGCCTATAAAGTCTGTTGGGTTTACATATCTAATAATATCAAATTGAGTAAGTGAGTAACTGCACAGAACTTGAAACTATGACTCAACCATTACAACCACTGAACTTGTGGTCTTCCCTTCAATCTGTCGCCTTTATCACAATGGCAATTCATGTAACTACCACTGATGTCTCGATTATGACAACCTAATTCATTACAAGACCGAGCCTCATTGGCTCTAACGTTACGTTTGTCAAGTCTCCAACTATTCATCCCCTTACCAACTAAAACAAAATTTAAGCCCTCATACAAATTTAACATTCCATTGATCCTGAGTGAGGAAATCTAGTTCATTATGGTTTTACAGGAACTTAATGATGTTTTGTATCTTTATTTATGTTTGTTATAAAAATATACACTAGTTAGGAATTTGTGCCTAGGGGTGTAACCGAGCCGAGCCAAGCCCGAGCTCAACAAGGCTCAAGCTCGGCTCAAAATACAAAAGGTTGGCTCGAGCTCGGCTCAATTGCTCGTCAAGCTTTAACCATCTAAGTTTGAGCTCGGCTCGAGCAGGATTCGAGTAAAGCTCGAGCTTAGCTTGAAAAGCGAGAAATAATATATATGAAAAGCTCGAATCTATGCCAACTGGTATTTGCAGCTGAATTGAGCTCGAACAAAATAGCAAGATACACCATTCTGTGTCAAAACAAATTGCAAATTGTAGTTGCCACAAAAAAAATATATATATAGTCTTCATACAGAACTTGTACATGATCTCAAATCACAAACTGAAAGAGAAATGCTTAACCGTTTGAAAACTAAATTAGATATTTTCAAAAGTAATAAAACCAACAATAAAATTCTCATAACCTAGGCTAGAAAATATTTTATCGTTTATAGAGCTAGTCCTTACAAATAGGTTAATATTCAAATCAACCCTTATTTACATGCATAAAAATAATATGAAATAATGTCTATACTAAGGCTTGAAAAGCTCAATAACTGCTCGAGCCGAGCTATCAAAAGCTCGAGCTCGACTCATTATATGTTTCGAGCCAGTTTATTAGGCTTAAGCTCGGGCTTGAGCTCGATAAAAGCTCGGCTCGATTGAGTCAAGCTTGAACTCGAGCTCAAGTTGCTTGATAAAAGCTTGGCTCGTTTACACCCCTATTTGTGCCAAATGAAATAGTGGAAGAGGTATCAAAAGTGCATGTTGATGAGGTTTCTTGTCCCACATCACTGGGTTAGCTAAAGTGGCAGAGGCTGAGAGGTGTATAAAATAAGATGTTGGGATAGGGTGTAAAGCATCTTTGCGCTTGGGGCAATGACTCAGCTAATGAGGTAATAACTGAGGCGCGTCAATTGCTGGTTGAAAACTATGTCCAAACCCCCTCCTTGGCCTTGGGTATCCCTTGTCCATTGAGAATTTCAAGGCTCCCTTTTAAAGGGTAAAGCCCTACAATAATCTCTAGTTAAAGTTTTGTAAAGTCCACGCTAAGCTTGCCTCTGTAGTCTTCCAATTGATTTTGTTTAAGCCATATGGGTTCTCGTATGTTGTTCTTTACCAAAAATACATTGACTAGCTCTTATATTAACCAAGTTTGGTTATGGTTTGATTAAGCAATGGTAGATTTATAGCAAGGTATTTTAGCTCCTCTTGTAAACCTTGGTTATCTTGGTCCTAGCACTGTTGTCTTAGATCTTAAGATATCAATTTTCGAGACCATAGTGAATCTATAACGAACATCAAGTCAACACCCATGACCCAACTAGCGCTTTAGTTCATGTTCATTGCGAATCTTTACTTTATGTCTTTATGTTATCTCATCAGCTGTTATGGTCTTAGGTCATTTCGATAAAGAAAAACTGATTTGCCTTAGTTCGTATAAATAAACAAATTTGTTTCGGTCTAAGTCTAAACCTGTCCCCCAATTTGGCCTCGTAAATTCATGATCGACTCAAATGATTGAGTTCGGCTCATGATGCGACTTGATTAGACTCAAAAGATTGAGTCTGGCCCGTTCCATGATTTGATTTGATACCAAAGCCACTTTTAGACCAAATTATAAGAGCACCAAACTACCAATATCATGTGCACACCAAACTGACTGATTTAGGATAATGTTGGTTCAATTTACATTTATTCTCGATACCAACCCTTATATTTAGTTACCTTAGGTAAAATAAACGCTCAAGCAATAAACTTTTGTAGCAGTATATGCGAGAATAAAATTTTTACTTGATGACAACAATTCTAACGATGCAACAGTATCTTATGCAGACTGCGATTAAGACCGCGAGTCAAATTACCCTCATATTCCTTAACAATAACCAGTTTCGAAAATGAAACCAAAAACAACTTCCATCTCATATATATAAAATTGAAAAAGATAATCTTAACTCATAACATCTTAATAATCTAAATAGAAGTTTCATATAGAAACAAATTACATAATCTCTGATTCCAAGTTTCTAACTTCCTTAAACACAAAATCTACTCACTCACTCTCTTTGGACAAAACAGGTCCGAAAGACAGGCCATCCATAGCCCTCACACTACTAAAAAACAGGCTAGTGCAACCGTCCAAACACGATGCAAATCCATTGCAAAAGGCTATTTGCAACGGAAATGCAATGGATTCCGACTATTGCCAAAAGGCTCCATGCAAATTTAGTTTGCAACTGAATTGCAACAGGCATAAAACTTTTTGCAACCGTTTTGAAATGAAAGATAATTCGTTGGACCCACATACTCAATTTGCAACGAGAACCTTTTCCCACAATTTTGCAACGAATATTTTTTGCATCTCATAATTTGCAACAGTTATAATTTGCTACGGGTTTTGCAATGGTAGTTTTTGCAACAAACAAACAATACTAGATATTACCTACGATTTCCCGACATATGACCAACGGATAATCATCGACTCAGATCACTGCTACAATTACGGCTATTAATAGTTGATTTTGTTTTTCTTCCAATAATTGATCGATGAGAATAAATAAAATAAACAATTATCCAAACCAACAAATTAACATTGTATTTCAAAGAATCACATGTATATACCAATCCAACAATCAAATAATAAGTTTTAACAACAGAAGCATAATATCTAATATCGCACAATAAAAGTTGAGGGATTGTAATGGCAACACTATTTGGGTCCCTAGGATCGTTTCACAAGCGAACACTTGGTCCTCTCCTCTCATTCTTAGAGTCGCCTCAAAGAGTCATAGCGGATGTTGGTGTTCCTTGACATTATCTTGCAAGTGTTGTAGCTGCAAATATAAATACTTATTAACAGCAATACATGTATATAGCTCGTACAAACAAGTATCGATATTCTAATTATTTTACATACCATTTACATTTTGGCTACTTGTCTCAAGTAGTGGCGTTCTTCATTGCATAAACTACTTTTGGCCATCATGCTAACCAGAAGACTAGATCGGGTACTTCACTACATAGCGAAAGAGGAACAAGTAAGACAAATATCAAAATACTTCAAAATATAACTTATAAACAACTATCATGATTCATGAGTACTACTTTATCGAGGACACATAATCATTTAACTTAACCCAATGAGAGCACACATTGTTTCAAGTAATCAGAAATAATTTAGTCCAGTGCACATGTTTCATGTATAGCTTCCACCATAAGTATAATAACTTAAGAAGTTGCTTGATGTTTGACCAAGGTTGAACATAAGCAAGTACTATCCATCATATAAAGTTATCTTGTAAAAATGGGAGTGCACTATTGAAACCATTCCTAGACTAACCAAAATGCAAAATCGGTTTACCAAATATAGCACTTTAACAAATTTCCAACACCAAATTAAATAAATTTACTAAAGTACTTAAACAATCAATATATTACTCAAACAAAAAATCAGATTGAGTTGGCCACTTATTTTGTATAATGAACCGGAGCCATGGGAATACATATGAACCTCCAAAAGTTCATGCTACATGGGCCATTATTCAATGATTGTACAAACTGTGCACATTAAAATCTTAAAGAAAGAAGCTACCAAGAGTTCTGTAACAACATGTAAATATAATGTAATATGAAGCATCAAATAAGAATATATTGCAATAAACTAACTTGTAATGAGCATCAATCGCAATAGAAAGCATGTTCCAAGCTAATATAGATTCGAGTTTAAATATACCCTAATTCGTTTAATGACCCAAAACGGAAATCGACACATAAAAATTTCAAATTGATGATTAAATTGAAGATTTAACACATTAAACATTAAAGTACCTGATATGTAGATAAATGGACTTGAAACTGTGAACGAAGATGGTAAATCACGAGGGTAAGTGGTGGGCGAGGATGCAACTGACGACTTGTGAGTGGTGACGAGCAAGGGATGTTTAATTGAGACTCAAGAAAAAAGTTATGACATGAGATGAAGAGGATAAGGGGGAGTGAAAATGTGGGGTAGATATCACAGGGAGGGAATTGGGGTGATTTAATTTTTTGGGGAAATATTAGAGCGGGAGTGTGAAAAGCTTGGAGAGGGAACTTCTAATTTTTGGAGAAAGCATATTTTTTGTGTTTTTATACTTTATACATTATTAACTAGTATAACTCTAAGAAATGAGGAGAGTTATTTTACATACCAAACTTTTCTCACATATCAAGGGACTCATCTCCACCATCCAATTAAAAAGAAATCAATAGTTAAGATTAAAAGCATTTTATTATTTCACCTATTTTTTATAATTTAAATATCTCTTAAACCGTTAATCGTTAAGCGAAAATATTTACACCGTCACGACGAGCATTTAATTATCTTTCAATAGACGGGCACTTTGATATACTTTTGAAAAAAAGAAAAAAAATCGTTTTTTTCACGTTTTTTCGTATTTTTTTTGTTTTTCTTACATTACTGAAATTTGAATGAAAAAAATCATATATGATAAAACACTATCACATGTGATATTAGTGTTAAATCATATATGATATGTAATATGATATGTGATATTACACTAATATCACATGTGATATTACATATCATATATGATATTACACTAATATCACATGTGATATTACATATCATATATGATATTACACTAATATCACATGTGATATTACATATCGTATATGATTTAACACTAATATCACATGTGATATTCAAATTAGTGTTTTATCATATATGATTTTTTAATGCAAATTTCAGTAACGTAAAAAAACGAAAAAAACTTGAAAAAAAAGGTGAAAATTACAGAAAAAAAAATTGTCAAAGTATATCAAAGTGCCTATCTATAGAAAGATAATTAAATGCTCGTCGCAATGATATATTTTTTTTCGCTTAACGATTAACGGTTTGGAAGATATTAATATTTGAAAAAAAATGATGAAAGTGGGTTTTTTAAATTGTGGGGATTAATCTCATCCATTAGATCAAATAAAAATGGAGGGTGGAGATTGATCCCTTGATATTTAAAGAATCTTTTATCCTCAAATGATCTTAAATCCTAAGAAATATGTATAAAGTTATAAACTATTGATTATTACGAAGTAGAAAGTTTTAACAAAGAAGCTTAGATTACCAGTAGCGTCATAAAATATCATACACCGTATTCAGTCTTTACACATAACTTAAAAGTAACAAAAAATTAGATAAACAATTAAAATCATTAAAAAATAATACTAATACTACTACTGCTGCTGCTGCTAATAATAATAATAATAATAATAATAATAATAATAATAATAATAATAATAAGCTAAATTCAACTACAAAAAGTCAAAATCAACACATAAAACTTGTATAATAATTCATACTCAGATATTTATAAACCTTTAAAACAAAAAAGAAACAATAAAACAAAAAAAAAGTCGAAATGCCATATGTCTAGTAGTACGTACTCGATATTAATATGAGAGAATAATTTTTGACCATGGTAACTAAAATTTAACATTTAAATCTTGTTATATGCATCACGTTTCAGAGGCCTTGTTATATGGCAAATTTTAACGTGTTAAACATCCTCAATTCTCAAAATCTTGCCTTTTTGGATCCAAATGCTAAAAGGATATTGGTAATCATGGTTTTGACACGAGGAAATAAAGTAAAATTTTGATCGTTTCATTAGTAATCTTAGTCCTTACTTTAGTAGTTTGAAGTTCAAAATAGACTTCTTTCTTTTAACTTTGGACCTGTTATTTTATCCCAATCGTGACCGTAGGTATAACATGAGTGTATGTACAAGGAGAATCACAAAAACCAGATGACATTAGCGGAACCTAACTTCTAACATCACAAATGTTAAATTTTTTTTATAAAAGATTGTTAATTCTTTTCAATAACTGACTGGAGTTCTTATCTACTTAACAAATTATTCTTGGTATTAATGAGCAGCATAGCCATGCTACAAGTTATGTTTTAATACTTTTGCTAAAGGTAAGTATCCCAGCCTCATTAATGTCAGATTCAAACAAAACAAAAACAGATCAAGGAGTAAGCAGTTTTATCAGTTTAAACATAAAATTTGCCACAGAGAATGATCCTTGTCTTGCGAACTTATATTTTTGGTGAAACTTATTCTTGCTGAAATATAAATGGGTGTATGACCATCAAAATAATAGAAACATGACGAATTACATTGAAGGTTCAGCCACACATATACACGATTACCTAAGGTTAAACATTAGACTTTTCGGGTCAAGCTTATACCAAATTAGTAATAAATAATCTCGGCTACTACTTTTATTTTTCGCACCTGTTTGTCACATTTGGTTTTAGAAATAGGCATATAACAAATTTTATTCGGAGTATTCTGAAATTGAATTTAATAATCCCAAAAAAGCAGAGAGAGGGGGGATTGGTAAGAAGTAACGGTTCAACCCGTGACCCAAACTCATTTTGACCCATTACCTGACCTGTCCTGCCATTTTGAGACCGCTAGTTTTATTGTCATTGCCTCAGTCATCTTGTGCCCCTTCTAAGGTTTTGGATACACTCTGTTTATCCTGTTACGGATATATCTTCACAGCCTATGACAATGTTTTAAACAATTTGCATCACAAACCATGAAACTTGAATTTTTCTGATATTATTAGGTTGTTTAATAGGTCAAAAACTGTAACACCCCCAAATTTGGTTTAGCGGAAGCATACGTGTTATCTGGGAGCGTTACGGAATTGGTGGATCACAACACAAGTAATAAAGAACGGAATACATACTCCGTTTGATTTCATAAAATGGTTTTAAAACATTATCTTACAAAATTGTTTAGATAAAATGGGCACAACCCATAAGTTCAGTGGTCCCAATTTGAAAACATCATTTATGTGTAAAACACTTCTTTAGGAATCTCTACGACCCTCTACCACCTCTTGCCTTACATCCATGATCACAAATAAACACCTGAGAAAAATATGCTAAAAAGGTCAGCTAAAAGCTGGTGAGTTCATAGGTTTAGATTAAAATAGTAAGTTTGGACCATAAGCAAAGACATATAGTCATTATCAAGAATATAATGATATATGGGTGAAGGTCTATTACGTTAGCTCTAAGTTCATGCAACCGATACTACGACAGTTTCTGTATGCTAAAAGATGTCATACAATATAGGGGCCCATAGCAAGTGTTTTGTCCCTCGACACTTGATTCCGACATGGTATACGTTTCGCCTTGGCCTAAGCATGGCCAACCGAACGGAGGAGTCACCCTCAATAGATCTATTTATAACATTTGCGTTTCCCAATGGGGAATTGACGGTTCATGAAAAAGGGCATTTTCTAGGGACATAAGGGCTTAGGCTAAACCACGTAATAGTAATCATGTAATAGTTTTGGTCCATAAAAAGGTTTTGCATATTTCTCACCCCAAAACATATAAAACAGTTTATCAAGTAAAAGTGGGGCTATGAAAACTCACCTTGGCAAATGTGCAATCCAAAAGTGGGATTTAGTGACTGTTGTGAAGCGGCACCGACACGCGACCTAGATAAGGAGGGCAATGTTTTAGTTTATTGCTTTAAGTACCACTTACTTAAAATGGTTCAATTTATTGTTTTGGTATAAACAAACCAACATTTAGTTTGTAAAAATGATTGAAAGGTCTTGTTAGTAAGTATATAATTGTATATATATATACTTTTTCATGTTGACACTATAATAGTTTTAAAATCCAAAGTTTGGTTTGTAAATAATGACGATGTTATTCTAGTAAGTATATAAATGTACATATACTTATTTAAGTTGACACATAATAGTATTGACAAAATTATTATTAGTTGATTTGTTTTTCTAACTGTATTTAGAAAACACTTGAGTTAAATTTGAAGACTTTCGAAATTAATATAGGATAGAATGACATAGTAGTCTTTATTTATTTATCAAATTTGTTTGTAATATTTATAATTTACAACAAGTAGGTTTCTTGACATGGATATGTTTATCCGGACATATTTGACATCAACCTTGACTTCAACTTTATCAAGTAGATTATATTTTCCAATACTTGTTTCGTGTAGTAACACTTTTGCATTTGTTTTACTTGTATTGATGATGATGTTTATTCCGGGCAAGTCACACCCTACGTATGTTACCCTTGAGCCAGAGAGTAGACCAAATCAGCTCCTATAGTTCACTTTCATATGTTGGTTTAGCTAATCTAGACTAAACACTATCACGACACACACACCCTACGTGGGTCGTAGCCATGCCAAGAATGGTACTCAACCGAGCCTATACTCGAGGTAAGTGGAATTTGTGATTTAGGAATACCAAGGACTATGTACTTATGTACATGACTAGTTTTTGAGGTCAAAGGCTCATTCTACAACTTTTTGATAGGAAAGGGAACAAACTAACAAGGTTTTAATGCTAACTTAAAATTCAACGAGACCAAGATCTTCCATTAAAACACAAGGATTATCAATATACATAACTCTTCTTGTCCTCGTGGTCCATGCTACTCGACAAAAAACATTTTAACAAAACAAATGAGAAACTCAAATTTTGAACAACCAAACTTACGACTTCGACATGGCATCCAAGAACAATTACAATTTGTCATGACCAAAATATATGACAAATTCATTGGTAACGTTTTTCCACACAATATCATAAAAATAAAAAATTACAACAAGAAAGATGAATAACCTCAACTTGAGAGTGATGGGTGAGGGACGAGAATGGCTTCATGGGTTTCGAACCAAACGACTCTTGAATTAGCTCCAACGCACTTCCAATTGCAAAACCCCCAAATCAATTTTAGAAAACCCCACCCTTTTGAAAACCCTAATTTTTTTTGTAAACACTTGATGAAAACTGAGTTTGAATCTTCTGAAATTCGACTTGAGATATAGGAGTTTGTTGAGGATGAGTTTGGTTAACTTCCTTCTCTTGGGTCTTGGTTTGAAGCCAAATTTGGCTAGCTTCCAAAATCTTAGGCGAATCATAGACTTTACTCTAGATAGATAGATGTGAAGATATGTATCTTTTGTGTGATTTTCTCTTGCTCCTCTTTGATTTCGTATGAGTAGCAACCGGCGCATCTAGAGGATGATTGGGAAGACAAAATCTTGCATGATTTTGGTATGAAAGAGGACGATATGTTGGATGAACATGTTGGGTTATCCCCTTTTGGGGAGATTCGGCCTATGCGACGCAGGCTAGGGTAGGGAGAGGTTGAAGATGAGATTTTGCATATCTTATTCCTCTGCTTTTGTTTTGTCGTGAGTGAGGAAAGAAGACAAAGAGACTATATATCTCAAATGTTAATAAAGGTCTATTTTTAAAAGTGATATAAATAGTCGTGTATGTATATGTAACATTACATTTTGGTATATGTAGGTAGGTGTGTTTACTTATACACAAATTGTGTTTGAGTCTTACAAGAGTTGTCGTTTATGCGCAAGTGTTTTTATTATTATTATTTTTTTGTGTCCCGCGAAATTAAATTGTGACCGAAGTATCATTGTTTGATAACTTTTATAACGTGGTATCTTATAGTTACGTGTCTGAAATATTTTTATCTTTGTAATATTCCATCTCACGGGCATTTGTCATTTGTTTTATCAAGCCCTGATCATAGTGTCGGTACGCGTGCTGTGTCGGTCACTGAGGAAAACGAGATAACCTTTCGTCTTACAATTTAAATCATAAGACAACAGTGAAATATTCATAAAATGATATGAATGCAAAAAGGGTGAAATTATCTACTGTATGCGAGTTATCTACTCAATTGATCAGGCTAAGCTTATGCATGCTTAATGACTTATGTTTAGTAATAATAAATTACTAATTATCAGTTAAATTTTGGTGAAAATTTACTGTGTGTCACATCGTCCCCGCCTTAGAAGAGAAAACCGTCCTCGGTTTTCAGTTAGAATTATTTGGAGAAATAGAGAAAATGTGTGGGTATCTACGCTTGAATTGGTCTTCGCGTTCTCACGTGTATTTCTGGACCTCTTTGAGAGTTCCAACAGATCTTAACGATAGGAGTGCGGCTTTGTTTAAGCCGTTTGATTTCTTGATCCAATATTTCAATTGGGTTTCTTGACAAAATTTAGATCTTTTGTCGATTTTGATTTTCTTTCATTGGAATGGCGAGGGTTTCGTTGTAAGGGCAATTCTTCGAGTTTCATATGCGAAACGCGTTATGCAAAGAGTTGAGTTCTACGAGAATTTTCGGCTTAGTAGGCTACCGGCCCAATTCTTGTGTAAATTTTGACGGACCTAAAGTAACGAGGATTTTAGCTTTTCATATTTTCCAAAACGGATTGCGCCTTTCCATGGCGTTACAAATCCTTGGTATGAAGGGTGGTTCTCCGAGTTGTTTGCACTTAAATTATTTGTGCATCGCGTATAGTCCTGATGGTAATCCGAGTTGGTAATTGTTAGTTCGATCTTGGGAGAGATTTGACTAATCTTACGAATTAAGGTTTTTCCCTTTTTGCGTCCCGTTGGGTTGGGTTACTCTTTCCGGAGGCGGAACTTCAATCTAACTTTCTTGCCGACTTGAACCTCAAACGACCTTTAGTCATATTTTTATTGTCCTTGATGATTAGGTTTGTTTGCGTTCGGTCCCTGGTCAGCACACTATTATCAATGGTTCTTGATAGCCGCATGGAGCCATTGGACTGGTCCTTTCCCTGTTCTAAACACAATTGATTTTTGCTTTTGACCATACAGTGCCTTACGAGGTGGCATGTTGTTGCAAGTGAATTTGATTGAGGCAACTTGCCTACTCCATTCACCTTTCGAAACATGTTACTCATGCTTGAAGTAAAACTTCTATAGCCTGAATGGTCCTTCCATTCAGTTTTTAGTAGTCGAAAGACGGCAAATGGTACTCATTTCATGTTGAATTCCTTAAAATTTTGGGAGTGGTCCTCGAAGGTTTAAGGTGAATGGCTATCTCTATTTGAAATGAAGAGAATTGGAAAGCTATAAGGCAGTCCGCAGCGAGTTTGTTCATATTGTTGTTCTCTTTGTTTGGTAGGAATAGGTGAATTTGAGGAGATGGTCAATTAGTACTCAAGTAGAGTCAAAAATCGATAGGGTTCTTTGGTGACTTGGTACTCGAGTCCATTGTTATGCATTCCCATTTTTATCTGGAAATTTTCGGTTTGTACTGGTAGGTTTGATGGTTCCTGTTTGTTTTGAATTCTTCCTTCCGAACATGCTAAGTATGGTTTGGCACAGATCAAATACCAGTCTTCATGTTTGATATTCATAATAGCTCTCAGGTTCATGGTGCATCTTTGCTGGACACTAGATGAGTGAAATTCCTGGCCTTAATGAGGTTCCCACATAATGAGATTACTAATCCCTTCTTAGTGGGGGTCTCAACGTTGGTCCTCGGGGATAAGATTCCATTCGGTCCTTTACGAATTCCATTTCACCTTTGGTTATGTCGTAAGAGTTTTATTTTGTCGGTTCTCTCGTTGAGTGATACTTCTTGAAAGGATCTGGTTTTAAAAGGTTTTGTTTGCTAGGTGTTGCTTGGAATATATGCGGTTATGACTGTTTTGCCTTGGGCGAGTACGAATGTTGTAATTTAACTCTCGTTGCGACTACAGTTGTTGGTGTCGTCCCATGGTCAACTTCCTTTTCGTTTCCATACATTCTGCAGGGCATTGTGGTCGGTGTACACTGTACTCCCTTGATGTAGTAAGGATAACATTTCTAGGTTTTCCTAGTGTGATCATGTTAGGTTCCGATTCTAATTTGTGCACAGCGTTGTGTTTCTCATGGATCCTTGGGTATTGAGTATTCCATACCATTATTCTTCCTTTTTGGATCAGAATAGCTTTCAGCTCTGGTGTAAAGCGTCTTCCTTAAATGGTAGAGTCTCTGTCATACTCAAGTATGCCTAAAACAGGTGTACCCCATGATTTTTTTTTCTTGCGTCATGGGTGTGGAAGTTTGCTGGATTGACCTATGGTATATGACGATCTTTGCTCAGTATGGATGGTAGGGTAATACGTATGGGTATGCATATCTGAGGTGCCAGTTTCTGGTTCCTATGTCCTACATGGTGCTAAGTCATTGTCGAAGGTTCAAATGTTCCACATTCATTTCCTTAGTAGAAGATTTCTTCTCTCTGGGGTGGTACTGTATGGCATTATAAGGTGGGGTGTCGACATAGACACCGAACTTTTCTATTTCGATAGTGAGTTAAGCACTTCCCTTAACCCGACCGGTAAGAATTTTCTAGAATTTAACCATGCCGCGGCACGTTACCCCTCGAATTATACATAGGTGATCGCTATGTATAATTGGGGACCGGTAGTGTTGTTTGGTATAGTCTAAACCTTGGTGTTCTTATTCTTTGGTCGACGGAAATGTTGTAAAAGTTCATGTGCGGAGTTTTGATGCGATGGTTTATAAGATTCGCTAGCCGACAAATTCTCCAACACGCCCGTAGCTCGTTTGACCAAGATGCGCCAAAACAATGACGACTTGGTTAGGGATGAAAGGTTGAATTTGTGATTTTTGGCGAGGTACTAGTTTGAGTTGATCTTATCTAAGCATAGATAATAGTACTTTCGCAAATTTTGTAACATGGATTTTTCTAAATTAACCGTTGGGTGATACTAATCGTAGAGAGACTAGTTGAATACCCCTGACTTTCTCTTGTTTTCAGAGAAATCCTTTCATCGTGACAAGATAGTTGAAATCCCTAATGATATGGTGTATACGGTCATGGCGAGGACATATATCAAGATAACATGATAAGAACAACAGATACATTACTAGGGAAAGGTTCAAGACATTGGGTTACGTGAGAAGTACTTAAAGTAGATTCTTAAGACTACGACTTGGAAGTTTAAACAAAGCTTTATTACAAACAAAGATCTCTAGCTAACTCAGTTTCTTCCCGGTGTCCGTTGGGGCTTGAATAATTCTTCACACTTTCTTCAGAAATTGTTTTGATGTTGTCTTTCACGCTTATCCTCCCTATTCGGGCACATGCTTTTGATGTGGTCTTTCTTTCCACATCCATGACATGTCATTGTTTCCCTATAGAGTTGCTTACAATATTCTATCTCATGCCCAACTCTTTTACAAATCCCACAAGGTATAGGGCATTTTCCATAGTGGTAATATGGGCATATATTACACTTGGGTTTTGTCGCGGCATACCTTACTTCCCGCTTGTTTTTAGTAGTCCTAATCTCAGCCGTCCATTGACGTTTGCTTGATTGTTGCATTTGATCTTTCTCTCCATCATATTCCTAGTTCCTCTTGCTACCACAATACCCCATTGTTTTCGAGGCGTGACTTTGTCAATCCAGTCGCACTAGTAGCTTCCTGGTGACATAATGCAACAACATTCTTCCGAAGCGGGAGGACATCCCCAAGAGTATGCTTCGAGTCTCATTTCCTCGTGTCCTATCATATCGGACATAGTCATTAGTTCGCGAAAGCGATTAGTATACCCCTCGAGGTCATTCCCTATCATAGTTAGTCCACATAGCTCTCTTTCCATCATCCAGAGTTCGTTTCTTGAGCAGATTCTAATCATCATTTTCTTAGTGTCCCACTGAGTGAGTAAGCGCGTCTATTCCCACTAATCGGACATAAACATCCCACCATGCTGAGGGTTAAAGGTGCAAGTAGCATACTTGACCTTACTATTGTCCGCGAAATTTTGTTCGCGGAAAATCGTCTCTATCCTTTCTAGCCATTTTGCCAAACTTCTCGCTCCTTCATCCCCTCAAATGTTGGTGGTTTACGTTTCTAACTCTTGGTAAGATAAATTTCGATGAGCGTCTTACCAACCGCTTCTTCCCTATTCCCCTGGATGAGGTTGTTGGTGTTGTGATTGAGTTGGTAGTTAGCGATCCTTGCAAGAACTAGTTCGCTAACAGATTTCTCAGTGGCGGTTGCGTTCATGTTCTGCTTTACTGGAAACATTTTCCTTCAAGCACAAGAATTGACCACAATAAGTTTTCTATAAGTGTGAGGACCCTGGTGGAGATTCATAAAGTTACAACGTATATTACTTCTCAATCAATTATTTTCCAGGTTGTATTGACTGAATATTACGTAGTCTTAGTCTATCGAGATGACACTAAGAAAGTGGAGACTGGTTGAAGCGAGTTTTAACAAAAGGTTATAACTCACAAGTCGTTGTTTATTACGCATAGTCGTTCGTCACAATAAACTTGATTACATTCTAAGGAGATTCATGGCTCATAGGGCCGATACATAACATGCGTTCATTGACTCGCTCTAGTTTGTCATACAACAAAACTACTACAAGCATTTTTATTGAAACCACTCATCACAACGTCTAACACAATTGCAAAGCGAAATTTAAGCATTTCCCGATGCTGTCCCGAGTTGCCTTTGTTGAGTTGCCTACCATTCTTCTAACTCCCTGAGTTGGGCCTCCCATTCGCAAATTTGTTGTTGACCTCATTTGCCATACTCTCCATAGTACGTCTTTGAAATTCTACGACACCCTCCAGGTATCCTGTCTTAGTTAATGCTATTGTAGTAACGGTCTCCAACCGCGTTAGTATACTTTCAATCTCTGTGAGACGTCCCTGGGTGTCTCCTGGAGTTTGCAGAGCACACCTTTCAATGTGGTCTTCGAGACGGGAAATTACTTCGTTTAACTTCTCACGGGTTCCTTCTATTGCTGTCCCAACATCGTTGTAGAATTCCTTGAGTGTTTCGCCAAGTGCTTGTAGTTCTCCTACCACTTCTTCGATCCCTCCAATCCTTTCTTCTGGTAGTATCCCCAGATGATCTGACATCTCTTCTATTTGTTCTTCATGGCGTGTTAGGCGCCATAATCGCTGTTCTAGAGTTGGTGGTCTAGCAGTGGGTCGCTCTAAGTTTCCCCAACTTCAATGAACTAGAGGTGATGTACCGAAGAGCGATGGTGATGATGCAGAGAGACAGCTCTCTTGCTAGCAGGCATCTCCAACCGAAATGGATCTCTTTGGTGCCTTGGCGAGAGTGTAGGAGTAGTGGAACCGGTAGGTATAATGACGGTAGTGATGATTTGGAAGTGAGGTGTGGAGTGGGTAGTACCCTCCGGTGAACTTGATACACTACTTGTATGGGTTTCCAGTGTCGAGTGAGTTGAGAAGGCTGGGATGCGCTCAGTGGTGACAAACCTTCTGTTATGTCATCGCATCCAAATTTCAGAGTGAGGAAGGCATGGTCTGTGACAAGATCGTATATGTGTAAGTATATGTAAAATATACTTATAATAGTTATGGGATAGTAAATAGACAATATATCATGCAGTCATGTCTAAATGATCTCTTAGTAGTATGGCAAGTAAGGCGCGCGTAACGGAGGTCAGAGTGATGTTTTGTAAAAAGTAGTTATAGTTTAGGGTTTATATGTACCTAGTTCTCTATAACCTAGGCTCTGATGCCAATCTGTAACGCCCCCAAATTTGGTTTAGCGGAAGCATACGTGTTATCTGGGAGCGTTACGGAATTGGTGGATCACAACACAAGTAATAAAGAACGGAATACATACTCCGTTTGATTTCATAAAATGGTTTTAAAACATTATCTTACAACATTGTTTAGATAAAATGGGCACAACCCATAAGTTCAGTGGTCCCAATTTGAAAACATCATTTATGTGTAAAACACTTCTTTAGGAATCTCTACGACCCTCTACCACCTCTTGCCTTACATCCATGATCACAAATAAACACCTGAGAAAAATATGCTAAAAAGGTCAGCTAAAAGCTGGTGAGTTCATAGGTTTAGATTAAAATAGTAAGTTTGGACCATAAGCAAAGACATATAGTCATTATCAAGAATATAATGAATATATGGGTGAAGGTCTATTACGTTAGCTCTAAGTTCATGCAACCGATACTACCACGTTTCTGTATGCTAAAAGATGTCATACAATATAGGGGCCCATAGCAAGTGTTTTGTCCCTGACACTTGATTGTATGGTATACGCTTGGCCTAAGCATGGCCAACCGAACGGAGGAGTCACCCTCAATAGATCTATTTATAACATTTGCGTTTCCCAATGGGGAATTGACGGTTCATGAAAAAGGGCATTTTCTAGGGACATAAGGGCTTAGGCTAAACCACGTAATAGTAATCATGTAATAGTTTTGGTCCATAAAAAGTTTTTGCATATTTCTCACCCCAAAACATATAAAACAGTTTATCAAGTAAAAGTGGGGCTATGAAAACTCACCTTGGCAAATGTGCAATCCAAAAGTGGGATTTAGTGACTGTTGTGAAGCGGCAAGACGCAACACGCCTAGATAAGGAGGGCAATGTTTTAGTTTATTGCTTTAAGTACCACTTACTTAAAATGGTTCAATTTATTGTTTTGGTATAAACAAACCAACATTTAGTTTGTAAAAATGATTGAAAGGTCTTGTTAGTAAGTATATAATTGTATATATATATACTTTTTCATGTTGACACTATAATAGTTTTAAAATCCAAAGTTTGGTTTGTAAATAATGACGATGTTATTCTAGTAAGTATATAAATGTACATATACTTATTTAAGTTGACACATAATAGTATTGACAAAATTATTATTAGTTGATTTGTTTTTCTAACTGTATTTAGAAAACACTTGAGTTAAATTTGAAGACTTTCGAAATTAATATAGGATAGAATGACATAGTAGTCTTTATTTATTTATCAAATTTGTTTGTAATATTTATAATTTACAACAAGTAGGTTTCTTGACATGGATATGTTTATCCGGACATATTTGACATCAACCTTGACTTCAACTTTATCAAGTAGATTATATTTTCCAATACTCGTTTCGTGTAGTAACACTTTTGCATTTGTTTTACTTGTCGACACAAATATTTTTACATGTAAGTATGAGATTTTGAATACGTGGTATATGAGTCTAGCTTTGTATTTGATATTAGACTTGTTTAATATCTTAAGCTTCTAGTTCTTTATTGTTTGAAGTATATACTTTTAAGTGTTGCGCCAAATGGTCACATATACACTGGTGGGACTTGCCGTGCTAATTAAATTGGTTCCTCAAGGGGAGACGACACGAACCAAAATTTGGACAGCCGAGGAGTATTCGTGCGAACGGCGTAGAGTGAGATACGAGTAATGCTCAAGGTTTACGAAAAGACTTGGTTGCAATTTTGACATTTTCTTTTATTCATTTGCATTATCTACGCATCTTCTGTTTCCGCCCAAATCAGGCATCTATTCGGACAATGGGCTTCGGCCCACTGGAAACGCAGGTTGAGTCTAGTGTGATGTGGGCTGTGGCCCAGAGTGATCCTAACAGCATGACTTACTAAGGTTGTGTGGGCCTTGGCCTTGTCCTGAGGATACACTCCTGTGAATTTGAAATATTCCCATCAAATGATTTACTTGATAAAAATTTGCAAGTTTGCTGCTCCTCGTGAAGTTATTTGACGCAAGGGTTCAAGTAATTTAAGTCATTTGAAATTTTTTTTTGTTCATATTTCTAGACCAAATAAAACACGTGTTCGCCAGTCGTGGGTGTCCACCCTTGAGACTTTAGGTTATCCACGGGAAAACATCACTTTTCCGGGTGATGTTGTGTCGATAAGGATAAACAAACTCATTCCTACTTGGAATGTTTCGTTAAGCAGGAATAAGGTACCTGACCAATATCCATGGGCACCTACATGGGTTTTCCCTTTTATGACCGGAAACGGAAACAACTTGACAAGGTATTGATGATGATGTTTATTCCGGGCAAGTCACACCCTACGTATGTTACCCTTGAGCCAGAGAGTAGACCAAATCAGCTCCTATAGTTCACTTTCATATGTTGGTTTAGCTAATCTAGACTAAACACTATCACGACACACACACCCTACGTGGGTCGTAGCCATGCCAAGAATGGTACTCAACCGAGCCTATACTCGAGGTAAGTGGAATTTGTGATTTAGGAATACCAAGGACTATGTACTTATGTACATGACTAGTTTTTGAGGTCAAAGGCTCATTCTACAACTTTTTGATAGGAAAGGGAACAAACTAACAAGGTTTTAATGCTAACTTAAAATTCAACGAGACCAAGATCTTCCATTAAAACACAAGGATTATCAATATAAATAACTCTTCTTGTTCTCGGGGTCCATGCTACTCGACAGAAAACATTTTAACAAAACAAATGAAAAACTCAAATTTCGAACAACCAAACTTACGACTTCGACATGGCATCCAAGAACAATTACAAATTGTCATGACCAAAATATATGACAAATTCATTGGTTTTTTCCCACTCACAAAAAAAAATTACAAACAAGAAAGATGAATAACCTCAACTGAGAGTGATGGGTGAGGACGAGAATGGCTTCATGGGTTTCAACCAAAGACTCTTGAATTAGCTCCAACGCACTTCCAATTGCAAAACCCCCAAATCAATTTTAGAAAACCCCACCCTTTTGAAAACCCTAATTTTTTTGTAAACACTTGATGAAAACTGAGTTTGAATCTTCAATCGACTGAGATATAGGAGTTTGTTGAGGATGAGTTTGGTTAACTTCCTTCTCTTGGGTCTTGGTTTGAAGCCAAATTTGGCTAGCTTCCAAAATCTTAGGCGAATCATAGACTTTACTCTAGATAGATAGATGTGAAGATATGTATCTTTTGTGTGATTTTCTCTTGCTCCTCTTTGATTTCGTATGAGTAGCAACCGGCGCATCTAGAGGATGATTGGGAAGACAAAATCTTGCATGATTTTGGTATGAAAGAGGAATATTGGATGAACATGTTGGGTTATCCCCTTTGGGGAGATTCGCCTATGGGGACGCAGAGGTAGGTGGGAGAGGTTGAAGATGAGATTTTGCATATCTTATTCCTCTGCTTTTGTTTTGTCGTGGGTGAGGAAAGAAGACAAAGAGACTATATATCTCAAATGTTAATAAAGGTCTATTTTTAAAAGTGATATAAATAGTCGTGTATGTATATGTAACATTACATTTTGGTATATGTAGGTAGATGTGTTTACTTATACACAAATTGTGTTTGAGTCTTACAAGAGTTGTCGTTTATGCGCAAGTGTTTTTGTGTCCCGCTTAAATTAAATGTGTATCATTGTTTGATAACTTTTATAACGTGGTATCTCATAGTTACGTGTGCGAAATATTTTTATCTTTGTAATATTCCATCTCACGGGCATTTGTCATTTGTTTTATCAAGCCCTGATCATAGTGTCGGTACGCGTGCTGTGTCGGTCACTGAGGAAAACGAGATAACCTCTCGTCTTACAATTTAAATCATAAGACAATAGTGAAATATTCATAAAATGATATGAATGCAAAAAGGGTGAAATTATCTACTGTATGCGAGTTATCTACTCAATTGATCAGGCTAAGCTTATGCATGCTTAATGACTTATGTTTAGTAATAATAAATTACTAATTATCAGTTAAATTTTGGTGAAAATTTACCGTGTGTCACATCCTCCCCACCTTAGAAGAGAAAACCGTCCTCGGTTTTTAGTTAGAATTATTTGGAGAAATAGAGAAAATGTGTAGGTATCTACGCTTGAATTGGTCTAGCTCACGTGTATTTCTGGACCTCTTTGAGAGTTCCAACAGATCTTAACGATAGGAGTGCGGCTTTGTTTAAGCCGTTTGATTTCTTGATCCAATATTTCAATTGGGTTTCTTGACAAAATTTAGATCTTTTGTCGATTTTGAATTTCTTTCATTGGAATGGCGAGGGTTTCGTTGTAAGGGCAATTCTTCGAGTTTCATATGCGAAACGCGTTATGCATAGAGTTGAGTTCTACGAGAATTTTCGGCTCAGTAGGCTACCGGCCCAATTCTTGTGTAAATTTTGACGGACCTAAAGTAACGAGGATTTTAGCTTTTCATATTTTCCAAAACGGATTGCGCCTTTCCATGGCGTTACAAATCCTTGGTATGAAGGGTGGTTCTCCGAGTTGTTTGCACTTAAATTATTTGTGCATCGCGTATAGTCCTGATGGTAATCCGAGTTGGTAATTGTTAGTTCGATCTTGGGAGAGATTTGACTAATCTTACGAATTAAGGTTTTTCCCTTTTTGCCCGCTTTGGTTGGGTTACTCTTTCCTAGGCGGAACTTCAATCTAACTTTCTTGCCGACTTGAACCTCAAACGACCTTTAGTCCTATTTTTATTGTCCTTGATGATTAGGTTTGTTTGCGTTCGGTCTCTGGTCAGCACACTATTATCAATGGTTCTTGATAGCGATGGAGCCATTGGACTGGTCCTTTCCCTGTTCTAAACACAATTGATTTTTGCTTTTGACCATACAGTGCCTTACGAGGTGGCATGTTGTTGCAAGTGAATTTGATTGAGGCAACTTGCCTACTCCATTCACCTTTCGAAACATGTTACTCATGCTTGAAGTAAAACTTCTATAGCCTGAATGGTCCTTCCATTCAGTTTTTAGTAGTCGAAAGACGGCAAATGGTACTCATTTCATGTTGAATTCCTTAAAAATTTTGGGAGTGGTCCTCGAAGGTTTAAGGTGAATGGCTATCTCTATTTGAAATGAAGAGAATTGGAAAGCTATGAGCAGTCCACGCGAGTTTGTTCATATTGTTGTTCTCTTTGTTTGGTAGGAATAGGTGAATTTGAGGAGATGGTCAATTAGTACTCAAGTAGAGTCAAAAATCGATAGGGTTCTTTGGTGACTTGGTACTCGAGTCCATTGTTATGCATTCCCATTTTTATCTGGAAATTTTCGGTTTGTACCGGTAGGTTTGATTGTTTCTGTTTGTTTTGTATTCTTCCTTCCGAACATGCTAAGTATGGTTTGGCACAGGTCAAATACCAGTCTTCATGTTTGATATTCATAATAGCTCTCAGGTTCATGATGCATCTTTGCTGGACACTAGATGAGTGAAATTCCTGGCCTTAATGAGGTTCCCACATAATGAGATTACTAACCCTTCTTAGCGGTTTCAACGCGTTGGTCCTGGGATAAGATTCCCTTCGGTCCTTTACGAATTCCATTTCACCTTTGGTTATGTCGTAAGAGTTTTATTTTGTCGGTTCTCCCGTTGAGTGATACTTCTTGAAAGGATCTGGTTTTAAAAGGTTTTGTTTTCTAGGTGTTGCTTGGAATATATGCGGTTATGACTGTTTTGCCTTGGGCGAGTACGAATGTTGTAATTTAACTCGCTGACTACATGTTGGTGTCGTCCCATGGTCAACTTCCTTTTCGCTCGTACATTCCAAGCAGTGGTATTGTGGTCGGTACACTGTACTCCCTTGATGTAGTAAGGATAACATTTCTAGGTTTTCCTAGTGTGATCATGTTAGGTTCCGATTATAATTTGTGCACTCGTTGTGTTCTCATGGATCCTTGGGTATTGAGTATTCCATACCATTATTCTTCCTTTTTGGATCAGAATAGCTTTCAGCTCTGGTGTAAAGCGTCTTCCTTAAATGGTAGAGTCTCTGTCATACTCAAGTATGTCTATAACAGGTGTACCCCATGATTTTTCCTTGCGTCCGAGTTTCGGGAGGACATCCCCAAGAGTATGCTTTGAGTCTCTTTTCCTCAGGTCCTATCATATCAGGACATAGTTGGGCTAGTTCGCGAAAGCGATTGGTATACCCCTCGAGGTCATTCCCTATCATAGTTAGTCCACATAGCTCTCTTTCCATCATCCGCAGTTCGTTTCTTGAGCAGTATTTTGCAATCATCATTTTCTTCGAGTGTCCCACCGGGTGAGTAAGCAACGTCTATTCCCACTAATCGGACATAAACATCCCACCATGTGAGGGCTTGGTGTCGAAAGGTGCAAGTAGCATACTTGACCTTACTATTGTCCGCGAAATTTTGTTCGCGGAAAATCGTCTCTATCCTTTCTAGCCATTTTGCCAAACTTCTGGCTCCTTCAGTCCCCTCAAATGTTGGTGGTTTACAGTTTCTGAACTCTTGGTAAGATAAATTTCGTGATGTGAGGCTTACCAACCGCTTCTTCCCTATTCCCCTGGATGAGGTTGTTGGTGTTGTGATTGATTTGGTAGTTAGCGATCCTTGCAGCAACTAGTTCGCTAACTGATTTCAAGTGGCGTTTGGTTCATGTTCTGCTTTACTGGAAACATTTTCCTTCAACCACAAGAATTGACCACAATAAGTTTTCTATGTGTGAGGACCTGGTGGAGATTCATAAAGTTACAACGTATATTACTTCTCAATCAATTATTTTCCGGTTGTATTGATGAATATTACGTAGTCTTAGTCTATCGAGATGACACTAAGAAAGTGGAGCTGGTTGAAGCGAGTTTTAACAAAAGGTTATAACTCACAAGTCGTTGTTTATTACGCATAGTCGTTCATCACAATAAACTTGATTACATTATAAGGAGATTCATGGCTCATAGGGCCGATACATAACATGCGTTCATTGACTCGCTCTAGTTTGTCATACAACAAAACTACTACAAGCATTTTTATTGAAACCACTCATCACAACGTCTAACACAATTGCAAAGCGAAATTTAAGCATTTCCCGATGCTGTCCCGAGTTGCCTTTGTTGAGTTGCCTACCATTCTTCTAACTCCCTGAGTTGGGCCTCCATTCTGGCAAATTTGTTGTTGACCTCATTTGCCCTACTCTCCATAGTACGTCTTTGAAATTCTACGGCACCCTCCAGGTATCCTGTCTCAGTTAATGCTATTGTGTAACGGCTCCAACCGCGTTAGTATACTTTCAATCTCCGTGAGACGCCCCCGGTGTCTCCTGGAGTTTGCAGAGCACACCTTTCAATGTGGTCTTCGAGACGGGCAATTACTTCGTTTAACTTCTCACGGGTTCCCTCTATTGCTGTCCCAACATCGTTGTAGCATTCCTTGAGTGTTTCGCCAAGTGCTTGTAGTTCTCCTACCACTTCTTCGATCCCTCCAATCCTTTCTTCTGGTAGTATCCCCAGATGATCCGACATCTCTTCTATTTGTTCTTCATGGCGTGTTAGGCGCGCCATAACTGTGTCGAGAGTTGGTGGTCTAGCAGTGGCTGCTCCTGAAGTTTCCCCAACTTCGAATGAACTAGGAGGTGATGTACCAGAAGACGATGGTGATGATGCAGAGAGACAGACTCTCTTGCTAGCAGGCATCTCCCAACTGAGAAATGGATCTCTTTGGTGCCTTGGCGAGAGTGTAGGAGTAGTGGAACTGGTAGGTATAGTACTGACGGTAGTGATGATTTGGAAGTGAGCAGGTGGAGTGTGGGTAGTACCCTCCTGGTGAACTTGATACACTAGTCTGTATGGGTTTCCAAAGGAGTGAGTTGAGAAGGGGCGGGATGCGTTCACAGTGACAAACCTTCTGTTATGTCATCGCATCCAGCTTCAGAGTGAGGGGAAGGCATGGTCTGTGACAAGACGGTGCATATGTGTAAGTATATGTAAAATATACTTATAATAGTTATGGGATAGTAAATAGACAATATATCATGCAGTCATGTCTAAATGATCTCTTAGTAGTATGGCAAGTAAGGCAAGCGGTAACTGGAGGTCGTAGAGTGATGTTTTTGTAAAAAGTAGTTATAGTTTAGGGTTTATATGTACCTAGTTCTCTATAACCTAGGCTCTGATGCCAATCTGTAACGCCCCCAAATTTGGTTTAGCGGAAGCACACGTGTTATCTGGGAGCGTTACGGAATTGGTGGATCACAACACAAGTAATAAAGAACGGAATACATACTCCGTTTGATTTCATAAAATGGTTTTAAAACATTATCTTACAACATTGTTTAGATGAAATGGGCACAACCCATAAGTTCAGTGGTCCCAATTTGAAAACATCATTTATGTGTAAAACATTTCTTTAGGAATCTCTACGACCCTCTACCACCTCTTGCCTTGCATCCATGATCACAAATAAACACCTGAGAAAATATGCTAAAAAGGTCAGCTAAAAGCTGGTGAGTTCATAGGTTTAGATTAAAATAGTAAGTTTGGACCATAAGCAAAGACATATAGTCATTATCAAGAATATAATGATATATGGGTGAAGGTCTATTACGTTAGCTCTAAGTTCATGCAACCGATACTACGACGCCAGTATGCTAAAAGATGTCATACAATATAGGGGCCCATAGCAAGTGTTTTGTCCCTCGACACTTGATTCCGACATGGTATACGTTTTGCCTTGGCCTAAGCATGGCCAACCGAACGGAAGAGTCACCCTCAATAGATCTATTTATAACATTCGCGCTTCCCAATGGGAATTGACGTTCATGAAAAAGGGCATTTTCTAGGGACATAAGGGCTTAGGCTAAACCACGTAATAGTAATCATGTAATAGTTTTGGTCCATAAAAGGTTTTGCATATTTCTCACCCCAAAACATATAAAACAGTTTTATCAAGTAAAAGGGGCTATGAAAACTCACCTGGCAAATGTGCAATCCAAAAGTGGGATTTAGTGATCATGTGAAGCCGCACCGAGACCTAGATAAGGAGGGCAATGTTTTAGTTTATTGCTTTAAGTACCACTTACTTAAAATGGTTCAATTTATTGTTTTGGTATAAACAAACCAACATTTAGTTTGTAAAAATGATTGAAAGGTCTTGTTAGTAAGTATATAATTGTATATATATATACTTTTTCATGTTGACACTATAATAGTTTTAAAATCCAAAGTTTGGTTTGTAAATAATGACGATGTTATTCTAGTAAGTATATAAATGTACATATACTTATTTAAGTTGACACATAATAGTATTGACAAAATTATTATTAGTTGATTTGTTTTTCTAACTGTATTTAGAAAACACTTGAGTTAAATTTGAAGACTTTCGAAATTAATATAGGATAGAATGACATAGTAGTCTTTATTTATTTATCAAATTTGTTTGTAATATTTATAATTTACAACAAGTAGGTTTCTTGACATGGATATGTTTATCCGGACATATTTGACATCAACCTTGACTTCAACTTTATCAAGTAGATTATATTTTCCAATACTTGTTTCGTGTAGTAACACTTTTGCATTTGTTTTACTTGTCGACACAAATATTTTTACATGTAAGTATGAGATTTTGAATACGTGGTATATGAGTCTAGCTTTGTATTTGATATTAGACTTGTTTAATATCTTAAGCTTCTAGTTCTTTATTGTTTGAAGTATATACTTTTAAGTGTTGCGCCAAATGGTCACATATACACTGGTGGGACTTGTCGTGCTAATTAAATTGGTTCCTCAAGGGGAGACGACACGAACCAAAATTTGGACAGCCGAGGAGTATTCGTGCGAACGGCGTAGAGTGAGATACGAGTAATGCCCAAGGTTTACGAAAAGACTTGGTTGCAATTTTGACATTTTCTTTTATTCATTTGCATTATCTACGCATCTTCTGTTTCCGCCCAATCAGGCATCTATTCGGACAATGGGCTTCGGCCCACTAGAAACGCAGGTTGAGTCTGGTGTGATGTGGGCTGTGGCCCAGAGTGATCCTAACAGCATGACTTACTAAGGTTGTGTGGGCCTTGGCCTTGTCCTGAGGATACACTCATGTGAATTTGAAATATTCCCATCAAATGATTTACTTGATAAAAATTTGCAAGTTTGCTGCTCCTCGTGAAGTTATTTGACGCAAGGGTTCAAGTAATTTAAGTCATTTGGATTTTTTTTTTCATATTTCTAGATCAAATAAAACACGTGTTCGCCAGTCGTGGGTGTCCACCCTTGAGACTTTGGGTTATCCACGGGAAAACATCACTTTTCCGGGTGATGTTGTGTCGATAAGGATAAACAAACTCATTCCTACTTGGAATGTTTCGTTAAGCAGGAATAAGGTACCTGACCAATATCCATGGGCACCTACATGGGTTTTTTCCCTTTATGACCGAAACGGAAACAACTTGACAAGGTATTGATGATGATGTTTATTCCGGGCAAGTCACACCCTACGTATGTTACCCTTGAGCCAGAGAGTAGACCAAATCAGCTCCTATAGTTCACTTTCATATGTTGGTTTAGCTAATCTAGACTAAACACTATCACGACACACACACCCTACGTGGGTCGTAGCCATGCCAAGAATGGTACTCAACCGAGCCTATACTCGAGGTAAGTGGAATTTGTGATTTAGGAATACCAAGGACTATGTACTTATGTACATGACTAGTTTTTGAGGTCAAAGGCTCATTCTACAACTTTTTGATAGGAAAGGGAACAAACTAACAATGCTAACTTAAAATTCAACGAGACCAAGATCTTCCATTAAAACACAAGGATTATCAATATACATAACTCTTCTTGTCCTCGTAGTCCATGCTACTCGACAAAAAACATTTTAACAAAACAAATGAGAAACTCAAATTTTGAACAACCAAACTTACGACTTCGACATGGCATCCAAGAACAATTACAATTTGTCATGACCAAAATATATGACAAATTCATTGGTAACATTTTTCCACACAATATCATAAAAATAAAAAATTACAACAAGAAAGATGAATAACCTCAACTTGAGAGTGATGGGTGAGGGACGAGAATGGCTTCATGGGTTTCGAACCAAACGACTATTGAATTAGCTCCAACGCACTTCCAATTGCAAAACCCCCAAATCAATTTTAGAAAACCCCACCCTTTTGAAAACCCTAATTTTTTTTGTAAACACTTGATGAAAACTGAGTTTGAATCTTCTGAAATTCGACTTGAGATATAGGAGTTTGTTGAGGATGAGTTTGGTTAACTTCCTTCGTCTTGGTTTGAAGCCAAATTTGGCTAGCTTCCAAAATCTTAGGTGAATCATAGACTTTACTCTAGATAGATAGATGTGAAGATATGTATCTTTTGTGTGATTTTCTCTTGCTCCTCTTTGATTTCGTATGAGTAGCAACCGGCGCATCTAGAGGATGATTGGGAAGACAAAATCTTGCATGATTTTGGTATGAAAGAGGAAGATATGTTGGATGAACATGTTGGGTTATCCCCTTGGGGAGATTCGCCTATGGGACGCAGGCTAGGTAGAGAGGTTGAAGATGAGATTTTGCATATCTTATTCCTCTGCTTTTGTTTTGTCGTGGGTGAGGAAAGAAGACAAAGAGACTATATATCTCAAATGTTAATAAAGGTCTATTTTTAAAAGTGATATAAATAGTCGTGTATGTATATGTAACATTACATTTTGGTATATGTAGGTAGATGTGTTTACTTATACACAAATTGTGTTTGAGTCTTACAAGAGTTGTCATTATGCCAGTGTTTTTGTGTCCCGCGAAATTAAATTGTGACCGAAGTATCATTGTTTGATAACTTTTATAACGTGGTATCTCATAGTTACGTGTCTGAAATATTTTTATCTTTGTAATATACCATCTCACGGGCATTTGTCATTTGTTTTATCAAGCCTTGATCATAGTGTCGGACGCTGCGGTGCGGTCACATCGAGGAAAACGAGATAACCTCTCGTCTTACAATTTAAATCATAAGACAACAATGAAATATTCATAAAATGATATGAATGCAAAAAGGGTGAAATTATCTACTGTATGCGAGTTATCTACTCAATTGATCAGGCTAAGCTTATGCATGCTTAATGACTTATGTTTAGTAATAATAAATTACTAATTATCAGTTAAATTTTGGTGAAAATTTACCGTGTGTCACAGAAACTGTGCTATATAGAGTACCATCAGGTCATCAACTAAACTGTCAACTAATTTCTTAATTATCTCACAACTGCTGTAATAGAAAAGCAAATAATGTACACTCATCTTCCATAAATCAGAACAAAAGGCCAATAAAATTAGATGGCAAAAAGATGTAACCATGTGTTATTTACTCGGACACACATATCGTTTGTCTTCAAGGCTGGCAATACAACACAATAACTTGAGTGAACTATAACAGCGGGGACTTGTTTATAGAGCCAAAGCTCTATGGAACTGTATTATCCATAAGGCTACTTGCATTATGAAATATCGGGCTTCAAGTGAAATCGCCTCCAACCAAACATATAGCAAGTTAGAGAGAGACTTTGCATGTGACAATTTTTTCTCAAACAGTGCCTCAGAATATCCTCTTCCGACAATAATGGAAGATTCCACAGTCCACATATGGTCTTTTTATCTGTCGATAAGTAATAGCAAAACTTTAAATTCTACCAATTATAGATATTATGGATCCCTAAAAGACATACCGTTCGTTATTGACTGAACACAAGCAATCATTAATCTTTAACATTTAAAGGATGACAAGTAGCAGTTTATGCAGAAATTCTGTGATTTGAAGAAAATATAGGGAAGCACACATCTCAGAAAACAAAGCAGGGTCATGGCATCATTCTTGTATGGCCTTATACAATGTAACTTAACCACACGTTCTAAGTGATCACTGACATTGCAAAACACAAGAACGCAATGGATGGCCAAAGTATATATAGTAAAACACATGTTATTAATAATTATTCTTTCATTTTCACATATTTATTTTACCAAAAGCAAAACGATACAAATTATTACAGTGGTCACTTGATTATACAGTTTACACAGATACACTGTTTCTGCAATGGTTGTATTGTTGGGTTTTAATAATCATAACAATTATAAAATCAAGTAAACATCATAAAAGCATGCAGCGGAAGTATAAGGAATAATATATGTAATAATAATTAACCAAATAAGAATATGCGTACCTTTTAGCAATTCAAGAAAACCAAACGATAATCTGATCAAGGAACAAAACCCCAAACCCTAACTTAGGGTTTATTATAATTTGACCCAAAGAAGTCGACCACCAAGAATTCACCAAACACAATTGTATTCGTCCTTCGTTCTTGTACACACGTACTATTATCGATTAGATGTGAAAAGCTAGGTTCTTGAATCACAATAAAAACCAAACACTTGTATCTTGAGTTGGAAAAATCGAATCCCTTGGGTAGGGAGGGTGGACTATCGGCCAACACAAGAGAGAAGGAGAGAAGAAAGCAATTAGGTTTCTTAGTGATCAAAGATTACGAGAATTATGAATACAAGGGATTGTATATATAGTTTCTCAAAACTTGGTTACCAAGAAAACTCACCCTTGGGCTTTAGGAAGCCACGACCGGCCATCCAACCCAAGAGGGGTTCTAGAATTTTCTTGCCCACTAATTTCATCTCTAGTCCTCGTAGTTTACATTTAACGACCGTTAGTCAAACCCCGTTAAATATTAACTATCGTTAAGTTTTATTTTTTGACAAATAATTAATAATAATAACGTTTATATATATTAACTAGACACAACCATGACCCTTACCTTCACTCCCCAACACTCAATCAAAACTTCAAAACTGAAAAGCAAAATACTTAATAGATCTCAATTTATTTTTTCATGTTATTCAAAGAAACACCAAGACTTTTGAAGATCCTTTACCCAAAACAACAAACACGTTTCATTCTCACCTTTCTTTCGGTCAAACACACAAGAACAACAAAAAATTATATACTCGAGACTCGTATATAGGATTTAGAAGCCAAAAAATGTTTGGGTTCTTTGTGGGCTACAACCAATAGGTCAAAAGGTTCTTTATTCTTGTTTGGTGTTCCGGATAAATTACAAGATTAGTTTGTGTGTGGTACAGGTTTTTGGCAATTAGATAGAAGAGGATATATCTAACTTGTGGTTTGAGAGAGAAAAGTGACTGCTAAAGTTTTTGAGAGTATAATTAGCTTTGTTTTATGTGAGTGAAATAGGTTAAGTTTTATTTTGCGGGCTGGACTCATGTTAATTTTTGTTGGGCTTTGTATCATTAAGATGGACTGGTTTCTTTGTAAGAAAGTTTGTGTTGGACGTTATTTTTTATCATAAAAAGAAAAAATTGGTTACATTTTATTGTTTAATCCGAATTTTGAAAGGGCAAGCTGAATTTTTGCTACTAACAGTACTGTCATGGCCGGGGTATCTTGAAATAACTTTATATAAATCATGTAGTCATTTTGAACAACGAAAAATCGTTGCTTACTAAATATTTATTATTGCGATTGTATAATAAAAAAACATTGTCAATGATTAAAGAGTTGAAATATGACATGAAATTCTTGACATCCGTACATTTATTCTAAAAAATTTGTAATAAATTTTTTTATTTTTTTTTTATTTTTATTTTTTTGGGTAAAGGGGAGTAATCCTGCACCCTGGTAAATATATTAACCAAATAAACGTTTAAGTACAATGTATATGAGTGAAATCCCATATATCAGCCCGTTACATAGGCATAGAGCTTACATAACAAGATACTTCCTATTTTCTAAACAAGAAAACAAACCACTACTCAAATGATAACAAATGACACAACGAAATAAGATTACTTCCTAGGACCTTGAAACTTTGTGCCATACATGGCATTAAAGTTATCCAAATTCCCCGGAAGATCACGAACCTGCTTTGCATAGTCATCGAAGTCATATTCATCATAGTCATCTTCAAACTCCTGGCCACCGCCAAATATATTAGCAGACTCATCAAATGGGTTAGCAACAACCTCATCTTCTAATCGACACCTCAATCTCTCCCACTTTAGAAAAAGGGTTAGCTCTCTTAGTATAAGAGGTAGACGGAATAGGTTGACCATCATCATCCACAAGAGTAGCTTTCCCATCAATAATTAGTTTTTCAAGCTTACCAATTTTCTCAACAATGGGAGTAGAACCAACATCTATTGTTCCCATTGAATCACTCACAAGCGGAACATGTGATGTATAACCAGTCTTAATCGACTCATCCACATTAACCTCCATTGTACGCACCAGATCCACATCTGATCGTCCATATTAAGAGCATCATACTGATTAGACGTAGTGATCCTGGTTCCACTCGAACTAGCCACATTAAGCCATCGTCTTACGACATTTACTTTCTTGGGTTCAGAGGAGGCTTTTGGGCCGATATTCAAAATGCTTGCCCACCACAGATTTAGTAGAACCTACTCGACCCGGATTCGCCCAACTTGTTTTCCTTCTTCTTATTGTTAACAGTTTGAAAACCATCACTTACGTCCTTATGAGGTTGAGCAGTCGGAATCACAACCTTAGGACAATCCACCAAAGTATGTCCAAATACTCGACATTTCTCACATCTAGGCGGTTTCCATTCATATTCAACACGGATCTTCTCAATAGTCTAACCCGTACCATCAAGTAAAGGAATCTCGACAGTGAGGCTGTCCCTAAGAACCTCATCCGACTTCACTTCAATCATACAACTAGCAAAACTACTACTACGCCCCAAGATTTGCACATTTGACTAGTAAAAGCATCTAACCTTTGCGTCAATCAATGTAGCAAGAAGACTGAGCCCGTCATCAGAAAACATAGCTAAAGGAACATCATGGAATTTAACCCACACCAGAATGTTAGTCAAATCCTCTTTAAGCAAGTTGGTGTTCAATGTCCATGGTTTAAGAATAATAGGAACATTACGAATCAACCAAGGACCATTATCAAGAACATCATCAACGCCTTTTTTCGAATTAAACTTGAAGAAGAAGAATCCTTTAGCGTTCATCATAACCTTTTGTAAACCATACTTAGCCCACGTATTGCGAACATAATAGTCAACAACAGGAAAAGCAAGGCGGTGACCAAGGAAGTATCCGTAGAGAGTATTCTCAAACCTCATGTTCACCTCTTCCACCACTTTCATTGGGACTGAAAGATCAACATCATTCTTCTTTGCGTGATTCTAGCCTCCGAAAATTAGACACACGTATTGGATTCATTAAGCAACACCGCGTAAGAAACCGACTTAACTCCATTACCACTAGTAGTAACAACCTTGGGTGCATTAGGATCAGAAGTAACACAATGAGTAATACCATACATCTGGGATTGCATAGCCACATCAAAACTCTACAGGAGTATTTGTTGAATAAACTTTAGTACCATTCGACTTAGATTGAAGCCCAATACCACTCGAATTGTTCACATCAGAAGATGAAGCCATCTTAGCAATATCACTATCAATTTTATTCATTGCTTCATCAAAGTTCTGATGCGCATTAGCAATCAATTGCTCCACACTAGGCTGTTGTGAAACATTAGAGGCCAATCGTAAGGTGTATCATGGCTTTGCTCAAAATCATCCAAAACAACCTTATCCTTAACCTTATTCACGTTATCAGCCCCATCACATTCAATATGATCAACAAGACTCTCGTCCTGACCAGTACTCCCATCATCATTGCCTGTATTCAACCGTGCATCAAGTTCATCATCCTTTTGCACCCCAACTTGTTCGGCCAAGTTAGATGGTGCATCAATAGTTTGCGAACCACTAGTTTGATCGGCCAAACTAGTAGAAAACCCCACATCTTTGGTGCCCTTACGAGCACTATTCTTGTTAAAGAAACCTTTTTCCATCCATCTTAAACCCTCAACCAACCGAACCAAAACCCCTCAAACAAGTACCAATCAACCAGCTAGCATCAAAAAAGATAAACCCAATGACAATCAAAAAAGATAAAACCCTAACTGAAAAAGTTAGGGTTTTAAGCGTAAGCACCAAAAATCTAACCTCCAGCCATGTAATCAATCAACTAATGAATAATTATGATAATCGACTAATCAGTAGAAGCGATACCCTAACAATATATAGAAACCGATTAGAAAATCCTAAATCGGTTTGGAATTATAACTAACCCTAAATCGATTAAAACCAGAAAACTACTAAAAACAATATGATATGGGCAACGAATTAGAACAAGTAATGATTTACAAGATTACAAATCACTAGCTTAAACAATTCGAAGCAGAAACATATGATTTGAAGGAGTTGTTTAGGAGGAGCGATTTGGGATATTAGGGAATCGAATTTTCACCAGAGAGAGAGTCGGTCTTGGTTTCTTAGTTATTGTTAAAATACATAAGAAACATAGTTCATCGCAAATCAAA
Source organism: Chrysanthemum makinoi (assembly GCA_910596185.1). Taxonomy (NCBI): domain Eukaryota; kingdom Viridiplantae; phylum Streptophyta; class Magnoliopsida; order Asterales; family Asteraceae; genus Chrysanthemum; species Chrysanthemum makinoi. Next base: position 253,110,690 of record OU343218.1, read on the forward strand.
ATACATAAAGCTATTGTTAGAAAAAAAAAACATATAAATAAAAAATATTTGCTCGCCAAAAAATTTAGTCACAGGGTACCCGCCGCCGCATCGCGCGGGTACCCTGCTATATATATTAATTATTTTAACATCAACTCTCATACGTAATGTGTGCAATCCCAAAGTCTCGAGTTCGAATCCGGTCATACGTATATTAAAATATCCATAAAACATTTCAGCTCCCACTTGGATATTACTTAATATAGTAATGACATTGGTTTAGTCTAGCCTAACACGCCAATGCACCCAGATCGAATCGAGTATGGTATCCTAGAAAAACCATTTAATGATTCATCGTTTTTACTTATCCTTTTGCTACTAATACTAAATTAACTATGAATATGGATCAAGTCATTTCATAAGTTAAATTATGTTTCTCGTTATATCTGATTGAACAAGATTACCAAATCATCTGAACGTATTTCATATTGATCTTGGGTATGGCCATACAAACATCTTGTCAACCCTACGAAGGGCCCAAATATAGTATTATGCTTTGAAACAAATTCAAAGGAGCAAATTCTCTTGACTACAAACATAACTCATGAACTTTGTAACACTTCTGAAAATAGCCCTTATAACTACCTGTTACGGATAGCGTTAGACTATCTTACACAAATGTACTACATTCATAACAGTTATCTGGTATCTCAAGTCTGAGGATAAACATTTTATGATTTACTTAATGACAAAGATCCATAAGTATAATCATGTAAAATTGGGATCTGTCCTATATTCAATTCATTGAATATCATGTGAATCTGGCATGTCCCACGCATCAATATACTTTCAAGTATATTCTACCAAAACTCAGATTTGTCTTAATTCAATGACATTCCCACATCATTAATCGACAACGGACTATTTAGAATAACATAAGTCATTCACGGATTAAACATGCAAATATAGGATATAATATTAAGAAAATGAAAAATGAACATAAACCAACTATTTTATTTCATTAAAATAATATTTGTTCATAACATCCTTTATCCAAATACTAATCACAGATCTGCATGAAACTACTAGCTAAATGAAGTCCTATCCCATCAACATGGTGAGTAAGTTTTTCCTTTCGCAAAGGCTTCGTAAAGGGATCGGCTAGATTATCATCTGTATGAACTTTGAGTAGATTGATTTCACCTATTTCGACTTGTTCTCGAACATAGTGATATCGACGAGGAAAATATCTGGCGCCCTTCATGACTCCAGGCTCATTGGCAAATGTTATTGCAGCAGAGTTGTCACAATACACATTTAAAGGCAATTCGATTGAGGGCATTACTCCGAGTCCCGGAATGAATTTCCTAATCCAAACAGCTTCCATCGCAGCAATGTACTCAGCTTCTGTAATAGACATCGCAGTCGTTGTCTGCTTCTTGCTCTTCCAGTCTACTGCTCCTCCATTAATGACAAAGACGTATCCCGTTTGAGACTTCTTATCATCTTTATCAGTTTGGAAAGACGCTTCGCAAAAACCCGTAACATCAAGTTCTGCATCTGGATTTCCACCATACACTAGAAACATTTCCTTAGTAGCCCTTAGATACTTAAGAATGTTCTTTACAGCATGCCAGTGTTTCACACCTGGATTTTGTTGTTATTGACTGGTGATATTTTGTGTAAACGCCACATCAGGCCTTGTACATCTTACATCATACATGATAGATCCTACAGCCGAAGCATAAGGAACATTCTTCATTTGTGCCACCTCTTCAGGTGTTGACGCGCATAGTTCACTACTTAAGCCATGTTCAACTTGCATCGGCAGATATCCTTTCTTGGAATCTTGCATATTGAATCTCTTCAATATTTTATCGATGTAAGTACTTTGACTTAATCCAATCAACCGCCTTGATCTATCTCGGTAGATCTTGATTCCCAAAATAAATGCTGCTTCCCCTAAATCTTTCATAGAAAAGCACTTTCCAAGATAAGACTTTACATCTTTCAAACTTGGAATGTCTTTTCCCATGATCAATATGTCATCGACATATAAGATAAGGAAAATAACATTACTCCCATTAGCTTTGTGATATACACATGGCTCATCAAGATTTTGAGTGAAACCAAATTTCTTGATTTCTTCATCAAACTTCTTGTTCCATTGCCTTGACGCTTGCTTCAACCCATAAATGGATCTTTGAAGTTTGCATACACGCTTTGGAAATTTTGGATTCACAAACCCTTCAGGCTTCGCCATATAGATGTCCTCATCTAGGCGACCATTTAAGTGCGCTTTTACATCCATTTGACATATCTCATAGTCATAGTACGCAACTATGGCTATAAGAATCCTAATAGCTCTAATGTCTACTACAGGAGAGAATGTCTCCTCGTAGTCTATCCCAAAAGTTTGAGTAAACCCTTGAGCTACAAGACGAGCTTTATAGGTGTGTACATTGCCATCCATGTCAGTCTTTATCTTATAGAGCCACCTACTTTCAACTACCTTAGCATTTGGAGGTAAGTCAACCTCTATCCAGACTTCGTTATCTTTCATGGATTGCATTTCCCCATTCATTGCGACTTGCCATTTATCCTTCTCAGGACTCATCATAGCGCCTTTATAGTTAGCAGGTTCACCAAGATCCCCTAACATATTTTCTCAGCTTCTACGCTAAGACATAGACGCCAGTGCACGCGTAGTCCTTACAGATCTACGAATGGGAACCACTTCAACTCGTGGAACACTCGACTTTCATGTTCTACTTGAGGTTGGCTAGTGTTCTCAGAAGGTGTTGTATCTTCTTGATCATCTTCCAAATCATAAACTCTCCCACTGAATTCATGAGATATGAGATCCCTTTCAAGGAAGTCTCCATACCTAGCAACGATTACTTTGTTTTCAGGTGGAAAGCAAAAGTAGTAACCCATAGTTTCCTTTGGGTATCCTACGAAGATACACTTAATGGATCTTTGTTGCAGCTTATCAGTAGAGTCACGTTTAACAAACGCCTCGCAACCCCAGACCTTTAAGTAAGACAAGTTGGGAGCTTTCCCATACCACACTTCATAAGGAGTCTTATCAACCTTCTTAGTTGGAAGCATATTCAAAATGCGAACAACAGTTTCTAAAGCATAATCCCAAAAGGATAAGGGAAGAGTTGTAAGATTAAACATTGATCGCACCATGTCTAACAATGTACGATTTCTTCTCTCAGATACACCATTTTGTTGTGGAGTATATGGAGATGTGAGTTGCTGGACAATCCCACACTCAGCAAGATAATCTTTAAACTCTTGGCTTAAATATTCACCACCTCTATCAGATCGAAGAGCTTTAATCTTCTTTCCTAGTTGCAGTTCTACTTCACTTTTGAAAACCTTAAATGTTTCAAAGACTTCATGTTTATGTTTAAGTAAATAAACATAACCATAACGACTGAAATCATCCGTAAAGGTTAAGAAGTAGCTAACACCCTTCCTTGACACATGTCTTAGTGGTCCACATACGTCAGTATGTATCACACTAAGAAGATCAGAAGCCCTTTCTAAACTATTTGTAAAAGGTTTCTTGGTCATCTTCCCAGATATGCAAGATTCGCATTTATCAAATGATTCATCATTGATGTCTTGCAAAAGCCCATCGTGTTGCAGCTTTTGCATGCGTTTCTTGCCTATGTGAGCAAGTCTACAATGCCAAAGATATGAAGAATCCAAATCACTTTTGATTCTTTTATTATTGATGATAAAGACATAATTATTTTTATCAATCACATTATCATGCATATCAATCTCAAACACACCATTTACTGGAATAACATTAAAGTAAAAAACACTATTTAAAGAAACCAAAATTCCATAATCAGTAAATGTATGAATAAATCCAATATCTTTTAACAAGGAAACAGAAACGACACCCCTAACAATAGAAGGCGCGTAATGACAATCGTTCAAAGACAGTACTAAACCCGAAGGTAAAACTAAATCAAACGTGCCTATAGCTTCAACGACTACATGTGCTCCATTACCCACGTGCAGGTATTGTTGTCCATAGGCGAGCTTCCTTGCACCTCTAAGTCCATGCAGTGTATTACAAATGTGAATACCACATCCAGTATCATATACCCAGGAATTTATTTTATGAGGAAAAGCAAATAATTCTATCATCAAAAGAGTACCTGAAGTGCTAGCAACAGTGCCAACATTCTTATACCTCTTAGTACGCAACTCGTCAAGGTAGAGTGGACAGTTCCTCTTCCAGTGTCCTACCTCCGTGTAGTGATGAAAAGCCTGATCCTTTTTAGGATTCTCACACTTTTTGGGAAGGTTCTACTTGGGTTCTTGTTGATAAGCCATAACTTTTTTCCCTTATCAACTTTACCCTTACCTTTCCCTTTCTTGTTCGCTAGCGGCTTATTAGGTTTAGAAATCCTACCCTTTTAGATGTTAAGAACCGTAGGTGTAGGAGCCTTCTTGGTCAAACCTTTCTCGGAGCATTGCATGTACCTCACTGATTGTCTTCCCCATGCAATGCATATTGTAATTGCGCACGAAACCATCAAACTCCTTGTTAAGGGATCTGTTGATAAGGCCAATTTGTATGTCATTGGGGTAGGCATAGTTGAGTCTCCCGAGCTGGTCCATGTAACTCATCATTTCCAGGCAGTGGGCGCTCACAGGTTTCCCGTCCCCTTTCTTGCAACTGTGTAGAGCATTTATCAGATCATACAGCTCTACAGTCACAGGCTTTTCAAACAACCTTTGCAATTCGGCGAGCATGAGATGAGGGAAATAATTCTCAAACTATTTTTGCAAGTTTGGAGCCATACTCCCAAGAATAATGCAGGCAACCTCATTATACTTATCATACTCAGATTGTCATGCAGCTCGCGCTTCAGCAGTAGCATCAGCTGCAGGTTCTTGAGGACAAGGCGTAGTCAAATAATCTAGTCTTTTGGCAACCCTCAAGACAATTCTGAGTTGCCGATACCAATCATTGAAATTCACGCTACCAGTCAATTTCTCTTGATCAAACATAGATTTGAACGACGAGGCTAGTGCAGTAGATTCAGCTTGAGCCATTTCTACATAAAATAAAAGTTCAAAAGTTAGTACTTTCGATAAATAAACATTCAAGAAAATAAAATACCATTTGGTCAATATTCATATTAACCATAGAATTTTTCTTGAATTTAGGACCCTCATTATCATAGTTTCACCACATCAGTTGATCTGCTAGTGGTGAAAGTATAGAATAGGTAATTGTTGAAAAACAATAATTGACAAACAAGTTTTCAATTCCTACAAAATATGGGATTTACAATTTTGCCAAACAATTATGCAAAACGTAAGCATGTTTTATCCCATCTTATGCCTTAAGTTATAGGTCTCACTAACTAACTTAATTAAGTTGTCTAATTTAGAAACTGTAAATTATTAATATGAGGTCTCACACAACAAAAAATTCACCTTGTTATTGTAATCTAAATCAAGGTCTCACATAACTAAATTACAACTTCAAGTGTTTCATATCATTAGATGGCATAAACTTAAATTTTAAAGGGTACAATTTTTGACGTGTAATCAAAACTTATGTATAAAGAAGCATGCATACAACTCTATAACATAAAATTTTCGAAAAAACTTACTAATATTTTAATTGCTAATATTAAATTCTACAAAGTTTTAATCGATGCGTTGAGAAACTTACAACTTTGCACTAAGATGCTTCGTACATAGAATGGTTATACTAGGTAGCTCCAATCGAATTCACAGAGGGAAGAGGACCAGGTAAGCGCTGAAGCATAACCTTAGACATCCTTTCCGTGTGACTGTGCGCACTTCTTTTAACCCCTTTATAGTTTGTTCTAGTGGGTGAGCTGTTCTAACCATTTAGTACGCGCATCAGTCGATCAAAAGTTCAAGATTTAATACTTAGAAAAACAAATCAATTTCGCCATTATTTAGTCCATTTAATTTTCTATTAATAAAAACCCTTTTTGCTTACTAACATGTCATACAATAAATAAACAAAAAAGCACTTTAATAAAAATTAAACAAACACAAATAATATAAACATATAACTAAACAATTTAACATATGTAAAACAATTAGCCACATGCATAATTATTTTGATAAACGCTAATAAACAATTCTAGGCGTAAAATAATGCATACATCAACTAGGGCTTTCACCTACAAGGTAGATGAGCTACATACATCGACAAGTCGATTGCGTAAGCCAAAGTCAATAATATACCAATTAGCACATAACGAATTTTTATTAGATACATTGAGGTCTTCCCCAATTCAATAATTATCAAATAAATAAAACATGTGTATATCACTTAACAATTAATAAATAACAACAATCCATAGCAAAACATGCATGTTCCACCATGGATTCATCATAACAATTATATCCCAAGATACGCATAATACATGGCACATAACAATTATTCATTACAACCACATAAAATATACATGCAATCCTAGGGTTTCTACAAGTTTTACAAAATTAAAACCTTATTAATATAATAAAAGGGTAATCGACCCTATTAAAAAAATTAGGGTTTCCAATATCAAAACCCTAGAAACCAATAGAAGCATGCAATAATCGTAAAGATTCAATTTTTATGTGTTTCGGTAATTAACTACATCATATTAATGGCTCGTGATGCCACTGTTGGGTTTTAATAATCATAACAATTATAAAATCAAGTAAACATCATCAAAGCATGCAGCGAAAGTATAAGGAATAATATATGTAATAATAATTAACCAAATAAGAATATGCGTACCTTTTAGCAATTCAAGAAAACCAAACGATAATGTGATCAAGGAACAAAACCCCAAACCCTAACTTAGGGTTTATTATAATTCGACCCAAAGAAGTCGACCACCAAGAAATCACCAAACACAATTGTATTCGTCCTTCGTTCTTGTACACACGTACTATTATCGATTTGATGTGAAAAGCTAGGTTCTTGAATCACAATAAAAACCAAACACTTGTATCTTGAGTTGGAAAAATCGAATCCCTTGGGTAGGGAGGGTGGACGATCGGCCAACACAAGAGAGAGGGAGAGAAGAAAGCAATTAGGTTTCTTAGTGATCCAAGATTAGGAGAATTATGAATACAAGGGATTGTATATATAGTTTCTCAAAACTTGGTGACCAAGAAAACTCACCCTTGGGCTTTAGGAAGCCACGACCGGCCATCCAACCCAAGAGGGGTTCTAGAATTTTCTTGCCCACTAATTTCATCTCTAGTCCTCGTAGTTTACATTTAACGACCGTTAGTCAAACCCCGTTAAATATTAACTATCGTTAAGTTTTATTTTTTGACAAATAATTAATAATAATAACGTTTATATATATTAATTATTTTAACATCAACTCTCATACGTAATGTGTGCAATCCCGAAGTCTCGAGTTCGAATCCGGTCATACGTATATTAAAATATCCATAAAACCTTTCATGTATAATCATCAAAATAACAATAAAATTACTAAATTGTCATTATGGTCAACAACATTATACGTGATCACACAGCGAGCAAAGTAAATTTATTGTTAAATACATACTACAGTAATTCAAAAAGACAACACACAAACATTATAATTCAGAAGCTTATATACGACAACTTAACTTAAATGGTCCCAGCTCCACCCCAAACTCCTATATCTGCATCACAAATTGTTTTAGAGCAAGAAAAGTTATAGAGTAAGGCATTTTGAAAAAATTGATTAAATAAGAAAACGTATAAAATATCGTACCTTGCATTATCTAACGTCATTTCCCGATATAAAGATGTCTTCTATTCTTCTTCTTCAAGACTAAACTCTCTGTTGCATCAGCAATTGCATTGAACCACTTGACTTTTCTTGTTGACAACAATAGATATCCCATCACCAATCCAAGTAGGGTCCCACATCCATATCCCAACATCACCACTTCCCACGTAAACCCACTTTCTTCATCACTTTCAAGTTGTGGTTCATGTGAATGCTCACCACACTTTTTTGGCAGCGGAGTCCCACAGAGTTTTGGATTCCCACCAAAAGAGTTCCCTTCAAATGTTCTGAACTGAGGTCCTTCGGGTATACGACCTACAAGATCATTTTGGGAGAGATTTAACACTTCAAGGGTATTGATGTCTGCAAGGCTTTGGGGAATCTCTCGTGAGAGTTGGTTCCAAGATAAGTCTAACGACTCAATCTCTGTGAGATTCCCCAGACCATGTGGAATTGGACCCTTAAGGCAATTGTGTGATAAGTTGAGCACTATTAGTGAATTAAGACCACCAATAACGTCTGGGATCTCTCCTTCAAATGTGTTATCTGATAGATCAATAATTGTGTAATCTACCAAAATTTGTGGAAAAATTTGATTCACCCCTTTCACTGCAACAACGATGAGTAATTCTTTCCACCCATGGACAAATAATATGGTGTTGTGCTGCTTTTAACAACATTCTTCATGGAATTGAAATTTTGAAAATATTTTGCAGGGAGTTGGCCTACGAACCCATTATGAGATAAATCCAGAACTCCAAGACTTAAAAAGGGGGATTCAATAGTTGAAGAGGGTTGAATGCGTTCATGAAAGTTGTTTGATTTAAGGACAAGAACCTGCAAATATGGAAGGCCTTCTAACCAAGTAGGGAATGTACCATTTAAGTGGTTATTTCCAAGATCAAGCACACCTAGGTCTGAGCATTTAGACAAGGAACTTGGCACCTCTCCTCTTAATTGATTTCCATTCAAACTAAGCCCATATGAATATCTACAATCCCCGTATATGTTTGGAATTGTTCCTTGAATGCTATTATTCCCCATATCTATCGTTTCAAGAGGTGAGGTGATATTTCCAAAGCATTGTGGAATAAATCCATCAAAGCAATTATTGGACAAATCCAAATACGATAGATTACTCATGTTGCAAATTGATGGAGGGAATGGCCCCTCAATCAAGTTGGACTGCAGATACATTTCTTCTAGTCCATACCATTGAAATTGTGGCAAGCCTGTTCTGAAGTTATGTGAGAGATTCAAATATTCCAACCCATGAGTACCTCCAATCTCCCCTGCCCAATGAGGAATTTGGCCATGGATTTCGTTGCTAGAGAGATCTAAGTAACCAAGTTGTTTCATGGCTCGAAATGAATTCGGAAACACCTTCAGCTTGCAAGAGGCCAATTTTAAGTAACCAAACCCAGGGTTGACATAATGAGTGGCATTTTTTGTTGTAAGAGATAAACCACTGTAAGAGAGATCGACATATTCAAGGTTTGTGAGGTTTGATAGCAACGTATCCAACTCCCATTCGCCACTAAAATTGTTATATGAGAGGCCTAAAACAATGAGCTTGGTGAGTTTTCGAAATGTTTGTACATCAATATGTCCAGCTAACTGATTCTTACCGAGGTATAACATTTTAAATGATGGAAGAGCAAATGACTCAAACGGTACATTTCCACTAAACATGTTTTCACTGAGTAAGAGATATTCTAAAGAGGGGGAAGTAAACAGCCAAGATGGCAATGTCCCATTAAGTTTGTTTCCTGATAATCCCAGATAAGTAAGGTGTGTTAGGTTAACTTCCGAAGGGATATCGCCTGTGAAACTGTTGGAAAACAAGTCAAGTGTTTCCAAAGAATGAAGATTGAAAATGTAATGAGGTAATTTTCCTTTCACTCCAGTGGAGGGAAGATTTAGCAATTTCAAAGAAGAAGATATGTTAAGTCTCTCAGGTAAAACCAAAGAGATATTAACATATCCAAGTGAAAGTTCTTCCAAATTAGTAAAATTTCGAAACATATTGATGAAAACATCTGGTCCAAGCTTCAAATCATAAGCATTAAAAGAGAAGTCAAGAGAGACCAATTTATGAAGTAGTGTGATATCCGGTGGGACTTGGCCAGAAAACCCACAATTGGAGAGGTTGAGATGTGTTAGACTATTTGAAAACCTTACAATTTCACTTGGAATTTGGGAATCAGTAAAATCATTGAAAGCTAGGTTGAGTGTTTGGAGGTGAGGAAGGTCGAAGAGAGAGCTGTTAGGATGGATGGCACCTTTTAGCATTCCACAACTAACGTCGAGACCGATAACGTCACCGGTGGAGTCGTCGCAAGTAATTCCATCCCAGTTACAGCAATCTGTACTTATGTTCTAGGTCATCATTATTGGATGATAATCGGAACCAAACCGATCATGCCAGATGAAATTTATGACATAGTAATCGCTTGTGTAATTGATGGATGAAAGGTTATGTTTAAAGAGAAGCAAAGCTTCACTCTGTTTTTGAGAGCATTTATGATTTTTTTTTAAAGAAGTGGAAGAAGCAAAAGTGGTGAAAAAAAAAAGAAAAGGAAAAAGAAACCGAACTGTTTTGAAGAACCCATTATGTTTTAATTGCTATAAACATTCATACTTGCGACACACATATATATAGAACAACACTTGTTTCACAAAAATATGATCGAAATATGTGTGTGGTCTTAGTTTCATTTCTAAACGTATCACTTGGTTTGTACAAGTCTATCAAAATTGATAGGCTCTAAACTTTAATTTTTTGTCGGTTTATACACAATTCTAACTTTTGATAGCGATGAAAAAGAATCTTTCAATGAAAATATGTGGTTCACAGTAATCTTTAAACAATAAGAGAAAACGATTTTTGGATGATTCATTAGACCGAAGACTAAATCAAACCAATAGAAGAGCTCAATGCAATGAAGAAATGTCCAAGAAAGATTGATTGGGATGTAACTGTTTGTGTTTGTGTCTGTGTCTGTGGACCAACAACTTTAGAGTATACGAGGGTTTAAGAAGACTTTCAAAGTAAACTCATCTTGGTCCTTCTGTACCAATAGTTAATGTTACTTCATCATTCTTGATCATACATTTTTTATGTCTTAGTCTAATAATAAAATGAAAGGAAATGTAAAATTAGCCTTATTAAATCAACAAAGTTACCGGTGTTCTTGAAGAACATATAAGTTTTCATCTGTCTATTTTTGTTATTTGAACACATTGTTTTGCTTCCATTATTGCAATCAAATTATGAAATAGCTGAGGCACGTGGATTAAACAATAAAAGTAGTCTAGTGTGTTTCTTTTAGGATGTTTAATGGTGAAGCATACTTGTAGGTGATGTCTTAAAACGAGAATTAACTAAATTAAATGAGGAATTTAAAATAGTGACATACTGACATCTAAAATTCTTATGCTTGGACATAAAATATGTAAAAGACAGCAGAGATGCAGTTGGATCTATTTTCTTTTTCGCTTTACACATTAGAATTTTGGACAGTGTTCGTTTTCAAGCAGTGTTCGTACTTGACAATCAGAGTAGGTACCGAGCCTTATTTTGAAATGGTTGCTGTTCTGCACTTCTATTACACCTCCATCCATTTGATCTCGGTTCAATACTTGATACCTGAGTCGTATTCTATCTTGCATCGCAATTCTATCATGTAATCCCTAAATGGGAATTGCCTTCTTGTGGCCTCTACTTGTTTGCTTCAGTTTATCTTCTCTGTTCTCAAGTCTGTGCTTTACTTTTGAGTTTGGACAGGGCGAAATTGAATTAAAGTAGTAAAAATCACTGAATAAACTCGTTATAGTTTATCAATAGTAATGGATTTAATGCTTTGTTTTTGTTAAGCTAAATCTTATGTCAATGCTTTATAACTAAATTTGGATGTTTTATCATCCTGTTGTAATTCTTTGTTAATGATTTGCTCTTTAAGAAGTCTGGCTAGCTACAAATGAGATAAAAAAAATACTCGTATGAACCCGTAGATACATAGAAGATTATAGATCCGTAACCATCTTATATGATACGACCGATTCGATTAAGAGATAAAAGAACAATAAAGATAGGTGATCAACTTTCGAGAGGCCGATCTCTCTCCCAATAATGAAGACAAATAACTAAACCATTAATAATATTCTGCATAATTCTACGTTACAACCCTAATACCCTATTTATAATAAAAGACCCTAGACTTAACTTGTTCACTAAGAAAATATAATAAAGGAAACTAAATAAACTAATTAATTAATTAATAATAATAATAATAAAAACTATAGAATGCAGGATTGTATCAATACTCCCGCCCCCAAAAACACCTTGTCCTCAAGGTGTTGCTTTAACATGCAGCCTCGAGTAATTCCGGGATCCCAAACTCTTCGTCGTGTTCCTTTTTTATGCTCCATGTAGAAGTGAGCATGCTTGTTGTCACTTAACTCATGAACTTTTCTAGTTGAATCTTTAAAATATAAATAAGACCACAAATTACTACCAAGATTCTGGTTGACATTGGCTGATGTTTTAAAAAAATGGCCAAACCTCAAATCAGTCCCATGTTTTTCCCTATTATCATATATGTTTTGAACAACTGGTCCATTAAAACACCCTATCTCATTCGATTTTCCCTGTGATCCCAGCACTATAGAAGTCTCATCAGACTCGTGGATAAGTTTCTGTCCTAAATCTCTTTTCACATCACAACATGTAACCACCTCGTTTTCTTTTGGTGTTGATTCATCATCACAATCTTTAGTGACAAAGATTTGTGATTTAGGATTTGATGTTACATTTTCGGATGCTTCCTGAGCTCTATTAAGATCACGCCACTTCTCCCATTCTTCAACCTCTTTAGCGCGACCCATCGAGATCGCCAATTTTTTCAATAGATCTATAATCTCTTCATGTTTACGGGCTGATTCAACTCTCATAGCCTCCATTCTTTTCTCGAAGTTACTCATGACTAATCTGATGCTAAGCAGTAACTCCGGGATGAACAGTAAGTTCCGGTGAATGCAGTACCAGTGACAGTAACCGTTTTTTTTTTTTTTTGAAACCCTATAATCGAACAGCTCTGATACCAATTGATACGAACCGATTCGATTAAGAGATAAAAAGAATGATAAAGATAAGTGATCAACTTTCGAGAGGCCGATCTCTCTCCCAATAATGAAGACAAATAACTAAACCATTAATAATATTCTGCATAATTCTACGTTACAACCCTAATACCCAATTTATAATAAAAGACCCTAGACTTAACTTGTTCACTAAGAAAATATAATAAAGGAAACTAAATAAACTAATTAATTAATTAATAATAATAATAATAAAAACTATAGAATGCAGGATTGTATCATTATATCCCTTACAGTAACAATCATTTACGAAATATGTTTCATGTTGTTGTCAATAAAGTACAATTATGTCTATTAAGTCTGTCGGGTTTGCATAGCTAATAATATCAAATTGAGTAAGTGAGTAACTGCACAAAACTTGAAACTATGACTCGACTGAACTTGTGGTCACCGCTTCCATCGCGTTTATCACAACCCATGTAACTACCACCTTGTTAACCACCATTGATGTCTCGATTATGACAACCTAAATCATTACAAGACCGAGCCTCATTGTCTCTAACGTTACATTTGTCCAGACTCCGACTATTCATCCCCTTGCCAACTCGAACAAAATTTCTGCCCTCATACAAATTTAATATTCCATCGATCCTGAGTGAGGAAATCTAATTCATTATGGATTCACAGGAACACAATGATGTTTTGTATCATTATTTATGTTTGTCATAAAAATATAGACAAATAGTGGAAGAGGTTTCAATAGTGCATATCCATGAAGTTTCTTGTCCCACATCGCTGGGTTAGCTAAGGTGGCAGAGACTGTGAGGTGCATAAAATAAGATGTTGGGATAGGGTTTAAAGCATCTTTGCGCTTGGGGCAATGACGCAGCTAATGAGGTAATAACCGAGGCGCGTCAATTGCTGGTTGAAAACTATTTCCAAACCCCCTCCTTGGCCTTGGGTCTCCCTTGGCCATCGAGAATTTCTGGAAGGGCTCCCTTTTTAAGGGTATAGCCCTACAATCTCTGGTTAAAGTTTTGTAAAGTCTATGGTATGTTTGCCTCTGTAGTGCTTCAATGGATTTTGTTTGGCTCTTGTATTCATATATATATATATATATTGACCTTCTCTAAATTTAACTGGGTTTGGTTTTGGTTTGATTGAGGTATGGCCGGAATTTAAAACAGGCAAACTGTTTAGTTTCTGCTGCGAACCTTTTATCTTTGTTAATATCGATCTTAGCACTGTTCATCTGAAACATCCATTTGAGACCATGGTGGATCCAAAGAGCAAAGACCAATATCTAGTCAACGGCCAACTAACGTTTTAGTTCATGCTCATTGGGAACCTTCAATATTGGTTCTCTACTTATCTTGGTCTTAAATCCGCTGTGGTGGCCTTAAGGTCTTGCTATAGTGGCCTTAAGGTCTTGCTATAAAGGAAAACTGAGTTGCCTTGGTTCATGAATATAAGCGAATTTGTTTGGGTCTAAATTTGTAACCGTCCTCCCAATTTAGCTCTATAGTTTCATGTCTGATTTAAAAGGTTGAGTTTGGTTCACAACAAAACTCAAAAGATTGAGTTATACCGAGTATCATGATGTGATTTGAGACCCAAGCAACTTTCAGACCCATATCATGAGACCACCAAACTACCAGCATCATCTGAACACCAAACTGTCGGGTTTAGGTTAATAATGGTTCAATGTGCCTTCATGTTCGATGCAAAGCCATAACTTTGGTTATCTAACTAAAATCAATGCTCAAGCAATATTTTTTTAGCAGCATATGCAACAATATCAATTATTCAATTCTGCACTTTGAATAATTAAGAGGTATGTGAATCTTTACTTGCTGAGAACAATTCAAACAATGCAACTGAACTGCAACTAAAACCGTGAGTCAAATTACCTCCATGTTCCTTAACTATAACCAGCTTTGAAAATGAAACTAGACACAACTCCTATCTCATAAATATAAACTCAAAGAAGACAACCTTAACTCATAAGATGTTAATAACCTAAACAAGAAAGATTGAAATGACAATCTTTTTCCATAATCTCTAATTCTAACTTCCTCAATTCAAACACAAAATCTAGTCACTCACTGTGTTGGGCACAGGGTGCAAAACAGGCCCGAAAGACGGGCCATCCTTAGCCCTCAACTCATCAACGTAACTCCTAACCTCTTTAGCAATCATCCTCTTCATGACATCCACAAGACACGTGTCCTCATCATCACCATCTTTCTTCTTCTCCCCATCATCTCCAGGTGGCAACAACGTTAAAACCGTCATCCCGTCACAGCTGCTGACGTCACTCGAACTCACACTCACACACCTCCTCTTTTTATTCTTCAAACCCAAACCCTCATTATCATCATCAGACTGAGTCGACTCACTCTCAGAAGAAGACCGAGTCAGAGTCAGTCCGCGTCGCCTGAGAGTCGAGTTCCAGTGATTCTTAATGGCGTTGTCCGTACGACCAGGTAAGAGCTTGGAAATGACGGACCACTTGTTGCCGTGGATGAGGTGTGCACGGAGGATGACGTCATCTTCTTCAGGAGTGAAACAACGGTGTTGGACGTTGGGGCTGAGCTGGATACACCAACGGAGACGACATGACTTGCCGGATCTTCCGGGTATACTTGACCCGATCACCGACCAGTTTCTCGCACCCTGTGTTTCCACTAACTGTACCAGCTTTGCATCTTCTTCTGGGGTCCATGACCATTTCTTCTTCAATAAGTTAACGTCGTCGTTTGATGATGATGACGTCATTTTTTGTTTGAAAAGATGGAAATGGAAAGGTGAATATGTGAAATGGTTTGTTGTTTTTAATAAGAAGGAAGGAAGGTGGGGAAGTTAGGTTTAACCGTTTTTGTTTTGGGATGGAAATATGGAATGGAAGGGTGATGGAGAGTGGTTGGTTAGTTGGCATGCACGAGGAATCATAAACTGCTCGTGCAACTTTTGTTTATATATTTATTTGTAACTACTAGTAATTTCTAACAACATTTCTGATTCAGTTACAACCTCTTTTTACCCTTTTTCTTAATTTAGGTACTATAACTGTTTAATTTATTTTATTACAAACTTTTTCTATTTTAATTTAGTCAAGTAAGTAATGCATCCGTCTAATTGTCAACAGACAAAAAATATATACAATTTAAGATAAACTAGTTGGATACCCGCGCACAGCGGCGGCGATAAATATAGTTATATAATAAATATAGTAAATGAATTGCTAACCCAACTCTCCTCGCAATTTCCTACCCGCTTAATGAATTCATTTCACAACACCCCAAACGTATATGTGTTAGTTGTATGTGTTTGTTTGGGTTTTCCGTATTTTTTCCGTGACATCATTATTCCCGCATATAAAAAGATATTCACAATCTCTTACCCGTCAAACACTTTCCCAAAAGTAAATGATTTTGATAAATAAAGTTTGTATTGATTGAAATAAATGTTAAAGTTATAAAAATTTGAATCAAAATAAAATAAATAGACTAAAAATGTAAAAAATAAAAACTCATAAAAATATATCAAAATGGATGTTGAATTAAAGAGCACAAAATTTTAAAAAATATGATGAAATTAGATTATAAAAAAATTAAACGAATTAAAAGATATTTAAATTTAAAAATAAAGATGATTAATTAGTTAAGAAGTGACATGTGTCACCCCATTAGAGCTCCTTATTTTAGTTTGTTAGAGCTCATCCTTTTTTGTTATTTTTTAGTTAGAGAAGTGACACATGCCACTTAATGATTAGAGCTCTTTATCTTAATTTTTTGTGGAGCCCACAACTTAAATGCTTTATATAGTAGTATAGAAGTATAGATGAGAGTATGAGACCACTACATTTCACAACTAATCAAATAACATCCTTAGTCACTAAACTCTCTTTTAATTGATTTAAATAAGAAGTGAATAATAATTTTAGAATATCTCAAAATTAAAAAATGGACAATAATTTTGAGACAGAAGAAGTTGTAAATAGCTTATTATGATAACAATGTTTTTTTAACTACTAATTTTATGAAATTTAAACTCACTCTCATACAAATTATAATTACATATTTTCATTTTTTTAAAGATTTTGATGTGATCACTTCATATTAATTTATTTAGAATTTCAAAAGTGTTAAATCAAAAAGCTTTGTATAACATTTTTAAAAAAAAGTTGTTAATACTTTCACAACATTTTGTGTTTAAGTTTGGGTTAAATCTATATATGTTGTTTATGATTATCATATAGGAATCTTCATTTTATTATGAATAACTTGCAAGTTTATCTCAATCTTATGGCCACGTTTAGTTGAAAGGGGACGCCATTTGTTTTGCACAAAATATTTTGTAAAAAACAAGAAAAATAAAAATTGCGTTTAAATAAAGGGAAACTACAAAACACAAATTTGTGTTTTCCTTGTTTATCTTGTAACCTCCTTGTTTTCTCGATAATATAAAACAATATCATATTAACACGTTTTTTATGTCATGTGGAAAATTAAATCCTTTTTTAAATAAAAAGTATTATTATATATATATATATATATATATATATATATATATGTATATATATATATATATATATATAATTAATATAAATCATCACTTTATTAAAAACTCATAGGATTTTACAAAAATTAGTGGAAACCGAGAAACCAATTTGGGCCCACACTTCTAGCAATAGCAAAACCAATCCTATTAAAAATATGAACCAAAGCACGCCCGATGTCTTGAGTCATGGAGAATCGTCGAATACGCTTTATTATTATTATTATTATTATTATTATTATTATTATTATTATTATTATTATTATTATTATTATTATTATTATTATTATTATTTTTTATTATATCATCACTTTGTTAGAAAATCACAGGATTTACAAGAAATTATTATTATTATTATTATTATTATTATTATTATTATTATTATTATTATTATTATTATTATTATTATTATTAAATCTGAAAATAAAACACCATCTCCAACATCTTCCACATTTAGAGATTTTTTGAAGGGTTGATTAATATCCTTCATATTTGGATAATTATTATTCATCCTTCAAATACTTTATAACAGTATTTTAATTAGTTTTTCTATGTAATATATTAGATGTCTTCCAAACTTTGCATTAGATACTCCATATTAGGAGTATATGGTTGGAGATGAATAAATTTTGAAAGATGAATGTTGTTGAAAGATTCTTTTATCTCCAAATTTAAAGTACATGGTTGAAGATGGCCTAACATATGTGTTTAATATTTGTTATAGTGCTTAGCAAAACTGTTTAACATCGGAACGAAATATGAAACTTTAATACTCCTCCGTTTTAAGACAATTGTTTCCAAAAAAAAACAGACAATTTGGAAAAACGTAACTATTACTTTTATCTTTTCATTGTTCTTTGCGGAATGACACTTTTATCCTTAATAAGCCTCTCTCGACCCTCCGTTTATCATACGTCTTTATGAAAGCCTCTCGCCTTTCGAGATCCAGTCAATGTTTCTTTTAAAGTTTGTAATAATAATAAATAAATGTAATATGATAATCTAGATCTAATTTCTTTATATTAATATGATAATCTAGATCTAATTTTCTTTATATATCTATACTAATATATAATCATTTGTGGCCTTTTTTTTTATAAAAGGCTTAAAGTTATTAAATACACACTTTCTTTTAATGGCATGTAAATAAACGGTAACGGTAATTTTAATGCGAAAAACTTAACTTGTAACATTCAATTAGCTTGTAACATCTCTAAACTTTTATTGTAACAATCATCTTGATGCTAACAACTGAAATCGTAACATTCAGTCAGTTTGTAAAAGCCATGGTCAACCATATTACAACAACATGCTAATTATAAGGTTGATATTTTATTAAGTCTAAAAATGATCATTAAAAGGTGATCAAATTATTAGGTGCTTGAAAACATAAATATTTGCTCGCCGGAAAATCTAATTATAGTTGTGGCGGGTACCCTTCTAGTTGTTAGTAACGGATACGTAATTTCATATATCCTGGAAATAAAGATGGACAATAATTTTTAGTGCTATTTCAGTAATAAAAATACAAGTTATATTTGCTTACAGTTATTCATGTTAGATGAAATTTTAACTAAATGATTGTAGTGATTAAGTAATGACATTTATAATGTTTTTTTTAAGACTATTTGGTTTTGATTCGGTATGAGTTAGCATGGGAAAGTGTGGTTAGTAATATAAAACAAACATAATGAGATTGGAGGACAATCTAGAATGATCCATCTTTTTTTTTTGGGTAAAGGGTTTATACCCGGTGAAAATATTAAAAAATAAAAAAGGTTCGGTACAAAAAAGGATGGTAATGAGCCACCATAAACTCAAAACAATATACTTTGCCATACTCAAAATATAACAACCAACGCCTAAGAAACGAAATAGAGGCTATAAAAGAATATAAATAGTGACCGCACAACCTCTACACCAAACCAAGACTAGCCTATGTCGACGTTCTCTTCATTTGATCCACTCGAATACTCTTCTTGAACCGAATAGAAGCCAACTTTAACCTAACCAAATCAAGAATAACTAGTGCAACTCCATCAGGTTGTCTTCCACCTTTCCCATGGATTCGGTTGTTGCGTTCCTGCCACACGAAATAAGTAGAGCCACGAGTAATCGACCAACAATTGCAGTTACCTTATTTTCTTTGGAGATGGAAGTAACCATGCGACAATGTCATTCCATTTCGAGGATACACCCCTCATACCAGCCTCTTTCATTTGGACTTCTACACTTTGATTGAAAATGGACATTCAAAGAAGAGGTGCTCATGTGAATCCGGTTGAGTTTTACATAGCGGGCAACGAAGGGAAGCTAAATCAATATCATTCCCAACATGCCATTGCCTCATCCTATCTTGGGTAAGCAGCCTTTTCCTCATCACAAGCCAAAGATGAGTCGTATGTCTTGGAATAGAGTACGTCGACCATACAAGATACGACCAATCTACTTCTACACCACGCTCACGCATAGCATGCCAAGAATGCTTTACAGAGAATTCATAGAACCCTCCATTATACTTCCAAACGAGAGAATCGGGTTGATTTGGTCTTAGATTGGGGATGTTAATTTGGCTCAAAGAAGGAAAATGATTATACCACGTCTGAGGCCAGCTCCATGAACCGTCATTTATGACATCAACCACCTTTTCTAGTTTATTATACCCCGCATTAATAACCGCCCTATGCGTCACATGATTCATCAAAGGAAATAATTCATCCCATGTGTCATACCACACTGAAACTTTACCTCCATTACCTGGATTATACCACTCATGAGGCCGGACACTATTGCGGATTTGAAGAAGCTTGCGCCATCCCCAACTTACATTGGCTAATAACGGCACATCCCAAAAGCTACGATGTTTCAATTTGTATGTATGTATCCATTTAACCCACATGGATTCTTTGTGTGTTATTATGGGAAACGGTGTACACTTTAGTTAATAAAATCAGATTATAATGATAATAAATAAATTAACAGAAATAAAACAGTAGATTAAATGACAGACAGAATGGGTAGAAGCAGAAGATGACTCTATAATAATATATAAACGAAAGCAGTAAAGGTCGTGAACGAGGCTCGTGTTTAACACGATTCCCTTAAAACAGATTCGCCATCGTTTCCCAGGTGGTACAACGCCAAACTGTTGCACAATCGGACCACAAACTTGCTCTGAAAATTCACGGTAGCTTGCGTGTTTCTGATCGAAGAGGCTGCTGGAATACTGCACGTAATGAGCTCTGTTTTTGGATGATCAAAACTGAATGAGAAGATTTTATTTTATAGGCAATACCTACCTTGGTCACCGAGACAGAATATAGGCCAGAAAATAAAAAATATGCATATCTGTTATTTCAAAAACCGATTTGCATATATCTGTTAAGACTTAAGCACAAAGTCTAAATCTATTCCTAAAATAGATTACAGAATATTCGAATATTCTGGAAAATTATCAAATAAGGAACCAAAATTCTCAGCAAAAAGATACCCGCATAGGCGAGATTTCGGAGCTGCATTCGTGCCCGCAGGTCGCACGGGCTCGCATGAGTTCAGAAGCTTCGAACTCATTTTAGCTCGGAAATCCCATTTTCTGCACCCCCTGCCCGCGGCACTGCTAGGGTGGGAGCATAACCAACCTAAAGGAATTTGATAGCCAATATTATGATTTCCTTATAAACTAGTCTCCACTTCCTCTTCTAGGCGATGTGGGATAGTTTAGTTTTCCAGATTTTGTGCCTCACTTTGAGACACGATATCTCATTCATTTCTACTCCAATTTGGAGATACTTTAGCTCGTTGTGAAGCTCTCTTTGAGGAGAACAAAATGCCCCCCAATCAACACAAATATATGTAACATATACATACATTAAATGATGTCCAAAATTTTCAAAAACCACTTTGCAAAACTCATTTTTCCAACAATCCCCCACATGAATGGAGATCGGTCGAAAACACACGAAAGTTTCGGTGAAATTTCTGCGGTTAAGTCTTGCATAGGATAGGTAGGTGTAACCCTTTGAACCTTCCCTTGTGAGATGCACTTAGTCTCCTAGATCTGAGTAGATGCGATGTCCTTGAACTCATCATCCATTTACGTAGACGACATTACACTTCACACAAGACTCTCCCCGACAATGTCAAGTCCTCATAGTCGTGTTCGTTATGGTCATGAACACTAGCCTGGTTCTGCAAGAGCTCTTAGGAATTGCGCCCCCACATTTCCCTTCGAAGCGACCCCACTTCTCTCTCACATAGGTGATTTCATCTTGAATAATTAAAAACATATGTGTTGTGATTTCATCTTGAATCATTATGCTTTATGATTTCATCCTGAATCATTAAAGCCATATGTTTAACCTCTCAACAAGTCACATTTGTTATAGGAATGGACTAGGAAAGTTACAATATTTAGTAACTCCCCCACATTGATGTGACTTCCCCCACATTTCTATGATTAGGTTGTCCTATTGAACCCAAATCTTGGGATCTTCAGTCATCTAGGTTAGGTTTTCCTTCATAGAAACTCATTCCTTCAAGGGCTTTAGTCCCATTCCTTTAGACGACGTACTAACTAACTCTCTGCTTAAGCCTTTCGTAAGCGGATCCGTGATGTTATCCTTTGACTTCACATAGTCAATTGAGATAACTCCCGTTGAGAGTAGTTGTCGTATCGAATTATGTCGACGACGGATATGTCTGGACTTTCCATTATACATTATGCTATGAGCTCTGCCAATTGCCGATTGACTATCACAATGTATACTAATGGCCGTTACTGGTTTAGGCCACTTTGGTATGTCCTCTACGAATTGACATAGCCATTCCGCCTCTTGTCCGCATTTATCTAACGCGATAAATTCTGATTCCATCGTGGACTTAGCTATAACAGTTTGCTTGGAAGACTTCCAAGATATAGCTGCCCCTCCTAGTGTAAACACATATCCACTAGTCGATCTAGAATCCTTTATGTCAGATATCCAATTTGCATCACTGTATCCTTCGATAATAGCTGGATATCGATCATAATGCAGTCCATAATCGCGACTGTATCTCAAATAGTGAAGTACCCTAGTCATAGCTGCCCAATGTGCATAGCTTGGGTTACTAGTATACCTACTTAGCCTGCTAACAACATATGCTAAGTCAGGTCGGGTACCTGTCATTAAGTACATTAGCATGCCAATAACTCTTGAATACTCTAATTGGGCAACACCTAAGCCTCTATTTTTAGATAGATGCTTACTGGTGTCAATTGGAGTTCTAGCTAGGCCGAAATCCCCCGCATTATGAGTATTAAGAATTTTGTCCACATAATGTGCTTGACTTAACACAAGTCCATTTTGAGTTCGTATGATCTTTATTCCAACGATCGCATCAGCCAAACCCATATCCTTCATGTCAAACTTTGATTTCAACATGTCTTTAGTAGATTTGATCATCTTGTCGTTACTGCCAACGATAAGCATATCATCAACATATAAACACAAGATTACATATCCACTATTTGTGTCTTTGACATAAACACATTTGTCGCATTCATTAATTTTGAATCCACTCTCTAGCATGGCGTGGTCAAATTTTTGATGCCATTGTTTGGGAGCTTGCTTTAAGCCATATAATGACTTAACAAGCCTACAAACTTTGTTCTCTTGTCCAAGAGCCATGAAACCCTCGGGTTGGTTCATGTAGATTTCTTCTTCTAAATCTCCGTTTAGAAATGCCGTTTTCACATCCATTTGGTGAACTTCCAAATTTCTTAAAGCGGCAATAGCAAGTATCATCCTAATCGAGGTTATTCGCGTAACAGGAGAATATGTATCAAAGTAATCAAGACCTTCTCGTTGTCTAAATCCTTTGATTACTAATCTTGCTTTATACTTGTCAATGGTGCCATCGGCTTTCATCTTCTTCTTGAAGATCCATTTATAGCCTAGTGGTTTACAACCAGGAGGTAAATCCACGAGCTCCCAAGTATGATTTTGTAAAATAGAATCTATTTCACTTTTAATGGCTTCTTTCCATTGAGGCCCTTCTGAGGAAGTAACCACTTCTCGGTATGAAGTAGGTTTGTTTTCAACCATAAAAGAAACAAAATCGGGTCCAAACGATTTCTCGGTTCTTGCCCTTTTACTTCTTCTAGGTTCAACCTCTTCTTCCTCAGTTTGATCTTGTCTCTCATCTTGGAGATCATTATCATCTCGTTGTCTCTTATCTTGGACAACTTCTTCATCTATTCTAGATGAACTTCCAATTTCCTTCGTTAAACAAGGAAATATAGTTTCAAAGAATGAAGCATTCCTTGATTCCATTAAAGTACCCTTTTGTATATCCGGATTTTTCGAATCATGTACAATGAAGCGATAAGCACTGCTATTCTTAGCATATCCGATGAATATACAATCCACAGATTTAGGTCCAATCTTTTAGGCCTTGGGAGTCGATATAGCTACCTTTGCTAGACACCCCACACTCGTAAGTACTGATATGATGGCTTTCTTCCCATCCATAATTCATAAGGGTCTCTTCTTTTTCCTTACGAGGTATCTTATTTAAAAGATAAGTAGCCGTTAAAATGGCTTCCCCCCACATGTCCTGGCTTAGACCAGAACTTATCAACATGGCATTAACCATTTCTTTCAAGGTACGGTTTTTCCTTTTGGCAATACCGTTCTGCGAGGTGAATAGGAGCAGTGAACTCGTGTCTAATTCCATGTTTTGCACACAGGTCAGCGAATGGAGACACATATTCACCTCCTCTATCACTTTGGACCACCTTGATTTTCTTACTAAGTTGATTCTCAACTTCGTTTTTGTATAGAACAAACTTGTCTATAGCTTCATCTTTACTTTTCAGTAAGTAAACATAGCAATACTTTGTACAATCATCAATAAACGTGATAAAGTACTTATTGCCACCTTTTGTGGGTAGTGATTTCAAATCACATATGTCAGTGTGTATCATATCAAGTGGTTCGGCTTTTCGTTCAACCGATTTGAAAGATGCTCTTGTAAGTTTGGCTTCAACACAAGTTTCACATTTATATTTTGAGTCAATATGCAAATTAGGTATGCAATTAAATTTAATCAAACGACGCATTGAATTAAAATTTACATGTCCAAGACGGCCATGCCACATATTAGAAGACTCAATCAAGTAAGCAGAAGAATTCATATTATTGATATCTTTCTTAACAACCATTACATTGAGTTTAAACATACCATTCAGGGCATATCCCCTACCAACATACACTTGATTCTTAGAAAGAACAAACTTATCAGACTCAAAAACAAGACGAAAACCAAACTTGTTCAACAGCCAACCAGACACAAGATTCTTGCGAATCTCCGGAACATACAAGACATTAGTCAACTTGAGCTCTTTCTCGGATGTCATCTTCAAGATTACATCTCCTTCGCCCTTGATTTCAGCAGTTTCAGAGTTGCCCATGTAGCTTTCTCCACTATCAACCGCTTTGAAAGAGTGAAACATACTCTTATCAGCACACACATGACGGGTAGCCCCAGTATCCACCCACCATTCCCTGTTGTTGGAACCTACCATGTTAACTTCAGAGATCATGGAAATGACATCAGACACCATAGCAATCATGTCCACATCTTCATTCACCATATTCGCCTGGCGTGGAGTCACCCGCTTCGGCATCTTACAAGAGCCGGTGACCTGGCTGGTCACAGTTGAAACACACCCCTTGGAACTTCTGTTTCACAATTGCAGCTTTAGGAGCAAAGTACTCAGACTTCCCTTTGCCCTTCTTGTCATTCTTTCCTTTTCCTTTGCCTTTAGCTTTGACATTGGACTTTGAAGATGACGAAACATGCTAAACCATATTTGCCTTTGCGTAATCAGGAGTATACGTGTTTTTCTGAGCCAACTTGTTGTCCTCTTCAATACGAAGACGAACAACCAAGTCTTCAACACTCATCTCCTTTCGCTTATGCTTCAGGTAGTTCTTGAATTCTACCTAGCTTGGAGGTAACTTTTCAATAATAGCAAAGAACTTGAAAAGTTTCACTCAAGGTCATTCCCTCAGCATGAATGTCGTGTAGCAAAACCTGCAGATCTTGAACCTGACTTACCACATTCTTTGAATCAACCATCTTGTTATCCAAAAACGAGCTACCACGAACTTCTTTGTACCAGCATCCTCAGTTTTGTACTTGCGTTCCAATGACTCCCATAATTCTTTGGTAGTCTTGGTCTTGCAGTACACATTGTACAAAGAATCAACCTAACCATTCAGAACATAGTTGTGACACAAAAAGTCTGAATGTTTCCATGCTTCCAAGGCTTGAACAGCATGTTGATTAGAGGATTGACCTTCTGCAGGAGGTTCCACGTTAGGTGGGTTCTCTTTTAAGAACCGCGCAAGGTTCAAAGTAGTGAGATAAAAAAACATCTTCTGTTGCCACCTCTTGAAATTCTGCCCATTGAATTTCTCTGGTTTCTCAGCATGATTAGCAACAGTGTAGGTAACTGGCGCACCAGGTACGTTCACAGGAGTAGTCACAGGAGGGGTAGTCGTGTTTGTCATCCTGAAAAATCAAACACAGACAGTTAAACAAACTGTTTTAAATGGTATCTACTTGTACCAGATCTGATTCAACAAAACTCTAGCTTGGTTTTGATGGATCGAGTAAATCAGTTTAATAGAAACTCTATCTTGGTTTCGTTAAAACTGATAATAAAACTGCTTAAAAAAATGTTATAGATCTGTTAATCCAAATCTGTATGTTAAAAACTGTTTAATAGAAACTGATATCCAAAGAAACTCAACAAGGTTTCGACAGAAACAGTTATAAAAGTCTGTTAATAATTAATCCGATTTTTAACAAAGTGTAATAAATTCGGTTAAACCGAATCTGTTTTAAGACTGTGGGAAACGGTGTACACTTTAATTAATAAAATCAGATTATAATGATAATATATAAATAACAGAAATAAAACAGTAGATTAAATAACAGACAGAATGGGTAGAAGCAGAAGACAGACTCTATAATAATATGTAAACGAAAGCAGTAAAAGGTCGTGAACGAGGCTCGTGTTTAACACGATTCCCTTAAACCAGATTCGCCGTCTGTTTCCCAGGGTACAACGTTCAAACTGTTGCACAGTCGGACCTGACAAACTTGCCTGAAAATTCAAGGTAGCTTGCGTGTTTCTGATCGATGAGGCTGCTGGAATACTGCACGCAATGAGCTCCGTTTTTGGATGATCAAAACTGAATGATAAGATTTTATTTTATAGGCAATACCTACCTTGGTCACCAAGACAGAATATACGCCAGAAAATAAAAAATATGCATATCTGTTATTTCAAAAACCGATTTGCATATATCTGTTAAGACTTAAGCACAAAGTCTAAATCTATTCCTAAAATAGATTACAGAATATTCGAATATTCTGGAAAATTATCAAATAAGGAACCGAAATTCTCAGCAAAAAGATACCCGCGTAGGCGAGATTTCGGAGCTGCATTCGTGTCCGCAGGTCGCATGAGTTCAGAAGCTTCGAACTCATTTTAGCTCGGAAATCCCATTTTCTGCAACCCCCCTGCGCGCGCGCACGTAGGAGTGGGAGCATAACCAACCTAAAGGAATTTGATAGCCAATATTATGATTTCCTTATAAACTAGTCTCCGCTTTCTCTTCTAGGCGATGTGGGATAGTTTAGTTTTCCAGATTTTGTGCCTCACTTTGAGACACGATATCTCATTCATTTCTACTCCAATTTGGACATACTTTAGCTCGTTGTGAAGCTCTCTTTGAGGAGAATGAAATGCCCCCCAATCAACAAAAATATATGTAACATATACATACATTAAATGATGTCCAAAATTTGCAAAAACCACTTTGCAAAACTCATTTTTCCCATAGTTATAATCTTCAAAATATGAGTAGACCTCAAAGCAATGTTAAAAGATTCAAAGCTTTCGCACCCCTAGACCCCCTTCATACTTTGGCAAACACACATCATCCCAAGAGACTTTAACCTTCCACCATTTCATATCACCTTGGCACCAAAAAAATCCATTCATGATATGCTCAATATCATAAATAATACTTGTTGGAAGGATAAACACCGATGCCCAGTACAAATGCATAGAAGACAAAATAGATTTCACGAGTTGCAGCCTTCCCGCAAAAGATAACCACTTATTCTTCCAATCGCTTATTCGTTTGCGAACACGCTCAATAAGGATTTTACATTCCTTATAAGGTAGCCTTGACGAAATAAGAGGAACACCCACGTACTTTATAGGAAGAGATCCACGTTCAAATGGCATAAGTTGCAATATAGAGGACTTAATATGATCATGAATGTTACACATAAAGATAGTACTCTTCGGGATAATAGGAACTAACCCCGAGACTTCTTTAAATTCCTCTAAATCTTCCATTATAACTCTAGCCGAGTGCATATCACCACGAGCAAACATCAGAAGATCATACGCAAAACAAAGATTAACAATTTTTAGCTTGCTACATTTGTGATGATATGTGAAATCTCCATCTTCACGAACTTTCCGTTTAACAATAAGCGTAAGGATTTCCATAACGAGGGTAAATAGATAAGGCGACATAGGGTCACCTTGACGAAGCCCCCGTTTACCACGAAAGTAACCATGTAAATCACCATTAATATTAATAGAAAATGAAGTGCTGGTAACATACGCCGTTATCCACTTAACCATTTTAAAGTAATGCGAGTATGTGACTCCAATTGTCATCAAGTGCACAATCTTGTTGTTCACCAATGGCACAATAACTAGCGAGTTACAAATTTGTGTATACATGCATCCTAATTCATAACATTTGTCCGTAACTATCAATGTCCCAAAAATGTAATGTGTATAATCTATACACTAATAAAATACGATACATACATATTTTCAGAAAAATATATGCATGCTTGTCTTCAAAAATGAAAAATCTAAACCATTTAAATTCTGCAACTTTCTTGTTTATAAACCTGCTTTTATGAACTTGGTTGTGGAAAATTGGTGTTTGAATGTTCAAGGTCATAATATGTTTATGCTTGTCAAGAAAATGCGCTACTTGAAAAGGCCTCTTCGAAAACTCCTGAGTGATCAAGGAAATATTCATGAATCATGATCGTGTAGTTAGACTTCGTCATAAACTTGACGAGGTTCAAAAGGAGCTAGATAAAAACCCGTCTTCAACAGCCCTTCGTGATGAAAAAGCGTCTTACCCTACAGCCTATACACAAGCTGTGCTAGATGAAGAGCGGATTTTGAAGCAAAAGGCAAAGATAGATTGGCTTCGTGAGGGGGATTCTACTACATCCTATCTCCACCGATATGTCAAGGCTAGAGTAAGTAGAAGTCGAATTAATTGTGTCATGGGCCATGATAATATCATCTATGAATTAAGTAATGTTCCTAAAGTATTTGTTGATCATTATATGTAATTCCTTGGTGTTGAGAGCCCTGTTACGCCTCTTAATGTGCATGGGCTGTTTTCGAAAAAGTTAAGTGTTGAAAGAGCTGGTCATATGATACGTGAGGTCTCTAATAACGAAATTTAAGATGCTATGTTTTCTATAGGTAATGATAGATCCCCGGGTCTGGATGGTTTTACTTCAGTTTTCTTCAAAAAGGCTAGGGAGGTCGTGGGAAATGACATTTGCAATGCTGTTCGAGATTTCTTCTCTAATGGGTGTATTCTACAAGAAATTAACCATACAATCTTAGCCTTGTTGCCTAAGGTATCTTCTGCTTCTCGAGTTAACGACTATCGTCCAATCTCGTGTTGCAATGTCATTTATAAATGCATGAGCAAAATCATTACGAATCGAATCAAAGATGGCCTAGATGACATTGTTAGTAATAATCATTCAGCGTTTATTACGGGTCGTAGTACCTCGGATAACCTTCTTCTAACTCAAGAGTTAATGCACAATTACCACTTGAATAGAGGCCTGCCGAGATGTGCTTTAATAATTGATATCCAAAAAGCGTACAACACGGTTAGTTGGACTTTTTTGAAGAAAATTTTACATGGATTCGGGTTTCATGATAGAATGATTAAGTGGATTATGACGTGTGTTTCCAGTGCGTCATTCTCTATCAATGTGAACGGTGAGTTGCATGGGTACTTCAAACGGAAACGTGGGTTGTGTCAAGGAGACCCAATGTCCCTATATTTGTTTACCTTAGTGATGGATATTCTTACGCGTATCTTGAAACAAAGGGTTTGTGATGATGATAGGTTTGTGTATCATAACAAGTGTAGCAAACAAAATATTATCAATATTTGTTTTTCAAATGACTTGATCCTGTTTTCTCATGGCGACATTGATTCAGCGAGAGTTCTTATGGAAGCGTTAGATGAGTTCAAAAGTGTTTCAGGGCTGGTCCTTAGCATCCCGAAAAGCAAAATCTTTTTTTGTAACGTTCTTGGTAGTGTGAAATCATCGATTCTTCAGCTTATGCATTTTGAGGAAGGAGTGCTTCATATTAAGTATTTGGGGGTTCCCTTAATCTCATCTAGACTCCTCTACAAGGATTGCAAAGTTCTTGTTGAGCGAGTTCAAAAGAGAGTAAGAGACTGGAAGAACTAATGGTTGTCATTCGCTGGGAGGCTTCGGTAACACCCTGAAACTGGGCCTAATCAATTTATTACAAAAATGTCATTTGAATAGTTGACTATGACTTTTGTAAGTTTTAAGGACTTACGGGATTGGTTAGTCAACCCGATAGTCAAATTATAAGTATTAAATGTTATGTAAATGGTTATAGAATATAAGACGTGTCACAAATACAAGAGAAATGTACTTAAGGGACCTAAGTTGCCAAGTGCTAAAAGTGTTATTAAGTGTTTGTGGCCAAATGGAATGAAAGGGGACTTGAGGGACCTAGTGTGCCAATTAGGAAAACTTGCCTCCTACAATAATATGGATATTTCTATCATTGTCATGAGATTGCCAGAAATATGTACAGAGTGTGTATGTAACGTGAGAAAAAGGAGGGAAAGACAAAATGGTCTTGGTGATAAATTGATGAAGGATTGAATCTTTAGCTCAACTAATCTATCACTAACCATGTTCATATGCAAGTAAATAACCCTTAATTGAAGCTAATTGATGAGATTATAAGTTAGGGTCTATGTACCCTAATTAGAGGAAATTGGGTAAAGATGTTTACAAGATAATTAAGGAGTTATAATTATGCGATAAGTTATAGTGAGTTATGATTAATAATTTAATGGGGCTAATTATCATATAATCATTAAATGGATATATGATAATTAGAGGTGTTTAAGGAAAAGCTATGATTGTGGTAATCATAGTATAGTAATTTTGATTATATGTTTGTGCCTATAGTGATGTTGGCTTATATGACAAGAATGGAGATGATGATGTACTTGGTTTCTTTAGCTTGGGATCAAGGTAAGTAAACCGGTTATAAGTTAATGTTATATGGATTTCAATACATTATGTATTATGTGATGTTTATGTTAAGTATATGGTATGGCTTGATGTATATGTGTTTGTGTGTAAATAGATTGTAGTGATACTTTTGCATAACTAGCATGAGATTGATAAAGTAGGATGGAAATGGTTAGAGTATGTATGGTGATGCTTAATGATATCCCAAGGTATGTTTATGATTAAAGTTGAAATGGAAGAATGGTTATAATTTGTAATGTGTGATTGATGTATAATGTTATGTTATATCTATTTTGCTTACTAAGCCTCGTGCTTACGGTTTAAGATGTTAATGTTTGTAGGTCCATATGTTATGGCGATGGTAAGCATTGGATTAAAGCTTATGGATTGCTAGATGGAAGTTAGAAGAATGGTAAGAAAGTAGAGCTTAGGTAGATACCGAGCTCGTTTCAAGGTTGTCCCCCGAGAGTCTTTGAATGGGTTATATGTATGTTGTCGAGTGTCAAAGTTTATGTCTTTGTTGTTAAAGTTAGATATGTCAAATGGTTCGTTATAGTAATGGGTTGAAGTGTGTATATTTTGGTAAAAGGAGTGTTTGGAATAATCTCTATTATGACCCATTTTTTGGTCATACGGGTCGAAGGGTTATGAAAATGATGTATTATGTTATATTAAAGATTTCTAGAAAGTTTCGTTAAGTTTTGAGTCTTTTAAGTTGATTTTTCGGAAATGGAGTAAATATGGTCTTTTAGAATATTTTCTGCAGTGGGCATATGGCCATATGGTAATTTCAGCATATGGTCATATGATTGCTTCAGAAATATAATAAAGGGTATATGTTCAGCATATGGCCATATGGTATTTTCAGCATATGGCCATATGGTTGTCTCAGAAAATTAAATAAGGGTATATGGCCAGCATATGGCCATGTCGAATTTTAGCATATGGCCATATGCTTCCGTCAAAGTATTAATAGAGTATTTTTCAGATTTTGTCGATTTTAGAAAAATCATATCTTTTAAACCGTAATTCATCACGGGTCGCGCCACCCGCCATTCAAAGGTAATTAAGTCTAGTTTCATAAAAAAAAAATACTTGCAAGGGCTGAATGGTAATAGATTCTCGTCAGTTGTTAAAAGAGTAACATATGGTACGTTAAAGTTGGGTCGTTTTTGCGTCAAAAGTCAAAAATTTTGGTCAAGCGGGCACGGGGTGTAACAACTTGCTATCAGAGCTTCGGTTTAAGTGAATTAGGTTTCCATTTAGGTTGCCTAGACTCAAACCACTATTAGAATGCGTTGAATGTACAAATAAGTTATGTGTGGAAGTAAATGTTTAAGTTTGAAGCAAATTACGAGATAGGTTTTATGAACCTAAGTAGAGAATAATGTATGTGTTTTATAATGTTAATGTGTATGTGATATAAGTCCGTGTAGGGCTTGATATGTTTAAATGATTGAATCGTTGTGCACTTTGGTTTGTGTCGATAATTGCCTTTTGATTATAAGAACGTGTTTTAAAAAGTAGCGGTAATGAAATGTAATTAAAATGGTAAGTGATATTAGAGACGGGCTATAAGTGAACTAAAGTATCGAATGCTTAGAGTATAGAACGTAATAATGATAAGTGAGCTAAAGTATAATGTGTTAAAGCAAGATGAGAATTGACACATTAATTGTTAAGTGTCTATTAATACGAGATGTATAGGATGAGGTTAAGAAACGATAACGAGTAATGATGAAATGAAAATAGAATAACTAATGAGCTCATAACTAAAGAAGAAATGAGTTGAGAATGTAAGTAAGAACGTAATGACATGTCTTATAGTCAGAAAGTGATAAGTATGTATAAAGTTAAGACAATGACTTGAAATTATGATATCACAACTGATGTGTATCATTAGCAAAGGATTATTTAAAAATGAAAATGATAATTGGTAAGCATGTTTGAAATGAGTAATAAGAAAGTAAGATGTGTAAACACATAAAATGTGTAAATATAATAAGCAAGTGTCATTTTCTAATGATGCTTTCTTAAAACTAAATAAAAAGAATGGAAATGTGAATGTGTGTTGAAATGATGAAAAGTAATGATGAGAGGAAAGTGGTATAGCTAATGTGCTAAAAACTAAAAGAGATGAGTTAAGAATGTAAGGATATGTTGCCTAACTAAACACAAAGAGATCATGTTAATGTATAAAGTGTATATAAAAGATAAATGCAAGTTAATGAAGGTGTTATCGAACTAACCTATGTAAGGTTAGATGTAGAAAAAAATTAAATAACCTAAAAGAGGTAAGAGTAAAGATGTGGAAATGGTTAACGCACGTTAAAGAATGTAAGTTGTAATGAGAAATGTAAACACACAGTACATGTGTAAGTATGATAAGCAGGTTTCATATACTCTATGATGCTTGCTTTCGCTAAATAGCATGAATGGAATAATGTATGCATTAGAATATTAATGGCTTGGATCCAAGTTAAATGTGAAAGGTTAAAGATGGCTATCACGTAACCAATGAGTTAATGATGGCTAATGATGGCATCCTTCGGGTTGGCCGAGCTAATGATGTTAATGATGTTATCCTTCGGGATGACCAAGCTAATGATGTTAATAATGGTATCATTCGGGATGACCAAGGTAATGATGTTAATAATGGTATCCTTCGGGATGACCAAGCTAATGATGTTAATAATGGTATCCTTCGGGATGACCAAGCTAATGATGTTAATGATGGTATCCTTCGGGATGACCAAGCTAATGATGTTAATAATGATATCCTTCGGGATGACCAAGTTAATGATGGTATCCTTCGGGATGACCAAGCTAATGATGTTAATGACGGTATCCTTCAGGATGACCAAATTAATGATGTTAATGATGGTATCCTCCGGGATGACCAAGCTTGAAATGCTAAGGTGAGATGGATCCAAACTAGAAAAGAGAAAAGTTAAAAGTGAAATATTTAATTTACAAACAATGAATGTGAAATGAGAAAGAGAAACAAAAGTTAAAATGTGTAACGAATAGGTGTGAATGTTACGTCGAAAGTGTATAAGTAGGACGATTTATGATTTCCTTGATTAAATGGATTGAGACGCCTTTTCATTTAATTAAAGAAATTGTGAATCTCCGAACCATGAGTTTATGTTTCTTGATTTACATAGACTGGGATGCCTTTCCATGTAAATGAGGAAATACAAATTAGTAGGCTTATGTGTTCTCGATATGGCGTGAGTAAGGTAAAAAGAGTACAAAACGAAAGCCTAGAATTAGTTAGAAGTTTTACGAACTAAGATAAGCGGGCTAGAATTAGAATGCGACTTTTAAATTGAGACATTGAGTGAAACCAACCATTTGGAGTTTAAAGTATAACTCAAAAAGATTAAGAAATTGGTAATGATGTTATAACATGCCTTGAGACGTGGTAAAAAATATGAGTAATGATAGTAACGGATGCTAATTATTATTATTACCTTATGTGTAAATGTGAATGTGTAAGTTAAGTTTGACTTTTTGAAGTCAAAGTGTTGAAAGTTCTTATGAGACTCATAATCTTTGACGATAAATTGTAGAAAGAAGTAGAGAAAATGAGACAATGTAATGAAAATGTTAACGAAATAACGAAATAATCATAGTAAGACTAGAAGATATTAGTTAATGTTGATCCGTGGAAGTAAAAAATAACTTAAGATTTCACAAGTAAACCTTAACACTTGGCGAAAATCCTTAAATGAAATAGAAAGGAAAAGGAGTTATAGCAAAATGTTTAAGCGGATAATAAAATAACTATGGTAGAATTGAAATGCTAAGTCGTATAGGTTAACGTTTGACTTATGTAAAGTCAAAACGGCATAAATTTTCTCAAGTGACACATAGTCCTTGATTAAAAAGTTAAGTATAGTAAGTAAGAATGTGATGTGATGGAAATAAGGTTGGCAAAATGATACAATGATTATACTAAATGTGTCTTGTTTGATATAATGACCTTAGTAAGAGTTGTACGCTCTTAAAAAGTTAAATGAGAAGTATAGTGGATTAAAGATTTTGAATGTTTTACCTTGTGTTGCAAGATCACTTAGATCATTGCAACGAAATGTTTGAATGAAAGTGTGCTTAGTACTAAGAATGGGGTTAAGAAATGACCAAGTCATGGTTAGTTTAAGCGAGAGATTTCGGGGGCGAAATCTAAATAAGGGGGTTAGAATTGTAACACCCTGAAACTGTGCCTAATCAATTTATTACAAGAATGTTATTTGAATAGTTGACTATGACTTTTGTAAGTTTTAAGGACTTACGGGATTTGTTAGTCAACCCGATAGTCAAATTACAACTATTAAATGTTATGTAAATGGTTATAGAAAAGATAACGTGTCACAAATACAAGAGAAATGTACTTAAGGGACCTAAGTTGCCAAGTGCTAAAAGTATTATTAAGTGTTTGTGGCCAAATGGAATGAAAGGGGACTTGAGGGACCTAGTGTGCCAATTAGGCAAACTTGCCTCCTACAATAATCTGGATATTTCTATCATTGTCATGAGATTTCCAGAAATATGTACAGAGTGTGTATGTAACGTGAGAAAAAGGAGGGAAAAGACAAAATGGTCTTGGTGATAAATTGATGAAGGATTGAATCTTTAGCTCAAGGAATCTATCACTAACCATGTCCATATGCAAGTAAGTAACCCTTAATTGAAGCTAATTGATGAGATTATAAGTTAGGGTCTATGTACCCTAATTAGAGGAAATTGGGTAAAGATGTTTACAAGATAATTAAGGAGTTATAATTATGCGATAAGTTATAGTGAGTTATGATTAATAATTTAATGGGGCTAATTATCATATAATCATTACGTAGATATATGATAAATAGAGGTATTTAATGAAAAGCTAGAATTGTGGTAATCATAGTATAGTAATTTTGATTATATGTTTGTGCCTATAGTGATGTTAGCTTAGATGAGAAGAATGGAGATGATGATGTACTTGGTTTCTTTAGCTTGGGATCAAGGTAAGTAAACCGGGTATAAGTTAATGTTATATGGATTTCAATGCATTATGTATTATGTGATGTTTATGTTAAGTATATGGTATGGCTTGATGTATATGTGTTTGTGTATAAATAGATTGTAGTGATACTTTTGCATAACTAGCATGAGATTGATAAAGTAGGATGGAAATGGTTAGAGTATGTATGGTGATGCTTAATGATATCCCAATGTATGTTTATGATTAAAGTTGAAATGGAAGAATGGTTATAATTTGTAATGTGTGATTGATGTATAATGTTAAGTTATATCTGTTTTGCTTACTAAGCCTCGTGCTTACGGTTTAAGATGTAAATGTTTGTAGGTCCATATGTTATGGCGACGGTAAGCATTGGATTAAAGCTTATGGATTGCTAGATGGAAGTTAGAAGAATGGTAACAAAGTAGAGCTTAGGTAGATACCGAGCTCGTTTCAATTTTGTCCTCCGAGAGTCTTTGAATGGGTTGTATGTATGTTGTCGAGTGTCAAAGTTTATGTCTTTGTTGTTAAAGTTAAATATGTCAAATGGTTCGTTATAGTAATGGGTTGAAGTGTGTATATTTTGGTAAAAGGAGTGTTTTGAATAATCTCTATTATAACCCATTTTGGGGTCATACGGGTCGAAGGGTTATGAAAATGATGTATTATGTTATATTAAAGATTTCTAGAAAGTTTCGTTAAGTTTTGAGTCTTTTAAGTTGATTTTTTGGAAATGGAGTAAATATGGTCTTTTGGAATATTTTCTGCATTGGGCATATGGCCATATGGTAATTTCAGCATATGGTCATATGATTGCTTCAGAAATATAATAAATGGTATATGGTCAGCATATGGCCATATGGTATTTTCAGCATATGGCCATATGGTTGTCTCAGAAAATTAAATAGGGTATAATGGCCAGCATATGGCCATGCCAAATTTTAGCATATGGCCATATGCTTCCGTCAAAGTATTAATAGAGTATTTTTCAGATTTTGTCGATTTTAGAAAAATCATATCTTTTAAACCGTAATTCATCACGGGTCGCGCCACCCTCCATTTCGAAGGTAATTAAGTCTAGTTTCATAAACAAATACTTGAAAGGGCTGAATGGTAATAGATTCTCGTCAGTTGTTAAAAGAGTAACAGATGGTATGTTAAAGTTGGGTCGTTTCCGCATCAAAAGTCAAAAAATTTGGTCAAGCGGGCACGGGGTGTAACAGCTTCAACTGACTACCTCTGTTCTCTCGGCTATGAATGGTTATTGGGCATCCGGTTTTATCCTCCCAGCAGGTATTATCTATGACATTGAGCAAATTTTATGTGGCTCTCTATGGTGCCATGGGGATATGAGACAGGATAAGGCGAAAGCCTCTTGGGACGATATTTGTCTTCCTAAATCAGAAGGTGGGCTATGTATTCATAAATTGGCTCAGTTTAATGTTGCCTTGATGACCTCTCATATTTGGAAGTTGTTGTCTAATAAAGAATCCATGTGGGTGAGATGGATCTACGCTTATAAGCTTAAACATAGGAACTTCTAGGACATTAAGCTTGCTTTGAATATAAGCTGGGGGTGGCGTAAAATATTGCAAATTCGTGATCAAGTTCGTCCTTACATTATGTACAAAATCGGTAATGGTAATGATGCATCTATTTGGTTTGATAAGTGGGAGGATCGATTCCCTCTCATGAACTACTTGACGCCAAGAAATGTATATAGAGCAGGTTACAATATGCAAGAAAAGTGGCAGACCTAATTTCGCATGGAGAATGGACCTTTCCTGTTGCATGGTATGATTTGTACCCGGTTCTTATTCATATTAGCGTGTCCATTTTGTCTGACCAGGTTGACAAGTTACAATGGCGAAAGCATGATGAGATTTTGGTGGAGTTTTCTGTTCGAGAGGCTTGGGAAGCTATCCATGATCGTGGTAATCTCGTCCCATGGTCTAACTTGGTTTGGTTTCGACATAGCATCCCTCGACATTCGTTCCATCTATGGCTTGTTATGCGGAGGCGTCTAAAGACTCAAGATAGGATGAGGCAATAGGATTTTGGCATCAATGTCGACTTAAACCTGCTTCGGTGCCCTCTTTGTAAAGCACAACCGGATTCTCATGAGAATTTGTTCTTTGAATGTAGCCATTCAGAGAAGGTTTGGAAGCAAGTCTTGAGTGCAGCTGAAGTGCCAAATGTGTCGCCTATTTTAGATGATATCATGATTTGGATTATTCCTATATCTAATGATAACACTATTGAAAGTATAGTTGGTCGTCTTCTCATTGGTGCATCATCTTATTATTTGTGGCAAGAGAGAAATAATAGAATTCATAGCAAAGGTGATAGGAACACTGATGAGATAACGAACGAACTGCATTTTGGATGTGGTTAGGATGAAGCTCGCTTCTATACGTCTCAAGAAGTCGTATCAAGCTGAAAGGCTGATGAAAATTTGGAAGATTTCAAGCTTGGTGATTGAAGGTGGCAGATTTGTGCATGGAAGCTAGGGATCACCTGAGCATTTTGTTGTCATATTTATTTTATGTAGATTCCTAGTTTGTGTTTCGTGGCTGTTATGCTTTGAGTTTTGTTCAAAGTGTATTGTCGATGTTCATCTTTAAAAGAGGGGCTCATTACCTCTCTTTCATGTATGTAAACTCATATATGTTTATCTAATATATTCACCGGGGTATAATCCTTTAAAAAAATCGAGTTTGCTGGCTTGAAGAACCAATAATTCCGTAATACTTACTGTAAATTAGCTTCCATGGCCAAAAAAAGAAAAAAAGAAAGTTAGATACACAATTATACAAAACTTTTATAACTCAACCGTGAAACTATGCTTTGACTGGGCTTTGGTTTAAAGTTTGCAGAGTTAATGGGATTGAGATGACCAAAACGTTTATAGGCTGAACTGATTATAATCAGTTTGGTTTATGCCAAAGTTTGGGCTCTTCGTACTCCCATCTATACACTGTTTCAAAATTAGTTGTAAGAAATAAGGATGTTTAAAAAGGCTAGAAATAATTATTTATTTTTATATATATTTTTAATTTTTGCTTATTTATTTATTATTTATTATTTTTTGGAATTATTACAAATAGTATTGAAAGGCTAAGTTTGAGTCATGAATTGTGCTTCTAAAGTCAATATCATTAATAAAATCAACCACATTTGATGATGTGACATTTAAACAACAAAGATGACTATTTTGTGGTTGTCGAGCAATTAAAAGCACTATGATTAGGATTTGAATTATTTCATGTTCGGATCATGATTAAATTTAAGGCTAAACACAATGACAACTTAGTTCACCTGTGTCACATCAGCTTTCTCTCTCCGACGATCTGACCTAGTTGTCACAATAGTGACCAAGTTATTTTATTTTATTTTATTTTTTTTTTTCGCAAACAAATTTATAAGCACTAAAAAAGTAAATATTTAAGGAGAAAAAATATACTTTATATACTTAAAACAAATTCCAAACACCCACTTTGAAGACAATTCCAAAGACGACCTTTCCTTCCTTCATTTGTCTTCTTCTCCTGTATATCTCCTTGGAGTAGCAGCAATATTGGTGGTTGGGGCCAAAGAAGAAAGGAAAGTTAAGAAGAAAGAAAACAAATTTTGGCTTTTTGTGTGCTCACAATTCGGTCGAGATGCCGAACTAGTTCACCATCTTTTCCTCACTCGACCGACCTCAAACTTCCTCCCACAATGGTCACAACCGACCACAACCTCGGTCGACCGACCCTCCCCAACCGACCACTGTGTTTAGCCAAATAATGAAAAGTGACCGTATCAACATCTCTATTGCGCGCGTTTATGTAACAACAAACTCAATCTACATGTATTAATTGATTAAAATGTTATAAGCTATAGTTAAAAGAGTTTGATTGACGTACATAACAAATAGTTAGGAACGATATTGAAAATATTTTAATTATATCGCATATATTTTAATATAGGACTCATCATCCTTGAATATTCTAAAAGACATGTGTTATAGACAATAATATAAAGGGAAAATGTTTTTAAAAGATATCATACTTGTCACTATTTGCTTTTGTAGGTGGTTATTTTTTGCTTTTGTGGGTATTTTTTTCTTTCAAATTCATCATTTTTAGGGTATTATGTGACATTTTTGCCTTTCGGGAAGAAAAAAATTATATTAGCTAAGAGGGGCAAAAATGTTCATAAATTTCGCAAAAAATACCCAAAAAATGATGAATTTGAAGCAAAATCTTTCATATAAAGCAAAATTTGTTTCTTCCCAAAAACAAATGATTAACAAGTATGATAACTTTTAAAAACATTTGCCCTAATATAATATCTACCTTGGTTGATGATATGATATGCAAATATGAGAAATAAGATAAAAATAAACTTTTTTTTTAAAGCTTTGCATACAAATTTGTTATTCGATGACGTGCAACTCATAATTCTTCACGTGTACAACCCAAAAATGCATGACCCACACATCTCCTAATCTACTTGTACAACTTAAAAGTAAAAAAATAGAAGTAAACATTTTCAGTTCAGTTTAGTAACTATAAATTCAGTATTGGTTAACAAACTTGATCACAACCTTCAAAGAATTTAAAGAACATAATCAAATAAGGATGAAATCCCATGCTTAGCCATATGTAAAGATCTGTGGAGTAACTTGTGAGACTTGTGAGTTGTGGGTGGGTTTTGATTTTTTACGCGGACTTTTTTCATTCAAAATATCTCTAATAATGACCATATACTACAATCGATGTCTCATCGAATCATTTTTGAAGTTTTAAAGTCTTGTTCAGAAAACTCACTTTCTGAAATCATACACACTTTCAGCAATTGCCACCAATGCATGTGTAAATTACTGGCCATAAGGCATAAGCATTAAGCAGTTGGCCTCTCTACAACATTACAGGTATAACATGAGTGTATTATGTACAAGGAGAATCACAACGACCCAGATGACATTAGCTGAACCTAACTTCCATCATCACAAATGTTAATTTTTTTTATTAAAAATTGTTTCTTTTCAACAATTGACTAATTAGAAAAGCATGTGAAAAGCACACGACTGGAGTTCTTATCTAACTAATAAATTATTCTTGGTGTTAATGGGCAGCATAGCCATGCTACAAGTTATGTCTTATGTAATACTTTTGCTAAAGGTAAGTATCCCAGCCTCATCAATGTCAGATTTAAGTCTACTACTGCTTCCAATCTAGGTAATACAAACGAAACTAAAAACAGATCAAGGAGTAGCCAGTTTTTATCAGTTTAAACATAAAATTTGCCACAAAGAATGATCCTTGTCTTGCGAACTTATAGTTTTGGTGAAACGTATTCTTGCTGAAATATAAATGGGTGTATGACCATCACAATAATAGAAACATGACGATTTATATTGAAGGTTCAGCCACACATATACACGATTACCTAAGGGTAAAACATTAGACTTTTTGGGTCAAGCTTATACCAAATTAGTAATAAATAGACTCGGCTATTACTTTTATTTTCCACACCTGTTTCTCACCTTTGGTTTTAGAAATAGGCATATAACAAATATCATATTCTGAGTTGAATTTAGTAATCCCAACAAAGAGAAGAAAGGGGGGATTGGAAAAAAGAAACGGTTCAACCCGTGACCCATTACCCTGACCCGTCCCGCCATTTAGACAGCTAGTTTTATTGTCATTGCCTCAGTCTTCTTGTGCCCCTTCTAAGGTTTTGGATACACTCTGTATATCCTGTTACGGATATATCTTCACAGCCTATGACAATGTTTTAAACAATTTACATCACAAACCATGAAACTTGGATTTTTTTGATATTATTAATGACCATATACAACTTAGGTTGTTTGATAGGTCAGAAACTGGGCTATATAGAGTTCCATCAGGTCATCAACTAAACTGTCAACTGATTTCTTAATTATCTCACAATGTAACTTAACCACAAGTTCTAAGTGATCACTGTCATTGCAAGATGATCAGAAGCAGGTAAAAGTATATATACTAAAACACTTGTTATTAATATGCAGAACACAATGGATGGTCAAAGTGTATATACTAAACCACATGTTATTAATAATTATGCTTTCATTTTCACATATTTATTTTTACTGCAACTTGAAATTGATAGAAATGAGAAGCATATATTTTACCAAAAGCAAAGCGATACAAATTATTGGAGTGGTCACTTGATAATAATAGAATTACTGAATTGCCCGGTGACCAAAGTAAATTTTATTAAATGCTAACAACACACTAATATTACATACAACAATAATTCAAAGAGACAAAACACAAACATCATCATTACAGCCGCAACCCAAACTCCTCTACCTGCATCAAAAGGTTATTTCCCGATAAATACATATCTTCTCTTGTTTCGCGCTAAGATCATGTGCTCCCCTGCATCAGCAATCACATTGAACCACTTAACTTTTCTTGTTGACAACATGAGATATCCCATCACCAATCCGACTAATGTTCCACATCCATATCCCAACGTCACCACTTCCCACGTAAATCCACTTTCCTCCTCTTGATCTTCGTGAGCTTCAAGTTGTGGTTTGTGTGTATACTCACTGCACTTTTGGGGCAGCGGAAACCCACAAAGTCCCACATTCCCTTCAAATGAGTTCACATCAAATGTGTTGAACTGCGTTCCGTCTGGTATACGCCCTACAAGACGGTTATGCGATAGACTTAAGACTTCGAGACGCTTGATTCCTGCAAGACTTTCAGGGATCTCTCCTGTGAGTTGATTCCAAGAGAGGTCTACCGACTCAATCTCAGTGAGATTCCCTAGAGCATGTGGAATTTGACCCTTAAGGAAATTGTGGGATAAGTTGAGCACTATTAGTGAATTAAGACCACCAATAACGTCTGGGATCTCTCCTTCAAATGCGTTATCTGATAGATCAATAATTGTGTAGTCAACTGAAATTTATGGAAAATCTTGATTCACCCCTTTCACCGCAACAACAAATGAGTAATACTGTCCACCCGTGAATATATATTATGGTGTTGTAACAACATCCTTCATGGAATTGAAACTTTGAAAATATTTTGCAGGGAGGTGACCTACAAACCCATTATGAGATAAGTCAAGAACTCGAAGACTTGGAAAGGGGGGTTCAATAGCAGAAGAGGGTTGAATGCGTCCATGAAAGTTGTTTGATTTGAGGACAAGAGCCTGCAAATTTGGAAGATCTCCTAACCAACCAGGGAATGTACCATTCAAATGGTTGTTTCCGAAATCAACTACTTTCAAGGATTGACATCTGGACAAGGAAATCGGCACCCCTCCTCTTAATTGATTTCCATTCAAAATAAGCCCTTGTAAATATCCACAATCCCCGTATACGTTTGGAATTGTTCCTTGGAAGCTATTATCCCCA
Organism: Chrysanthemum makinoi; assembly: GCA_910596185.1. Classification (NCBI taxonomy): domain Eukaryota; kingdom Viridiplantae; phylum Streptophyta; class Magnoliopsida; order Asterales; family Asteraceae; genus Chrysanthemum; species Chrysanthemum makinoi. Next base: position 253,153,975 of record OU343218.1, read on the forward strand.
AATATGTATCTCAAGAAATGAGGTGATATTTCCAAAGCATTGTGGAATCAATCCACCAAAGCGATTATTGGACATATCCAAAAACTGTAGCTTGCTCATGTTGCAGATTGATGGAGGGAATGGTCCCTGAATCAAGTTAGACTGCAGGTAAAGTTCATATAGTCCATACCATTGAAATTGTGGCAAGCATGTAATGAAGTTATACGAGAGATTCAGACGATGCAACTCATTTCCTCCTATCTCCCCTGCCCAATGAGGAATTTGGCCATGGATTTCGTTGCTAGAGAGATCTAAATCTTCAAGTTGTTTCATGGCTCGAAATGAATTTGGAAACACCTTTAGCTTGCAAGAGGCCAATTTTAAGAGCCAAAAACCAGGGTTCACATAATGATTGGCATTGTTTGTTGTAACAGAGAAACCACTGTAAGAGAGATCGAGAGATTCAAGGTTTGTGAGGCTTGATAACAATGTATCCAACTCCCATTTACCACTAAAATTATTAAATGAAAGGTCTACATAAGTGAGGTTGGTGAGTTTTCGAAATGTTTGCACATGAATTTGGCCAGCTAAGTGATTGTAACTCAGGTCTAACTCTTTAAATGATGGAAGAGCAAATGACTCAAACGGTACATTTCCACCGAACATGTTATCATATAGATAGAGATATTCTAAAGAGGGGGAAGTAAACAGCCAAGATGGCAATGTCCCATTAAGTTTGTTACCCGATAAATCAAGAAAAGTAAGGTATGTTAGGTTAACTGAGATTTCCGAAGGGATATCGCCTGTGAATTGGTTAAATCTCAAATCAAGTGTTTCCAAAGAATGAAGATTGAAAATGTAATGAGGTAATTTTCCTTGCAATCCAGTGGAGTAAAGATTTAGTAATTTCATAGAAGAAGAGATGTTAAGACTCGTAGGTAACACCGAATAGATATTATTAAATGAAAGGTCTACAAGTGAAAGTTCCTCCAAATTAGTAAAATTTCGAAACATATTGATGAAAACATCTGGTTCAAGCTTCAAATCATTATAAGCATAAGCGTATGAAGAAGAGAGATCAAGGGACACCAACTTATGAAGGACAGAGATATCCGTTGGGACTTGGCCAGATAACCAACAACCAGAGAGGTTGAGATGAGTGAGACTATTTGAAAACCTTCCAATTTCACGTGGAATTTGGGAACCAGTAAAATAATTGAAAGCAAGATTGAGTCTCTGGAGGTGAGGAAGGTTGAAGAGGGAGTTGTTAGGAAGGATGGTACCTTTCAGCATTCCGCAACTAACGTCGAGGCCGATAACATCACCGGTGGAGTAGTCGCAAGTAACTCCGTTCCAATTAGAGCAGTCTGTACTTGTATTCCAGCTCATCATTATTGGATGATAATCAGAACCAAGCCAATCAAGACAGGAGTAATCAAGGTCATCGTTTGTGTAATTGATGGATGAAAGGTTATGTTTAAAGAGAAGCAAAGCTTCACTCTGTTTTTTAGAGCATTTACGATTATTATTATTAAAAGAAGTGGAAGAAGCAAAAGAAGTGGTGAAAAAAAAGAAAAGCAAAAAGATACTGAAAAGTTTTGAATAACCCATTGTGTTTTTATTAATTGCTATAAACATTCATACTTGCTACACATATATATACTAACACTGCAGCTTTCACAAGAATATGATCTAAATATGTGTGTGGTCTTAGTTTCATTTCTAAACGTATCACTTGGGTTGTACCAGTCTATCTAAATTGATAGGCATTAAACTTTAATTTCTTGTCGGTTTATTCACAATTCTAACTTTTGATAGCAAATATGTGGTTCACAGTAATCTTTAAACAATAAAGGAAAACGATTTTTGGATGATTCATTAGACCGAAGACTAAATCAAAACCAATAGAAGAGCTCAATGCAGTGAAGAAATGTCTAAGATTGATTGGGATGTAACCTTTTGTGGTCTTAGTTTCATTTCTAAACGTATCACTAGGGTTGTACAAGTCTTTCAAAATTGATAGGCTCTAAACTTTAATTTCTTGTCGATTTATGCACAATTCTAACTTTTGATAGCGATGAAAAAGAATCTTTCAATGAAAATATGTGGTTCACAGTAATCTTTAAACAATAAAGGAAAATGATTTTTGGATGATTCATTAGACCGAAGACTAAATCAAAACCAAAAGAAGAGCTCAATGCAATGAAGAAATGTCTAAGAAAGATTGATTGGGATGTAACTCTTTGTGAGTGGTGGACCAAAAACTTTAGAGTATATGAGGGTTTAAGAAGACTTCGAAGTAAACTCATCTTGGTCCTTCTGTACCAATAGTTAATGTTACTTCATCATTCTTGATCATACATTTTTTATGTCTTAGTCTAATAATAAAATGAAAGGAAATGTAAAATTAGCCTTATTAAATCAACAAAGTTACCGGTGTTCTTGAAGAACATATAAGTTTTCATGTGTCTATTTTTGTTATTTGAACACATTGTTTTGCTTCCATTGTTGCAATCAAATTATGAATTAGCTGAGGCACGTGGATTAAACAATAAAAGTAGTCTAGTGTGTTGTTGAGTTTATGATATATAAAATACAATAAAACATAAAGACATCAAGAGTACACAGCGAAAGACTTAAAGATCATAACAAATAAATTAATTAACTGAAAGTATGCGTAACGTACCTCTTGCGAATGTCAAATCCCTCGAGCAAAGCAAAACAACCCTCGAGCAAAGCAAAACAAAGAAGTACTTATTGGTGTAAGAATAATGTCTTACAACCACGTTCTTGTACACACGAATTAACCAAACGAATCAAGCGATTGCTAGATCTAACACAACTCCTCGTTTAAACAAAACGAAACCGAACTCCCTTACAATTGGGGTGCTCGGCCGATTATAGGACAAGAGAGAGGAGAGGAGAGATCTAGGGTTAATTCAATGCACAAGTGTATGAAACCCTAGAACCTACCCCTCCTTATATACTAGTAGGTAAACTTAGGGAACAAGTTAGGATTAGGATTGAGCTTTGTTAAGCCCTATGGCCGGCCATGATGGAAAGCCCAAAGCCAAACCCATAACTTTTCAAGTTTTCCATTTCTAGTCCTTCTCTTTTCCATTTAACGGTCGTTAGTCATTTTTTCGTTAAATACTTAACGATCGTTAACCGGACTTAATGTGCAATAATTAATCGTAAACATAAACATTAATTATTAACTTTAATTCTCATTCGCTAATGTGTGCAATCCGTGGTCACGAGTTGAATCGGACATTCACATGTTTGTAAATATATACATTTCCAACAGCTCCCACTTGGATATGTTTACAAACGTGAAATGACATTGGTTAGCGTCTAGCAACACGCCAATGCCCCCGGTACAACTCGTGTATGGTTTTCTGGAGAAAAACCAAGTTTGATGATTCATCATCATATTCATCCTTTGTTTCTAATACCATGTTAATAAGAATATGGATCTCACTCATTTCTTAATTAACTATTCTGTTTCTCGGTTTATGTGATTGATTAAGATTACCAATTCTTCTGAACATATTCCGGAAGACCTTGGGCATGGCCATGCAAACATCTTAACAACCCTACTGAGGGGCCCAGTAGTATTATACTTCAAAATAAATTTGAAGGAAACAAATCCCATTTTGACTACAAGCAGGATTCATAAATTTCGCAACACTTCTGAAAACAACCCTTATAACTACTAGTTACGTATAGCGTTAGATTGCTTCACAAAAATGCACTACATCCATGACATATCTCTTGCATCTCAAGTCAGAGGATAAATATTCATGATATACTTAATGACTAAGATCCATAAAGTATCATCATGTGGGTGGGATAAGTCCTATACTCAATTCATTGAATATCATCTGAAATTAGTCATGCTACGCATCAATATACTTTCAAGTATATTCTAACTAATACTCAGATTTATCTTAATTCAATATCATTCCTATGTTATTGATCGACAACGGACTATTTAGAATAACTTAAGTTATTCAAGGATTTAAACATGCAAATACAGGACACAATATCATAAATGAAATTAAACATATCCGTACTTTAATTCATTATAAATAATAATTGTTTAACATCCTTTATCCAAATACTAAATAGATTAATGCATGATAATACTAGTTAATGAATTTTGCCACAAGTCATGAAAATCATACTTGTTGACAAGGCATAATTTCAATTAACTTTAATCTATAGGAATTTTGAGAATACTTATTTCAAGAATTCAATAAGTGAATTTCTTGTATATGTTTACACATATCTTGATATTGTCATATCATTCCATAAGGTGCGTGATAACCTGAACCACCTTTTATGACAATTATCTTTCAAAACTTTTAAAGTTTAAAGTATTCTTTATTCTTTAATGTATAATGCAACTATGCTCTTAGTTGAGCATAACTAGTCAACATGGTCATCATCAAGGATACCGTGACTAGATATGAGTGTCATCTCAATTATACTAGCATCATTGTGTACAACAATATGCTCTTTAAATATCCGTAAACTTTTGAACAGTTATAGTGTAATGTTGGTGCCTACCAAAACTCAAGTTTGTTGGCAATGAAAATTATGAAACAATTGTCATATAATCATCCATAGAATCTAGGAGCATCTCCAGATTGTGGAATGTGATTCTAAATCCAAACATATTCCTTTAAAATATTTATTACACTAACAACTTTCAATGTTGTCAAATCATCTTGTAATCAAGCATGACACAACAACTTTATACACAACATGATGTTCATGATGAATCTTCAAGTTAAACTTTAAGATCTCATTTATCTTGTCAAAGATATGTATTCATGATGTTCTTTTTGACTCATTTATTTACCGCATATGTTTATAATAATAAACATATATTCCAAGATTGTATATATTATTTCCAAATCTTACAAACGAAGTTTCATTCCCAACTAAAACTTAATTTAAGTGGAATGTAGTTGCCCATACAACATATAAGATTTAAGAAAAAATAAATAATACTCCCCTAGCTTTCAGGAATACTTATGAGCAATCTTATTTTAATTATTAAATCAAACATTGATTTAATATTAAACATAAGAATCATCTCATAGATGCATGCATATATCCATTCATGGATTCTTGCAGTTTGTACATATCCAATGATTATTTGAATTCATAAAACTTCTTTGTATTACTCATCGTCCTCGCAAAGTAATTTCACAACAAAGAGTTATGACATTCATTGTCAAAATTTCATATCAATGAAACTTAGTATGACAATTATAATCTTTATACTCCTATTTAATGTATATAGGAAAGAATATTCAATCATAGTTAATTGCTTAAGTATGATTGATATTATTATCACTAGACATACATTAAATACATGTACAATATTGTCCATATGATTTCTACACAAAGATTTAAACCACTAGGGTTTCCATCCTATGAAGAAACTCATTTTCATTATTAAGATAAACCAAGTATCTAAAGTTGATTATCTTTATGGACAACATCTCTACATTCATAGTATGATTGATTTTCCACAATTCAACATTTGGTAAATTTATCATTATGATTAACAGGCTTACCATGATCCTGTAACTCATATTCCTCAGCATATTAAATATCTGAGATATCCTTACGGATCTATGAATGACAATTCCATCATATTAAGGTCTATCATTTTCATGTTTAGCCTCATCATGATATTTGCTAGTGCATTTTAGAAGATTATGTATTTTGTAATTCAATCTTTCAAGATCTAAACAAAAACTCCCACTTGCCTTTAAAATTTTAAAGATTACCTTTAAATAGTTTAGCAAATAGAGCAACAATACATTGTTCTCTTTTGGGATATTACAAAAAACATTGACAATTCCTAACATTAGTTTGTTACAACTCACTCTATAAGTAGTTTAACAAATTCAGAACTTCATTTATAAGACTTAATGTGATTCATCACATTCCATAAACAAATGGTGTCTTATTAATCTTCTAGGTTGGAGTCTTATTGAGTATATTCAATCTATACTCAATCTACTAACCTTGATAACTTTTGGAAGGACTTTTGGAAGAAACTATAGTTATCTTGAATCAAATAATGCCTACAGATTTTGATTCTTCTAACAGAACTTATACCATAAAACTATGGTATTTCCTTAGAATTAATATTGTAAGAAAATCTAACAATATTTTAGATAACCATCTACACTTTTGGCTTACCTATTTACCAACAAAGTAAAACTTAATGGTACAATAGAATTACCAAGTCAATTGCATGTATTATAACACAAATATTTTGACCAAGTCAAAAGAGATATTAGTTATAATCCCACTATACGTTATAAGTCATTGATCAACTCATTGACTTCATGCATATGTCTTAAAACATAACAAGTTAACGTCTTACTTTATATTCTAAGTCTTTAAAAGACTTCATGTTTGTGACTTTACAAAATCATAAACATTTATAATTAAAGTAATTATGAACACCACCTCGGGTTTCAATTAATATTTCAAGTTAATATTTACTACATATATTTAAGTCATTCAACGAATACTTAAATTCAAAGTAGTATTAGATTACTTCATTTAATTATGTCATTCCATGAAATGTTCCATGTAAGAAACTGCAAAATCATCCATGCTCGTTCTCACGACACGTGGATATTTTACCTTGGGGTACAATCTAGTTCACGTTTCAACGTAACATAAATTGTAACTACAAGTGTTTCTTAAATATTGAATGACATAAATATTTAAAATAAAGTAGTCTTTGTTATCATCTTGACACATGTTCTTAATAGGGCAATCATACATATATAAATGTATACTTCCTATTAGAACGTTATTCTCTTACTTTACAGTCAAGAGAATCCTTTTAAATCATCTTAATATGTGTTGTACCTTGCACACAATAGATTTCTCCCACTTGTGCATGGAACAACATCATGTAGCATATAAACAACACGATACACGTTCGTTTATTTGATTAATATGATTTGTGTCATAGATATAACTAGTAGATGTAGAACTATATTTTTTAGTAAGGAAACGCGTAACGACTATCCTTAAAACATAAATGTCTACAATTTGGAAAGTAATTATCTTTGAAGATAATATGGGTTACTACACAGGAAATAAGGCTTGTAGCTCCCACTAAATTAGAAATCATTAAAACAACTGCTTATTCAGTAATGCAACACAAATGCTCCCACTGAATCTGACAACATTGTAAGTGTTGCATAACCATTGAAAACAACTTGCTTGCTTTTTAATTTCCTACACCTTTGAAGAACCATACGTAATTATTACTAAGGTACTAAAAGGTGTATTCTACTATATGAATGATAGGTTATCCATCAATGTTATTAACTCGAAAAATTGGGTATGCAATTTCTTCCTCAACAAGCCTACCATCCCCATACTGGTATGTAGTACCTTTAAAGGCTGAAGCAAAACAACTAGATAAAAATATGCTAGTTTGCCTTTTACCAATTTTTTGCGGTAATTAGTCTAGCTTCTAATCTAGTAACTCATATACATGTTTTCCAGTTAACCAACATTCATGTTGTTACAAAGGATTCATTCACCAAATGAGGGTAATTAAATCTTTATGGAAAATAAGATGTGCAATTCATTGCTAAGAGTTACATTAGAATTTAGACAATTCACATGTTCCTATTATACCTTTCTCATTCATGAAAAGGAATAGGATTGAGTCTCATGCTTCTCCCATGAAAAAGAGACTTCGTTTGTCTTTTCAGTAAATTATTCTCGATCAAACATTTGTTTGAAAGCTAGAATGGATCAATTTACTCATCAAAGACTAAACCATGTTTACGGTTAAATGTTGCATTTATACATTCAAAAGAATTACAAAATTCAATTTTAGTATTTTCGATAATTAACCTTTTCAAGAAAATTAAATACCCATGGTTCATAAATATATAACCATTTAATTTTCATTGAAAACTAGGATCCAAATTGTCATAATTTCATCACGTCAGTTGATCTGCTAGTAATGAACCTTATACAAAATGGTAGAGCTTTTGCTCAATTGCCAATATCAATTGCAATTCCTAGATTTATGGGATTTACATATAGCCAATTTCAATCGCCATGTAAACATGTTTTATCCCATCTTATGCCTTGAGTTGCCAGTTCTCACTACAAAACTCAATTAAGTTGTCCAACTTAAGACACTGCAAAATCGTCCATGCCCGCTCTCACGATACGTGGACATTTTACCCTTTGATTACGATCTAAGTCACGATCTCACGCAAATAAAAAGTAATCTTAGGTGTTTCCGTTTCGTTGGATGGCATATAACTTAATTTAAAGGGTAATACTTTTGATGTTAAATCAAATATGTACAAAGATGTCATGCATTCATCTTTGTAGCATAGTTTTTATTAAAACATTTATATCTTGTTTTAATGTATAAGCTTTTCATCATCAAACTTTAATTGAGGTATTGGGTTCACCAATCAAGGAATTTAGTGTTAATTATCATCCATTATACCGTACTTTTGCATAAGTGTAAACACTTAGTGTTTCGGATAATTACCACAGAAGTGGCGCATGGAATTAAAACTAATTCGCCCTTAAGATGAGCTTGCACATTTAATGGCTTACTAAGTAGCTCCACTCGAACTTACAGAGGGCAGAGGACCAGGTATGCGCTAAAGCACAACCTTAGACATCCTTTCAGTGTGACTGTGCGCACTTCTTTAAACCCCTTTATTAGTTCATTCTCATGGGTGAGCCTTTCCGACCATTTGTACCAAAGTCATCAATCAATTAAACGATTATGATTACTATTCTTAAAATACATGGTTTCACCATTGTTTAGGTCAGTTTATTTTTCTTGTAAAAATACCCTTGTTATACATAACAAACAAGCAAGTATTTATAAAAATAAACAAATAAACAATGAATGCATAACAAATAAAAGTCATGCATATCAAATAGCCACATGCAAACGTTATGATAAATCCTATTAAAATCAATTCTAGATCTGTCAATATGTATATATTTAATTAAGACTTTCACCCGTTTTTAGCTATGTACAAGGTGAGCCACATGCATCGATTCATCGATTGCGTAAGTCAAAATTAAACATATATAACATAGCACATAATTGATTAAATAATAATTATTGAGGTCTTCCCCAATTTTAGATCTATCATAATTTAGTGTATATCACTTAAACAAGAACGACATACAATAAAAGCAGATCCATGATAAAACATGCAGATAATTATCATGGACATAAAATTACACTTAACAATTAATGCAATTAAATCAAAGTTACGCATATACACATAAAGTTGCATGCATCTTAGGGTTTCTAATCCAATTAAAACATTAGTTTACAAAACCCTAATTAGGGCACCAAAATAAACTCCCCTCAAAATTAGGGTTTAGGTTTTGCAAACCCTAGATCTAAGCATACAAATAATAACACATTCATGTTTATTTTAATTATGTGTTTCAGTAATTAATTACTTGTTATACAAGGCTCGTGATGCCACTGTTGAGTTTATGATATATAAAATACAATAAAACATAAAGACATCAAGAGTACACAACGAAAGACTTAAAGATCATAACAAATAAATTAATTAATTGAAAGTATGCGTAACGTACCTCTTGCGAATGTCAAATCCCTCGAGCAAAGCAAAACAACCCTCGAGCAAAGAAAAACAAAGAAGTACTTATTGGTGTATGAATAATGTCTTACAACCACATTCTTGTACACACGAATTAACCAAACGAATCAAGCGATTGCTAGATCTAACACAAGTCCTCGTTTAAGCAAAACGAAACCGAACTCCCTTACAATTGGGGTGCTCGGCCGATTATAGGACAAGAGAGAGGAGAGGAGAGATCTAGGGTTAATTCAATGCACAAGTGTATGAAACCCTAGAACCTACCCTCCTTATATACTAGTAGGTAAACTTAGGGAACAAGTTAGGGGATTAGGCTTTGTTAAGCCCTATGGCCGGCCATGATGGAAAGCCCAAAGCCAAACCCATAACTTTTCAAGTTTTCCATTTCTAGTCCTTCTCTTTTCCATTTAACGGTCGTTAGTCATTTTTCCGTTAAATACTTAACGATCGTTAACCAGACTTAATGTGTAATAATTAATCGTTAACATAAACATTAATTATTAACTTTAATTCTCATTCGCTAATGTGTGCAATCCCGTGGTCACGAGTTCGAATCCGGACATTCACATGTTTGTAAATATATACATTTCCAACATGTGTTTCTTTTAGGATGTTCAACGGTGAAGCATACTTATATAGGTGATGTCTTAAAACGAGAATTAACTAAATTAAATGAGGAATTTAAAATAGTGACATACTGATATAAAAAATTCTTATGCTTGGACATAAAATATGTAAAAGACAGCAGAGATGCAGTTGGATTTATTTTCTTTTTCACTTTACGCATTAGAATTTTGGACAGTGTTCGTTTTCAAGCGGTGTTTAAATGCATTTGGACAACAGAGTGGGTACTGAGCCTTTTTTGTTGCACTTCTATTACACCTCCATTTGATCTCAGTTCAATACTTGATACTTGAGTCTTATTTTATCTTGCATTGCAATTCTCTCATGTAATCTCTAAATGGGAATTGCCTTCTTGTGGCCCCTACTTGTTTGCTTCAGTTTATATTCTCTGTTCTCGAGTCTGTGCTTTACTTTTGAGTTTGGACAATCCGAAATTGAAGTAAAGTAGTAAGAATCACTGAATAAACTCGTTATAGTTTATCAATAGTAATGGATTTAACGCTTTGTTTTTGTTAAGCTAAATCTTATGTCAATGCTTTATAACTGAATTTGGATGTTGTATCATCCTATTGTAATTCTTTGTTAATGATTTGCTCTTTAAGAAGTCTGGCTAGCTACGGATGAGATAAAAATATACTCATATGAACCCGTAGATACATAGAAGATTATTGATCCATAACCATCTTATATAAACAATCATTTACGAAATGTGTATTGTTGTTGGTAAATTATAATTATGCCTATTAACTTTTTAAGTCTGTCGGGTTTACATAGCGAATTATTTCAAATGGAGTGAGTAACTGCACAGAACTTGAACTATGACTCAACCATTACAACCACTGAACTTGTGGTCATCGCTTCTATCGCGTTTATCGCAATGGCAACCCATAACTATCACCTTGTTAACCACCATTGACGTCTCGATTATGACAACTAAATCATTACAAGACCGAGCCTCATTGACTCTAACGTTACATTTTGTCCAGACTCCGACTATTCATCACCTTACCAACTCGAACAAAATTTAAGCCCTCATACAAATTTAATATTCCATCGATCCTGAGTGAGGAAATCTAATTCATTATGGATTCACAGGAACTCAACGATGTTTTGTATCTTTATTTATGTTTGTCATAAAAATATAGACAAATAGTGGAAGAGGTTTCAAAAGTGCATATCCATGAAGTTTCTTGTCCCACATCGCTGGGTTAGCCAAAGTGGCAGAGGCAGCGAGGTGTATAAAATAAGATGTTGGGATGGGTACGTTGTAAGGCATCTATGCGCTTGGGGCAATGACGCAGCTAATGAGGTAATAACCGAGGCGCGTCAATTGCTGGTTGAAAACTATTTCCAAACCCCCTCCTTGGCCTTGGGTCTCCCTTGGCCATCGAGAATTTCTGGAAGGGCTCCCTTTTTAAGGGTAAAGCCCTACAATCCCTAGTTCAAATTTTGTAAAGTCTATGGTATGTTTGCCTGTGTAGTGCTTCAATTGATTTTGTTTGGCTCGTGTATTTGTATTTTATTTCATATATATTGACCTTCCCTAAATTTAACTGGGTTTCTTTTTGGTTTGATTGAGGCACGGGTGGCGAATTTGAAACAGAAAAACTGTTTAGTTTGTTAATATTGATCTTAGCACTGGTCATCTGAAAAATCCGTTTGAGACCGACCATAGTGGATCCAAAGAACAAAGACCAATATCTAGTCAACCGCCAACTAACGTTTTAGTTCATGCTCATTGGGAACCTTCAATATTGGTTCTCTACTTATCTTGGTCTTAAATCAGCTGTGGTTCCCTTAAGGTCTTGCTATAAAGGAAAACTTAGTTGCCTTGGTTCATGAATATAAGCGAATTTGTTTGGGTCCAAATTTGTACCCGTCCTCCAATTTAGCTCCATAGTTTCATGTCTGATTTAAAAGATTGAGTTAGGTTCACGACATAACTCAAAAGATCGAGTTATACAGAGTATCACGATGTGATTTTAGATCAAAGCAACTTTCAGACCCATATCATGAGACCACCAAACTGTCGGGTTTAGGTTAACAATGGTTCAATGTGCCTTCGTGTTAGATGCAAAGCCATAACTTTGGTTATCTAACTAAAATCAATGCTCAAGCAATATTTTTTTAGCAGCATAAGCAAACAATATCAATTACTGTATTCAATTCTGCACATTGAATACTTAAGAGGTATGTGAATCTTTACTTGACAACAATTCAAACAATGCAACTGAACTGCAACTAAAACCGCGAGTCAAATTACCTCCATATTCCTTAACAATAACCAACTTTGAAAATGAAACTAGACGCAACTCCTATATCATAAATATAAACTCAAAGAAGACAGCCTTAACTCATAACATGTTTTAATAACCTAAATAAAAAAGTTTGAAATGACATAATCTTTTTTCATAATCTTTAATTCTAACTTCCTCAATTCAGACACAAAATCTAGTCACTCACTCTGTTGGGCACAGGGTGCAAAACAGGCCCGAGAGACAGGCCATCCTTAGCCATCAACTCATCAATGTAACACCTAACCTCTTTAGCAATCATCTTTCTCATAACATCCACAAGACAGGTGTCGTCAATCTCCGCCGCCCCCTTTTCCACCTCATCGCCACCAGCTTTCTTCTTCTCCCCTTCATCTCTAGGTGGCAACAACGTCAAAACCGTCATCCCGTCACAGCTGCTGACGTCACTCACACTCACACACCTCCTCCTTTTATTCTTATTCAAACACTCATCATCATCAGACTTAGTCGACTCGCTCTCAGAAGACCGAGTCAGAGTCAGCCCACGTCGCCTGAGAGTCGAGTTCCAGTGATTCTTAATCGCGTTGTCCGTACGACCAGGCAAGAGCTTGGAAATGACGGACCACTTGTTGCCGTGGATGAGGTGTGCGCGGAGGATGACGTCATCTTCTTCAGGAGTGAAAGGACGGTGTTGGACGTTGGGGCTGAGCTGGTTGCACCAACGAAGACGACATGACTTGCCGGATCTTTCAAGTATACTTGACCCGATCACCGACCAGTTTCTCGCACCTTGTGTTTCCACTAACTGTATCAGCTTGGCGTCTTCTTCTGGGGTCCATGACCCTTTCTTTAATAAGTTAACGTCGTCGTTTGATGATGATGACGTCATTGTTTGTTATGTGAAGATGGAATGGAAATGGAGTGGTTGGTTGGCATGAGGATTCATAAACTGCTCATGCAACGTTTTTTGTTTATTTATTTAATGGATATTTTTGTAACTAATTTCTAACAACATCACTTGTTCGGTTACAACCTGTTTTTCTCTTTTAATATTTTCTTAATTTTTTTGTTTGAAGTTTCAAAAAGATCGACATATTGTGTTTAAGTTTTTAAAAAGACATATTTTTATAAGGTAACACATGTTTTTTAATGACTATTATAGTGCAGACGTCTTAGCAAAATGTATAATATCCGGCTAAATCTGAAAGTTTAACGATCATTTTGGTAATAAAAAATTAAAAGTTTCATATGATAACCAAAAACATTTGCCATATAGCTTTAGCCATTTTACGAGTAAGTTTACAGAAGTTATATCTGCTTATATTATATATTTTTTTTACTAATTGATTAGTAGTTAAATAATGACATTTGTAATGTTTTGTTAAGAATATTTGGTCTTGATTTGGGGTGGGTTAGCATGGGGAAAGGTGGTTGGCAATAAAAAAACAAACAGAACGAGATTGGGGGGACATCTAGAATGATCCTACCTGAATAAGTTTGTTGTAACTGATTTTGTATAGTTGTAACGACTTTAATATGGAACCATCAATATGGACAACCTTGTTGTATTTGGTAACCGAAATTGACTATTCAAGGATATTTTTTTGAAGTATTATTACATAAAAGTTATTTCTTTTTTTTTCTAATATCGGGAAATGTAATAGAAACAACTTGTATCTCATAAATATAAACTGAAAGTAGACAGCCTCAACTCATAACCTCTTAATAATCGAAATAAAAGTTAAATATAGAAACAAATTACATAATTTCTCATTATATTATAAGTATATATTATAGCGTGCGAATGAAAAAAACGACCTAGTTCTATGTCGAATAAAAAATTCAGCCGAAATAAAAAAATACTAACGTAACTTGGCCTATCGAGTAAGCCTGGCTAAAATGCTAGAAGAAAAAAAAAAGCTACAAAAGATACCCTCAAGTATGCAACAACATACAAAAACTACATTAATTTTTTTGCTATTTATAACTTTTTTGTATAACACACTTTATTTACTAAATATCTAAGTGAGATCTAGTGATTTCCTTAATAAAAGAAATACAAAGTCTCTTGATAACGAATAAAACAAGCCTAATATTGATAACTTTTGATGTATGCACGATTTTACAAAAAATGTTTGAAGTTAATGCATATATATTTTTTAAATAATATAACTTTTAAAATATACCCTTAACCTATTAAATAACTTTCAAAATTATCCTAAAATTTGTTTAAACTACAGAGGAAAAGACGTACACTTTTATGAAAGTTTGAATTATATAAAAAGGGTTAATATCAAATATGTTATTAAATTAAAAAAAAAAAAAAAAAAAAAAAATCACCTAGAACTTTCATTTTGTTCAGTTAAGTTACTGAATTTAGAGGCCCAGTAATGCAAGTCAATCCCTCCCATTTTTCCTGTCACGTCAGCTTTCTCTCTCCAGTGACAGCCAGTGATTGGATTTCCAATAATAGACCATAATCAATTTTATTTATTTATTTATTTATTTATTTTAAGCATTTTTAACACAAACTAAAATTTCATTAATAATTAAAATGTTACATAATAATTCTAATAAAATAAAGACATTACGAAACTTATTAAAACATTACAACAATTATTAGAAACTAATAATCTACGTTGTGGTGTGCCTTGATCGAATCTTTGATTTCCTGCATTTTTTGTCGTTGTAGTAATTAGCAAAGATGGGTCGATTGGTGTGCAATAGAATATGATGTCTTTTTCATATTTCTTTTGTCGCTCAAATTCAAGTTTTTCTTGTTCTAGAGCCAATCTTTTGTATCCGTCTCCTTTTGCCTTTGCTCCAGCTCTTTCTTCTTCAAGTCGTAGTATCCGTCTGCCAGCTCCTTCTTCTTTCCCAATGCCATGGACTTAATGCTTTTCCATTTCTCAGCTACACCTTCCATATAGCTAGATTTGGAACTCTCCGACGATTTCTTCTTATTCTTCCTAGCGATCTCCGACCAGTGGAATTCGAACCTGAGCACATCCGAGTGCACATCAAGTCGGTTTGAAGTCCTTGCTTTGACCCTCATCTTGGCTTAAAATTCGGCATCTCATTATCCTTCCAAACCTCATGGTCCTTCAAAATTTCCAACAATGCTCCAATACAAACGCATGATTATACACTATTTGGTATTCTTCGCCTCGTGCATAGCAATGAGGTCATTCTCACCACTTCCACAATTCCTATAAGCATTGTTGTAAATGGCACAAAATTGACCAACTCTAGGCACATCCTATTTTTCCACTTGGTAATAATCGAGTTGTACATTCTTTCTGCACCAACCTCCTTTTCAAAGTAAGTAATCACTGCCCAAAATCCCTTAGCATTTTGGTTGTTTCCCGTTATGCTATTCTCGGACGTATCACACCAAGCATTGTGTCAAACCCCCAAATTATCTGTTTTGCAGCGGAATGGAATACCTGGGGCATGACTGCCATAACATCACAATTACAGTTATATTGAACGACCTAAAGTGTCGTTTTAAAAATACATCGTTTGATTTATTAAAACATCCAGAGTTTACAAAATATAGGTCCAAAAAGATTTCCAAAAGTACCAACATAAGTTTGTTACAATCAAACGATAGTTAAGTGCATAAAATCCATGTGAGGCAGCCAACTCAACGACTCCATGCAGGCCATGATGATTTGCTAAATACCTGAGATAAAACATGCTAAAAGTGTCAACACAAAGGTTGAGTGAGTTCATAGAGTTTGTGTCATCATGAAAAACCTTTAAAGAACGTTCACCCAGCAAAGGCATTGTAAATCCACTCAGTTCCAAGTTCTGCCCACACAAAACTTGCAACTTGTGTGTTTACAACTCATTACTCAAAATGTTATAGTTTATGTTTGGACAGGGCGAAATTGAAGTAAAGTAGTAAGAATCACTGAATAAACTCGTTATAGTTTATCAATAGTAATGGATTTAACGCTTTGTTTTTGTTAAGCTAAATCTTATGTCAATGCTTTATAACAAAATTTGGATGTTGTATCGTCCTATTGTAATTCTTTGTTAATGATTTGCTCTTTAAGAAGTCTGGGTAGCTACAGATGAGATAAAAAATACTCGTATGAACCCATAGATACATTGAAGATTATTGATCCTTAACCATCTTATATCCCTTACAGTAACAATCATTTACTTAAATATGTATCACGTTGTTGTCGGTAAATTACAATTACGTCTATTAAGTCTGTCGGGCTTACATAGCTAATAATATCATATGGAGTAAGTGAGTAACTCCACAAAACTTGAAACTATGACTCGACCATTACAACCACGTACTGAACTTGTGGTCATCGCTTCTATCGTGTTTATCGCAATGGCAACCCATGTAACTACCACCTTGTTAAACACCATTGACGTCTCGATTATGACAACCTAAATCATTACAAGATCGAGCCTCATTGACTCTAACGTATCACTTGGGTTGTACAAGTCTATCAAAATTGATAGGCACTAAACTTTAATTTCTTGTCAAATCAATAGAACTTTAGTGCAGTGAAGAAATGTCTAAGAAAGATTGATTGAAATGTAACTGTTTGTGAGTGGTGGACCAACAATTTTGAAGTATATGAGGGTTTAAGAAGACTTGGAAGTAAACTCATCTTGGTCAACAAGTCCTTTGTCAGTACTTTATGTTACTTCTTCATTCTTATTCTTTCTCCCCCCACCTCTTGATTGTGCTTGATGGTACGTTCGATGATCTCTATAAACCCGGTATGATTTTCATAGAACCTGGACACATTGATGCCTGTGTAGCAAGATTAAACATCTTGAAATCTGAATAGAGGTTGAGTAGCAACGGATAACATATAAACCCCATTATCAGTGTTGATCATCGAGTTTTTGTTCATTTAGGTTTATATAAACCCCACTGAAGATATTAGTTATATTCATCAGCATTGGTCATCTTGTGTTAGTTCATCATTGCTCGTCTTGTTGCTCGCGAGTAGCTCCGCTCGTTAAGGCTCAACTCGTGCAGTAATTGGATCATCACAGTGCCTTACTAGCTGTGTGATCATTTACATGATTCTTCATTGGTCATTTATACATATGCTTGTTTCATCGGCTGTGTTAGCTATAATGATGTCCAGCACATGTAGTGCTATAATGATGTCCAACACATGTAGTCCAGCTGTCACTACAACACAACTGGGCAAATGTGACGGTGGAATTCCGTTGCAAACCCATTGCAATTGACTAATTGCAACGGATTTCCAACAGATTCGACCATGCGTTAATGCTCCATGGAAATTTATTTTGCAACGGAAATGCAACGGCCAAATATAATTTGTGACAGTTTTCTTACAGAGAGAAATCCATTGGAAAGTAGCAACAGATTTGCAATGGCTTAAATTTCCAACCATTTTGCAACGACTCAGATTTGTAACTGATTTGCAACATAAATACAACCACATAAATTTGCAATCATATATGTTTTATGACAGATTTGCAACAGATAAAATACACTTGCAATGGTAAAATTTGCAACAGTTTTGCAAGGTATAAATTTGCAACAATTGTAGCATTTTTAAAAAAAATGCAGCAGCACCATTTTTTATAATTTCTATAATATACAAAACACAATTTTGTTTGTATATGCAAAAGTTATACAGATATTAATAATCTTACAAACATCAAAATATTATATAACAAATTAAAAGTGTAGCCAATTCCAGCAAATTGTACCAAATATTAAACAAAAAGTGTATCCAACATCTACTAAACTAATGCAATAAAAAAAATTACGATGGAGTTGGAGGGGGTGAGGAGGATGCTGCATAAATCTTGGCCACTATTAACAAGCTTCACATCCGTTTGTTGCCTCGTTACCAAGTGTGCATTATATGAGTCAGATGCTAACACCCACATCATAAAAAGGACCTTACTCGATCACAAATACATCCACCAATTTCCATCTTCTTTAGCCTGAAACAACGAATAGTCAATTCAATTAGTCACTTTGGCTAAAAAAAGGCATACCCTTTTGAGCTCCTTTTACATATGTAAGCTAACATTTTAGCACATAAAAACATATACGTATAAAAAAAAGTCCATACCACTTAGTATTTTTCTTCTCATTTTCAATAGGCTTCCTTTGAGGAGCTGAATTCACTTTTTCCTCGAGGAATCCCTATCCGAGATGAGATGCTGTAGAAACAAAAGAAAAATGGCACCAAATCATTAATTCATCCTTAATTGTTGAGTTCTTTATAAGATTTAACCACCGACTTATAAATTTCTATTCTTAATAAACATATATGATATTAGCAAGTGTTTATGCATACTTCTTAGAACATGAGAACTCAATTCGTTCTTGGTCCCTAATATATCTTGTAGGAATTGGTACAAACACTCGAATGTGCTTTTTTAATTCTGATAGTGAAATGCACAGACTAGTTATTTACATACGCAATCCCAAACACATAATAAATTAATAAGTGTAGCAACACTACAACAATAACTTTGATATTACATAAAGCACAAGTGATGCTAATAACTACTTAACACGTAAGTAAATGGCTTCACAATGATGTAAAAATGATTTTCTAACCAAAGATACACATGGTTATATATAAAGAATGTGTATCCCTAACATTGTATCAACATTTGTATCTACTTGACTACTTTCACCATAGATGTAACTATATCATCTTCTAAACCATAGGCATCCTCAGAAAGAAGCATGAAAATAATTCTAGCAACAACTTGCAATTACAAATACCCTTTAAAAAGTAAGCATAAACATCAATAAGTCTTGATTGTAACTTGTAAGGATCATTTTGTATTGGTAAACATACCTTTAAACGGATCTTATGAGCTTTTAAATGTTTTCAATAAACCCCCTTGAACATTCAATCTACAACCTGGACAAATTACATGTCAGTAAACATTTTAAATATCAACTACGGAGTATTTAGAAGACTCCAAACATAAACATGCCAAGTATTTACTCACATAAACATTATACAAGCATACCAAATGTCGACCTTCCATTGATGTTACTAGCCAAACCTTACTCAAAGGATATAACTATGAATATAAGTAACACACTTACAACATCGATCAATTGAGCCGTTAAGTCAAATCAATCCCTATAGTCAAATCAGACACGAAAAAAGTCAAAAATAGTACCCACGTGACAACATAAGTTTAGATTTTTACATAGAAATTATAGATACTTCAGCTAATTAAGAAGAGTTACCCAAGACAGAGGAGTGGTTGCGTTTCTCGCAATGAAGATGAGTTATGTCAGATATCGTGTGAGAGCAACATGGTGTTCCAGTGGTTATGGTGGCATGGTGGACCGAGATGGGAGGGTGGGAGTGAGGCGGGAGAAAAAAAAGTGGCTATATGAGATTGCAAACAAAAGTGAAAGAAAGAGAGGGATGATTTTGATTTTTGGGGAAAAAGTAGGCGGGAGAAAGAGCGGGCATTCTAAATTTTTGAGGAATTGACCATTTTGGTTATAAGAAATTTGAGACATTATAAAGATTAATGTGCCATGGTGGTACATGTTTAAAACATTTAATGAACAAAAATTACCGTAATTAAATGTAGGTTAATATTATTACATTCTAAACATTCTTTTACTTGCCAAGTTTAACATCACTTTACATGAAAATGAATTTAATTCAAGAAATAGTTATGTTTAATTAATGCTTTTTAACCCATACCCTTATGGCATAAGTTATAAAACCCTTAAAGATTAAACACAAGTTTTAATATTTGGTTGCATCAATAAGGTTACATTCAATAAGATAAGCAAAAGGATAATTAACTATAACTTATTCGAAGTATATGTTCTAATAATTAATAAATGATTTCTAACACAAAAACCTTGATAACGTATAGCGTGGGGTCCGCTTTAAGCATGTAAGCCCACCGCGGCTGCACACTAAGGCGCGGTCGCACAAATACACTCCTAATAAGAGAATGAGCGGAACAATACCAACACACGACACCGAGATCTATGCGCCGAGATCGGGCAGAACACCACGTCAACAGCCCTCAACGACTTAGTGGATTCGAAGTCACTAAGACCCACCCGAAAGGGAACGAATACATTATGAGAAAGGATTATTGACCAAGATTTTCGATAAAAGGATCCAACGTGGGAGCACGAGGCGAAACGGATACCGAAGACGGTGAGAATCAACTAACTGACAAGACAGCTTGGATACGATCGGCCTCTAGTCCTAATGGCAACCACCGTGAAATTATGTTATCACGCATACCAACCATTATGATACAGATCATAAATCACATAAATTAATTCATAACCTATAATCTAGACAATAGCCAACATACTTCAAGCAAGTAAACAAATGTAATCGGAGACATAAATAATATCCAACAAAAACGCATATAATCGAAGTAAATGAATCAAAATAACATAATAGTCATGAACTTGGCTAACACCATAGGGTGTTAGCCCATGATCTTAGTAGCACAATACAAATAAGTAATCAAAGCTAAATGGATAGAAATCATAATAAAAACCATACGATAACCGAATGATGAAACAAATTAAATGATACTCGAGATGCCTTCTTGGCGAGTCGGCGTGTTTCCTAACCTTCCTTGAACCTTATAATCGACTGAGAATGTTGTGGTGTGGAGTGGGATGCTTTAAAATTCGTGAATGATCCTTCTATTCATAGTATTAACGTCAGTGGTTCGATACGCCGTATTCAACCTCCTCGATAATGCTTGGGCTCTACTTATAAAATATTATGATATAATAATTAGTCGCCATTGTATACAGCGTATTAGTGGAAATGGATACGCCATATTGATCAATTTCCTGTCATGGGGTCTTCAAAGGCTAATCATCGTATACAGTGTATCTCCATGTCTAGATACGTTATATTCTTCGGTTGAATTCAATTCTTCATTTGTGGACTAAGTTTCATATACGGTGTATGTCTATGTGTGGCTACGCCGTATTCTTCAAAGTCATACAAGGTTTTGAAATTCTTCTAAGTGTAAGGATATGGCGTATCTAATTGGCTTTGATACACCATATGGGAGTCTAAACAATATACTTCTTTGATTTCTTCATTTTAACTCCAAATAATGTTGTTTCCGCTCTTTTTCCATAATTGCTCCCGGATTGCTAAGAATCACGAAAGTAAACAATTAAGTAATGATTCTTGTATAAAATGACAAGAATGAGCAATATACAGGATAAATGAGGCATAAATATTGTACTTAATTGCAGGGTCGTCCTAATATTTTCGCCTTTTATGTTTAAAATATGTCTTATTTGCAGGGTCATCCCAAATAATGCCGGTTTCTAGTCTTTTATGTTTAAAATACGTCTTCTATGATAATTATCAAATCTCCTACGCGATATCCATCACAACAAGGTAACAAGTGTTGGAATGTACACAACCAATTCGTTCATAATATGGCTTCCAACGTATATTGGTATGTTCAATATTGTTTATTTCATACACGTTAGTAGCAACATGTACGACTGTCCAACGGTTTCGTGAACAAATGTGATCATATTAAATGTTTTCGCCACCTAACAAATGTATACATGTTCCCTATTTTTTCCAAAACATATATTTTATGACATCCTTTGTTTTGCTTCCATGCATGATGATATTCAATACAAGAATCACACTATGATGTGTTCAAAACACAAGTTGACTTTCCATCTTCCTTATCTATCCGATTAGACAATTAAGAACGATACACCTAATTTCAAAAAATAGACTAAATATAACCGATACAAATCACATTACGTCAAGAACACGTTACAACCCATTTCAACCGATGTGGACTCGATACAACCTAATACACAAGCTATTATATAGCTTCTTAGAACATCATATAACTTAACAACCAACAAATACATAATACAAACTCATTACATAAAATACTAATACAACTCAGTACAACATAATACGATATTATACGGATTGACACTGAATAGTAAGAAATGATTAAACTTACCAAATCCGTTTCAAATCCATAGAAAATTATTTGAGCATATCGAGTGGAATAATAAAAAGAAACTAATAATAGTATATGTTACATAAGCATAGCAATTATTTCAAAATTCACATTGGAAATACCAACAAAATATTAAAAACAAGTAGAAAATGAAATTTTATTGGTTACCGTTGCAAATCCATAGCAATTATTTTGTAAATTGCAAGCGGATTGGAATAAAATATTAATAATAAATAGAAATTAAATTAAGATCATAGTTCATTGCAAAACCATAACAATTATAAAAAAAACGCAACAATTTTGCAACGGAAACACACAATATTTTCTTTTATATTTACTTTGAATATGTTGTTTCAAATCTTTAACGATTTTGCAATGGATTTGCAACGGATTATTAAAAATAAAATGAAATTAAATAATTATAGTTATTCCGTTGCAAATCCATGACAATTATTTAAATTTTTGCAACGATTTTGCAATGGAAGCCAATAATAGTTTTTTTTATATATTTTTTTAATACTCCGTTGCAAATCCGTTACATATTCCAAATAAACTTGACGGTTTGTTGAAAGTTAACAGGAATATTTAAAAAACTATAAAAGAAATTACTTTAGTTTTTGCATGGATTTAGCACGGTTTATATTGTCCTTGCTAATCCGTTGAAAATATGTTTGCAAACCGTTTATTATTTACGGAAAATTTCCGTTACAAATTTTCGTAGCATTTGCCCAGTTTTGTAGTAGTGTGTGTTAATGATGTCCAGCACATGTAGTCCAACTATATAAATCTTCTAGTATGTGTCTTTGAAGGGCATTCAATCAATCAATAAAATCATCATTCCTCATTATACCTTTCCACAGGCTGGATATAAGAATCCGTTGGTTTTGCATTCTTCCTACCTTCACTAGGTGAATATGATTCTCCTTATCTGATCATAATTTTTATATCTTGGTCTTTTAATAAAATGAAAGGAAGCATAAAATTGGCCTTGTAAAATCAACAAAGTTACTGGTGTTCTGAAGAGCATATAAGTTTTCATCTGTCTATTTTTGTTATTTGAACACATTGTTTTGCTTTCATTGTTGCAATCAAATTTTTAATTAGCTAAGGGAATGGATTAAGCGATAAAAAGTAGTCTAGTGTGTTTCTTTTAGAATGTTCAATGGTGAAGCATACTTGTAGGTGATGTCTTAATTAACTAAATTAAATGAGGAATTTTAAATAGTAACGCGATATCAAAATTCTTATGCTTGGACATAAAATATAAAAGATAGCGAGATCACAGTTGGATCTCGCAAGCATTTCTTTAGCGGGTTCGCATTAAAGTTAGGTTATAACATTTATTTCAAGGGGAGACATCAAAGAATTTCCAGCAGTGTTCGTTTTAGCCGGCTCAAGTCATTGTATTCAGCTTCAAGATGAATGTGAGCCAGTTTTTGTTGGATATTTTAGTGTAATTGGATTAACTTGTTTGACCAATTTCATCATAATAAGACATCATTTAGGTTTGGAGGTGCGGAGTGCACACCTACTTGAATTTATTATGATCTTAAGGGCAAGCTCCTAAGGGGCAGTCAGGGCGGAAGCCCACCGTCTTGAGTCCAAGGGGCTGTGTGCGTTGTAGGTGCAAGACTAAAAGAGCTACCTATGTGAGCATGAAGTTTAGCCGCTTCAAGAAGCTGGGACTTGGCTCTGAAATGCTTATGAAGGATAAGGACATAGGCTAGTAAAACATGTGTCAAGATAGAACTACTATGTATGTAAACTTTTGTGTACATTATCTTCGTGTATTCATATTCAATTCCGAGGTTCAATCCTAAGCGACACCACATATTTGAATATTTGGAATGTGTAATGCTAATGTGAAATTCAATCGACCCATTTCATTTATGCAAAAGTTTGATTCTTTGAGATTACTTGTTTT
Source organism: Chrysanthemum makinoi (assembly GCA_910596185.1). Taxonomy (NCBI): domain Eukaryota; kingdom Viridiplantae; phylum Streptophyta; class Magnoliopsida; order Asterales; family Asteraceae; genus Chrysanthemum; species Chrysanthemum makinoi. Next base: position 253,178,433 of record OU343218.1, read on the forward strand.
AGTTAATCAAGGATTGCACTAAAATAGGGAGAAGTGTTGGATATTTTAGTGTAATTGGATTAACTTGTTTGACCAATTTCATCATAATAAGACATCATTTAGGTTTGGAGGTGCGGAGTGCACACCTACTTGAATTTGTTATGATCTTGGTAGAAGCTCCTAAGGGAGACCCAGTCAGGCCCTTGTATGAGAGTCCAGGCCCGGCCATGAGTCGAGCCGCTATGTCAAAAATTCATCAGAAAATCAATTTTCGGAAATTGAGGGACTAAATTTGACAAGCTGAAAACCTGAAAACTGCCATTCGCAGTTATCCCGTTTTATAGTTATATTCGGTTTGTTTGGTCATATCAATCAATCTGGTTCATAAAATCTCGTACAAAAAACATACAGAAAATTCTAAACTCTGAATTGTATCCGATTGAATAATTCGGGAGAACCACCGAATTGATTCGATCGAAATTTCACCGCTTCCGGAGATTTAAGTATATCCGATTGTGTTCGTTATTACTACATATCCCATACAAAGATCGAATCAATTAAGATGACGAACCACAGATTACGTGAAAGACATGAATAAGGCGTTTGCAAAGTTGGAGAAGTTTTAAAGGCGGATTTTGGTAGATGGCGAGAAGAAGATGCATTTTATCTCCGCGAATCACGAAAGTGGTATATGTTCACGAAGAGTCGCCCGCGTGCGCACAAGGTGATTGAGATGAAACGGCGGTGGGACTTCGTAATCGCTCCAGTGGGAGATGGACTACATATGTCGTTGTCATATTCTTAACGGTATGTCTGATTCCTGTTTGATATTTATCAAAAGCGTAGAGTCGCAAAGAATTATGGGATTGCCTAGAAGCCAAATATATATGGCGAGAAGATCGTCTAGTAAGAAATTCCTTGTTGGTAATTTTAATAACTATAAAATGGTAGAACACTAGGCACGTCAATGGAGACAGTACCACAATTGCAAAGGATATTAGGACGGTTTAGCAATATGATATGAAAATGGATGAATCAATTTCACGTCTCTAGTATCATAGATAAAGCCCTCTTGGAAAGATTTTAAAACAATACGAAACATAAGAAAGAGAATTGAATCACGGTTGAACTTGGAAGTCATTTCCAAATTGACAATCCATACATGATATGGAAAAGGGTTACATTGGTGGTACTAAAACCATGTTTGGTTCTTCGTGAACATGGTGGAGGAGGGTTGAATCCTCTAAGGCTAGTAAAGGGAAGCGAAATGGCAAAGCAATAACAAAAAAGGTTCTGATAAGAGCCGAAAATAACTGTTGGAAGTGTGGGAAACCCGGACACTTTAAGAAAATTGCAGGTCTAAAAGGGGTGGAGGTAATGCGACGGTTCTAGTGGATCTAAGGATCCGAAAGCAATCAGGTTTGTTTTGGTACCTCTTGATCATTCTGTTGAAAATTATTATGTATCAATAATTTCCGAAACATTCTATGTGCAGGATGATGATTTATCATGGTGGGTGGATTCAGGAGCAACATGTCATGTATGCAAAAAATCTTCAATGGTTCAAGGACTTTAAGCCAATTGAAGATGGATCTTTGTTAAAGATGGGAAATGTTGCAACTGAATTAAAAAGGACTAGGATCGTTAATCTAGTCTTTACTTACGGAAACTCTTTACTTTTAAATAATGTTGTGTATGTACGAATTAGTAAGAATTTAGTATCAGTATTGTATTAAATAGTGTATTGCAACTACAAGCAAGTCTTGACGACAAGTATATCTTGTCAAGACATGGAACCTTTATTGGCTTTGGATATTTGAATGGCATGTTTAAATTAAATTTGGATGTTTTAGTTTGTTAATAATTTTGTTTGCATGGCTTCTACTAGTTCTAGCAATAATTGTGGTAAAATCAGATTATGGCATGCTAGACTAGGACCGTGCATTACAAGAGAATGATAGACATGTCAAACATGAGTCTAATACACGCTTTTTAATTGAATGGTGAAAAGTGTAAAACTTGTATGTTGACTAGGATAACTAGACAACCTTTAGCCAAAATGTCATTAGAATACTAAGGTATTAGAACTTGTACACATTGACTTGTGTGATTTTCATTCAACTCCATCACTTGGTAATAAAAAGTATGTAGTTACTTTTATTAATGATGCTACTAGATCTTGCTATGTTTATTTGTGTCATACAAAAGATGAAGCTCTTGATAAGTTTAAAATTTATAAAGATGAAGTAGAGCTTTATCATGGTGTGAAGATTAAAACACTTAGCGATAGGGGAGGAGTATTATGATCCAATATATTTTCAATCTTTGATAATACATCGGACCACTGCTCCATATACACCACAACAAAATGGTATATCTGAAAGAAAAAATAGGACATTAAAAGAAATGGTTAATTCCATGTTATGCTATTACGGCCTTAGTGATGGATTTTGGGGGTGAGGCTATGTTAATGACATTTATTTATTAAATAGAGTTCTAATAAAAGGAACAAGATAACCCTTATGAACTTTGCTATAAAAGCACCAAATCTGAGAGTTTGGGAGTTTTAATGAGAGCTAATGGTAAGATTAGTGATCATAAAATAAATAATATAGGTCAAAGAGGTATAGATTGTGTATTCACTGGCTATCCTGAGAATTCTAAGTGCTATAGATTCTATGTCATAGAACCTAATAATTATGTATCCGTGCACTGTTATTGAGTCAGGATCTTGATTTTGGCAATGAGGATAGGTTTACATCTTTACCTAAACACAGAACATGATTGCAAGTTCTAGTAATTTTGGTACATCAGTCAGGATCGCGTCTCCTCACGAGCCTTGAGCCTAGGAGGAGTGTAAGAGCAAGAAAAACCAAATCTTTTGGTGGCGATTTCCAACTATATTTGGTCAGCTGGAAAATTTTTTATTTCCACTAAGTTGCTATGTCAAAAATTCATCAGAAAATCAATTTTCGGAAATTGATGGACTAAATTTGACAAGCTGAAAACCTGAAAACTGCCATTGGCAGTTATCTCGTTTTATAGTTATATTCGGTTTGTTTGGTCATATCAATCAATCTGGTTCATAAAATCTCGTACAAAAAACATACAGAAAATTCTAAACTCTGAATTGTATCCGATTGAATAATTCGGGAGAACTACCGAATTGATTCGATCTGAAAGTGTTCACACGCCATTCAGAGATTTAAGTATATCCGATTGTGTTCGTTATTACTACATATCCCCTACAGTTTTAACCTCTTAGGCAAATGTCACATGGCGTTTAGACAAGATGTAGCATGCGCTCAAGTTCAAATCAAATCTTCAAGTTCTAATTCAAGTTTGTCAACTAGAGGTTTTAAGTGATTTATGTTCTTAAGTTTACAAGTAAAGTCTTCGACGGGATCTTCTTAATATCCAATCAGACCATTACCATAATTTTTCTTTCCAAAAATATAAATAAAAATAGATACCAAAATGTCAATCTACTGTACCAAGCTTCTTTTTTTTTTTTTTTTTTTTTGAAATGGTTTCTGTTCTGCACTTATATTACACCTCAATTTGATCTCAGTTCAATACTTGATACCTGATTCGTATTCTATCTAGCATCGCAATTCTCTCATGTAATCTCTAAATGGGAATTGCCTTCTTGTGGCCTCCACTTGTTTGCTTCAGTTGATCTTCTCTTTTCTCGAGTCTGTGCTTTACTTTTGAGTTTAAAAAGGGCGAACTTGGAGTAAAGTAAGAAGAATCACTGAATAAACTTGTTGTAAGGGATTTAACGCTTTGTTTTTGTTAAGCTAAATCTTATGCCAATGCTATATAACTCAATATGGATATAGTCTCGTCCTATTGTAATTCTTTGTGTGATTTTCTCCATAAGAAGTCTTGCTAGCTACAGATGAGATAAAACTCATGCAGCGTTATGAACCCGTAGATACTAGCATAGAAGATATATTGATCTGTGACCATCTTATATCCCCTACAGTAACAATGATTTATGAACTATGTATTAGGTTTTGTCGGTAATTTATAAGGTCTATCTTGTAAGTATTAAACCTCATCGCAATCTTGAGATTTTCAGTAGATACCCATCTACAGTTGGACTTATAATTATGACTATTAAGTCTGTCGGGTTTACATAGCTAATAATATCAAATGGAAAACCATTATAACCACTGAACTTGTGGTCATCCCCTCTGTCGCCTTTATCACAATGGCAATTCATGTAACTACCACCTTAATAACCATCACTGATGTCTCGATTATGACAACCTAATTTGACTCTAATGTTACGTTTGTCAAGACTCCGATTATTCATCCCCTTACCAACTCAAACAAAATTTAAGCCCTCATACAAATTTAATATCACCTTAGACCAAACCTCATAATACTAATTATTTGGTATTACCGATGATTGGTAGTGCGTAATCTAGCTTGTTGTTCACTACTAGCGTTCTTTTAGCTCGAAATAGTATAGCGCCTTATTTCCATATATAGAAACAAACCAACTATGAAAACCATAGTAGACCAACATCATGAATATATTTGGTGTGACTAAGATATTGGACCAAAGAAAGATTCGAGTTACAATGCACATTTATTTCATCCTTGATGTTTCCTTGATCACTCCCATAGAGTCTTAAGAGAAGAAATGGCCCATGCAAACCATTTATCGACCAAACATCACCATATGATTTGGTATGACTCCGATCGTGGACCAATGCACAAGTTTACATTCCAATGGTCACTGATGATGATTTGTGTTGCTGCTTATGCCATATATAGTCTTATAACCTTTTTATTTATTTATTTATAGAAACCAGATTATTAGGCCAAACATCAACATTTTAAAGTAATGCGACTCCAATTATGATCAAGCGCACACAATCTTGTTGTTCACCAATGGCACAACAATTAGCGAGTTACAAATTTGTGTAAACATGTGTTCCTAATTCAAAACGTTTATGGGCTGATAAAATAATCATTTTGGTTTATCTCAAAATTAGTTGTAAGGAATAAGGATGTTTAAAAAGGTTAGAAAATACATTTTTTTGAATTATTACAAATAGTTTCATGTTTGGATCATGATTAACTTAATAATCATCAACATCTCTTAGGTAAGGCTTTAACCAGACTGTGTATATGTACCAACAAACTCAGTCTACATGTATTAATCGATCAAAATGTTATAAGCTATAGTTAAAAGAGTTTGATGGACGAAGATAATAAATAGTTGGGAATGACAATGAAAATATTTCAGTTATATCATAGACATTTTAATAAAAGACTCATCATCCTCTAAAAGACCTGCCTTAAAGACAACAATATAAAATTTACCTTGGTTTATGATAGGATATACAAAATGAGAAATAAGATAAAAATAAACTTTTCAAAAACGAAGTTATAGAACCTTCAAAGAAGTTGAAGAACATAATTAAATAAGGATGAAATCCCATGCTTAGCCCTATGTAAAGATCTCTGGAGTAACCTGTGACACTTGTGAGTTGTGGGTGGGTTTTGGTTTTTTACGCGGACTATTTTCATTCAAAGTATCTCTAATAATGACCATATAACTACAATCGATATCTCATTGAATCATTTTTGAATTTTTAAAGTCTTGTTCAGAAAGCTCACTTTCTAAAATCATACACACTTTCAGCAATTGCATTAACATGTACTTGTTGAGATAGTAGAAAGCCCGTTTATCGTTTTCATTACTTCTTATGCATGTGGGAACACAAAGAAACTTCAAAATTTCATTGCCACCAATGCATGTGTTAATTACTGCCCATAAGGCATAAGCATTAAGCAGTTGGCCTCTCCCATTACAGGTATAACAGATGTGCCTCATTAATGTCACATTCAAATATGAGAAATGGTGTCTACTACTGCTTCCAATCTAGGTAATACATACGAAACAAAAACAGATCAAGGAGTAGCCAGTTTTATCAGTTTAAACATAAAATTTGCTACAAAGAATGATCCTTGTCATGCGAACTTATAGTTTTGGTGAAATGTATTCTTGCCGAAATATAAATGGGTGTATGACCATCAAAATAATAGAAATATGGCAAATTATATTGAAGGTTCACAACACATATATACACACGATTACCTACGGGTAAAACATTAGACTTTTCGGGTCAAGTTTATACCAAATTAGTAATAAATAGACTCGGTTATTACTTCTATTTTCCTCACCTGTTTCTCACCTTTGGTTTTAGAAATAGGCATATAACAAATATTATATTCTAAAGTTGAATTTAGTAATCCCAAAAAAGTGGAGAGAGGGTGGACTGGTAAAAAGTAACGGTTCAACCCGTGACCCAAACTCATTTTGACCCATTACCTGACCCGTCCCGCCATTTTGAGACTGCTAGTTTTATTTTCATTGCCTCAGTCATCTTGTGCCCCTCTTAAGGTTTTGGATACACTGTCTATATCCTGTTACGGATATATCTTCACAGCCTATGACAGTGTTTTAAACAATTTGCATCACAAACCATGAAACTTGGATTTTTCTGATATTAATAATGACCATATACAACTTAGGTTGTTTGATAGGTCAGAAACTGTGCTATATAGAGTACCATCATGTCATCAACTAAACTCTCAACTAATTTCTTAATTATCTCACAACTGCTGTAACAGAAAAGCAAAAAATGTACTCATCTTCCGAAAATCAAAACCAAAGGCCAATAAAATTAGATGGCAAAAAGATGTAACCATGTGTTATTTACTCGGACACACATATCGTTTGCCTTCAAGGCTGGAAATACAACACAATAACTTAGGTGAACTATAACAGCTAGCGGGGACTTGTTTATAGAGCCAAAGCTGTACGGAACTGTAGTATCCACAAGGCTACTTGCATTATGAAATATCGGGCTTCAAGTGAAATCGCCTCCAACCAAACATATATAGAAGAGAGACTTAGCATGTGACAACTTTTTCTCAAGCGGTGCCCTAGAATATTCTCTTCGATGATAATGGAAGACTCCATAGTCCACAGTCCACAGATGGTCTTTTTATCTTAGATGTAATTTGTAAAACATAAATTCTGCAAGTATAATGTGTAATCTGTAAAGACATACCAGTTGGATTATTGAAAAGAAACATAAAGCAATCATTAATCTTTAACATTTAAAAGGATGGAAAGTAGCGATTTTATCGCGAAATTATGTTATTTGAAGAATATATAGGGCAAACACATCTGCGAAGGAAACCAGTGAGGTCACGGCATTATCTTGTATGGCCTTATACAATGTAACTTAACCTCAAGTTCTAAGTGATCAATGACATTGCCTTGAATGGCAAGATGATCAGCGGCCGTGTGGTGGAATGAATAAAAGAAACATTATCGATATTGGGTTAATCACCATCGACCCAACAGTTAACCCGTCACAACCCAAATGACCCGGTCAACAAAAGTCAACCATATGAAAGTCAAAGAAAGATTACCGTGATTCTGAAAGCTTGATTACAAATAAAGCTGCCCAAATCACGAACCAACACAATGGTTCAATGTACCTTTCATTACAAATATATATACTCGATACATTTGTTTGTAAACATAATGATGACATATTTGATT